>OU015491.1:111193967-111943967 GCA_907164885.2 Dolomedes plantarius | reverse complement strand
CAACACCTCGGAGATGTAGCGCTGGCTGTTTAAAGTACAGGCAATGCGTACTAGAGGTGTGCGAGAGTGATATCCAATACCGCCCCTTACCATAATACCCGGTGCAGGACCAGTGTCGCGGTGCATAACGCAGCTGTTCAGCATCCTCTCTTCACGGTGTCTCCAGACTCGAATGCGACCATCGTAGTGTTGCAGACAGAAGCGTGACTCGTCAGTGAAGACAATTTCATTCCATTCTGCAGTCCACATCCTTCTGTCATCGCACCATTGGCGGCAGAGACGTCTGTGGTTCTGTGTTAAGGGTAGACAAAGCAATGGACGTCTTGCGGACAGACCACTCTGCTGTAAAAAGCGTCGAATGGTACGCGCAGACACTGGATGATGCGTTACAGACTGCATGTGCTGTGCTATGGTTCGTGATGTGACTGAGCGATCCGTCACTGCCATGCGCACAATTTGCCTGTCATCACGTGAAGTGGTGCGCTGAGGTGGATGCGATCGAACACGCCGGTCCGTCGTACCCTCCTGCATCCAAGGATCACATATCCGCATTACAGTTGTTTGGTTTCGTCCAACACGACTACCGATTGACCTGAAAGATAATCCACAATCTCGGTAGGCCACTATCCTTCCTCTGTCGAACTCGGATACTTGATCAAAAGATGATCGCTGTTTTCTACGAGGCATAATTGATCGTTTTTTGAAAAAACCACAAGAAAAACACAATTGCCGAACTTGAAATCGTCAAAATCTCCAAGCCTTAAATAGCGCTTTGAAGTGGCGCCACAGGCGCGCGTGATGTGCGTCTTCGCTGAAATTCTAATCATTTGCATATCTCACCTCCGCTAATGCATGTTGTAAATTTCATGTTATTTGCATGTTTCCTTCAGGGTGTTGCATTTACAGTGGCCAGCAGTGTATGAATATTTTCTGTGTTTCTGGCCCAAACCTTTTTTAGAATTTTGCCAGATAATCGACTGATTCTTACCTTCGTTTATTAAATTACATGAAACATGAAAATGACAAGTAAAGGAGGGACGGAACTGATCTCTTATACTCCGAACTGTTACCTGTAATCCAATGTGTAAAGCAAAAGCCAGAGATGACAGTTTTTTTAGCTGCTTTCTCTTTAAGAGCAGTAAGCATAATCTCATCCGTAAGATAGAAATTAATGCTAGTGCGAGGGATCGACCTCCAGGAAATGTTCAGCTAGTTTTTTAACTTCCCTAAGTTTAGATACTGATCGTTACTAATCGAAAAGCACAAAATGGACATTATGAAATTCAGGAATTATTTTGCAATAAATGCAATGTAATAAAATGTGATCCCCTAGCTTACTTTAATACCATTAAATATGGATAAATGAATATAGATGCCAAGATGTAATTAAGGAACTGGATATCCTTCCAGTGTTCTTGTCCACTGTTCTCCTCTATAAATGACTGGATATATATATATATATAAGGATAAATGTTTGTTATCGAAGGTCATTCAATTATTACGTGTTATGTATGAACAGGAAGACTTTATGACATATTTTTTAGCATAGTCAAAAATTATAAATGGTTTGCTGAGAAATGAAATAAAGCAGAAACGAGTAATCGTGTTATAAATTGCTTTTGAGTCGTTATTTAGACATCTATAATTTATCATAGTCAAAATAACTTTCCTAAAAACGAAAATTTGCTTTAAAACTCAATCAATAATTCTCACAATCAATCTAGAACGGAAAATTCCGCGACAACAAATCATTAAAAAGAACTCCCGACATATTTCTGGAATAATAATTCTCTGACGTCCCAAATTTCGTCATTATTTGGGATATGTTTGGAGAAATAAACTTTTCAAACAATAAAACAAGTCGTGAACTCCGGTGCATTACCTTGGCGAATTTTTAAGCTTCATGTTTATGACGCTGTGATCCATAAACTCCTGAAAGCAGAACTTAGCATACAAGAGGGATTCTACTCAGATTTAACGTTATACTTTATCTTAATTAACGTTTATGTTCGATGGAACGGGATGTTAGGGTATAATGTAAATTTATGTTCTCTTTTAAAATTAAATATTTTATATTTTTCAGTTATTTAAAGCTATAAGGTAACCTAGTGGAATTATTCTCAATATTCTTTGTCATAAAAGGTGATGAATTGAGCTGACTGTAGAAGCTTCAGGGAAACTTCATACTACAATGACTTATTTTAATAAACATAATGCATAGAGGATAGTCATAGATTAAAACCGAAAACAATTTTTTTTATATATTCTTATTTATAACCTTACGAATGAAGCAGGGATAAATCAACAGATCTGTGTCTAATATAAGGAGCAACTTTATCTACGTTCGTGAGCTTCCATATACATGTACCATATACATTCTCCATTATATATACCGGGTGGTTCAATTTAAAGTATCACTGTTTGGGACACCCTGGCGAGAAAATCAGTGGATTTCGTCTTCATATGTGGAATTGATTGGTGGGAAAAAAACAATTAGTTCCAACAAAGACCGCTATCTGCAAATGAGGCGCTGCGATCGATTGAGGGTAAGGAAAATGAAACATGACTGTATGAAGAAAGGAAAGAATACGAGGTGTCGGTAATTAACTTTATTATTACAGTTCGTTACACAAGAACTATCGATCCTACAGAAATGTTAGTGAAGGCTCAAACGGAAGGCATGCGCATAGTAACAACTGCACACAAAGATTTCATAGGGGGTTTTGAATGTGTCCACCGTGCTTCAGGGACAATGCGTGACACCGTGTTATAGCATAATCCACAGCGGCGTGTAACTGGTCGGTACCGATGTTGCGTACGTGCAAGAGCATGTTGTTCTTCAAATCCGCCAGATTTCCTATGTTTCCCCTATAAACTTTATCTTTGGGGTAACCACAAAGCCAAAAATAGCACGGGGTTAAGTCGGGTGAAAGTGGAGGCCATCTGGTAGGAAATGCAAGGCTGATAATGCGATACTCCGTAAAATGACGTCGCAGCAATTGTTGAACCTCACGTCCAATGTGAGGAGGGGCACCATCTTGTTGGAATACCGTTGTAGAAAGACATCCACACTGGAGTTCTGGAATGGCCACACCTTGCAACATAGCCCGATAACGTGCTACAGTCACGGAACAGGTTTTTAGTCCCTAAGGGGTGATTTTCTCGAAGAAAACTAATCTCGCCCTCGGCCTGATTGAACGGCAAAGCTACCTGTTTCCTCAAAACGTTTCACCATTCGCCGCAAGGCACATGGTATTATTGGACCCGTGCGCAAAGCTTTCTGCTCTCGATACGAGCTTTGGCGGCGTTATCGCCGCTTTGGTAAAATAACTTATAGAGTATATGCACTTCTACCCTGACTTGGGTGTATATAACTTGAAGTGGAACTCTAATAAATTAGATTCAAACACAGTTCTAAATTAATAAACATTCATTTCAAAGTGACACATATTACTTTGCTTTTCAACATAAGTATACGTACTACTACTACAAGATATATATATATAACATTCATGCAAGACATATCTTTTAGTATAGACACGTTGCAAAGAAATTCAGTTTGAAATACTCACAATACTTTAAAGTCAAACCAGCAGTGCTGTCACGTAAACTTTAGGCCTAAAAAGAACTCGCGTAGGTTAGCATCAACCTAGCGCCTCCCTCAACACTTCCTTTTCACTTCCTTAACACTTCCTCAACACTTCCTCAATACTTCGTTTCTTTAATCTAGCTGCTAGGTATTTATACCAACCGCGTATGCCTTGAAATTAGCATATCTCAAGCGGCTTCTTTAATTTATTCACTTAAAAGTTCGATTCTTGTGAATCGAATCTTATGTAAACCTTACATTGGCCTTCCTTGAAAAAAAATTAGGTAGCTGAGATCTGAATGGCTTGGTAGCTAATTGAAAACGCGTGCTGGTCTGGCCATTTATATAATGGGTGACAAAGCCAAAAAAAACCTTCCACACGTTGTGTGGGGGGAAAACGCCTCTCCCATTTTACAAAACTAATCCCGAAGGGTCCAGATCACACAACAAACAGTGTATTTGCAGAGTTGCGGATACTGAGCTGGCCAACTGCGCCCTAGAAAATCTATTTTAGTTAAAAGTGTCAACACAATTGCACAGTATGACATTTCTTGACTGTTTGTACCTGCTCTCCCACAATTCATAGTACTCATGTGTTATGTTTTGTGAAATTAGTACATTAGTTAGTTAGTTGTTATCTGCATGCAGTATGTATTTTTTTCTATTCACTACATGTCCCCTTCAAAATTTTATAATACAACAGTAGACCATTTTGTTCTATGGCTTACCCCTTTCATCTCAAAATATTTACACACCATATACAATGGGGAATTTCAAACCAGTTTGATTCGATTTTATTGAAGGGGGTGGGATAGAATAAGAAAATTGATACAAGATTTGCCCATGAGGGCAGCAACTTCGTTGCACCAGTCTGTCCATTCAGTGGAACCTCTCTTGATGGTCGCAGTCCTAGTAAAGGGATTTGTTGACCGTGTGGGCATCCTTCGTGCAGCAGGGCGTTGGACCTGAGGCGCTGGTCTGACTTGACGAGGGACAAGAATTCTCTTGGGAGGAGGCTCTTCCTGGGCGGCTGGTATCTTTCGTTTCCTATACTTGTTCACAGGGATTTTAGAATTATCATCCTTTCTTTTGATAACCTTGTGTACCTTCTCTGTGACACGTTCATCCTTTAATGGGGGTTTTTCAGTACACACTTTACGTCTCTGCGTACTTTTGCTAGTATCGGCATTAGATTTTAATGCAGATTCTATTTTTTCAAACTTATACGCCGCACCTACGTGTTCAGTTACTGGCTTTATCTCGCCATTCATGATACGTTTACTATTTGCTCCGCTGCTTTTTTCATGTGTTTTAAGAAACTGACTCTTTTTTTTCGTATTTGTGCTTACACGACTTATTGTTTACCGCCTAAATTACATCAGTATTAGCAGTTTTAATGCTGGAACCTGAAGGCGTTTTTTATCTTTTTTTATCACCCTAAATTTTAGTTTTATCCTCTTTTGACAAAAAAGTCTCTTTAAAACTTGCTTCATCAGCATCGTTATCATTTAAATTCTTTAATACCGTTTCAGTTTTGGGAAGAATAAGCTTTTCGCACTCGTGTGTTTTATTGTCAACTACGTCTACAACTTCCGGAGCATCAGCTGAAAAACTTACAGTATAACTCTGCGACAAACATTCATTCTGCTTCCCAGTCTGGTTTTCAGGCACTTTATTTAAGACCATATTATCAACCTGGACTATAGCATCCTCATTCGGCTGGGAACTTGAAACGATAACATCATTACCTATCGAGTTCCTACTATCGTTTAAAGCATCTTTATTATCGTCAACTAATAAGTGTTCACTAACTCCCGTAACACATACTTTGTCATCTACTAAATTTCCTTCATTAACAGATGTATGAATATCATCTAAAATATCAGGTATAGCATTAATAGAAGTATCAGATGATTTATTTTCTAAACCTCTAGCATTAGTATTTGTACTACTTCCAGGAAATTGCTCTGGAATTACCGCATTATTCCATCTAGGCTCCCTTTCTTTATTAGCCACAAAAATACCTCACTTTTCGCTATCCTCAAAATAATGATTACTGCTCAGACAAGTTAAGACATTTGTCAACACAGTTTTAACAGGTTGAATTATATCATGTGAAACAATTTGCCAGTGCACATTATTTACTTTAAGTAAACTAATTTCACTGTAATACCCTGAGCTTCTATTATTTCGCCCGCGATATTGGTTTCGCTGTTGGTTTGAAATTCGCGAAAATTTTGGCGGGGGGGGAAGGGGGAAATAAAACTTTTCGTACTCGAATGGGGGTAAGGGGTAGCGAAGAAATGCCTATTGTCATGTTTAGCCAAAGCTTGAAGGAGGGTAACCTTGCTTGTAATATTTTGACTGTTCAAAAAATCCTGAACACTTGGCTTCAAACGCTGGATAACTATTTTTAAGATTACCGCTTCCGTCACACCTTCTAAATATTCCTCACGCCTTTAAAATCTTATAGCAAAATGTAACGCAGACTGACCTTCTCCTTGCCTAAACGAATAAATTTCAGCTTCGATTTGACTTTGGTTAAAGGTCTTGGGAAAAATGCTAAGAAACTGTTGCTTGAACGACAAATAGTCACAAATGAGATTACTGCTTTGCATACACGTGTACCGCTGCAATGCACTACCTCTTAAAGTGGCTAGAGCAATTTTAAGTTTATCCCGCTCTGGGGTGCTATGTTGCTGAAAGTAATGCTCAATTTTCTTTAGAAATTGGCTTGAGGGGCCACCATTGAAGGGGGCTTCGAATGGCGCAAAATGCTGAATCATAATTGCGCATTGTAAATTTTCCATGGGTTTTTCTCTAAATCACTCATTTTCTATCAGTATATAAGTATAGTATCAAAATACTTTCACAATTTTATCAATATCAGAGTATAACACAGTACACAGTTCAAACTTCAATTATGTTGTTCGTTATGAATCTAAATAGAACAAGCAGGGTATATATAAACTTTCGCGCGCCAGTATAGAGTTTTCTAACTGGCACTCTACTTGAATTAGATTCAAATACAGTTCTAAATTAATAAACATTTATTTCAAAGTGACACATATTACTTTGCTTTTCAACATATGCATACGTACTACTAGTACGAGATATATATATATATCTATATATATATAACATTCATGCAAGGCATATTCTTTTAGTATAGACACATTGCAAAGAAATTCAGTTTTAAATACTAAAAATCCTTTAAAGTCACTCCAGCAGTGCTGCCCCGTAAACTTTGGGCCTAACAAGAACTCGCGTAGGTTAGCATCAACCAAACTTCTCCCTCAACACTTCCTTTTCACTTCCTTAACACTTCTTCAACACTTCGTTTCTTTAATCTAGCTGCTTGGTATTTATATAAACCGCGTATGCCTTTAAATTAGCATATCTCAAGCGACTACTTTAATTTATTCACTTAAAAGTTCGATTCTTGTGAATCGAATCTTGTGTAAACCTTAAAAACTTTAGCAGCAAAGCACGCTCAAGCAACGAAAAAACCATCGTGGCGGTCGAAGAATGTTCCGAACCTGTGAGCCCTCTAATGTATCTGTTACGACGGCTCTTTCGCCCAGCTCGTATGCAGATTTTGTTCTCCGGTGCTGCGCGCACAGTCGAATATTCAAATTCTCACTTAACTTCAGCACGGCAAAAGGGACTGGACGTTTAGTTGTGCTGCTGCTACACAGGAAGCATAACGCGTATGCTGCATACGCTTGCAAACATAAAGCTTAGACAGCGTAGTTTAGTTCCTGCATGTGTAAAGAACTGTACTAATAAATTTAATTAGCGACACCCCGTATTCTTTCCTTTCTTCGTACAGTCAAGTTTCATTTTCCTTACCTTCAACCGATCGCAACGCCTCATTTGCACCTAGCGGTCATTTTTGAAACTAATTACTTTTCCCACCAATCAATTCCCCATGACCTGATATGTATACCCTCCAAATATGAAGACGTTAAGTCCACTGCTTTTCTCGCCAGGGCGGCCCAAACAGGGATACTTTAATTTGAACCACCCGGTGTGTGTGTATATATATATATATATATATATATATATATATATATATATATATATCAATACCAAGGACTTCAAAGCTTTCGCACGGGAAAACTCGTTTGAAAATGTCAATATTGAGACTTTCTCTAAAAACCTATACATTAAATAGTTATCTCTCAAAGGACTTCCAACACTCTTTTATTTTGTACATATTGTGTCACGACTAAAATCAAATGAATCACATTATTATGTAATAAAACCATAACTATCTTATCAAACATGGTTGCCATCTGTTGTAAAGGTCGGCAGACAAAATGATTCTCCGAATCCCCCTTATTTTTTATTTTATATACTCAATCACATATTTTATCCATTTAATAGTAATTTGTCTGACGATAATAATAATTCAAAAACTTTTAGTCAAAATAAGGTTAGTTAAAAAGCCAGCAAATAGCAAGGATTAGTGATAAGCTTGCGAGTAATATTGTACTCGATATCTGACTTTCATACCTATGCATCAATAGATGCACACGCATTTTCGTACCTTCATCTCACATATACCATATATATATATATATATATATATATATGGGGGGGGGCTATGTATTGCATTTAAACTATTGAATCGTACTAATAGAAATCCCCATCTAATCTGTTAATCTTTTTTTAATACGTCGTTTAGGAACTGATGTAAAAAAATTCTGCCCATACTGTTCTAATCTAAGTCTGTTATATTTTGTAATCGCACTTAAATTATTATATGATTATTTAAATAAAGCTTTATTTCAATTCTCTCAGTCTTTATATTCTTTTTATTTGTATTTGGCAAGTCTTTAAAATTAACTTTTAACGTACACCCAACTGTTTCTTTACACGGTACATACGTTCCTCAGAAATCCGTGTAAGAATAAGATACGTTTCCTATAGTAAAATGGGGGATACGTTCCATGTCATCCGAAAACCATGTAAGATGAAATTAAGAACTATATATAGTTCAAAAAACACTGTAAAAAATGTAATGAAACTACTGTAAAAGTGCTGATATACATACGTACCTACATAATATGCATTTCTATGGAGCAATAAGTTCAAAATGCATAATTCAAAGGTAAAATTAGTAGCGAAAAAATCACACCTGGAAACTTCGAATAAAAAATATTGGGTTAATCCAAAAATAATTATAGAAAACTTCAAATGAAAAGCAGATATAAAAAAATAATATTAATAATTATTCGTCGCTACTTGATAATAAACGCTATTGTTTACAACGAACTGGACCAAAATCCCTATCATCAATTGTATGTAAGGAAATCTATAAGTGAATATTTTTTCCATGTATCAACGATTGTGAGGTTGTCCTTCTCATCTGCATCCAAAATATGTTGGAATGCTCGTCTAATATAATAAAGCTTAAACGTACATTTCTGTCGAAATACACATTTTCTTTTGTTCATTTAAATAGCAGTGCTGCTAGCTTTTTAAATGTGGTAATAGATTTTTTGAAATGTACATACATATGTACTCATAAGACAATTATTTTGAAATCACGTTTGACTAAATAAAGTGAAAAAAAACTTTTTTTTTTCTTGTGCCATGTAACTTCAAATTCGTGTAAAGAATAAAGCGTGTGAAAAAAGAGTTGGGTGTAATTTTATTCTTACAGCCATGGCGTCATTTTTAATGATTCTTTGTCTGTTTTTTTTTTTTAATTTCATAAAAAATATTCAAAACTAGAAGTGATAGTATAATAACTTTTAAGGACTATCTTTCTGACTCTAGTTCTTCCTACTTTCAACTCGTATTTCTTTTTATTTTAATTTTATGCATTTTTGCCGCTTATCAAGTATGCTAACGCTGTCTGATAATCATTTTAATTTTTATTAGATTCATATCTTTACTTACTTTAAAAATGGGGAACTTTTTTGTATAGCCATGCAGAAACTACTAAGAAATATTTTACTTTTAAACGTAAGACATTATGATATCATATTTTCATTTGTTTTTCCTTTAGATTTTTTGGTACATAAAATTCAAAATCAAGGAAGTATCTAATATCTTAATAACCAGAGGTAAGAAGCTGTCAACAGTTATGATATTATAATAATTTATCAACTGTAATATATAATTGTTTTCTTAATTTGTTGCATTCAATCAAGAAATTCCTGCTCTAAACAATATAATGATTTCATTTCTTTTAAACTTATTAACCTACTCCTTCAAGTTTAATTATCTAAAAGTATACCTGAAATGTTCTTAATTTGGATTCATTTACAAAGAATTATTTTTGCATTGGTACATTAAATCATAAAGAGTTTCATTTATGCTCTCTTTTTCAAATCTATAATCTCCACTAATTAACTGAATTATTAATTTTACTATAGAGGTGAAATAGCAAAATCAATAATTCAGGAGAAAACGTATTTCAAAATATTCTTTTGACAAAACAGAACTGTTTTCCGATTAGTCATACATTATAACATACATTACTTATAAATAAAGCCTTTCTAAAGCGTGAAATAATCAAGTTATCATAAAAATTTGCCTCAAAAAACTGTTTGAATAATTTTAACTTAAAAATAATTATTTAGGGGAAAACATAGTTCAAAATAACCTTTTAATATAACAGAAATTTTATTTTTCAATTAGTCTTACATTACTTAAAAATTAAAACCTCTCTGTAGAGTAAAATAATCAAGTTACTAATAAAAATTGTCTCAAAAAATTGTTGGAATATTTTCAACTCAAATTTCCTTTCAACAGATGAAAGGAAAATCAATAAGTGTATTCTGTGTTTGAACGGAAAGGGATTTCTTAAGCAAGCAATCCTTATGAAAAGCTAGGCTATTTAACTTGTAAAGATCGCATGAAAGGACAGAGAGTCGAATTTGAGGCCAGTGATCACCCATTTAAACTATTTTGGTGATGAAAAGAAGTGATACTATCAGTGCCTTATATCCCAAACTAATTATAAAATATCTTGTATGCTAAATAGAATTTTAAGCCATTTAGAAATCAGATATATTCTATCCACACCTTGCTTTTGTACTTTATAACAGAGTAAACTAGGTATTTAAATCGCATACCTAAGTATGCGATTATTTATAATATCAAAGCTGTTCAAAGAGTACACAATTGTTCATTTATTGCTACTAAAGCGTTATATGTTTTCTCAATTTTAATTACAAACAACTATAAAACAAAGAGTTGACTAGAAACTTAGCAGCCTCTTCGCAGAATATTCCTGTTCAAATTTTGAGTTAAATGAAACGCCGTGAAAAATCTCGTAAAAACAGTAATGTCGACGTTTCTTTGAACTAGCAGCTCGAAAAAACTTTTGGCTTAACATAACTGTTCCCTTGCCTATAAGTTCTGCCAGAGACCTCACATAATTTTTAAAAATTTAATTTTAAATTTAACTGCAGTATTTTTAACTATTTTAAACTGTTTCTTTTATCGGCTTCTCCCTTTTTTAAGCCATGATAAATATTTAAATGTACTAAATATCTATTTTCCACTTAAAAAATCTTTTGAAAATGACTGTCTTTAAAAAAGAAAACCAACAACAATAACATTTGTCAGTATATTAGGGAATTTAAAAAACGTATCCAGATAAAAACAGGCTTTTAAGTTATAGCAAGAAAGTATAATATTAAATCCCTTAGCGCACGCAATTCACAATTAAGCCCACTCTTGAATTATGTCTGGTATGTAATTATTTAAAACAAGTTTCCAAAACTTGTGAGCGGTGCCTGATAGCGTGATTATGTAGTAAAGTAACAATAAAGTAGACCTCTTTAATGAAGAAAAGAAGTTTAACATGAAAATGGCAAAAGAGATTTATTTTGTTTAAAAACGCGGTCTCTCCCCCAAATGCGGATCTTCGCACGCTGGGAGAGTTAATGTAGTAAATAAAACCAGATTTGACGGGGGATATCGAGATAAAAGAGAAACTTAAAATTTGGCGCAATCCCCCATGAAGATCATGTTTTAACTTTATCTACCATAGGGATTAAGTCTGAGTTTAACATTCAACTTTATCTAGAAAGTTTGGCCCCGGGTGCACACGCAAGCAGTTAAATTTAAACACATGCGGAGGTTTAGTCTGAAGATCTCATGCTCTAATTTACTGCTTTAGGCATCGGATGTGTGGTAGTTAATGCGATTTATACCCCGTTTGGTGCGGGCAGAATGTAGAAGGATGTTTATTGAAAAGTGTGAAAAAAATTTAGGTAAAAATGCGAAATTATTTTATTAGTTAAAGTTTTAATATACATCATTTATAAGCCCAAATTTTTTATCTCTATTATCTCCGTTAAATAGATAAAGTCAATAGGATTTTTTTCCCTGTTAATAAAATACATGAGTAATTAATAGTGTACGAGAAGTTTTCCACCATGCTTCATAAATGAAAACATTATGTCTTTTAGTGTCAGTAACACATTCACGGTAATTACTTATCATTGTTTCGGGTTAATGTTTTTAAAATTTTTAGCGGTATCATTTAAAAATATCAGTTTGAGGTTTTCTGAATACTAAAATTTCGTTTTTTTTTACCACTCATAGAAAATATTGAGAATAACATTGAACTTTTTAATGATTAATTTTGTTTATGATGTGAATATTATTCCCATGAACCTGAAAAATTCGCGTAACATACTAGTGTTCATATGTTCATTTCTTTATGACATATTTCTTGAAAAGATGCTCCCGGCTCTCTCTTCTTATTTTAGCAGACACAAGCAATTACTTATATTTCAAAAAACATAGTACCAGTGTCGGGGGATTAGTTTGTGCAAAATCAGAGAGAGGTACGCCACTGAACTGAAGTCGTTTGTGCTCTCACATATAGTATACATCAACGGCCCAGATGTCACCGTGTAAACAAATTGGACACCAATTGTGTGGTTGACATTCGTTTTAGTCGGTCATTTCTTCTTACACAATGAATAAAAACAAGTTCCGCTTGTTGACAAAAACATTACTTTTTAAAGAACAAAACAGCGATAGAAACTGATTTGATAAGAATTAGGGCGAGTCTTCAACTTCTCATAGAATGATTTACAAGTGGCTTGTTGATTTTGGTTGCCCCCGAATGAGCACAAGGGACGTTGGCCGTTCTGATCGCCTCCTGAGGTCACTTCGACAGGAAATGCAGAAAAAAAGCCACGATATGGTGGAGAAAGTAGGAGATTAAAAGTGAGGGATTTTTCTGAGTCTGTTAGCATGTCTTCAGAGCGTATAGATTTTGCATGAATCTTTAGATGTAGGTAACCTTTGGCAAGGCGGTTGCTACGTTTGCATACAATTAATCGAAAATATGAATGAGTAAAAACTTCGAAGCACGATTCGGAGCTGTTTCAAAGTAATCCAGATAATTATTTGCGTCATTTCGTAACACTTGGGGAAGCATAGAGACATCACTACTAGGCATAAACGAAAAAACAGTCTAAAAACTAGGTAGAATCAGGTGAATGTACAAGACAAAAGCAAATCTGTTAAGAGTTTTAAATTTGTATAACATGTTTTAAAAAGCCCTCAAGCATGTGTATAATCGACGTATTTATAAATTCATTAACTCCTATTCTGAAATTTAGAAGAATTAGACCCAATCATTGGCTATTGTAACAACTCTTAGTTCGAAACTCATCGGGCACATAACACATGATGAATTTTTCTCAGACTTTAAGAATCTGAACAGAATACTGTTAGCATTTTTTTCTTAAGATGAAAAAAGGTGAAGGAATAGGAAAATAGAACTTCGCCATTCTTCCAACATTTCACATTCAGTGCCTTTATAACTATCCTTCTATCAAACTTTCACAATTAATTTTTCTTCTGCTAAAAATACAACTAGCTCTCTGATGAACTGAACTTCAGACCTCCTTTTTTCAGGTTAAGCGTGCTGTTCAAAACAGCATGGATCATAACATGGATTTCACAAACTATCCTTGCTCTGGACATCACAATAGAGAGTGATATTTTAATCGCAACAGAGAATCCAATCCTTGGTCGAAATCTCTTAATACTAGAAAGACGAGAATTTTTTTTTCTTACTAAAAAGATTGCACGCCGTCATTTTGACGGTTAAAAATAAAATCAAGAATTTAGGATATTTAATGTTTTTTAAATGGTTAAATACTTTAAACTTTGAACTCTTTCATACCAACATATAATAAATTAGCATATATTTAAATGTATTTTATGCAGGTGTGCCGAGCTGACATTCTGGTATGGTTTATCAGTAAAAATATATGTATGGTTTGTGCAGTCCTTATTTTTCAACACCAATATTTCCGAAGAGCCAATATTTCTGTTATTTGAAAAGGGGAAAGAGATGTAAAGTAACTAACATTTTTCCGGTATTATTTTAAAGATTTCTGGCTGTTTTCTATATTGACGTCAAATTGGCGGCTTTCAGTCTCAGGAGGTATACAACACATTTTCTCCCCCTCTTTACTATCGAACATAATATTGGAAATGTGAGTGCATATTTCACGTAAAATTAGAAAAAATCATAAAATTTCAGAAGCCTCAGGACATAAATACAAAGATAGCGCTCAATAATATGTCCGAAAAGTCAAAATGACGGCAGCCGTCTTTCTAGTGTTCACATGTTTCAGCGTCATGATCACGACCACTCTGGGGCAGTTTTGTCCATTTTGGCACACTTTTTCTATCTCCTCAAAAGATTGCTCATAGGGAGTGAAGCTGGAGACTTTACTGACAATATTCTCAACTAAACAGCCCCAAGCCATCATCACAAATCGTCCTCTAATCCGAGCATCATGTTCCAAGATACATGAAAATATCTTTTGTTGAATGCATCTCTCCATAGGCGCTTATTTTTTTATTTTCATTAGACAGGTGGGGAAAAAAATGAAGAGGAGCAAAATCAGTTCTCAACTGCCCAAAGAACGTTCATAATCACTACTGAAAAAGCCGAGATCCGAAAGCTTAAAACTACATTATTATTAGAGCCATTTGTAACTCAAAGGTTTTGCCTTAAAAGTGAAAATAACAGCTTGGCCTGCTAGTGTAATCAATATTCATCGCTGTCCAAAGAACGACGGGCATATTTTCCCCATTTTCGAGGTACTAGGCTCAAATGATCGACCCTCTCTCAGCCTGGTAATACCATCAAAATTAGTCTTACATTTCTTACCTATTTATTATGTGATTTTACGCTGTAATGATATGCCTTTGATGTATGCCTTTGATGATTTATTACATATACAATATTATGGTGTAACACGTTATTCCATAGTTGGCCACATGTTTTTTTCATTATTTAAAGAACTCCCGCAGTATGTTTTAAGGTAAATTGTGATAATCCTACATCTAAAATTTTCTTTTGCTTTTCTAATAAATTAGGTTTTTGTTGTTGGTGTTGTTGCTAATTCCCCCTGGCTTAAAGGTCTAGACCAGTTCCATATAGGCTTTGAGGTCTGAGTTTTACGCATCCGGTTTAAAATAGCACCACAAGGGTCACAAGGGTCACATTCTGTCTTAGCTAGGTTTACCTCAATTTTGACTGAGCAACCCCAGGGACGACATATCAGGAGGTCGTACCTTCACCCACCCTCTCTGATCTTAGAAGGACCTTTCTGTCTGCGGATTTTTCGTGCTCATATCCGGCCTAGACATGAAGGTATTTAATGGCGATTGTTGTGATTACAACCGAGCAGTTAAAAACCGACGAGCTACCAATAGGCTACTTCGAGCCCTTTAATAAATTATTAAAATTTGAGCCATATTTATTGTATTAAATGCGAGATAAATAAAATTTGCTCTTAAAATTATAATTTCCTTCACGACTGAACAGTAAATAATGACTATATTACAACAAACATGATGGTTAAAATACATATATGATGGAGAATAGAAATTCTCTTTTTTACTCTTGACAGGGTTATGTGAACACTTGAAGTTCAAACTGTACTTTCATATTCTAATACTTTAATGCTTAAATTATGTATTTAGTATGGACATGGTTAATTGGATGAATTCAAATAAACACACCCGAATATTCAATAGTCGCGTATTTTAACCCTTCATATTTCCTTTATTTTAAACCTTTATACCAGCAAGCAATGGCTTTAATGCAAATTTTCTTTTCTAAGAATAATTTATGTTCGATTTATCTATCAACCTTCAGGAATAAAAATTATCAAGCCACTTTAAAAACAATGGAATAATAAAATGTTTTAAGAGGCATAAAAGTGCTTCAAGCATAAAAGTAAATGTCGTAAAATACAAATGCTTCAATTAAAATTGCATAACATTTTCTTACAAACTGACATTAATGTAAATGGCAGCTTAAAATGTTTGATAGTGGGATATTCTGCGAAAGCCGCGAAAAGATGTTTATTTTTCTTAAAAAGAGAGAGAGCCGTTTAAACCTAATAACTATTGGCTTATAAAGATTAATATTATTGTCCGAATAAATATGTAACGTATATCATTAAAGTAAATAAACTGCTTCTTTAATTTGTTGAAAAAGCAATAAACTGCGTAGGCTACGGTTTTAATTATCATTAAGGTTTCCTTCGAAAATAGTAATATTTAGCGGATAAAGATCGTGTTTTAAGCTCATTGTGATAAAACACTTCATATCGTTATTAAAGAGCTAAGCAATTTTTCTATTTTTCGTTATTAGCTCTCCTGTTTGCAATTATTTTAGCGATTACTATTTTTAGAGTAAGAGCATGATAGTTTTTTTTATCTACTCTAATTATGGCTCGAATGACTCTCAAACAAAGACAGTAATGGATTTTAATTTTTTAAAGTAGAAAAGACAACAAAAACCTTATAACAGCTGCAGGAATAAATGGTCACATTTAATCACACTAAATATACAGATACTGAGAACTACCTTTCATATATATATATATATATATATATATATATATATGTGTGTGTGTGTGTGTGGTGTACGCACGGTCACCTAGCACCGTACGCACGAGCCTGCTACCAGTCTGAAGATAGAGATAGTTCGCACTGTTCAATTACTGCTTCCCACGCACGTGGCTGTTGTATGCAACGATTCAGTTGTAGAGCAGTTATTTTATTTAATTCTTTGTAAGTGTGCATATCTCTTTATTTAGCCTGTTAACAAGTTTTTATATGTTAATAAACTAAAAGATTTTAATATCCACGAGTACTGCCTCAAGCTAACTCGTTTGACACGTCGGCCCCCTCCGCTTTCGCGTATTGGCCCATGAATCCCCTGGAGACCAGTCGCTACGTAAGCAATACCTGAATACGCAGCCGAGGGTTAATTTCCCAAGTTCGGTGACATTTTTCATTAGTGTAAGGCCCGAGGATGCCGGATGTACAGTACAGATCCGCTATCCACTCAAGGCACCCCAAGCCCCCTACTGCCTCAAGTAAGAAAACCTCAACACTAAGGGAGCCAGCTTTTACATGTATGATGGGTTATACAAGTATCATATGTGTGTGGGAGAGAGGAGGGGGGGCAAAAATTCTGTTCCAAGTAAAGCGGCATTATGCCCGACATGTCCGACGTGCGAAGATATATGATTATTGGAGCTCACCTATGTGGAGTGTCTCTGTCGAGAATAGTCAACCTTGGGTGTTTCAAGGGCCACTGTGTCAAGGGTTATGGCATCCTATACAAACCTGGGAAAGGTGTCCTCTGCGAAGCAGAACAGTGGGTGAAAGTCGAAGTTGACCAAACGGGATAGACGAATGTTGAAGAGGATAGTAGCCCAAAAACGTAAGACTACATTGTCGCAGATAACCTCCGAGATGAACACCAATTTCCAGAACCCCGTATCCACCAAAACTATTCAACGGGAGTTACATGCTGGGGCCATTTATGACAGAGTCGCTATTCCGGAGCCATTAGTGTCGCGTCGGAATGCTATTAAGCGATGACAGAGGTACCTAGACCACCAAAACTGGACACAACAGCAATGTGAACATGTCACCTGGTCTGACGAATCCGCATTTATATTATTTCAGATCACCGGACGTGTGTTCGTCCGGAGAACACCGTCAGAAGCATTCCATGTTGACTGTCTGGTTCCTACCGTGAAGCATGGAAGGGGCCCTGTGATGGTATGGGGCGCGATATCGGGGCGTGCCTTGGGGCGACTCTTAGACCTGAGGGGGAAGATCGCAAGCAATCATTAGCGTAGTATTCTCGCAGATAATTTCTATCCTATGCTTCAGACTTTGTATCCTGGAGAACGTCCTGTGCCCCAATGCCTATGACAATGTCTCTGTTCGCACGGTTCGCTGTGGTTAGATGAGCATAATGATGAAGTAGAACATATCATGTGGTGTCCTAATCCCCCTGATCTCAACATCCTTGAGCACTTGGGGTTTTTATTAGAGAACAAAGTCCATGCTCGGTTTTCTCTTCCACGCACACTAACTCGTCTTGAACTCGAGACCGCTCTGCACGAGGAATGGGGGCAAACTCCTTTGAACTTTGTGCAAGACCTTTATTTGTTAATCCCACATCGAATGCAAGCTATCATTAAAGCCAAAGGGGGCCCAACGCTCTACAAATAAAAAATTTGCATTTTTTCACAGGTGTTCCTATTATTTTGTCCTTTACCTGTATGTATGTATGTGCTGTTCTTCGAAGTTTTCTTTTATTCACGGGTAGATTACATATCTTACTGATTTTTTAAAACATCAGTACAGGAGTTTCGTTTTAATCTTATCCCTTAATCTTTGATTTTTCAATGTTCTTTTTATAGTGCCTAAGAAATTGCTTTTTCGATCACACCGAGGTCTTTGAGAACTATACAGAAGTGACCAATTAGGTAAAGCAAAAATAATCTGTTCTTACGCAGTACTAAGAATTTCAGTTTAGAAGGTGTGTATTTCTATCTTTCTTTGTCTTTTTAAGATATTTATACTGTTTAAATATCAATTTTTAAACACCTTGTTCAAATATTAAATACTCCATTCAAAATAATACCATTTTATACACACATAAACTCTAATTAGGTTTTCAGATAAACAGAATTTAAAATGTTCATACTTATTGCAGCTAAAATGTAATTCGATCACACCGAGGATGATTTTCTAAAAATGATCAATGATCATTGATGTTTTTCTAACAAAACATCTGGTGTTGTTAGAAAAACATCACTACTATAGCGACCGACAGTTCAAAATGAATACTCATGGAACCCTATTGAGATATGTGTTAAATTGATGGCAGAAATATAATGTATCGTCAAAATTTTATGTTTCTGTCCGACAAATAAATCGGAAGAAATTATTAAAAATTTTTAAATAATCTATTTTTTTATTATTAATATAATTTCTTCTATTTTTAAAAATTTATTTATATTTTATTCTGGTTCTTCGAAAATTCTCAGGCTTTAAAATGATCAGCTACAAATTATATTTTTACATGCCTTTCGTAATAGGTTATGAAATTACTGAATCTATCAACATTCATTTGATTTCGATTTCTTTTAGAGGTAATACGGACTATTGGGTGATGGAGAGAAAAAATAAATGTGATTAAATTATTTTACTATATCCATTTATTTTATGTAGAATTATCAATTTGATATTTAAATTTATGTAAAGATAAGACTCCTGAAAAAAAATGTATGAGAAATAAAAAATAATATAAAGGAATATAAAGAAATATAAAGGAATAAGAGATAAAATTTTCAACCGATTCAAATATTTCAGTTCAATGAAATTTTCTTTCTTCTTGCTATTTCCTCTTGTGACCTTTCATGTTTCTGAGTTTGTTGAAACGAAGAGAACACAAAACGAAGACTTCCTCAGAGGATCAAAAAAACTTCTACAGGCCAGAGTCTGTCTTAAGTCGCGAAAGTCTGTCTTAAGTAATACATACAGCAAACGAGGGCTAACGAAGAGTAACCACCGGTTTACTTTACCAGCAAAACATCTGGTGTTGTTAGAAAAACATCACTACTGTAGCGACCGACAGTTCAAAATGAATACTCATGGAACCCTATTGAGATAAGTGATAAATTGATGGCAGAAATATAATGTATCGTCAAAATTTTATGTTTCTATCCGACAAATAAATTGGAAGAAAGGAATAAAACTTTAAGGAAATTAAAGCTCCGTGGAGCCAACCGTAATCCAATAGAGAGGTCCACGAAGGCTAGGCGGGATGCTGAGAACTGTCTTGAACTTCGGTTTATGTTCCAGCTCTATATATTGTTTTGAGCAGATGTATGCATACAGTGTTTACTTATTGCCATCATGTAACATTGTGCAATTGAAGAAAAATATGAACATATCATAGCACTCTTTGATTTACCTTTTCAGTTCATCGTCCTTTACGGACTTTCGCTTCGATCTTAGATGTTGGAAAGTCCATGTGCTCGTCGGCCAAGTTGAACCCTTTTCCTCCAAGATAATTAGTTTAGCAAACCTCTCGCATTTTAATTGTGTACATTGTTTACCCTTGTGTTATATCGATTTCGTTCCCCCGTCCTTTAATTAATATTTATTTTCAATTTAGATTGGGGCCAAAAATATATTGTTTAAAGCCTCAGAACCTTAAAAAAATTGAAAAGACAAGAGACCAAGATGTCTATACAAAAATATTGAGATCAGAAGTCTAACGCTCAATCCGTGATCCCGGCATAAATTTACCATAATGTTAAAATCCTTTATATGTGAATTGATCTTAATAACATACAGGAAATCTTCAAAACCTTTGCACGTTCTTTTATAGACAAAATTCAGAGTCTTTCTGGAGTAAAATTTTGAAGACTTGAATATCACACGAAATAAATTTGAAATAACGAATGCTTTTCACACCCATAATTTTGAGAGCTTATTTTTATTCTCATGGCAGAGATCTTAAATGTCTTTAAAAGAAATTTATGTTATTCGTGATTGGAAATAGAAGTAATGCATTTCCCAATAAAATAAATGGAAAATGTATTAATGAATGAATAAAAATGTCTATACATTTGACATAGAATTCTTTATGGGATACCCAAATTTTCCTAACTAAGAAAATTAGAATTATACTTCTAATGAAGTGAATTACTTATCTTTTATTTGCAGGGAAAAAAATGTACTTCAACATGATTTCGTTCCTTCGAGGTAAAAATTGTTATGATTTAAATAATGCACAAACACGCTCGCTTAATAATAACACTGAACTGTCTAAACTCCTTTTAAATAAATTGAAAGAAATCAAAACTTATATTTTATATTCTAAAAAGATGGAAACATAAAAAAACAGACACAATAAGTTCAAAATCCTCTAGAAAAGGTAGAAGCTACATTTTTCTGACAACTAGAGGTTTACTTTCTAATACCTTCTCCATTTCTAAAGCCATAAATAATTTTCTTAACAAAAATTTCCGGAAGACAGAAATCTTCAATAAGTTTTCTGTAATGATAATTAATTACTGAAGTTAGCTACTCGAGTAATTACCAGTAAGACAAAAGTTATCGAATCAGAAAAATGTCAGCTTTAATTATACATACGGAAAATATTTGCTTGGATTATTTTTGTTACGTATCTGTCGGTCAAAACTAAGTTAGTCATATTTATTCCTGGAGTAAAAGAGAAAAATTTTTGCTTGTCAATTTGCTGCAGCTTTATCAAAATTAAACACACCGAATATTCCATGTTAATAAACCCCAAATAAATCTTGCGAGATACGTTATGTGTGGGATTCGATAATATTATTCACAAAATGTGCTAATTTAGAAGTGTTGTACGTAGTATGAAAATACATAATTTATTCATAATGAATTCATAAAATGTTGGGTACCAGAAAAAAAATTGTAAATATTTGCCGAAAACCTAAATTAAGTTCATTATGCCCTGGTATAAGACTACTACTGCATTTAATTTCACTCAAAAGGCGGTGAAAGTTTGATTTAATAGAAATTCTGTTAATTTAATCACACATAAATTTCGAAGAGCTGAATATGTTTCAATCGGCGCACTGAATATTCATGATTTGTTTACTTTCTGGGTTTATCGATAAAATGTTACTCAGGAATATTTTGTAGAATATATCCTGTGGATTCAAAACAGTGCTAATGCATACATTTAATTATATATATATATATATATATATATATATATATATATATATATATATATATATATATATATTGACATAACTTGCTCGTTTGAAAAACATTTGCACGTTTTTATTTTCTAAAATTAAATATTAGAGTTATAATGAAAAATTGTATTCCGTAACTTTCGTTTAATATTTTATTTACAAAATATTCAGAAAATTTAATATTAAGTTCATAAGTAATCTATATATATATAAAACAGTTCCGTAACTGACTGACTGACTGACTTACAACGCACAGTACAAACCGCTAGACATAAAGGTCTGAAATTTTGCATGGCGATTCTTCTTATAGTGTAGGGGTGCAGAAAGAGAGATTTTTGAAAAATTCTTCTTAGATTTTTTTTAAATTAAATTTTTAAGCCGTTTTTGTAACATTCTTTAAAGTTTGCATTTAAAATGATAATCTGAGTGTTATAAAATTTATATCACATGAAAGATCCTAAAACTTCCTTTAAAATGAAATGTTTTTCGAATCTTTAACTCCATTTTCTGACTTTTGGTGAATTTTTAAAGATAAATTTTTAGAATTCAATTTTTTAAATGTTGATCACGTGGTTTCTTTTCTTTTTGTGCTACTTTAAACTAATTTTGCGTCACGTGCATAACAACGAAATAGGCAAAAAAAAATTTTTTTTTCTTGCTAATGTGGCAGACGATTGGACATTATCCAAAAAAAATTTAAATACAGTAAAATATATGTTTTTTAAAACTACTATATTCTTGAGTATGTTCTATTAGATTTAATTTGAATATTTTCTTCTACATTATTTTGTCTATAAAAATATCCGTTACGATTTTTTTATAAATATATTTTTTCGTTTTTTTTTCACATCAATTGCATATATTGATCGTTATATTTAATATAAATATATATATACATATTTTTGGCTTTAAATGCATACATTGACCGTTGTATTTAATGTGAATGTACTCTGTAGCGAAGTACGGGTTTTCAGCTAGTATTAATATAAGTTCCTTATTAATAGTTAGAAAAATAAATGTTAGAAATTATTTTCTATGTTTGATTATCTCCTTAAACATTTTTTGGTAAATATACACAAACAAACATTATATGTTAAAGAGCCTTTATTCCACGCACCACACAGTTTTAAATAATCTTTAAACTGTTTGTATAATGATATTTTGAGGCTATTATATTGTTGTTGTTGTTGTTGTTGTTGTTGTTTCTAATGCCCCCTGACAGGGGGTATATCAGACCAGGTCCATATAGGCGTTGGGCGTTTGGGGTATTGCAGCTCCGGTTTATAATGGCACAGTGTCCGATTTAGCACGGTGACACCTCAATTTTGACCGATCACCTTCAGGAGCGACATCTGGGGTTATAATACCCTCTCCTCCCCCCTCTCTGGGGTCCGGTCGGGGGTCCTCGCCTCATAAAGGTCCGGTTTACGAATTCAACGTGTCCATAACTGGACTAGAAATGGAGGTATTTAATGGATCTTGTCGGGATTCGATCCGAGCTCCCTCAACACCGAAAGCCGACGCCGAGACTATTATAGAAGACATAATTGTGTTGTGTAAATTTTTGTGATTTTTTTCATTTGGTTAGTTCGTTAGAAGTGCGACGGTAATTTTTTTGCAACGAGAGGGCTAAGAGAGAAACTTGCAGTTTAGAGCCGACTCCGAAAAGCTACAAAAACACCCGTGCCATCACGGAATTGGCACCCTCGAGGTCTAATACCGAATGCATTTTATTAAGCCTATTTTAGTGTATGTTAATTATGAGTTCATGATAAAAAGGATCATTCTTGTATTTAAGAATAAATACTTCACAAAAAACTTTCAGTGGAATGTTTTCGAGAAAGATTAGATATTGTTAAGATTGAATGATCATTCACAAAATTTCTGAGTTCATGATGAAAGCGCGGAGAGAAGAAAAACAAATATTCGGCGCTTTTCTATCTCCCAATGTCTCAATTCCTGATTGGTAAAAATACTTTTAAGTTTATGGAATGGCATAAAACAAATATGATGATCTTATATGGTAGGGAAATCTAGTGCTTAGGAGACTAGACAAGGCGGTCTTAGATTCGATTCCTACATCTAGTATGCAGTCGTTTTAAATTTCACCACTGGGTCCTGTTTTGTAATAATATTTAACTACATAATATTGGTACTACAGGTAAAAAAATATTGTAGTTCGGTCTAAAACCGGAATTTCCACTTTTGGTCACTTGTCGTTCGCCCAACGAAAAGTCGAACGAACAGAATCCCAAATATCCTGCATTGTTTACCTTACCCCTTGCGCACCATGACGTACATGTGTACGTCATGAAATTCTGTGACCCAAAACCATGACGTACATGTGTAAGTCTTTTTTTTTTCAGCCCATTCACTGTAATTGTTGCTTGGTTATTATGCTATGCGTGAAAATTGTGGTTTCGTAATGTGAGCTGCATGATGTTCTCAATTTCATACATTTATTTTCCGTTATGTATTTGCTATATAATTTTGCTTCTATATTTTTTACTGAAACGTAGATTTTTCAATATTCTGCAAGTTTTTCAGATCTTTGTAAACAAGATAATTATAGTGTAATAATAACTTTGAAATACAAAAAATGTATCATTTTCCTAATTTACATATTACTCATGTATTCTGAATTCAAATACATCCAAAATTTCAGTTTCAAGAAAATTGAAGAAATCTGGTTTTCAGTGTATTTAATGGTAAGTCAACTTGGTGCGCAAGGGGTTAAAGGGTAATAATATAGGCAAAGAATGAAACGTGGCTTTCTCCTATCAGCAGTGTTTAAAAAAGATTATCATGCAGTTAAATCTTACTGCACACGTTATTACCATTACTGAAATTATTTGCGTAACAATTAAATTTTCATTTAGAAATGTTCTAGAAATTTTCAATAACTCTGTGCTAGACCCCGCTAAAGCTAACGCACTGTGACAGAAGAAAAAATTTTGGAAGATGGGGAAATTTAGATTCGTTCAGCAATTCTGTTTTGATATTCATCGTACTTTTGTTTTTTTTCCTTTGCTACCTAACTAAAGAACCGTGACGGTGGAAAATTCATCAAAGGACTTTTTTAACAATTAAAACAATGTATTTTTCCATATTCTTCCATAGCATACCATGGAGTAAATATAATTTTGTATTACACAATATATATAATAATATCGCTGTTAAAACTAATCCTTCCTTTAAAATAAGCGCTTCATGCTTCATCCTAACAAATCTACTTAGGTACTTGGGTCAGTACTGTTTTTTACATAATAGAAAAAACAGTAAGGGTAACTGTACTATTAAAGGAAATAATAGGATAAGAATTTAAGTAGATAATAACTATGCAAAAAATATACGTAACTGGAAAATAAATAATAATAATAAGCTAATTAAATGTATTATTAATACACATCTTCTACATTAATATTCTTCTAAATGATTTAGACGAATATAAGTGAATTAATATACAGTTTAATTTAGTTTTACTTATATTTTTTTAATATATTTTTTCTATATATTTTTTTTATATTTTTTTTCTGAGCCTCATATATTGATTATTGTATTTAGTAGTATTAAACACTTCAAGAAAAAATCAGTATTTCCGTATTCTTATTTTTTGTGGTGAATTCATCATGGTGGATAGAGTATTCCAAAGTGTTAGCCTTGCCTTTCTAATCTCTTTGTTTTTAAACCTCTCGGGAAGGTTTTTCTTTTTAAGCCAAAAAGGGTTTGCAACATTATCCCAACTTTAATCATCTAGAGAATGTAGAATTTTTGTTATTTGTCCCCAAGAAATCTAAACACGCGCAGTAACAAAATAACTGACTTCATTAAAAAGGAAATAACATAAAAGATTATGAAAAAGATTATCTTGCGAAGCTCTATATGTTTCACAGCCTTTACCCTCTTCATTTCGAATGCACATTTAAAGCGTTATTTTTAATTTCACCCTTTTCAAGCGTTTGGTCCTCAACGCAAGAGTAATTACTGCTGGTTGCCCTAAATGCTTCATGCTATTTTAAGCAAGGCTCTCTACGCCAAAACTTTTTCTCCGAGCTGATCCCGCTTTCCAGTGGCCTTCTTTCAAAAGCAAATCCAACAGGACTGCTTTAGATGCGCATTTCTGCTTATATCTAAATAGGTTTACTTTTAAAATGGTAATTGTAAACATGGAGTGAAAATTATTAAAATGAATCTTAGGAATTATTGTCTTTTTTAAAAAAAAAGCTTTAATTGCCTTAGTAAGTTCACTCTTTGTTATTTTAACCCAGCTCCATTTGTTTCTTATTTACAATTTTTTTTTTTGTTCATAAAAACAGCCTCCCTTTTCATCTCAGAAGCGAATATAAGATAATGTGTATCTCATTAGTTATCCGCGTTAAAACTTTATGACGGCATAAATACCCTGAACGTAGCAGAACAAATGTTAATAACACTCTTTTATTCTCTCCGATAAAAAAAATTACTTTATTTTTTATGGCTGGTCTCCGGAGCTTTTGTACGTAATTGAGCATATTTAAAAAAAACAGGGGGATTTCAAGCTTAATTAATCGTTATCATTCATAAAATTTAGTTCATTAATATTTATAAAATCCCTAAATGATCCATTGACAAAGGTTCTTAATATATTCCCTTTTCATGAAGATCTAATCAAGTTCTCGGATTATTTTCCGTTATCAGCATGTGGTTAATTCACTAACTATAACGAACTCCAACAGCTACTATCGGGAATGCTAGAGGAAATAGTTATTTTCTCTAGATTGTTTATAGACGATAAAGCAAATAAATAAATAAAGATGTATATATATATATATATATATATATATATATAAATATAAAGTAAAGTGATATTAAATGGATACAAAAAATAGATATATGGAAAAAATATAAACGTATTACTAAGGTATTGCATTTTTTAAGGCAATACATTAAGGTATTACTTTTTTTTTCTCCTAACCAGTTTCTAGTTAAGTTTCCTTAATAATTTCTAACCTACTTGGTGCCATTTTGTTTCGTTAACTTCTCCTATATCTCTCTGTCGGAACTTGAAATAAAAAGTCTTCAAAGATATTGTCACGTAGACGGATCGAGGGATTAACACAGAGAGCACAATTTAGATAAACGAGACTTTTATTCACAACAAGCGATTTAACATGCACCCAGCTGGAACCTAACTGACTTCCCATCAACTTGAGGGAAGCCTTTTTATACACTAAAGAACTTTCTAGAATTATTTAAATTAAGAGAATTAACATATTTGGTACTTTCCCGAAGCCTCGAGAAAGCGAACATAAATTAACTAAAAAGAACAGGAAATACTTTCGACAGTCCGTCTCGAGGTTCGAACCGACGACCTTCTGAATGGAAGCCCGGTGCTTTAGCCGTTCGGCCACGCCGTTTCTCGAGAATGATCGTAAATATTACATTATCCCACCTTTAAAAGAACAGCGTCTCGCTGTTAGATGACTTCTTATTTTTGTTTCTGGAACGCGTTACTGGAACCGAATATTCCTCTTTCTGGTTAGCATCATCATGCTTATTATCAGCATTCCCTGGTCCCCCCTGCAGAGTAGTTGGATCTTCCTGTAAGACTGTTTCTTGCGCATTCAGATCATAGTAGGGTTTCATGCGTAACACATGCACCACATCTCGGGTTTTTCGTCTTTTTGACATAGGATCAAAATCTTGAACTTCATAGGTAACGTCGGATAGCTGCCTTAATACTTGATATGGACCGAAATACCTTTTGAGGAGCTTTTCTGATAGGCCTACTTTACGAACGGGGTAAAAATCCATACGAGGGTTCCAGGCAAATATTTTACTATTCGGTGCTTTGCGTCATAGATCCAACAATCTTTTTCTTGAGCTTCCAGTGTCCGTACTCGAGCTAGCTGCCTTGATTCTTCTGCTTGGGTGATTACTCGATCGAAGCAACCCGACACTGTTCCATCAGGGCTATACTGTAATATAGTATCCAGTGTTGTTTCGGCTTCTCGACCATACACTAAGCAGAAAGGTGCGAATCCAGTGGTATCTTGTCGAGCGGTATTGTAAGCAAACGTGACAAATGGTAGTATTGTGTCCCAGTTTTTCTGTTCTGTGTCCACATACATAGACAACATATCAGCTAAAGTTTTGTTAAGTCGCTCAGCCAGACAATTTGTTTGTGGATGGTATGAGGTCGTCATTCGATGGACAACATTGCAGGTTCTGTTAATTTCGGAAATTAGCTTCGACTGGAAGACTTTCCCTCTATCGGTGATGATAGTCCGTGGCGCCCCATGCTTCAAAATGATTTCTTCGACAGTGAAATTTGGGTGCAACTTCGGGTGCTTCAGCCGTTGGCAGAGCTTTTGTTATGGCGTAACGAGTCAAATAATCGGTACATACGACGATCCATTTGTTACCAGCCTTAGATTTTGGAAATATTAAATTAATCCATACCCGCCCGCTGGAAAGGTACCTCTGCGGGAGGTATAGGAATTAGACGATCAGGCGGTTTTTGAGGAACGGATTTTCTTCGTTGACATTCTTTACAGTGCATTACATAGAGGCGTACGCTTCGATAAAGCCTAGGCCAATAAAATCTCTTACGTATTCTCTCATACGTCTTCACAAATCCCAAGTGGCCGGCAGTTGGTTCGTCATGCAAATTTCGAAACAAATGTCAAAGAATATCCAGCCGCAAATGCTTAGGAATAACTGGTAGCCATCTCTTTCCCGAAGGATCAAAATTTTTCTTGCACATGATCCCGTCGATTATCTCGAGGTCTACTTTGTCAGACTTTTGTGGCTTCGTGGAAGACTCGGACTCAAAGTATTCAGAAAGCACAGAATCCTTACGTTGCTCACGTGCTAAATCAATGCCGGGGCCAATGGCACTGATATCTACTGAAGTGGCATGGTTATCAATGGGGTTTCTGGAAAGGCTATCGGCATCATTGTGTCTTTTTCCACTTTTGTATACCATAGAAATATCGTATTCTTGACGTCTTAGAGCCCATCTTGCCAATTTCCCGGAAGGATCTTTAAAATTAACTAACCAACACAACGCGTGATGGTCTGTCACAATTGTGAATGGTTTTCCAAACAAATAAGGGTGGAACTTCATAATGGCCCATACGACTGCAAGGCACTCTCTTTCGGTTGTTGAATAATTTTGTTCGGCTTTTGACAGTGTTCTAGATGCATAGGCTATGACTTTTTCCTCGCTCTGTTGCTTTTGGACCAACACAGCACCAATGCCATATCCACTAGCGTCAGTGTGTAATTCAGTGGGAGCTGTTTCATCAAATAAACCTAGTATTGGTTCAGAAATGAGCGTTGACTTTAAGTGGTTGAAGGCTTCTTCCTGTGTAGAGGTCCACATAAATTTGGAATCGCCGTTTAGTAAAATCTGAAGAGCCTGGGTTCGATAGCAGAAGCGCTTGATAAAGCGTCTGTAGTAGGAGCACAGTCCGAGAAAGCTTCTGACGTCATAAACGCTCTTTGGGGCAGGAAAATCTTGAACTTCTCTTATTTTATTTAGATTGGGTTTATGCCTTCACCGGATACTAGATGGCCCAAGATCTTGATTTCCCTTGCACCAAACAGACATTTCGTAGAATATTCATCACTTTAAAATACTTGTAGATAAACACTTATGGCATTACTTCCACGTGTCTGTAACAGTGCTCACGAACTCTAGTAGTTGGAGGTAAAAGAGTTGTAGCATCAAAAGGATAGAGTAATATATTTCATCAGTGCCATCTCAGAGACAAACGGTTGCCAAGAAATATATTTTAATTTTACCTATATGTGAGACTTTGGGATCGCACAATAGTCAACATTCTTGTGACAGCATTTTGTGAGATTAATTCATTAAAAGCGTCACAACTCTCATAACTGAGCCAGTTCAATTGTTAGAATATCAACCTCGAGTTTTCGAAGCGAAAGTTCGACGTTTGCCCTTGGCAGGTTGTAAATTGTGTGTCCGGTAGTTAGAAATAACGGTTATGGACCGTTATTTATATTATGTATTTATGCTATGTTGAATATATATTATTATTTATTAATTGGTTTTACTGAAAAGATAAGTTTTTTTTATGCTATTAAAAGAAGCCTTGTTAGATAAATTTGTAAGTACTCTGTAATTTGATTGCAAAGGGATGTCCGTTATTTTTTAAGTGCACTGTGCATTCGAATTTATTTGTTACTTGTGTTGTGAGTTTGGTAAGTGAAGTCATTTTTGTTACGTTTTGCTTGTAAATATGTAATACCGAGCTATACGTAATTCAGAGACTACCCGGCAAGCAACTAAGCACAAAGGATAGCACTATATAAGTTGTAGTTAAGCTTCATGAAATCCTCGCGGCTCTACATAACTTGTAAATGTTATGTTGCAAGGATGTTGAGGGCAGTGCTGATTCTAGTATTCCATTTACTTACACAAGAAGACACAAACAAAGTTGTTTTATATTGCTACTAAGTCTATTTATGTAACTACTAATTGCTACAGTGTTGGAAAGCTATCTGCGAGGATAATATCAGCCGTCTAAAGCCTCAATCCCTCTGGCAAGGGCTCTGGCCGTCATATAAATGTATGAAATATTCAACATGGAAAAAATTAACATCTTTATAAATTAACTAGCTGAAAACCCGCACTTCGCTACGGAGTACATTCAAATTAAATACAACGGTCAATGTATGCAATTAATGCCAAAAAAATAAATATATATATACATATTTATAATAAATACGACGATCAATATATACAATTGATGTAGAAAAAAATATATATATTTATAAAAAAATCGTAAGGGATATTTTTATAGACAAAATAATGTCCAATCGTCTGCCGCATTAGCAAGAAAAAAAATATTTTTTGTCTATTTAGTTGTTATGCACGTGACGATAAATTTATTTAAAGTAGCAGAAAAAGAAATCACGTGATCAGCATTTAATAAATTAAATTCTAAAAATTAATCTTTAAAAATTCACCAAAAATCAGAAAATCGAGGTAAAGATTCGAAAAAGATTCCATTTTAAAGGAATTTTTATGATCTTTCTCTTGATATAAATTTTATAACCCTCAAATTATTATTTTAAATGCAAAATTTAAAAAAGTTACCAAAACAGATTAAAAATTTAATTTAAAAAAATCTAAGAAGAATTTTTCAAAAATCTCTCTTAGTGCACCCCTACACTATAAGAAGAATCGCCATGCAAAATTTCAGACCTTTAGGTCCAGCGGTTTGGTCTGTGCGTTGTATGTGAATCAGTTACGGAACTGTTTTATATACTATATAGATTAATTAATTAATTAAAATATATCCAAACTAACTTTCTGTGTCATTGGCCTCATAAAGGTAATGACAAAAGATGAACGGAAAATTCACACGAATTAACACTTCCTCGTTACGCAGGGGATCTCAGTTTGTGGTATACATGTCTCAAGTTTCTGAAACTGAAGTTCTCTCCTCGTCCCTTGGTAGCAATCATTGAACCTTTTTTTAAGACCCCTCAGAAAAGTCCTCGAGAAACTGCGAAATCAAGAATCAAATTAAATTTTAACTTGTATGCTTTAACAAAACAAAATTCATAGCGGGGCTTATGTACAAATCTGTAAACATATGTTGGGAGGTAAGTTTTAAGAAAACAACATTTCGATAACGCTGGAATAGTCCAGTTGGTAGAATACCAACCTTGGGATTTGGAGGCTCAATTTCCCATCCTGGTAATCTGTTGCAATGATGTTTTGAATATTGGTCATCGTAATTTAGAAATTATCCAGTCTCTTAAAAGGAAGATGAGACAATCAGAAAAAAATTATGCAGCAGTTTTCAAAAAGAAAATAGTTATTAAATAATAATATTATTTACATTATTTGTGAACATTATTTATATAGAAATTACAGCATATAAATTAATTAAAAGTTAAATATTTCTTTATACGATATTATCACATATTTCAATAAAACACTTTAGAAAGCAATAAAGAAATTCTAAAATTATTCCTATGTACTCTGGCAAAAATTGTTAACCATGAAAAATAAAATTTGAGACTTCAGAGAATCCACGATGATACAATGAGTAAAAGTTTTATAAAATACTGAAACTATTTATATAAAAGGCACTTCCAAACAGCTTATAATGTTCAAGTTCATATAATTTGAAAGGGCCATTTCTGAGGACGTTTCTTTAACTAACTCGTTTTATTTATCCCAATACTATACAGAGTGAACTGTGTGGGTTAGCACACCCCATTACACAGAAAAGGCAATAAAGCTGCAAGTATAGCATGTAACAAATGTTCAGTTTTCAAACAGCTATAAAATTTTAGTTCGTAAAACTCCAGTACAGTATAGTACTGTACGGTAAGTTCTATCCGCGTCCCTTGGTAGCGATCATTGAACCTTTTTTTTAAGACCCTTCAGAAAAGTCCTCGAGAAACTGCGAAATCAAGAATCAAATTAAATTTTAACTTGTATGCTTTAACAAAACAAAATTCATAGCGGGGTTTATGTACAAATCTGTAATCTGTTGTATTGATGTTTTGAATATTCTGTAACAATGTTTATATGTACGGTATCGTAGCTTATAAAATATGATACTGTACTCCATGTACAATACAGTATCGTATTTTATAAAATATGATTTTACAGTTAGAGCCTCTTGAAATTTTTGGATTTACTATTCAAATTATATTCTTTTGATCTTGCTGTCTTTTGTTTCAGACGTTAATTCTCCTGTTTTATTATACATGGCAAATTCGTATATAATCAAGTTCTAGAAAGTTAAATCTCCCTAATTAGATAGCATAATGAAAATTCTCTTGATCAGGTTTCTATTTAAGACAAAACTTATTCTAGAGAAAATAGTTTGAGAAATAAAAAAAAATTAGCACCCTTAAATACTTAAAGGGATTTTTCAATTACCCAGTAACAGAACATTATACAAAAGAAAGCTATAACTTCTTTTGTTGTTTTTATATATTAAGCAATAAAGCAACATGTATGCAAGTAAAGATGTGCATACATTTTTCCTCTATTATTTCTACTTTTTAGATACAGCATTTGTATTCAGCAAAAATATAACATATATATAAAAAAGCTTAGAATATGGTATAAAAGAATGCGATCTTCAGAAAAAGAGATTACACTGAGTATATCATGATAAAGAAGAAAAAAGGCAGCTAAAACTTGTTTTGTATCGTTTACGACGTAATATCTTTTCCTTCTTTTTTTCTCTGTTAATTCTTTTGTCGTAATAATCTACTTTGCTTCATCAAATTCATTCCTGATAACCATTTTTTCTGTCAAGAATACGCTATCAACTATTATTTACTGAGAGCAATAAGCCTCCTATATAATTAATGAATTTTACTCAGAAACAAGACAGTAGGGGATACTTTGAACAGATGTAGAAAATGGAATGAGTTCATTTAATTTCTTTTTTTCTACATATGGTATGTTTCTTAAATATTACGGAAAATTTTAGTAAGAATGAATGCTCATCACTTTATATTAAAACCAAATGCGATGTTTTAAAATTCAAAATAAAATTCCTTTATAGTAAATAGCCCACTGCTAATGTGGTCGATACGTATATCTTCGGAATATCTTATTTTGCGTTTTTGGAGTATTCAATGGTCGCATCTGTCCCTATTAGTTATCTTAATTTTAAATATCTATTATATATATATATATATATATATATATAGGGTATGCCGAATATGAGACCCCTTTTGATTTTCATATATAACTAGGAAAGTAAGTGAGTGATTATAGTACCAACTCGATATCCTTTTAATGCATATATTTTACAGCATATAACAATGACAGAAAATGAAAATGACCTTAGAATTTTCTTGTATGAAATTATAAACAAAAGTGTTCCATTTTTTGGGGTCTGAAAAAAGTAGTCCTAATATGAGATCCCCATCCTAAAACTCTAAAAATTAATTAGAGTTGCTGAAAAGGTCGTAAAAAATGCACACAATAATTAGATAACAGTTACCTATATACAGTAATAGGTAAAAAAGAAAAGTGACATTTTAAACAAATTAGTTGGTTAACACTACAGGTTTTGTTTACTTTTCGATTTTAGATTCAAACTTTTCAAATTGTTTACAAATAAAAAGTTCGTCAGCTCCACAATCTTCATGGGCCCACCTGAAACACCTACATTGACGCCACTGCTCTCCCCGTTTGCCTTCTGAAAATAAACAACCACAAAAAAGACATTCAGTGTAGTTTTCATCAATGCTATCATCACTGCTGTCATAGAGAGAAAGTTTTTCATCATCTTCAATTGAGCTGAGATCATCATAGCTATAATTAGGCTTATTCGTTCTCTGTTTTTTAACTAGTGTTGTATTTTCATCCATCCTTAATTTTCCCCTTCCTGTAGGTATCCCATTGGCTTTTCTTTTTCCCTGTATTGTTTCCCTATTCTTTTCTTTTTCATCTTGATCTCCTTTTCCTTGTTTATCCTTTGATTTCTTATCTTTTAGATCTATTCCTTTTTTTTCTTGTAGGAAACAAAGCTTTTTCCGAATATGCTGCAGTTCTTTTATTAATGCTATCAATCAATTTATTTTTATAGGGCGATGATGTGATAATATCGGCTTTACGGGCCCTACTTTGTTTTGAGGTGTTTCTCTCAGGTAATGTAGGCAAGAGATTTATTTTTTCAGGAGTCACTAAGAACTGGTTTGAACTTGTTGTTTGAGCAATACCTTCCCCATTGTCACTACTGCTACATGGTTGTGGATTTCACTTGGGCGTTATTGCATCTGCAGCTTCAGAGAAAACAAGGCTGTGAGAGTTAAAACTAAAATGCCTAATATGAAACCCTATCTCATATTAGGCATGCTTTGAGGTCTCATATTGGGCACGACCATGTTGTCGAACACGCCAACGAATTTTTTAGGTTAGGAGTGATGTTAGCTTAAAAACTAACAGGCGTGTTTATACTCCACATTTATAGCTACCATCCAATACTAACAGTTTTAATAAGAGTCTTGAAGGTGAAAACAGTCAATGAAAATGGTGATGTAAAAAAGTCTACGAGGACACATTCAGGAAAATAAGTACTGCACCTTTGTGGGTGCTTGCAAACACTCGACTGACTCGCCGATTACGAATGATGCAATAGACTACTGTTACAGTCGCCAGGCAGCAGTACTTGATACGTCCTGTAAGTTGGGGTCTCATGTTCAGCATACTTACCCTATATATATATATATATATATATATATATATATAGGGTAATATATATATAGGGTAATATATATATATATAGGGTATATATATATATATATATATATATATATATATATATATATATATATATATATATATATATATATATATATATATATATATATCTTGTAATATTAACGGATCGGGACGAAGTGCAAAAGGCTTGTAACTTCATAGTGAACTCAAACACATTGTAGTCGTTTCCGGGGGCGGTGAAAAGAGGAGTTAAACCAAAGCAAGTCTAGACGAGAAACACAATCCTGCAGTTAGCTGGTTATAAAGTCTTTTTATTTAACACGATTTCCGTGGCACAGGCTGAACCCATCAGATAATTTTTTCCCGGAAAATTACGGATTCACGGGAAGCATCGCAGCGCAGCTTTCTGCATGTTACTAGGACGACGACCAGACACAGAAGGGCCGCGAGAGAACGTTTTCTGCCAAAACGCGCGATCACGTTAAGACTTCTAATTGGTCAATATATGACACCTGACATAAACGTCATATGGGGTGATCGTTTCGTCATACTTTCTCTAACTTTCTTCTTATTCAATCTATCTGCGCGTGGCTTTAGGGGGAAAATTAATAGGTTATTTTGGTCATTCGCAGATCGAAATTCAGATGAGGGGAGTTATTATATTGCGATAATATAAAAGAAATTTTGATAGGCGTTTCCTTTAATGGTTATAAAAGTTATCATTTCATATATATATATATATATATATATATATATATATATATATATATATATATATATATATCGAAGTAATAAAGTATACTTTTCTGCTGCCAAATTTCTGGCACCAACTTTTCGGAGAAAAATCGGTACTTCTTTCTGTCGGGACGTGTTAAGATGACGTATAATTTATTAAATATGGAAATATAACGTAAACGAGCCATAATGGTTAAAAACTTCAACCTTCCTCACCACAGGTCCAGAGTTCAATCCTGCAACTGCTCAAGGTCGACTCAGCCTTTCATCCCTTCAGTGTATCGATAAATGAGGACCAAGCTTGCTTGGGAACTACACTCTGGGGGTCCCACGTCAGGTTGACCACCTGTCTGAAACATCTGCTGTATGGCACCCTTAGCCCACAGTCAAGAAAGCGGAGATGGGCAACGCCGGCCTTGGTCCACAGCGGACTGTTGTAGCATGAGTTTAGTTTTTTATAACGTAAACGGTGGATAAACCATTTTAAGGAAAATGGTAGGTGAACTATTAAATTTCGCTCTCGCAGATTCAGTCATGTGCTGAAGTGGTAGGCCCCTCCCTAAAATTGATTCGCGGATTTTCATATCCACAGATTTACATATTGAGCATATTCATTCCTTTCGCACGATACTCTCAGAAGCCTGTTTTAACAAAGCAAAACTAATAGTTGAACTAAGTAAAGAAAGCTGCTAAATTTAAAGAAACAGTGTTGTCCCCAAACATCTTTAGCTACTTAATTCAAATGAGCAAATGAAAAACTATTTTAATGCATCAGATTATCACATTATTACCTGTCTAAGGTACTATTTTCTTCTAATGCAGTAAAATCATCAATCGCAGTGCCATTTAATTTTTACATCACGTTTCACGAAATTTGCAGTACTAACTACATTAAGAGCCACATCGCCGCAGTTGGCGTTTATATCATGACCGTATCATGTCCTTCATATTAAACTTTTTTTTTCTTCATTAACTAAGTTTTATGGCAAAAAGTAAAGTATTAATGAGTTCCAGGTGTTTGACAGAGGAAGAAGTAAGATTAAAAAAATCGATAAAAACACAAAAAAAGGACACATATTTGGGGAAAATGAAGTGAACCAGATTACAAATTAAAAGAAGATGAATAAAAAAAAATACGGAAAAAATAGACCCTTTTGAGAAACAGAATGAAATACAAAAGGTTGAAAAATGTAATGAGAAAAAGAAAATGACGTGATCCAGATTATAAATAAAAAGAAGCTTCATCAAAAAACAATATGAGAAATGAAAAAGTTTAGAAAATTTTCAAGGGGAAATAGAGCATTTGGAATGAGAAAACGGTTTCAATGTAACAGTTTTGGTGCATAAAATTTTTGTAAAATATTGCTGCCAAAGTTTTTTGAAAATGTTTCAAAAAGCCCGACATATCAACAACAGAGACTACCAAAGCAGAAAGAAATACCGTCTACTCAACATGTCGTTTTTATCGATGGACAAAACTAGTATAATTATCCTGTTCGAAGAAGGAGAAGTAACAAATCCCAAACATTATACGAGATGAAACACGACGATCGATACGAAATTTTCCAACCACAGTCTGTGTGGTATTGAATCAAAATTAACTTCCTTTCTGGTTTAAATCAATCACCTTTTGAAGAAGAGGAAGTGCGAAAGCAAATGAGCGGCGCTTTTCCACTAGATGGGAATCCCCATGGGTAGCGTACACACGCGACAGTCAGGCGGCAGACTCCACGAGGCGAGACCGGAGAGAGGCGAGGTAGGAACGAAAAAAATTGAAAAAGTGAAAATCGCTCTGACGTACATCAGCTGGACATTATTCTGAAGGCGTTTGGAATTAAAATAAGACAGAAAGGTTAGAGGGGCGAATTGTACAAACAGTGGCGTGGCTGAATTCTGGCAAGGTTTCCGTAATATAGCTACCGGGATTAACATGCGCGATAAATTCCCCGTTGTCTGTTAACAATGAGTATGGTAATTATGTAGTTTAATTGTAGTTGTAATAGAGTTTAGTGTAAAAACCTCGTGGTATCTCGTTAATGGTGAGTTCGTTGTTTTAGCATATACGTTACAGCAAACTAAGGTAATGGAAACAGGGAACTTTATAGGTCTACGAAAAAAAAATGAATTTACGGAAGGATTAAAAATTTGAGCATGCAATCATTTAACAAAATAAGGGTAAATATTTATTGAGAAGCTTTACCAACACCTTGATGCAAAGTTAAAATTTGTAACAAACTTTTTTTTTAAATTTTGTAAACTTTGACAGGTTTGCGTTGCACATTTTTCAAGTTTACGGAAATTTTCATTAAGCCAAGTAATACAACATTGCCTTAGATACGTTTAACAGAGGGGGGGGGGTGACGGGGAAATTGGTTTCTTAAATTTTGGAAGGTTCTTATTACTTACTTAATTATTAATGTCAATATAAAATATATCAATATATTCCGTATAATCAAGAACATCCCCTTTTCGTATACAGTTGGTACATTGTAAGAATTCGTTTTGACAATCACACTATCACTCTGAGTTTAATTAACAAATTGATTTATTGAACATCAAACAAATAGATATACACTTATTATATTTCATGATAATCATCACACTTAGTTACTGTGAATACATTTAATACTCTCAATTAATTATTAATTATCATCATTCTTACTACATGGTGCACACTATCGTCCTACATAGACTTAATTATTATTTAGTATTACGACAATATCTATCAATACATGAGTTATCACTAATTAATCAGGACAAGGCAGCATGGCTTACGACAATCTGGTAAAAAACAGACATTACCTCCGTTTGATGTTTCGTCGGGCACTGGAGTAAATCTTTCATCTGGCAGTAATATTATGGCCATTGGTATCTCAACGGATGATTCTTGGGCGGCGCTCGGCTCTGGTTGACTCTTCGCTGTCTTCTTCGGCCCTCTCGAACTCTCACTCATCTATCTTCATCGGTCACGTCTACTTTAAATGGCACTATCGCCTATTATCTCAGCCCTCTGCATCATTTTCTCTATTTGCTATTTAGTGTCTACAGCTATCCTTCGTTACCCGAACTCGCCGACAAACTTCGCTTATATTCTGTAGTGTCATCTATTCAAAACCAGCCTCGTTACAGCAGTACATGTCTATCAACGGTCAATTCATTTCTATATGTCAAAGCAGAATCCTTCACTCCTCTTTACTCAATATTTCTTCCCTTACTTAATTTTTCTTTCCGCCCACTTTGGAATCTCATTGGTGTTTCCATTTTCTTTTTATAACATCCACACGCATTCATTCGCTTGGTTTTTTAATTATAAATTCCTTAGTGACCATTCCTAGTTAAGGGCGTAGCTATACTCGTGACCCCTGTTTCATCGTTCCCACGAATCTGGACCCTTTTACAACCTGGCCCGGGGCTGGCAGCTCCTGTTTGTGGTCCATTTTATTACGGTCATAAACTTTCTACCCTCTTCTACTTTTGGCCTTGACGCAATTGTCATATCAATATTACAGGGGGGAATAAAGAATTCAATGAATAGCACCTTAGTGCGTGTTTTTTTTTATCGATTTTCTCATTTTTAATTTGAACTCAAAGATCACGTTAATCATATAAATTTATTGTAAATAAAATGTTTAATTGTTGACCACAAGACATGCAGAAACCCATTATGCCCGTTTAGACATCCCTTGATATCCACTGACGTCATCAAAAAATTAAAATATACATTGAACATTTTTATAAAAACGAAATTCTAAGAGGATTTAGATGCATTTAAGGCTGCTGTGTACTTACCCTATTGGATTCCTTCACCTCAAATTTCACCCATGGAGAAAATTTGTCTACTATTTAGAGCTACATAAATGCTGATAATCCTATAAAAATGTTATTTTTTTTCAGATAGCCTGAGCTTTTCTGCACCTTGCAACACAATTCATTTTACAAATTTCGTCCTCCAAAGGAATCTATAAGCGTTTAAAACACACTATACCAAATTTTTCCTTTAAACAATTTAAATTTTTAAATATTATTTGCACTTTAAAAAAAAGGAAAATGCCCCAAGGTGTAAAATTTCTATTTCTATTACGGAGTACAATTTTAAAAATAAAATCTTTAAATCCAAGTCGGCAATCCTTGGACACATTTTCTCCATAGGTTAATACTGAGGTGAACGAATCTAATAAGGTCAGTACACAGCAGCCTTATATGCTCGATCTGATTAGAGACATTATCAGATTGTTTATAGATAAATTTCTCAATAAATATATCAAAATATTTCTTTGTTTACTATTTCACCTCATATGAAAAGACCTCATTAACTGCATCATCAAATTTACTTTTACTCCAAAATTTTATATTCAATATAAATGTACAAACTGTAAAATACCAAATGTAATTTAAAGTAAAATAAAACATAATTTCCATTAAAAATTAAAAAGAAAAACTCTTTTTAGGTTTTAATGCTCAATAAAAATAAATGTCCCGGATATATTATTCTCACATTTTCATATCACTCCTTTGTTCCTCTCGTTAAAAAACAAATGCCATTGATTTACGAACAGCACTTATCAGTAATATGTGCAGATATTTTCCAGCTCTCTTTCTAGACGTTTCTGGAAATGCTTAAAATTCCTTACGGATCAAGAACATCAGGAATTCATTCCAAAACATGTCCCCTTGATTAATCTGAGGGACTAGAATGATATGTATAAATGACAAAAACACACACGTCCATTTTTATTTATTATTGTCGCGAAATTGAATATGACTATTATTCTCTAATTGCGTGGGAGACTTCTTAACGTATAAAGAAAAGGTCATTTTTGTGATAATGTAAATATTAAAAAGGAAGGTGTAAAATAAGAATTAAATTTTTTTTAAGATGTTAAAACTGAATATTTTAAATATTAAAATATAAGTGACTTATCATTGAGCAAGTGGTTAATGTCTGACAAGAAAATTCGTTAATAAATTGTAAGCATTTAAATGTTTTTTGATATCACGCAAAACATACGAAATAAAGCCATCAGTACAATTAGAAAGTTTTTATTTTACCTTATATGGTGGGGTCATGCATTTAAAATATGCTTGTAAAATACACTTCCTTTCTTGGTCAGGTAGCGATTATACTTACAATTTAGAGTAATTAATAGGTAGTCTCAGTTTAAAAGTTTACTTGCATTTCTATTGAATGAAAGTGTCACTGACCCTCCTCTTATATTCAGTCAGAGAGGGTTAGTATGTACACTAATTCTTCCCTTTGATATACAGGGTGAATTTTTTTAAACTGACAGTACTCAGAGACATCTGTAGCGTGATCTATCAGCCGGAATTCCACCAAAATTGATAGAGGGACTAAGGGCGACATGGGAAAGAGTTTTCCATGAAAAAAAAATTAGTTCCAAAAGTCGCCGATAGGGGAAGATATCTCGCTCTTATTGTCGGCGCACCCGAGAATTTGCATAAAAGGCAAGTAAAACATCAAAATACAAATTCACAACTATGTAGTCGACAGCAGCGCCAGTATTTCGGGCTATAAAGTGCGGAATCTGTTGCGCCTTCGCTTTACAAAAGAAAGGGTCCTCAGTCGCTTTTTCCACTTACATGGCCACCTCGTTCCCCTGTCCTAACCCATGTGACATTTTTCTGTGGGGTTATTTGAAGTCTAAGGTGTATCTTGGTGAAGTCTCGAACTTGGCGGCTATAAAGGACAACATATCTCGGACTTCGTTGGACATTCCTGGTGACATGTTACGCTCGGCCGTTGAGAACGTAGTGTTCAGGATGCATTGTGTCGTCCACCAGGACTGTGGTCACATTGAAGGAGGGAGAAGGGAATTTGCTGCATAAAGTGGTGTTGCAGTGAAATTGCTTTCTTATTCATTTGTCTACTTAAGACTTTTTCGGTATTCATCCCTAATCTTTATAGCCCGAAATACTGGCGCTGCTGTCGACTACATAGTCGTGAATTTGTATTTTGATATTTTACTTGCTTTTTAAGCAAATCCTCGGGTGCGCCGACAACAAAAGTGCCAAATTTTCCCCTATGGGCGACTTTTGAAACTAATTTTTTTTCACGGGAAAATTCTTTCACATGTCATTCTTAGTCCCTCTGTCAATTTTGGTTGAATTCCGGCTGATAGATCTCGCTACAGATGTTTCTAAGTACTGCCAGTTTAAAAAATCCTCCTGAATTCGACAGGTATATCCATGTTCTTTTCTCGATGTATTTAAAACAGGAGCAAAATCTCTTTTCTGTTTCTTTGTTGGCATTTATTTTTTCACTGCAGTTTTCCGTTGGAGAATAAGAAGGTCTCAATGTTTCCTTTGGTCTTGCTTACGCTGTATGTGTTTTGTACATTGAGACAGAAAGCCGCATTAGCTTTGAAATTATAGAGTAGTTTATTTTTACTCTTTATTATGGAAAAAACTCTTTAAAATGTTTTTCTCAAATGCAACTAAAAATGCTTGAAAAATCCATGGCTGAGCATAAATTACTTTTGGGTTGCACTTCAAGTATAGGCATGCTAGCATGCCTATACACTGAGAAACTACACAAAATCATATATCGTTTTTGTGATTAATATCGGTGTGGTCAAAATGTCAACACTTCATATCAAGGTTTCTAAATAACTTTAAAATTTACAAAATGTTTATTTGTAAAAAATTTTAATTACTCTCAACAGAAAAGGTAGTTTTTGAACAAGAGAAAATATTTTTAGAATTTTTACTTCAATTTAACAATTCGGTGTCCAATATAATGAAAATAGAACAAAAGGGAGTTGTAAAAACATTCACAAAGGAACTGTGCATGAAATTTCAGATATATCCCTTTAAAGACGGGAAATCGCAAAATATTACGTCGTAGAGGTACTAAATATTACGTCGTCGCCATGACGTGGAGGTTTAATATGTTTTATATAGCAATCATTGTATGAATATGCGGTTTATATCATTTTATTCTAGAAGTTCAATATCCTCCCTCCCCTCCCAAAAAAAATTGAAGTAGTTGTCCTAGATCCCCATTTTTTTCAGGGTTTCAAAAATAAACATTTTGTTTATTTTTTCTAAAAATGCATGGCAAAATGATGTATTAGAGATACCACAACACGTGTGAGCATGGACTAGCAGCATTCAAGGAAAGACAACCCAATTCAACCCTCCCCACATCGTCGCTTCGATTCTGCCAATGACTCTTTTCATTTCAAGTTTATCGGTGCTCTGTCTGTTATTATAAAGAGTAATAATTGAAATTTTGCAACCTAAAAATGTATCAACTTTTTTTACATTCATTTTGCATTTAACAATCATTTTCATCTAATCGTTTTAACAATTTTCTTCTTCTCAGATTGTTCATTTGCTACCAATTCATTTCTTCCTTTCTTTCCATTTTTTCCATGTTTTTATCAACTTGCTTTCTTGTTTGTGTGTGTGTGTTTGTCAAGTACAAATCTTGCAATCGATTTTTAACTAACTTCCCGACTAGCTAGACATTTGAAACTTTTAGAATAGCTCAGAACACGATGACAATGAATTTTTTTAATACTTTTAACCATCTTTAAGCAGAATTAAATTAATTTTCAGTTATTTTCAGTCAATTTTGTTTTGTAGACTGGTGCTGCCATCTATTGGCCGGAACGGGAAGAAAAAGTTAAATGCAAGTTAACTTCCAATTAACTTCATTTTCTTTCAAGTTGATGGGATAATTCATCAAAAAAAATTTAAAAAGTATTTATTAATAACATAGAATTGTCAAGTTTATATGATTCAACAAAAAATTTAAAAACATAGTATATAAAAAGTTCTTTTTATCTTGTAATTATTTTACTGTTACTTCCTTAACTTACAACCATGTCCTTTCGTATAAATCCCAATTATTTCAGTCTTTACCTTTCTAATCTCATACAACTAAGATAGAAATCTTTTTTCGGGAAATTCCTATACAGTTTTCTTTAATAACATTATTATTATCCTCCCTTTTTGAATTATTATGAGTTTTATACATTTGGCAAGTGTCTTCCTCCAAAATAATTAAAGAATTTTTTATAATTATATATATATATATATATATGTGTGTGTGTGTGTGTGTATGTGTGTGTGATGATATTCATATACATACAATGAATTTGACGAAATGGGAACACAAGGCAGTCGCTGCTGAATATGTAGTCGTGAGTATTTAATAAGAGATGCACATCCATATAGCCAGAGATACACGAATTACACAGTGTAACATTATTTATTTATCATGAAGCACTAAGAGGCCATTTTTCCAGCACATCACTATAAGGTAGGATGACGAACAGGACACAAGCAATAGTAGCGCCACCAAATCCCTCCGGGGCAGTCAGAATATGAAAACTCTATTACATCTTATTTGATGGACACCACATAAAGGGTCAGACAGCGGCGGCGACGGTAACAAAAAGCAAAGCGACACACAGGACTAGATAGCACGAAATCAGACAGAAAAAGGGCGGGAACATCGTTGTTCGACCATATATACCAAGGTTTCGTGACTGCCGCTAGGTGTCAAAACTTGTTTTAATAGGCTGACCCCGATCATGTGGTACATGAGTCGAAAGTCGTATGATTCTCGGGCGGTTCTGAATCAAGTCTAAAAATAACTTTAATGTTTCGAGCGCGTGTGTTTAAGGGATAATATGGCTGGTCAGTTGGTCAATTCCTGGGTCGCAATTTGGAAAAAGGGACTTTGTGTTATTGAAACGATAACAGGATAATTTAGAATAGGCGTTAGATTAGGACACGTAATAATAGTGGGGCGTTATTATTACATATATTTATATATATGTGTGTGTGTGTATATATATTTGAATATTTTAAAATATATTCAGTTTTTTCCCTTTAAGTTCCTGATTTTAAAGATTTATGCGTGTCTGTTAAAGAACACTGTAGGCTTTAAATAGAATCAGTGGTCGTTTTCAGACCGGATATGGGCACGTTAAATCCGCAGACCGGAAGTTCCTTCTTTGGGATCAGTGGGTGGGGAAGGTCCCCGGATGTCTCCCCTAGGGGTACTTGGTCAAAATTGAGGTGGCACCTGCCTAAATCGGACTCCGCTCCTTGTGGTGTCTTTATGAACCGGAGTCGCCACTCTCAGCCATTAAGCCTAAGTGGACCTGGTCTGTAATGGATTTCTTGCCAGGGGGCATAAGTAACAACAGAAATCAGTGGCTCTCTATTTTCTTTAATGCTGGATTTTCATGATATTCGATTATTTTTAGAACTGATGAGATATCATATATTAATAAAGGCAAATACATCCGTAAATTCGGAACACGAGCTACTAGCAGAAAAGAAAAACACTTAATTTTAAATAAGTAATTTATAAGTAATATTTTAGAATTCCAAACGCTCATGCTCTGTGTTGTCATTAACAAATGCACTACCACTGATTAATGTTCTAAACACTTAAATTATTCAAGACACAGTTTCGATTTGCCTCGCGAAATATCTGAGGAAACGGAGAAAATTTTCTTTCTGTCTTTGGAATATCGGTAACTTATTCTCGGTACTCTTCAGTTAATTAATCTCAGAAGTTTCTTGGAAATAGCATTGACATAGCACTTGTTTATATTTAATTTGAAGGAAAAACAAATATCATCTTTTTTAGGGGAAATTCGCTACGAAATAGTGCTTCAAATAAAATAATTCTTACTTATTATATTAGATATATGTATTATAGCTTCAGCTTTACCTGGTAAGTGTATTTTCTCAGTGCTGCTGATAGCAAAATTATAAAGAAATTTCAATGATCAAACTTACAGTATGAGTTAATTATAAAATTTTCAAACTAATATACCATATGCAACCAACACACACACACACACATATATATATATATATATATATATATATATATAAAATACAGCGGCACCTCCATCTATCGTTTTTAAAGGGATCTATTGCACTGAACAATAAACGACACATACGGGAATGAAATTTCTATGTAAGTTAATTCTAATGTTTAAGTGATTATAAATCTGACCCATTTCTGTGTATTGTGTACATACTGAAATAAAGGTTTCATAAATTAAAGATTAAATTCATCAACCTCAGTATTAATGTTTAAAAATCTTCTGTGGAATGCATTACTCAAACAAAATATTTCACAATATTAAACTCAATAGAATATTCAGTGAAATACATGTTCTTTTCCCTTTAAAAATATATTGGTTATCCCAGCATATAAATATAACACCCCCTTTTGTAGAAAAATATATAATTACAGCACTGTTTCAAAAGATAATGTAAAGGAAAAGATGGATGGGTGTTCATGTCATTATGAGAATCTTATAAATAATCATCATAAACACGTAATAACCGGCAACCTCTATATTGTTAAAGTCTACAGGTTAAGATCTACTGAATAATGAAACTCGGAACAAATTTTAGATTCCAAACTACCCAATAGAAATTGTAAAATTTATGAACTCTTTACGAAAGATCTAAAGGATTTTGTCTACGAATGTGCTGTGAAGTACAGCATGCCGATATGTGCTTTTAATGAGTGGAGAGATGCAGTTGATGAATGGTTTAAAGGGTTTGTAATGGAATCAAACTGCCATCCCCCCATCTTTGAAATACTATACGAAGTGACAGTATTGAGCAAGTGATTTCGACGTTGCAGAATGACTTTGTAATCAGCTACATCCATAAGGTGACGTCCAATAACGCTATAACTTGTCGTAGATACTATTGTAAACTTCTGAATATGGTTTACAACGACAACTGCCAGTACGAGAGAGTGGGAGAAAATAATGTTATAGGTAAGAGATTAATTGCATTTTATAAAAAACTTGGCTCTAACATAAATAATATTAAATAACCTTACATAGTATTGATCTCCAAACTACATACAGGTAAGAATCCTGTGAAATTCCACTCGGAGACTGTAGGTTGCAGATCAAATTTAGAAATAGCACTACTTACGGTCATTAAGCACATTATAGAGTTTTTAACACTTCTACCCTCTACTTGGGTGTATATAAATTGAAGTGGCACTCTAATGATTTAGAATCAAACACAGTTCTAATGGAATAACAAAGTTTATTTAAACTTGACACATAAACTTCCTTTCAAAATAAATACTGCGTACTTTCTGATACGAGTTGTATAAACATTTTTTTTGCAAGGAATACAGTTCAATATACTCACTAGAATAAATACTCATGCAAGGAAAATGCAATTTGAAATAATCACAAATTATTTGAAAGTGAATCAGCAATGCTGCTCCGTAAACTTTGGCCTCCGACCACAGATAATCTTCTTCTAACAAGAACTCGGGTAGGTTTGACGCAACCTAGCTATCGCGTCAAACGGCAACTCGCACCTCTCAACTATAAACAAACCAGACTCTAGGACTAGCTCCAGCATCTACTTTTTTCGACATTTCCCTACTTCGTTTCTGTAATCTAGCTGCTTGGTATTTATACCAACGGTCTATGCTGAAATTAGCATATTTTAAGCGGCTTCTTTAAATTTATGCGTTTTTCTTAAAAGTTCGATTATTGTGAATCAAATCTTATGTAAACCTTACAACATTTATAAAAAATAGATGGATATGGTTGTTATATAATCAAAAATAGTAGAATGACAATTGATAATGTTGAAGGGGTTAGTGATGTAACCCCTTCAACCCACTTACATTAGATCATACGATTTTATAGTTTTATTTAAAAGACAGACCTTAAAGATCTATTATGCATAATGAAAGAGGCTTATGAAAATTATGATCTTAACGAATACATTACTCATGCAAAATATATGACACTTTTACAAATAGTGTCGCTGGAAACGTATGTATTTAACGGTCATCTATTATATAAACAGAAACGTGGTATTCCAATGGGCGGTGTTGTTCATCAGCACTCGCTGATATATTTTTACACTCGTATGAGAGCGGTACTATTCTCAATAACGAGTTTTTATTTTTCCGTTATGTTAACGATGTCTTGGTGGTATTTCAAAACATAAAAGTTGACTATTATAAAAGTTGACTATTATCCAAAATATCTCGTGTTAACTGAAACTTTACATAATAGGACGGAATTATCGATTTTTTAATATCAATCCTAAGTGTAATAATGAGAACAGGATAGAATACAGCATTTACGATAAACGAGAAAAATATAATTTTAAGATTAATAGATTGACACATTGGCGGTACATAGGTCAATTTTCAGGAATGTGATTTATAACCACCTGTTAAGATGTAATAATTTATATAGTGACTATGAATTAAAAATGTGTGGCATTTTTAAGTTTTTAAAGTCTTCATTAGAATTCCATTATCCGTATCATTTAGTTCAGAACAACGTATGGAAATTTTTTGTAATGACAGGCGAGGATTTCAACGAAAGTCTTAAGCTAACTGTGTAAATAAGTGAGTACAAAGGTAATGGAGTAATTTCTGGGGAGTTGGTGCGATGAAGTAGAGTGGATCGTGTGTTGTTTATACAGGGATCGTTGTGTGTATAGTGTGAAGTGTTGTGATTTTTTGATTTAGTGATGTTTTATATTGGATTTTTGCTCTTTTATCGAGATTAGGGGTCTCGCTATACCACTATCGCTATAGTCTACTAGCAGTGTTCGCCATGGCACGCAAAACATATTCAACCTGGGAACAGGAGTCACAACCCACCCACCCCTGACCATTTTGTGCATCACTCCGATTTTATTCTATCTATTTAAATTTTTATTCATTTTATTGTGTTAGGAGGTGAGTAGCTGTGCGCGCGCGTACCTCCTATTTTATGATCATTTTTTAGCATATTTGCTTAATTAGAGTTTTTCTGCTTATATATATATATATATATATATATATATATTAATATATATATATATATATATATATATATATATATATATATATATATATATATATATATATATATATATATATATATATATATATAAATAATGTCGGATTCGTTCTTCACGCCCATAATTTTTACCATGTAGTCCGAACTCTTCATAGATTTACAACTGCAGTCGGCTCCCGACATCTCCATCTTCTTCTATCAGCAGTCAGGGTGTTGACACAATTAGCTAGAAACCAGTCTATTTGATTTTCCTAAATATCTTTATTAACTTATAATTAATTACTCAGCTCCATTTTCTAATTATTATTTCCATCCCTTTCTAAAATGCGTGCCTGCCAAGCGGCACGACATTCCTAGTCAGTCATCCCATTGTCTCTGAAGATTTCAACCCTTTGCGTCCAGCTTCCAGAAATGCGGCGCATACCCCCAAGAGCTCGGACGTTTACACCGAAGATGAAGCATGTGTGGGGCGAAGCTGTCAATCAAATCCAACCCTATTATCTATTTTGCCCGCAATGCTTCCTCTCTGATACTTCGTAAATTAATAGTATTTAATCGATAATTCCTATTTTCTCTAGAAAAACCCCCTTTTAAAGATTCTTACGGTTAGCCCCCCATGATAATTCCTTATATATATATATATATATATATATATATATATATATAATTTTACATAAAGTATAAGATTTATCTTTTGTCTTATTTCTTAACCATATATCTAAATTCAGTGATTTATTTTTATCGTATAAATCTAATTTCAAGACTTTTTTGTAATTAAATTTTTAGAAACTTATCCTGTTCAGCATACTAAAAGTCTGCTTTCTGAAAAGTCTCTACCATCTATATAGTCCACAATTATCAAGTAATGCAATCATTTTGTGTCGCTTGAAATACATCGAGGACGATGTACTAAAGATAAAGGGTTTGTTTTGAACAGGCAATATCCAAGTTGTTTAAACCAGTTCATGTGGCGTTCGGAAAATGCAAGTAATTTGGGATGGAAATGTTTTGAGTTTCAAACCAAAATTCGAAACTACATGACTATCAAAGTTTACTACAACTAACCAACGATCATTATTTATCCATTTCAAACAAATAAAATACCTTTGAAATGTAGAGCAAGAGATATCGTCAATCAAGCGCTTAATGTGTTGATAACAAGTATACTTAAGTTGAGTTAACACTTAAGGCTTTAAGGCCGTGGAATGATCCAGTTGTCCAGTTCTTTAAGTAAAATGCCCTGAACATGGATAAATAAAAGCTGCATCATCAGCTCTTTCAAGACAAGAAAGTTAGTTTCCAGACAGATTGGAATAAAGTGATTAGAATTATGACGGTCAATTAGAAGTAGACTCCGTGCAACAAAGATTAACTTAAGACAACCAATCATAAATTTTTTACAGCGGTTTTCTAGAATTAAGAATTAAAAACTCTGGTCTAATCAACTGCGAGTATAAAATTGATCAAATTTAACTTGCTACGTCTGTATTAAAAATTTATAATAGAAAAATTCTATAAATTAATTTTGCTTTATGTTTTACTTCAAACAGAAGATGTATGAAAAATTCTATCCAGAGATTTGAAGTCAACTTCCCTAGCAATTTTGAGAATAACTTATTATGCTGATTCAGTTAACATAGGTATGATGATCTTCATAATAAAAAAGTCGTTTCTAAACATACGTACACACAAATAAAGAACGCACTTTTCATACAGAATATAGAAGGGAACGTGTTTCATTTAATTAAGCTATTATTCAGTTTTTATAAAATAAGGATTAAAAAACTTTTGAAATTATTTTTTTCTCCTAAAGCTTTAGGCACTTTATTAAACAATTCCATATAAATTTAAAATAAAAACATATTTCTTTATCCATGACTGGGTCATAAACCGTTCATTATATTCTTTATAATTCTTGTCTGCTGTTTTACTAAAAATGACAAGGAGAACTTGAATTTTTGAAATAATAAATTTACACTATCTAAATTAGTTTTACAGGAAAAATGTTTGACTATACATACAGAAAAAACTAAGAAGGGATTTAACAAAATTTCTATCTCTAAGAAACTATTTAAAAGAAGACATTTCATGTACGAGTAAACTATTCACAGTTAAAAGATTTGCATAAAAATTGATATACTTAACGTGAAAAGAAAAATTGCTTGAATATATTTGCTCATTTTTAATCCATCTTTAATCCTTCTTAAATTCCACCTTTAAGACTGAATTGCATCATTATGAAATGCCATTTAATTCCTCTTGGGCATTATATCTTTTGTCTAGAACTCAGACAAACCGTCTTATTTTCCCAAATACAATAGCAAAAGGAAATTAACCCATTTCTCTTTCAATATGTGCTTGATAATAGTCTCGTATAAGATATATAAACTTATCAAGTAATCTTCTACAGTCATGTAAATATATATTTATTAAAGCAAAGAGGATTGTAAAAAATTAGTTAATCAATATCCGTTAGTACTGATGTCTATGGAAATATTTTCGTAATGTTTTCGTGTCTGTTTACTAAGGCATATGATAAATATTAAAAAATTGAAACTTAAATAAATTAAGAAGGGCATTCTTAAAAGTTTAAAGAAAACGGCAATGCCTTGTCTTGATAACCATTTCATGAAAGATGGTTTCTGAGACGTAACCAGAAATATAAACATGGTTGTATTTATTAACACCGGAGCAACTGCCAAGGTATTCTTCACTCTGTTGACGAAATTAATTAAGACTGAAGTCAATTATTGTCAATACTTTTTACAGATTATGAAAGAAATTCAGACTTACAGGAAACTTCTGGAAAACTCACGTGTAATATATACATCTTCAATTCCGCAATAAATGAAAAAGGCTACAGGTTCCTGACTACGTAATAGTTCATCGTCAGTCCGAATAACATTAGGCGTGATTGTCGCTAGGTGAATTGTATTGTAAATTGTTTTTGAAATTTTCCCATTTGAGAATAGTTTTGAATGTGGGAATTGTTTTGAATATAGTAAATTGTTTATGAATTGTTTATGAATTGTTTTTGAACTGTCCCATTAGTGAATTGTTCATGGCGACAGTCAAAACTAATGTCCCTCGACCTGACAACGAACTATTAAATAGTTTGAAATGGGCAGCCCTCCTCTTTAATTTATTATGGAATTTAAGAAGTGTTGATAACGTATGAAAGAGGTAATTGAAAATAAATCTGTACCGAATCTATGTCTCACATCTTAAACAATCCTATAGATATACTGTCCGTCGAGACGAGATAGTTCAATAAGGAGAACACGGGTCTCTGTTTTCAGAGTCCCATGCCTACATTTCAGTTTGGATATTCGAATTATTGGAAAGAACAATAATGGGCTCCGTGATAGCCTGACAGATTTCCAACGAGAAAAATAATCAGTATTTTCGGATAATTAAATAAAAAGACAGTTAACATATATTTTCCGATTAGCATCTTGTACCGTTGTCTTCAAAAAGAGAGAAATATGCAAAGGGAGTCATTTAAAATCTCTCTTCTTCCCATTGTTGGAATAGTTCTGTTGGTGGAATACCAACTTCGAGGTTTCAGACTGGGTTTCAAATCGCTGTGACGGTAAGAGGACGTTTCAAGATTTTTATAGATGTGAAAGGCATTAATATTCCTATGTTTTTGATGTTGTGGATTAAATTGAATATATTATCAATAATATTTTTATATTTTTTACATATTATGACTCTGAATATGTATAAGGCTCGAAAGGCTTTGAGCTATAATAGCTCGAATGACAATAGATAATTTATGAATCTTTGGAACTACTAGTTCAACATGCATTAAATTATTACAACCTGTTTTGATGAGTAGTATCTTATGTTTAGCTATCATTTAACTGAAATGAGATTCCGTTAAAGGAATTAAATGTTATTAAAGTCCGCGTAGTAGTTTACATAGGTAAGTCAAAAAATGCCCGCACTTTTGCTGTCATCTGCCGTTTGGCTGTACTGCTTTCTGAGTACTTAAGTCGAGATTAAGTGCCTTTAAAGTCGCTAATCGAATGTTTGGCCATATCTCAGTTAGTTTTGCTACTGTTTCACAAAGAATATAGCCGTTCCACTCTTCGCACCTCAGATGAACAGCGCTCTGTGATCCGGTTTTTTCTGGTCTTAAGGAGTATCAAGAGCCGAAATCCAATGAAGATATCCTCAGAGAAAAGTGTGTTACCACAGCGATATGCATGTATTGAGAAATTAGAAAACGGCCGTTTGCATTTGCCACTACGTTTGCGTTTACTATGGCCAACTTGTGGCCATTTGTCAACTTCGTGTTTCTGGTCTTAGGTGAGCTGTTTCGGGACACTCTTGCACAGACTTCATGAAAATCAGTCCTGTAATGTATAATGCCATATGTAGAATCATGGCTAAATTTGTATTGGATTTGCCACTTCAACGATAGTCACGTGTTGGTATGTCAAAATCCTCCTATAGCCTTTTCGACGTTGTCATCTTTAGAGGATGTGGATAAACGACCTGATCTTTATTCGCTCTTCAAGGTTGCTCGATCGTTCTTGAACTTCTCAATCCATACACTTCGACACTTCGACTTGGTAAAACACTATATCAAGAGCCGAAATCCAATGAAGATATCCTCAGAGAAAAGTGTGTTACCACAGCGATATGCATGTATTGAGAAATTAGAAAACGGCCGTTTGCATTTGCCACTACGTTTGCGTTTACTATGGCCAACTTGTGGCCATTTGTCAACTTCGTGTTTCTGGTCTTAGGTGAGCTGTTTCGGGACACTCTTGCACAGACTTCATGAAAATCAGTCCTGTAATGTATAATGCCATATGTAGAATCATGGCTAAATTTGTATTGGATTTGCCACTTCAACGATAGTCACGTGTTGGTATGTCAAAATCCTCCTATAGCCTTTTCGACGTTGTCATCTTTAGAGGATGTGGATAAACGACCTGATCTTTATTCGCTCTTCAAGGTTGCTCGATCGTTCTTGAACTTCTCAATCCATACACTTCGACACTTCGACTTGGTAAAACACTATCTCCATATTATTATGAAAGTCTTCGAGAGATTCCGGCTCCTGATATACCTTCAGACCAAAAATACTTGACTCCACAGCGCTGTTAATCTTTGGCACAAACGAAGAGTGACGCGGCCATGTTCACTGTGCAACAGCAACAAAACGAACTGAGCTATGAAGGCCAAAGATTCGATAAGCGATGATAAAGGCCCGTTCGCTCAACTTTGGCACTCAGAAAGCAATACAGCCAACCGACAGATGAGTGCAGCGAAAGTGGGACACTTTTTGACTTACCTTCGTAGTACTTTAATCATGGAGAATTTTTCCCTTGCTTACAAATTTATTGCATTATTCCACTTTAACATACAATGCTCATTCATACACATGTAAATTAACGAATATGTGCACTAATTAAATTAAATACCTATGTGTGAGAGAATACGATATTTATAGAATTCGTAAATAGGAATTGTAAGCGAAAACAAAGGAAACTTGCTTACCAAAGCGGGACATTTGTCAATGAAGACATTCGCGCATAGCCCGCGAGAATCGTTTGTTGCTTTCAATGGGCCGACTGTATAGGTGAACCTACACCACCCTCTGGTACCACCTTAATTTTGACAGTACCTTCACCCACCCTCTCTGACCTCATAGAAGGAATAACCGGTCTACAGATTTAACGTTCCCATATCCGGCCTAGACACGAAGATATTTAATGATGTTCGTCGGAATTTGAACCGAGCTTATATGAAACTAACTTGTTATGTATTTTATTCCCTTGTTAAAGCTTTATTTTGTTAGCTGTCAAAGTCGTACCACATAACCCTTTGTTATTAACTTCATAAACAGTATATATATATATATATATTGATTGTTTATGTTATTAAAACAATAGGTTATAAGGATAAAATGTTTATAATCTAAACTATTTCTATCAAAGTACGGTTTCGAGGACTGTTTAAAAATAAATTTAAATACTCTGAGCGTAAAAAAAAGAAAAATTCCTGTTTGTCATTTTTTTTTCAAAGAATGAGAATCTCCGTCACAATTTATGTGATAATGTTTTCCAATACCTTTATCAGGTATCTATCATCATTACTCATCGTTACACTATTTCTATGATCATTAAAGTGTTAAATTGAGTTACTTAAATTCACCGTTCACGCCAAAATACAGCGGACTTATCTAATGTTCTTTAATTTTAATCATATGCTCGAATTGATATAACTAAAAGACGTAAATTATTTGCCCATTTATGTCATCCGTGCGTATTAAATTAGATCAATAGCATATTAAGGCATCGCTAAACGTGACATTAGAGCACAACTCTTTTTTATATTTTGCTTTAATGAAGATCCTAATTAGAAAAGTGGTCAAAGTTATCTGCTGATTTTATAAAAGCATTGAGCAAAGTCATAATGTTAAATGCATCTAAATGAGCTTTTAAACTCTATCCTTTGTCAAAACTTTTCTTCCCATCTTGGTGAATAAGATAAGTGTTAAAACCCCCGAAATTTTAAAGTTTTTTTCAGTTTATGATAATTATACTTTTAATTTTGTAGTTAGCAGTCAAATTATTGTTAAATCTATTTTCTCTCTTCATTATACGAAATACGTTTTTTTTCGATAATTTCATTTAATCCTGTTTTTTTTAATCCGCATGAAAATTATCAATTTTCTATGAGTTCTTTTACTGATGATAAAGTCTTTATAAGCAATCGCATCGCGCTTCCTCATCTTTTGAAATTATCCTGATGAAAATATTTTCTTTTAAACTCCAGTATGTTCCATAACAGATGACTCAATAAAAGGTTTTTGTGGATATAACGCTGAAGTGACACAAGTGTGTGTAGTGTCATTTTTTTAATTAGCTGTTGTCATTGAGATTTACTCTATACTTAATTTTCTTTTGCATCCTTTTCAATGATGACCATGTCGTAATCATTCAATTAATTTTTGCTCTGGGAGTTAAGAAAACATTTGAGAATGTGTCTGCACTGTTCTTAAAATTTTATAACTACTCCTGGTGAAAATATTTCTTTTGAACTCGTATTCGTCAATTAATATTTGGACTCAACAAAAATTTACATTTTACATGACACTAGAGTGATACAAATTTATGGTGCGTCACTCCTGTTTCAGGTTAGCACCAGATATTGAGGATTACTTTGCGGTAATGGAAAAAAAATTGACTCATTTTCAAGGAGGGCCATGTCGTAATTATTCAGTAAATTCTTCGTTTGGTAAATAAGAAAGTATTTAGGAATGTGTTAGTACGTTTCAGGAAACTTTTCTTATTTATTATAAGTTATTGTTTAAAATTTGTGCCCTGAAATTACATTCTGGTGAAAATGAAACAAATAAGGTACAAGATATTTATTATATCGAAGATAGATAAAAGTTTGTATTTAGTTAATAACTAGCTGAAAACCCGCGCTTCGCTACGGAGTACATTCAAATTAAATACAACGGTCAACGTATGCAATTTATGCCAAAAAATAAATATATTTATAATAAATGCGATGATCAATGTATACAATTGATGTAAAATATCTATATATATATATATATATATATATATTTATAAAAAAATCGTAAGGGATATGAATTTTTTTTGGATAATATCCAATCGTCTGCTGCATTAGAAAGAGAAAAAAATATTTTTTTTTGTCTATTTAGTTGTTACGCACGTGACGATAAATTTATTGAGAGTACCAGAAAAAGAAATCACGTGATCAGCATTTAATAAATTAAATTCTAAAAATTAATCTTTAAAAATTCACCAAAAATCAGGAAATGGAGGTAAAAATTCGAAAAAAATTTCATTTTGAAGGAATTTTTATGATCTTTTTCGTGATATAAATTTTATAACCCTCAATGTATTATTTTAAATGCAAACGTAAAAAAAAGTTTAAAAAACAGCTTAAAAATTTAATTTTAAAAAAATCTAAGAAGAATTTTTTTTAAATCTTTCTTAGTGCACCTCTACACTATTAGAAGAATCGCCATGCAAAATTTCAGCCCTTTAGGTCCAGCGGTTTGGTCTGTGCGTTGTATGTCAGTCAGTCAGTCAGTCAGTGAATGAATGAATGAGTCAGTTACGGAACTGTTTTATATATATAGATTATAGAAGTATAGATACACATTGGTATCTCAAAATTAGAGTAAGAGGTAAAATAAAAATACAAAAATAAAAAAAGATTTTAAGTAAAGAATGTTTTTTTAATTATTTTAAGCACCTAAAATAATATTCAAATTAATATTACGTTACTTAATAATTGTGTGCACGGCCGCCATCTTGGATTTTTTTGCGCCAACTTGGCGATTTTACCGTGTTTTGAGGAGTGGAAAATTTCTCGCCAATGTGTTTTAAGCGGTGTTTTCAAAACGCTGGACTTTGAATTTTCTTAGCTTTTTTAATAAAAACCACCTGTTTAAATTATGAAACTTAGAAAAATTTTTGAAAAATCATTTAAACGTTGGACTTAGATTTATTTTTGGGTTTTTGATAAAAACCACTTTTTAAAAAAAATCATTCTCAAATATTGGAAATTTTGGGTTTTTCTTTTAGTTTTTTTAATAAAAACGACCTTTTTAAATTGTGAAACTTAGAAATATTTTTGAAAAATCATTTAATCGTTGGACTGAGATTTTTTTCGTCATTTTTAATTAAAAACTACCTTTTCAAATTATGATCCATATGAAAAATTTGGTCAAGTGAATTTTACTTACAGATAAAATTTCAATGCCATCTATTCAGTTTGCCCTAACTCTTTGACTAATAGCAATGAATCACCAAAATATTATGCCAATATATTGTTAATTAGAAAAAAAATACAGCATTTTCATACCACCTAAATAACTTGCAATTTAAAAATTATCTAAAATTCAGCTTTGAAAAATGTAAAATAATTATGAACCCATAAATTTATGGTGAGTAACCAGATCCTCTCTCTCTCTCTCTCTTTCTTTTTTTTTTTTTTTTTTTTTTTTTTTTTTTGTTTTTGTTTTTGTTTTTGTGTATTATTACCTTAACTAAATATTTGGTGCATACAATAAAATCGGGACAAGGATTATTTGACCATTTATCCTGCTGTGTTGGAAATAAGAAAAAAAAAACCCTTTTCCTAAACCAATAACTTAACCTTAACTAACTTTTAAACTTAGGTTCCTGGGGAGAGAGAAGTTGAACTTCAGTTATTTAAATTTATTTGTAATCCACTACAACTTGGAATTATAAAATATTTTAAAATATATTGTATTTAAAATGTATACTGTATTTTACATTTTACGAAAAAATGATGGCAGATAATTTTTACTTCAAATAAATGAAATGGTGTATCATTATAGTATACTAATTGACAATCGATAAACAAAATTAAAAGCAACTTAAATTTAATAAGTTAACGAAAAACTGATAATGGATTAAAAAATTTTCAACAAAAAGACTCTTAGTTTTAAAAATAATCTACTCTTTTGAGTATAGTCAATTTGACTCAGATTTCCAGGTCAAGGCCAAGATCTGACCTAAAAATATTATACTGTAATTAAAAGATCACATCAGAAATAACTGTTTGATCTTAAAATTAGAAAATTTGACATTGGGTTATTTTTACCAGAACGCAATAATTATCGCCATGCGAAATGCGCCAAACCCTGGCGGAAAAATCCAAGATGGCGGCCGTGCACACAAATCTAGAGTATTCCCCCTAACTTTATTTCTACTGATCAGATATACATAATATATAGCCTATGTCCATCTGGAATAATGTACCTTTCAAACAGTGAAAGAATTTTTCAAATAGGTGCAGTGGTTCCGGAGATTACCCTCCACGTACAAAATCTCTCTCTCTCTTTATATATAAGTATAGATTGGTTACATTTCGGCATTTGGCTAATCAAATCCCTTATATTTGGGTGGAAATTTCGAAACAAATTAGATTTTGCGTTATAACTGCAGATTTTGTAAATCCTTCATACAACACAGCAACCACTTCTTTATGGCATGATATCTTACTATTCAGATTATTCATTTTATTTTAGTTAACAGTAATATTTTAAGACACTGAAAACGTATACACCTTATTACAAATTACACTCATGGACAAAAAATTAGCGCACCAAGAAGGAGTCGTCGAAATGAAACGAAATTTTACATACGTAATGACTATTTGGATATAAGTAAATGATAAGAAAATCAAAGAAAAAGGATAATTTATTTCAGAGAAAAAGGCAAAAGAACGGAGGAGTTAATACTCCGTTGGACCCCCTCTAGCGCGAATGCACGATGCGATACGATCGGGCATTGAGTCATACAAGTTCTGTATGATGTCTTGAGACATTTCGTTCCATATTTGCTGTAACTTTGCCTCTAGTTCGTTCAAACTCGTGGGATGCCCAACTCGTCGTCCCAAATGATCCCAGATATGCTCCATTGGAGACAAATCTGGGGTTCGGGCAGGCCAAGGAAGGGTAAAAACGGTGCGGAGACAGTCTTGTGACACCCTTGCCGTATGAGGCCGAGCATTGTCTTGTTGAAAAATGGCTCCTGGGAGCCGTTGCATGAGTGGCAACACATGTGGTTGCAGGATTTCATGAACATACCGCTGAGCTGTCATGGTGCCACGGAACAATACTAGGGGTGACCGTGTATTGTAGGCAATGGCACCCTATACCATCACACCAGCTGTGGGAGCGATGTGTCGCTGTACAGCAAAGGCAGGCTTGAAGCGTTCACCACGGGCTCTCCACACACGAACACGATTGTCATCACTGCCGAGATTGAATCTGGATTCGTCGCTACAGACGACCTGGTTCCATTCCGCTGCAGTCTCCTCGTGCGCGGCAAAACTCCAAATGGAGGCGTCGATGGGTGGGCGTCAAGGGCAGCACACGTAATGGGCGCCGCGATACCAACTGTCCTTCAGCCAGGCGCCTTCGTATGGTTCGAGAAGACACAGAGGCCCCTAGTGCCTTCACTAGGGGCCTCTGTGTCTTCTCGAAATTTTCCAGGCACAGGTGCTACCTGTGCCTGGATGGCGGACGATGGAGCAGTTGGCTGTACGCGTGCATTTCTTACGATGTGGCGGTCTTCTCGACGACTGGTCTGTCGAGGGCGTCCTGAGCCTGGTCTTCGTGTACATGACATCTCTCGGGTCCACTGGTCCCAACACCTCCTCACAACACAATCAGAGCGGCCTAATTGACGAGCTACTCGCCTAGCTGACCACCCAGCTTCCATCATCCCGACGATTCTCCCCCTCTCAAACTGCGACAACTGCTTATATTGTCTTCGAACACGGCGCAATGGCATGTCTATCTCAGCTCTTCCTTTGTAAATGATTCAGCACACACAAACAAGCTTTGGTTACCTGTTTTATACTCCACAGAGTACGATGTTCAACGCCCTCTACCGGCTATACGTAATGCACAATCACGCTGCATTTCTGATCAATTGCATATCTCCCCGACATGTACCTTCATTGCAAGTTTCGTTACGATCCCGCAATTATTTCTTGGTGCGCTAATTTTTTTGTCCATGAGTGTATATATGCATCAAAATGAGTCTACATTGAGAGGTCAATGTTGCATTATATTTTGTGTTTCCTTCTATATAGATCAAATTATTAAGCAGAAGAAGTACAGTAATATGAAGTTCATATCGCAACGTTTTGAATTAGAGTAGCATTTCTAGGAGTAATATGATGACTGGGAGCATAAGACATACTTCTCGTTTGCCGGTAACATTGAAATTTCAAAAACAATTAAATTAAAACAAAAGTTTTCTAAATTTATACCATTAAAATCATACTAAAAGCATCTTTATGCGTATTCCGTCTTCCTTTTGACCTCTCCTTAAAGCTGATGCAGTGTCTTAAAATGTATTTATTTATTTATTACTAATGACCGGAAGATCGGTTATGACGCCATTTGTTCCCGGTGACTGCTGGCCCTTCATTTGACTGCTGGCCCTTCATTTAAGGGGGCACCGTATAGATAGCCAGCATTAGCCCTACAAGACGGTTCCGTAATTTAGAACCTAGTCAAATGAAAAGACCGGAACCCCGCACCTCCAGTGTCTTAAAATTGAAACTTGTAGATGAAAATCGACGTAATGTAATTTAAACAGCACATTTCTTTGAAAACGTCATTTTTATTGAAAACATATCTATATTAGTTACACTTTCCAATCTTATGTGTAATTAATACCTACAGGTTGTCCTTAACCTCTTACAGTCCAATGTTCCCAATTGGGAACATCGAATTGAAAATTTATTTAAAAATTAAACCTCCTCAATACTGACTTGAAAAATTTAGAGTCTTAAAATTGAAACCTGTAGACGAAAATTTTCAGTTGGTATTTTCAAGCAAGTCTCCCGCCTTTCTTATCCTTTTTATACTTAAATATTTCCAGTCGTGATGACAACAGTTTCTGCACCTTCCTATGAAAAGAAAATGCTGAGAGTTTTGGTTAATAGATTAAACCCGCTCTCAAAGATACCGTTTACCTTTGATTCTAAATTTTCAAAAGAAACAAGGTACAAACAAACCGTGCTGTTTTACGTCCAATAATGATTAATACCCTTAAAGTACAGCATTGCAGATGAATCTGGGACTCAACTAAACCATTTAAAAGATCCAAATTTGTTTTCAATTTGACTAATGCTAAATTTCTTTTTACTCTGTAAGATCCTATACAGCACAAAAGCAAACGGAAATCTATGGTATATTTCAGCTTTTCGCGCATGAAATTTTTTCGAATTAAATTTTCTCTTAAGTCTTTAACGGTAAACATAGCAGTTTCTAATCAAGCAATTTTTAATACATTTCAAAGCCATCACTGCCTGCAAAATAGAACTCTTAAACTTTTTTTACATAATTCTGCTCAAATTATGATATTTCAAGTGCTTTACTTTAAAACGAGACTATTTTATCGAGAAACTTTTTTGCATCCATCAAAAAACCACGTTAAAAAATCGGAATTTTTTTTTTTTAGATTTTTGCGATAAAATTTTTGTCTATGATTATACAAGTTAACAATGGCTCCTAATATGCTGATAAAACTTTTTTAGCTGGTCCCTGATGATGAGGTATTTTTTTTTATTTTAGCCAGTAGAAAAAAAATGAAGTTTAACGATAATAAAAAGAGTGAAAGCTAAAGCTTGGCTGCCTCATGGGATTAAAATAACAAAGATGGCGATAAAGATAAAAAAAAACTCTAATAAAATATGCTTGCTCTTTGCGACAATAAAGAATGGGAGGAGAAAATCGATACTCTCTTATAAAATTATTAAACAAGTTCGAGTCCTGTGTTTTACTAACTGCTGTTAGCGAATTACTTTACAACGCAGTATGTCCAATGAAAGTATCGGATTCTTGAGGAATAAACAATGTGGAAAAAAAAAAGAAATTTGCGATGTTAATGAATTTCATTCTTATCACCGTCATTAGATAGTTTAAATTTCAGGAAAACTAAATTGCTGCTTAAATCATCAGCTCATTCTGCTTCATTAAACTAATAAAGTAAGAAAAAACTGATGATTTAAGATGATTAAGTTACATAAAAGAAAATAATAAGGCTTTATTATTTTCAAGCAATGAAAACACTTGTACATGCTTTTCGTTACCAGGAGAGTTTTGGGGTAATGAGTAATTAATTAAAACTTTAAAAAATATATTTTCCCATTTACGAAGAATATAATTTAAACAATCACCGATAGTAATTTTTTGTGATTAGTCGTGATATTCGCTTGTTCTCAAATTCAAAATTATCTGATGTTTTTCAAGAATTTGTTATCATCGAATTAATATTTCTACAATGCGAGTCCGTGAAGAAATCTATTCCATGACCGAGTCATTTAACTAATTTAACTCGAGTTCATCTTTGACAAGGTGTGCTGATTAGCTTCTTTTGCATTTGTTCTTCTGTGCTATACAAATACAGCACATTTCTTTGAATGTGTCAGTTTTATTGAAAACATCTCGATATTAGTTACACTTTCCAATATTATGTGTAATTAATACAAGTTGTCATTAAGTTTGGTTTAAAAAATGATTTTTTTTTCAATGAGGCAGGCCCTTGTCTCTAACAGCAGGTACTTCTCTGACAGTGTCCTATGAAGATCCGTGACGTTTTGCTGGCTACTTTATTATGGGAGTGCCATATAGGTGGGCAAGCATTGGCCCCTATGAGGGGGACCACACGTAAATGAAACGAGCCTTATTCGGGATTCGTTTTTAAAAGTTGCAAAGATATATACAAAACCGATATAGCCAAAACAGAACTTCAAGGAGCACATTTGCTAGGACCCATTGATGATATAAGTAGAATATGCACAACTATGTTATGTCACTGCTATGTTCATCAATAATTTAGCACTTTAACGTATCACCCCGTAATCAAATTGTAAGCTGTGAAGGCTGCAAAATATTCAGTTACGCTATTAAGTCATAAACTTTGTCCTTAAAAATTTACGAATATTTCTTATGTAGATAATGTTTCTAATGATTACAATATTTAGTGTTTCCCTAACAACAAAACATGGCAGGATCCATATCCATATAATGGCACAGTAACTGAACAGAAAGGATAACTTTATATGGCAAGAACATTTTTAATTTATCCATATTATTTCTAAAATCACTGAATTTAGCTACGATTTTAAGTACTTGTTATAAAATTAATTATTTATTTTATTAAGTAAAACTAAATTTATATCATTCATTTATTTCTTTTACCAATTTGCAATCTGAACCTTCTTTTCTGTAGTAAGGTAAGTTACCGAACTTTACCAGAACACATACTGTTGGTTATTTTTACTACAAAGAGAACTTAATGCAATTATTTTCGATGGAACTCTCAGGGACAATCTTTTTGTGACATTTTTCCCGTGTGCTTCTGACGATAGATTAACTTTAATCCAAATCTTCCTTTTCCAACGATCAGAGCTATCATAAAAGACTTTCCAATGAATTAAATTAACTTTTTACGATCCGTTTTACGACACCTTTTTTCTTCCATCTTTACGTCTGAAATTAACTTTTTTATTTCAGTTTCTAATATTAATTGCCTAATTGGAAAGATTTTTATTTTTTATCCAGCTGGACTATTTTTCATTCCATGGGTCGTTAAAATGTTATAAGCAGTTGAAATCGCCAGTTTTATTTAAGATTTAGGGGGAAAAGGATTTTACGTTCTATGCATTATTCTCTGAATAGCGTTCAGAAAATTTTGCGAATATCAATCCCTATTAACTTCATTGCAGCAGAAAAAAAGACTTCTTAAGCAACGTTTTAACTTCCAATTCCTCTGGAACTAGATCAGATGCAAAGTTTTTATAAAATGGATTCATCAATTACTGTGCTGTGCTAGTAAGCATGTAATGTAATCTCTAAGAAAGAATTTTTGGTATTCCCCAAAGTAACTGCAAGTACATAATTTCGAACATGTAGACTAAAAGAGGGATAAAAGTTTGAAGATTCGTTTTGTTGCAATCTTGTAAGATGTTAAGAACTATAGTTTATTATAATTAAGCTATGTACAAAGAAAATACTCTTCTCTAGTACACCAAGCATATAAAAATTAAACCTAAGGTAGACCGACAAATAACATTTAAAAGCTCGGCAAGCTAACAAAAACTTACTTTGATAGGCATTGAACATCGCATCAAAAGCTATACCATCACCTAAATTATATTAAATAGAAACTTTAAATGGGGAAATTTAAACGTACCTACTTGCCTTCTTTTTTTCTAGTTTTCTCTTCTCGTTTGTTGGCCCTCACCTCTCCTAAACCATTTATACTCAGATATAATAACATTTACAAATTGATTTGTAATAGATGAAATTTTTTAATGTGTATAAGTGAAAGAAAAATGTCCATCAATAATAGTAAGCATAAAAAAATAACTCCATCAAGCTAAAGGGCATATAATATTGGAGACTCTTTTTCTGGTTGAACACGTGGGATGAATCTATTTTTTTATGCTTACTAATAAAAGTATTATCCAACACAGAACGATTGACAATGTTTATGCAATCAGTTGGGATAAATACCTTAATGCTGAGATGCATAATTATTGCTCCAAATCGATAGTGTTAAAATTATTTTAATTTTGACAAACAACAAGAGCATGTTTCCATTTTAACAATTTCGTGGTTTGACTTTTATTTCTATGATGCCCGGTATAAAGGGCTTAAGTCAAAAAGAGGGATTGTTAGATATTTGTTAGTATTGATAAAAAAAATACCAAAAATCTTTTGACTTATATAAAAACTTAAGTCTATCAATTTTGTATACAAAAGTATATTTCTTTGTACAAAGTCGAAATTACATTCCTCCGATTGGCATAAAATCCAATAACTTGGTATATTTAAATCACTGTTTTTGAATTAAGCCTCTTATACCGGGCACCATAGATTTATTCTTAACAAGACTGGAAAACTAGATCTTAATTTGTTACTAGATCTTGTTATTATTTGCTGTTAATATATCCGCTGACTCTAATACACTACTCTTTGACATGAATATCAATTGAGAGTCTGTACAAAATAATTTAAGGGTACCCTTAAATCTTTAAAACATTCGATTTTTAAAAAAAAATATATGTTAAAGCCTGATCATTTATGAACAAAATAAAGCAAACCGTATGAAAATATTCTGCTTAGTTCCGGAGATATTGATATTCTAAATATTTAATTACTGATCAAGTTTATGGTAAGAAAAATTTTAAACTCATTTTTCTCAAAATGTAACTTTGCATCATTCTGCAACTGATATCTCAAAAACTACGAAGCACAATTCCATGAAATTTTTATCACTGCATAATCATATTATTTTATTGCGTCTGAACTAGAACTATTTCAATCACTGCACATTTTGTTATTTTTTCAGGGGTCAATAAATGCAAAAATTTTAGGAAATTTTAAGCATATTTTGAGGAGTTTTAAAAAAAATTGAAAAAATATTTTAATGTTGAATGTTTTATGTTCAATTGTATTTTGAATTATTTATTTTAAATATAAAACAGGAATTATATATTTCAGTGTAAAATTAATTTCATAGCTCTGCGCGCAAGCCAGTATACAATAACAATGCTTAAAAAACAAGGTATATCTAAAGCATTTTTTTAAAAAAATTATTTAAAATTATTTTGAGAGTTGAAAATTTGTTTATTAAAATAAATATATCAATTTATCATATACATAAAATTTGGAAAAATTGGGAGTAAATTGAAATAGTTACAAAGAGTCAAAAAGTAGGAAAATATGCCTTATTTCCTTGACTTGTCGTGAGTCCCCTTAATATTTTATTTCTTCAATCCTAAGATATACACAATTACATCCCTTTGGTTGTTTTCCTATGAAATTTTTGGTATAGTTTAACAGAAGAATGGGTGATAAGAATCTCCTTTTTCTAAATTATGTTTATGAATAAAACAGGTAACATCCATCCTTAGATATTAACTTACCACTGCAGTTTCAATAGATGTCAAACTCATAAAGCAGATTTCTTATGCTATAACTGACAGTACTCTTAGAGACATTCCGAATGACACTCTTTGTTTATCTTGTTTAATAAATTCACTACCATTCTTTAAAAAAAAATACTACTTCATGATTAGATTCTCCTAATAAAATAGATCTCTCAAGTGGGAAAAAGAAATCTCTGGTGATCTAGATACATATTGGAGTGTAAAGGGTCCATTTCAGCACCTTGTAGTAACTTGATTCTTATTTACCTTTTTTTTCCTTCAGTGTATAAGAAACGAAATAATGTGCTAGTTCCCAGAAATCATTCGCTCTCCTGCATCTTTTCAGAGCAATCACATTTTCATCATAAGGGTAAAACCCAAACTAAATACTTTTCTTACATCAATCTTTTATAACATCCTAAGCCATTATTTTAATACACTTTATTTGAAAAGTTGTTTGATAAGAAAAATAAATTTCTGTAGTCTAGTATCGGTTTGAGCACACGATCTATATTTTGGGAATTAAGTTCTAGCTAATCGAATTCTTTACAAATGTCCAATTCATGGTTTTTTAATGCAAGGAAATCACATTCATATCGATTAGGATCCGAATTTCGCTTTCAAAGAAAAGAGAAAAATTTTCAAAGCGTTCAAAGACGAAACGAGTAACAAATGTTTATAATCTCTGCAGCTTGAAAGGATTTTCATTATGACAAAATGAAAAACATTTTCAAGCTGCCATTAAAATACCTTACGTACATATTGCATGATTTCCCTCCATATTGCGTGACATGCTCTGAAGAACTTGAACTGATCGATTATTCTCAGACGAGTGAAATAAGGAATGACTTCATCGAAAATGGAAATTCTAAAATAAACATTAAAAATAGAAACTTTGATGGAACCTTTTAAGGTATTTGTCTTGGGTGAAATTCTTCGAAAACAAATGCTAAAAGATTAGTTTCAGCTGTGCAGCCTGTTAATTTCAAATGCGTTTAAAAAATTACAGAAAGCTTAGTTAAGAATTTGATACTCTAAAATAAAATCTAACGTCTTTAAACCTCTTTCTATATATCTTAATATCTATAAAATAATCCAATGTAGAATAGTCTAAATAAAACATTTCACACTTTCACTGACGATTAATATCTTTGATAATTATCAGTGAATAATATATATATATATATATATATATATATATATATATATATATATATGTGTGTGTGTGTGTGTGTGTGTGTGTGTGTGTGTGTGTGTATTTAATAAGTTTTAACCACCTATAATCGCCTGTAATCCGACTTCTCTCTCTCTATGGTAACTTTTCCGTTCTTTACCCCTTTCTCATATACACTAACCTACCTCGCTAATTTCCGGCAACCCGTTTCACAGCTACTTCGATATGCTCGGGCAGCTGAAAGCTGGACGCCATGCTGTAAGGTGATGTTTTGGCTGCAATAAACTACTTTGTTCATTGTATTGAAATCTTATTATTTTAAGTCACGATGCTTATTTCAGGAGATGACCATTCGGGTCATCTCATGAGTCCAACAGGATAGGGAACCAAGTTCGACGTTTGGACCAAATTTTGCTTTGGATCAAGTTAAAATAAATCGTCCACAGCGGAATCTATTTGTCTTCAGGGCTGAGTTACGCTTCGGGACATGTCATCAATGAAAGAAGAAAGCTACTCTGCTGTGATTTGATTACTCAGTACAGATTTTCGTCATACCTCAAGAAAGTGTTCCAAGTTTCAAAATTGCGAATTTTTTTTTTTCCATTTTTCGAGAATTTCCTTTTCCGACATGATTTCTGCATGTACGCCGAACGCTGTGAAGAAAATCAAAACAAACTTTGTGTTCTACTACTTCTATGTGTAACATTTTTATCATCGAGTTTTCAATTCTTATAATATCTCAATCATTGAATTTCTTTTGTTTTATGAAGTCATATAATTAGGTTAATAATTATATTTGTATGTTGAAATAATTTAAGTATTTTCGTTTTGATTACTTATATTTGTAAAACAAAATGGCGACTGCCAAACCAAATACCGAGTTTGACGATCACGAGTAGTGAAACAGAACTAAATATTGTGCCTTTTGATTCAGACGGCAATATGGATATAAACTCTTGGTTAAATTATTTTGATAAAAAATGTACAGAATGGAATAGATATGAACAGTGGAAATTACAAAAAATTTTCACGTTTTGTAAAAGGTGACGCACTTGGCGTGTATATACAGAATTGTTATAAAATTAATAATTTTGCAGAATTAGTGACAGTATTAAAAGAAAATTTCTTTATCCCCTACTTTAACCTCCCTTAGTGAATTAACAGGGGTTAAAATTTAATGATAATGGCGACGATATTACAAAATATTTTATAAAAAATTAGAGATTGGGAAAAGCTTAAATGTTGTTATTCTACGAAATTAAAATATGTTAATCCAGCTTTGTTGTAATTTAGGGGGCGGGGGGCAAAGTAGTAATGTATTACAAGGTGCGTTCCATAAGTAATGCGACCAAATTCATAAAAAATCATTTATTGGACATATTCGTACAATTAGATAAAAATCTTCAAAATAGCACCCTCCTGCGTCCATACATTTATGGAGGCGGTATTTCCAGGCCTGGAACACATCATGGTAGGCCTTTTCCGGGAGGTCCTTTAGAGGCGATGTTACATGAGCCTGGATGTTTTCAGTCATGTCCCAATGTTTCCCTTTCAGGGCTCCTTTTAAGCGAGGAAACAAAAAAAGTCTGTTGGAGCCAGGTCAGGACTGTAGGAAGGCTGGGGAACCAGTGGGGTGTGTGTCCTGGCCAGGAAATCGTTGACAACGAAGGTGCTGTGGCTTGACGCATTATCGTGATGAAGATTCCATGCGTACTTGATGTCACTTCGGCAGAGCGCGACCCTCCTTTTCAGCCTTTTGAGCACTTCCAAGTAAAAAGCTACACTGACAGTGGTCCCGGTAGGTACGAATTCGTGGTGGACAGTGCCTCTGGCATCAAAGAAGACAATGAGCATGGTTTAGATCCTGGACTTGGTCATGCGTACCTTCTTGGGCTGGGTCGACAATGGGGTGTGCCACTCTGAACTGTGCCTTTTTGTTCCCGGCTCGTATTCAAAACATAACTCATCATTGGTGATAATTGAGTTTAAAAAATTAGGATCCTTTTCATACATTTCCAAGAGTTCTTGGCCTTGGAGCACTCGCATGTCCTTTTGTTCGTCGGTCAACATTTTTGGGACCAGTTTGGCACACACCTTTTTCATATTCAAATTTTCGGTTACAATGCGATAAACAGTTTGTTTGGCCTCTGCAGAGCTTCAGCTATCCACTGGAAGGCTCGACCGTTAGTCAGATTTCAAACAATCATGCACACGCGATTCGGACACGATTCGGGCGCTATTCATGCACACGCGAATCATGCACACGCGATCAACCTCCCGAATCGTCGATTCGGAAGGTTGATGGACGTCCACTGCAGGGTTCGACGGCGACATCCTCTCGGACCTCCTTGAACGACTTGTGCCATCGGTGATCTTGTGATTTGGACAAGCTATCACTCCCAAAGGCTTGCTGAATTAATTGAAACGTTTCGGTGGCGGACTTCCCAAGTTTAACGCAAAATTTGATAGCGTAACGTTACTCCATAAAACGATCCATCGCGCCGTGTTACATTAAGCTCAAAACGGGCTTCCCAAAACGCACGTCCTGACTTTCCGGCAAATCGGAGCCGGCTGAGAATGGGTGCGTTATGAAGCTAACACCCACCTCCACCTAGCCCAACATGTTAGAGGGCGCTGCGGTGTATAGTCGCGTCTGGAAAAAATTGGCCGCATTACTTATGGAACGCACCCTGTATATTTATGAGTAGTTTTAAAATTTTGGACATTTTGATTTCATTAATTGTTAAAAATTTAAGAGTGGTAAACGTTCAAGAGAATTACTAACATCAAGTCACATACCTCAAAAAATTTATTTTTGTGTTGTCATGATTTTTTTCCACAACAATTGAATGTTGTCAATTCTTGGAAATTGTATTTTTGTTCGCATTTTGCAGCATCGGGTACCAGACAGTTGGTATTGATGTTGAAAGCTGTCAAAACTAACAACAAGTTCTAGCTGACAACACATTTTAGCTTTGACAGCTAACTTGTTATTAGCTGTCAAAGCTAACAACAAGTTTCAAAGTAGGTTTATTAAATGCTGTCAATTTTGCTGTCAAAGCTAAAATTGACAGCATTTAATGAACCTACTTTATTAATTGCTGAAAGAACTGTTTAATAATATTTGTTTACATAATTAGGAGAAAGTTAAAACTAGAAATCAATGATAAAAATAAAGAAGAGTTTTGTTTAAAGAGAAAAGTAAATAATCCAATGTGAAGAATAAAAATAAACAACCAATAACATTTTTGAAGTGACTAAAACCAGGAGATCTCCAAAGAAACTATCCAATATTTAACAACTATAAATTGTGAAATAATGACTTTTATGTTTGTTTACCTATTAATCTGTGCCCGTCCAATATTTCAAAGGCATTCCGAAGACTGTGGTACGTGAAATTGTCAGGGACTGTGACATGAGCAATATTCACTTGTATTTGGATTTTGTGGCATCTTTACATCTGCCATTAGAAGTGTTTTCCATTTATGTGTACCATTCTATTTTATTTTACTCCAGTAATTTGTTTATAATGTTTTGCCATATTTCCATGTTTATGTCTTTTCAGTTGTATTTTAAAATGTAAAAATTTAGTGATTTTGGGGCCAACTTCAACTACTTATTCCTACTCCTAATTTTTCTGTTCTCGCTATCTGGAATGTCTTGGAGTCGACGGCCGCGACCCCAAGCACATTTTAGATGGGGGGGGGGGATATTCTGTTATAAATTTTCCGACTTCTCTCTCTCTATGGCAACCTTTCCGTTCTTTACCCCTTTTTCATATACTAACCTACCTCGCCAATTTCCGGCAACCCGTTTTACAGCTACTTCGATATGCTCGGGCAGTTGAAAGCTGGACGCTATGTTAAAAGATGATGTTTTGGCTGCAATAAACTACTTTGTTCGTTGTATTGAAATCTTATTATTTTCAGCCACGATGCTTATTTCAGGAGATGACCATTCGGGTCATCTGATATATATATATATATATATATATATATATATATATATATATATATATATATATATATATGTGTGTGTGTGTGTGTGTGTGTGTGTGTGTGTGTACATATGCATATATATGCATATATTTATATATATGTATATATATGTATATATATTGTAGAGTATTGCATTTCAACCTCTCCGTTAACAAAAGAAATTCTTCTATCTAGGCCTGAGAGTCATCAAAAGAACCCCGACCACTCAGGTGGCAAAATGCTGACGGCATTTTCCCTTTGTTCATCCGATAGACTTGTTCCACAGAACGTTAGGAGGCCTCGGTCATTTTTCGTGATTTAGTCATCGCTACCGGGTGACACCGGTTGACGTCAGTTATAAATGACAGGAGACTCCAGGTGCTTTTCATTCATGAACTATCAGTTGTTAAGCAGCATCCTGGAGGCGCCGCGTGCCTAAACAAAAGGTCTCGTGCCCTTCGCATTTTACCGAAGCGGTCCTTTGAGGCTCTTTGAAGTGGCTTTGAGGACAAACTAAAAAGGCGGCCGCTTTAGACCCGGGGAAAATATTTCATTATCGCCCCAGGAAACCCATTTCCGTTGCTCACTTGTTCTAGATCGTTCGACCTTTCCGGAGAGTGATGCAATATCCGGTGGAGGCTCTCCTATAAAAGAGAATGGATCTCTTGCCCGTGCCTTGCATCTTTTTGTTCCTGATCGTGACGGATCCAGTGTGAGAGCAGCCGGGTGGCCGCCCTTAGAGGTAGAGAGTCCCTTGTGACTGTTTGCAGCGACGATTAAGTCCTGCAGGAGTAAACATACTCCGCTAATTTTGTTCGGAGACCAGTCTTCGTGGAAGTAGCCTTAGCTACTGTATTTACCAGTTAGGAGTCCCTTCTCCTTATTTTTATAATTTCATCGCTACCGGGTGCGTGCAGTGGTCACCGCCGTTGATATTGCTGGGGAGCCCCTTATCCCATCAGGACGAAGTGCCGTTTCTTCATCATTGAAGCAGAGCCAGTTTCTGCTAGCCTAGCGGACTTCTGTGTTCTTACTCCGCCCCACGCCGATTAAATCGAGTGTGATTTCTAAGATTACGAAGTTCATCTTACATCTGTGCAGTGTACATATCTCATCATCATCAATTTTCTCAATAAATTGTATTTGTTTTGTTTAAGTAATGAGTGATGTATACCTGGTGTGTTTAGTTCATCTACTGGTTGAAACTACGAACCTCAGTTCGCTACAATATATATATATATATATATATATATATATATATATATATATATATACACTGAAGTGCCACTGAATTAGGGATACCTACCTAGTAAGGAGTTGGGCCTTTTCTGGCCTTGATAACGGCGGCCACATGACGAGGCATAGATTCAACAAGTTCTGGAAACGTTCCACGGGAATGCCTTGCCAAATATTGGCTAAAGCTGTCCATAATTCAGTAAGGTTCTTTGGTGCTGTGTGATGGCCTTTCACGCCTTGTTCCAAAACATCCCAAAGATGCTCAATAGGATTTAAGTCTGGGCTTCTAGGTGGCCAATTCTTGACAGAGAAGTCAGAGGAATGCTCATCCAACCAGTCAGTAGCCAACCGGAACTTGTGAGAGGTACAGTTGTCTTGCTGGAAAACTCCATTACCGTGCGGATAACAGAACAGCATAAACGGATGGAGGTGATCACCCAGCAACTCTACGTACCGAATTGCATTGAGGAAGGTTGGTACAAGCACCAAAGATCCCAAACTGTGCCACGAAAAAGCACCCCAGACCATGATTGAGCCACCATACCCTTGTACAGTTCCAGCCAGGCATGCAGGATCCATGGCTTCATGAGCCTGACGCCATATTCTCAGCCTCCCGTCGGCGTTAAGTAGTCGGAATCGAGACTCATCACTCCATGCTACTCGTTTCCAGTCCTCTACACTCCAGTCTCTGTGCTCTCTTGCCCAGGCAAGACGTGCAGCCCGATGGCGAATATAGAGCAATGGTACTCTTGTAGGTCGACGGCTCCCGAAACCCATACGGTGAAGCGAGCTTTGCACAGTCCGTTTACTGACTGTACGACTGGCACCGTCATTAAACTGGGTGGTAATTTGAGCTAATGTTTGGCTTCGCTGGCTACGTACAATACTCCTGAGTCGTCTCTCACCACGCACTGTCAACTCTAATTGTCCTTTGCAGTTTGCCCGATCGCTAGCATTTTTTCCACCATCCATGTATTCTTGGTATACTCTTGACACTGTCGACTTTGAAAATCCTAGCTGTCTGACGATTTCGGAAATTGAATGGCCCATGCGTCGCGCACCTACGATTTGTCCGCGATCGAAGTGGTCTAAATCAGGCAGTTTACCCATACTGGCAATTCCAACAACTAATTCAGAACAACCACAGTACGCGCTATATATGCCGTTACCACAGCGCCCTCACTTGCGCATACATGATGCGCAGCGCTACACAATTAGCATAGGCTTTGCTATCCCTAATTCAGTGGCACTTCGGTGTATATATATGTGTGTGTGTGTATATATATGTATATATGTATTATTTATATGTATTATTTATTTTATATGTAGTATTATATATATGTATTATTTATTTATATTTATATATGTACATATATATATATATATATATATATATATATATATATATATATATATATATATATATATATATATATATATATGGGTATGTATAGGTATAAGTATAAATGTATATGTTTCTTTGTTTATTTATTTATAAAAATTGAAAATTCTAATAAAACATAATCGGAAACTTTATCAAAAATTTATTCTTTTTTGAGTAGTAAAATTTAATTTCGAAATTTGTATTTTAAAAATTGCATGTTTATGCCTTTAGACAAATACTATTTTTTTTTATATTGGTAACTATTTAATAAAGATGAGTGTCTGAACAAAAAAAAAAAGAAATTTTATCATGAATCGAAAAAAAAAATTATTAATAGACTCTCCTTATAACACTTAAAATTAGAAAAACCATGAACTCTGTGTATACAGTATATATGAAGATTCAGATGAATGTTACTCTTCAGCTTGTACAATCTAAAAACAAAAAAATTATATCGTCTTACAATACCCTTTTAAAATAAGTCATTATATTTTTCTGTGTATGAAATGCATCATTTTAAAATCCTGTTTTTGCCAAAGATTTGCCTTTTTGCATTAATACCAAACGCATTCCACAATTGTTTGCCAGAGCTTTAATTTTTAAAATAGGGAAAATAAAACTTTTACATTATTTTTAAATTAGGCCTATTTGTAAATAAATCATTAATCGGTATCATTATGAAGCCATTGTTTACGAATTGACTAGCGTGTATTTCTCTAAAACTAAACAAAATCGCATTTTTTTTAAATGTGATATCTTTAGAAACTTTTTATTGAATCTTGAACTTCTTTGAAAATCATTTTCTAATTCTTTAGTGCCAATAATTTTTATAAACTAGTTATAATCTTCATTTACTAAAACAATGTGTAAATATAGATGTCGAGTTGCTACATCCAGTTTTTAGTTGGTTGGGCTCCTATCGTAAATTTATTTTTGTTAGTACAATTTTATTTATTTTTCTTAGAAATTATTTGGGTGCGTTGTGTTTTTATTATTTACTTTGTTGAATACAACCCAAAGCCCTGGATGTCGAATTTAGCAACCGAACAAAAACCAATAAACTATTCTCAATTTTAGATCATGTAATTTAACACCAACAACTTTCAATCTAGACCAACAAATAGATTTTAACATAACAAAACTTAGTTTATTTACACACTTAATATTTACAAGTAACAAAAAGAATCTTTCTTTTCCCGAAATCAATGCACAATATTTTTATTCTTCACAAATTGTATTTATTATTACCTTGCCAAGGTTAGGGTGGCGTCCCGAGAGCCAAAAACAAATAAACTTAACATTTAGTTCAACACTAAAACACCTTCTCACTCAAAACTCCTTCCTTACGAAAAATCTAATTTACCTAGCCTGAATTGGAACTGAACAAATCAAATTTGAGATTTAACACTCACCCCAATTGCTTTTCATCAACTCACGTTGCTATCTTGGCCTTCTCGCCTCGCCGAGGTCGGGGTCACACTGCTCCACCGGGCAGGGAGCTATCTCTATATCTTTCACGATGAACGATCAATTTCTCTCAGTTGATAATTGTAGTCGGGCTTTCCTTGGCGCGTACCTTCACTATTCTGCACTGGCGATGGGGATCTATTCACGTCGTGAAACGGGGCGCTGGGCTCTCCTCGTCGTGTAACTTCTCGATTTCGTTCTCGATGGGGATTGCTTCTCGGCTGTGGCATGGGAGCTGGGTCTCTTGGTCTCTGCTGCAATTTGAGTGCAGACCTCTCTATTTTACTTAGTCAACGCAATTCGTTCTCTATAAGCTTATAGTATATGAAATCTGGGGAGCTCTTTTCTCTACCCACGCAGTAGCCGTAACATGTTTAGGTGGAACCCTCAGGTCCACTTAAAAATATCACTTTTTTTTTTTTAAAGTTGTGCTGGAGATGGGGACCTACAGCTTCCTCTATCCAGACTCTCTCTCTTTCTCTCTTCCAATCTCCTTCTATATATTTTATTTTTATTCCCTTTCACACTTATGACTCTACCTTCTCATAAAATTTCAATCAGCCAATCCGGACACCGTAAACTTTTTATTCGCTATACTCCCTTCACACTTTCTCGTTGGCTTCTGAACTTAAAAACCTCACGCCCTCACTGCCTGCCCTTTTTAGACCACCCAAGATTTGCACGTGGTGATGGGGATCTCTGTATACCATAGATTCAACATAAAAGACCCTTTGTAACATGATGTCACTTTTCGGCTCCGTCATCTAATCTGTGTCTCCATCTCAGATCTTCCCATCTTCAAATCTCATAAAGCTGTCTCGCACGGGCTACGTCCTAAATAACTCTATTCAATAATTACTGTCGGCGTTAAGTTTGATTCCGACTTTTCATCACCAACATGTAATAAAGCTAGCTTTTTTTATTTAAAAGCGCTTTACTACAATAGACTGCATATGTACAGACGTGGCAGTAAACATAGAACTCGTCTTAGTATGCATCTTTTCGAAACAAAATGCTCTCTGACATTTATATGCAAGAAATTTCTCCATAAATTGATTTTTTACTAGTTTTATGTCTCAATTGAATTAATGGTAATTGTTTCACGTTTTTCTCTTCGAGCTTGAATCATTTTCAAAACAGTGATGTGGTAGGTAAAATAGTTTAGTTTCGTACTATATAGCATTTCTTTTCAAGGAACACGAAGGGACATAGGAGAAAACAAGAATTTTTTAGTATAAGGTGTGTATTGAATACGCTTTGAATTAAAATTGCAGGGCAGAAGGATGTTGCATAAGGGAAACAGATCTGTAGAAAATTTATTGTTTTTGTCACTAGCTGCTCTACCAATAAGTAAATATATTCTTACTAGCTGAAAACCCGCACTTAGCTACGGAGTACATTCAAATTAAATACAACGGTCAATGTATGCAATTAATGCCAAAAAAAAAAAAAAAAATATATATATATATATATATATATATATATATATATATATATATATATATATATATATATATTAATAATAAATACGACGATCAACGTATACAATTGATGTAAAAAAAATATATATATTTATAAAAAAAATCGTAAGGGATATTTTTATAGACAAAATAATGTAGAAGAAAATATTGAAATTAAATGCAATAGGACATACTGAAGAATATAGTACGGTTAATATAGTACATTTTGAGGAACATAATATCTTTTATTGTATTTTAATATTTTTCTCAGATTTTTTTTTTTTAAACTAAAAAACTGAAAACTAAGTATGCATGTACACATAAATTTCTGTGTGTATACAACATCAAGAGAAAGAGAATTCAGACCGTCTTTTTTTCTTGCTAGCAGACACAATGCGATAAGCAAAACAAATAAAAATAACTAATGAAGTAATATGTGATATTTATGAAAAAAAATATTTATTTGCAAAACTTTATTACCGAGCATATCTCAAAAAGCTCAAGTTTTCAGTTCACTTAAAAAATGTTTTGTGTACAAAAAAAATACTTTAAAGAGAATGTGTAAGTAAAATTGAATTACTGGACGCATTTAAGGCGTTCATTAAAAAAAACCCTAACAGAAGTTGTTTATCTAATGCATCCCCCCTTCTGTAATTAAAATGAGATTACTATATAATGAAGCAAGATACTGCAGCTTAAGCTGTTTCTTTCAACATTTTTTCCCCTTCTGTCCTAATAGTTTTACTCCTTATAAAGATTTTTTTTTTGCAAGTAGAGGAAAAAAGACGCGACCGCTTAAAAATGCTGCACTTTGTTAATTGTTATGCTTAATTAATTTCTTCCGCGAACTTTAAATGGGTTTATTTACATGCAGTTAATTCACAAGTAAAATGAAACTAAGAATTAATTCAATGTTTAATAATACATCCATTTAACTTAAATTCTTTTGTGTGTCGGAATAACTATAAACTAAAAGAGGATGCGAAAAGTTTTTGAAAAGAAAGCTTAAGGAAATGTTCTTGAGTTTGCGGATTAGTCTTTTGAAATAGGTTTGAGTGAACCTTTGTTAAGTACTTTTTCCTTGAATATTTTTCAAACAAATGAAGGAAGTTGCACCGCTTTTTCATACGAGTAATGATATTCTGAAATATTTCAAGTAGTTTTTTTTTTCATCCGTGTCTGCAACTATATTACATAATGTATAAGAAAAGGAGTATTGAGACCACGATGAAAATGAATTTCTACTCGATTGATTGAAATTCAGATATTTCGTTCTGATAAAGTTACAACGGTTTCATTAGCATAGATCTAGAGGTAAAACTAATGGATGCATTAAGAATGTTGAAACATGAGTTGAAACAAGTTGAAACTATGAGTATAACCTATCATACAAAAGACATTTTCGGGGATAGAGTGGATTCTTCTGTAGAGTCAAACTGAATTAATGCCTTAAAGGCAAATATCACACATTTCTCGCTTCTCTATCCATAACATACAGATAACGCTTTCACATAGCACTTTCAAGTGATTCTACAGGGACTAGGGTAACTATTCAGTTATGAAAGTGGTTACCATTCCTCAAAACCGGCATCTGTTATTGGCGGGAAATCTCCCCAGTTGGCGATTGAACGAGTTTGCTATATCCAAAAAAATAATTAAATACGGGCAAAACAAGCGTTAGAGCTTAAAGACTGGCATGTACTATAGCAAATCCTTAAATTTTCATATATGTCCAAAATTTTAATCTTTATTAATAGGAATCAGAAATTTTCGACATCTTTCAAAATGAAAACAAATCAAATGAAGTGAAAGAGATCTGGCGATTACTTTACGACAACCAACCTGGTTACTGATGCGAGGACATAACGTAAAATAAAAGGGCTTTTGCTCCATAGAAATCCATCAATCAGTATGTATTTATTACAAAACAGATATTCTATTAGTTAGAAATGATTGCACAAAATATAATCATATGAAAATTGAAAGTAATTGCTTCAATTTCTCTTGCTTACTCCAGGTTCTGCGTGGCTATCGACATTTTGATCGACATTTTTGTTGTCTTTCTTTGTTTGCTCTATATTGCTTGATCGGTACCAAGCTGAAGCAACTTGAAACTAGGCATAAGAAAATCGCACTTGAAATACGATTTCGTTATTCAATGGTTTTCACTAAATTTTAGTACATAAGACCTGTATGAAGGGGTTGTCTATACATAGTAAGTGTAGAGCGAGGAACTATGGGTTAACAATTCACAATTAAAATGTGACCATGGATTAATATTTCGTTAAAATTACTTTTTAAACCTAATACCAATAACTTTTTTTAAATACACTAAAAACAATATTTAATGTTTTTATGTTTCGTATTACTTTAAAAAAAAATAATGCATTTATTTAAACGGGAAAATGTCCGACAAAAGCGTAGCAGACGTATGTTTAGGGAATTTAAATATCTACAATAGTGAAGGTTATAATCACCAGTGGATTTAAAGCAAATTGTAAATTGAAATTTAAAGCAAATTGTAATTATTCTAATTAATAATAACACAAACGAATTGGTTTCTTTATTTTATCAGGCAGACTTAAAAAATTAGCCTAAGATACTTTAATCTTTAAGCTAAACCTAGTACAGTTTCCATCTTATCCCATGGGTTTATCATTAGACAATTAAATAAAAACTATCCGCTACGCGATAAGCATGGTCGCTTTTAGTTTTATATTTTCTTTTGCAAAACAACGCAACTTAAAGTAACATATGTAAGGAATGTTACCATTACCTATCATCATAAATATACGTTGTTAAAGGGTATTCTCTATAAGGCTGATTCTAGAACATCGTGATCAAAAATTGTGAATTTGCATTACCTCAGAACAGAGTTAATAAGACTGAAAAACACAATGTCAATGATTTTAAAAATTACATCCCTCTTTGTATGTACTATTTTTCAAAATTAAGATATCTATACTTTACCATTACAACAAATTAGAAATTCTTGGGGAAATATTTAAAACATAGTATTGATTACAACACTCTCTGTATTACTGTTCACAATTCAGATATCTACACTTAATCATATCAAATTATAAATTGTTGAGAAAATGTCTTCACTTATAAAATGGAGAAAAAATTCGGCAAGTACTGAAAAAAGTGTAGAAAATTAACTATTACTGGTTGTTGATTGCTATGCAAGCTACGGTTAAGCCTAACCTCCCGATTATTTATGCTCTCTCTTTCACGCCTCTCTCTTAATTATTTTTTCGCTTTATTTCTTGAGACTGTTCCCAATTTTCACTTGATCGTGCAGCGCACTTTCGAACATTCCTGATTTCAGTGCGTAAATCCATGTTGACACGCGGTTGCAAATTGAGGACGGCCGCCATGAAGCTATAAGAAGGAGCGTAAGCTTCAATGGGGAATTCCTCAAACATGGACCGATTATGGTCGCTCACCGGCAGATGGCGCGACATGTTCCACTGCAACCGATTTTTCATTGAGTTATATGGACATGTGTTTTAGAAAATTGTTTTACAAGTTTTTAAATTTATTCTGTGCACATATATGCCATGTTTTGCACCTAGTTGTTCCAGTGGCTATCGATCAGCCATAAAATGAAAGAAAGAAACTGGACAGATAAATCCTAGTTTGTTTTCTGCTCCTAAGGTAAGAGCACTATTAATGTTTTGATTTAATATAAGCTGCATAATAGTGAGAGAAAAATACAGCTGCTGTGTTTTAAGCGAACACAAAGTTAAGACAGCTTAAATTCTGCCGGAAATAAGCACGCTTTATTTTTCAATCATCCCTATATTTCAGAAAAAAAGGTGTTCACAAAGCTTTGTTGTACGTAAACAAATGTAAATAATTACTGAAATTATTTCTCTAAAGGAAATCACTTAATCAACAAAAGATGTGCGATACTTACATATATATTAAAGTATTAATTTTTAAATTTTAATAAACTAAATAGTAAATTAATTTTTCAAGTGATAAAAGAAATTTATACTGGTCCTCCTATGCCAGTAATAGGTTGACAACATAACATTAATTTAATTCAAAATGTTATGAACTTTTTTCTAATTTCGCGCATCCATTTTGTATACAAACAAGAAAATAAAAATTCTCAACTCTGTGCTAATGTTAAAAAACTAAGAAAACAGTCAAAATTATAAATCACATTTATTATTAAATTTAAGCTTTTTTTTATAATATTACTTTTGAATTGAATTATTCTACTCACTTAATAATTTAACTGAATAATATCTTTTATTATACCATTAAAATTAACTACGATAAATCTAACTGTATTGCTAGTATTCAATATGTAAAGTTATTCCCTTGTCAATATCAATAAATAATGTTATAAATATCTGTAAAACCTGTCATGTATAATTTTTTGTTCAAATTTATCTATAGCAAATTGTATATCAAGCATTAATTTTTTATTTTATAATAATGTATTAATAGTGTATGTTGTTAGTTTCAATTCTTTATAATTATGAAATACTTTTCTTCTCTTCAACATATTTTGTGGTTATGGCAAATTAAGATACACGTCTCAGCTAAAGCCATCATTATTTTTTAAATTGTTCACAGAAATAAAATATTTCCACTATCAAAACCTCATAAAACTGGTGAATATGCTGAAACCTTAATATAGAATTTAATTACTGTTAAGTTAGTTTCGATAAGTAAATAAGTTTTTATTGTATGATAAACAATGTTGTCACTATAAATGCTTATGCAAAATCTGTTGTGTATAATTTTTTAAAAAAATTGATATTTTCCGATCTTTTTACTGTGAGTACAATAAAACCCATACTTTGTGTAACTAGCTCACTCTAGAAAATAATGGATCATAATTTACTCATTTCCTTTAAGGAGGGAGATCACCTTAAACCCTTCAAAAAACTCAATTTTTTATTATGATTTAATTTTGAAGAATGGAATATAAGGAATCTTATGAAAAAAATTTAAGTCTATACTATAATTAGAACCGATTTTATGGCCAAATGTATAAAGCTAATAGTAAGGTAATTTATAGAAAATTTAAACTTTAAATTACTTTTTCTAAAAACTGTTATTTTGAAACTTGAGCGCACTATTTCTTCAAAACTAATCATCACAAATTGCTAAAATTTTTTGTATACATGTATATCTTGCATGCTTCTACAATTTCTACCTAAATTAAGGTATTTTTTCGCAGAAAATGTTTTTTAAAAATTTATATTTTTTTGTACATTACAATACATTTGCCTGAAAAAATATTTTTATGTGAAATATGGTAACTATTTTAGGTGTAGATTAAATTATAACCTATGGATAAAATATATACAAATAATTTAATATATATCTCTTATAGTTTTTAAAAAAATCTGCACATTGCATTGATCTAAGATTCACTATTCATAAAACATTTTTTTCTTAAAATAATTTCTAATAATCTCCCAACAATTCTGCTATTTTTTCTAATAGATAGAACTTTGTACAACTGACCTTTAAAAATTTGTTCAAATTAATTGCAAATTAACTGTTTGACAACACATTAAGCTTGGTAGTAAAATCAGTGTCTTTTTGTGCATGCAAAGGTGATCTCCCCCTTAAGAATTTTAATTAAGTTTAGCAAAGAAGGAGTTCAAGTAAACATTTTGAATGAAGATAAACAATTGTTAAGTTGAATAAATAAATTCATATTAAAAACACACTTAAAAAAAACTTATTTCTTTTGAAAAATACGAAAAATCAATATTAAAGCGTATGGTTTCCGTGTTATAGCGGCATCAGTACAGACGCGCGCGCCACCTAGTGGTGGTGACCAAATGGGAGACACTTTTTTAATACGGAGCTGCCCCTCCTTCTGTAGCTTCATGACGGCCGCTAATGTTTACATCTGGTAGTGACAGCCGTTACCATTCGGAGTGTAGAAATATCGTCGATTTTTGTGCCGCATACCTTAAATTTAAACTTAAACTCACGGCGCAACAGTCCGATGTGGACCAGGGCCGGCGGTGCCCATCTCCGCTTTCGTGACCGTGGGTTTGGGGTGACATACAGCATACGTCTCAGTCAGGTGGTCAACCTGACGTGGGACCCCCAGAGTTTAGTTCCCAAGCATGCTTGGTTCTCATTTTATCGACCCACTGAAGGGATGAAAGGCTGAGTCGACCTTGCCCAGTCACAGGGTTGAACCCTGGACCTGTGGGATGGTAACTTGACGCTTTTAACCACTACGCCACCGGGCTTCGTGCCGCATACCTACGCGTTTTATATATATAGATATGTCTCTTTCAGTATTTTATTGCCGCTATTAATTTTTCAATCCCAACTATATCTTCTTCTTGGAGAAGGCGTCTTGTATCAGGGGATTCTGACGACCTGATGTTCATAACAGCCCAGAAGCAATTGAATCAGTCATTTTGAAAAGGAGTCATCTCTACTTTTCTCCAACTTTTCCCCCCAAGTTTCCAAAATTATTAACAAATATTTTTGCATAAGGTTGATGCCTTATAAACATAATAAATACTAAATTTAGTCTAACTAATAACTCATGAAGGCGAGTTATAGTTTTTTGCTTCTCATGAAAAATTTTAAAAAATGGAGATGACTCCTTTTCAAAATGACCAATTCAGTTATTTTGTGCAACCGGCTTTAGTTGGTTAGTACTCGGCCTGCCCCTGGATAGCTGCGTAACAGATAACCAAACGCTAACAGAAGCTATCCTTGTGACAGTCCCATTGCATGCCTTTCCCAGTTAAAATATGGCGTCCCACAATAAATTTTGCAAAAGATGTATACCATCAGTTAAGAAAAAAAGGTGGCAGTCGCCCATTAACTAAGAGATTAAGGTATCAACCTGCCACTCTGGGTGCGAGGGTTCGATTCCTGCACGAGGCTTGATTGTAATCTGGGGAACTTGTCAGTCTTCCGCAGGCAAAAGTATCCCCAGAGTATCTGCAATCAACCGTCTATCACCGGTGTCATAGCCTGTTTGTAAATAAAAATTGTTTGTATTTGTGTGCATATGTTTCTATTTCCTTCTCTTTTTTTCATATTTACACCGGACTGGGGTGTTAGATAGTCGTCATCTCCAGGAATCTTAGTAACAACAAGAAAGCTAACAAGAACGAGGGGCAGATGTTTATTGGCCATGCTTTCGTCGAAAGAACAGTGAAAAGAAAGAAAAGCTGTTATTAACAGTTATTTAATACCTGAAAAGTTTCAGTTTTATTATTATAAAATAAATACAAAAGTGCTGTGTACCAGCACCCAATTTTTCAGTCTTTCTCGTAGAGTTTTCGCTTCATTACATACGAATTCCACAACGTACACAGTAAAATAATATCTATCAGATTAGTGATTGAGTACTGTTCTTTGGGTGCAAATACTTAACCATTAATATTACGGTAAAACCGAAGAGTAATGGGACTGGCAACCCCTATAACAGTCAGATCTTTCTGAGGATTCATTTCTTGCCCTCAGAATGATACATTTACATAGTGTGATGAAGGCTATATAAGCCCATGAGATCTGGAAGCCTCACAAAATCTGCGGAGTTTGGCGGAATACCATGGTGAAGTAATAAGAGGGCATAGTGAGCTCTGTAACCTGAGAAATCCATTGTTATGTGTTCAGGCAGTAAACAACAGGACAGTTATGAAAACTATCAGCTAAAACGTACAGCAAATTACATGCGCTCCTTAAATCAAAAACCGAAATATCGTTTTGAATTGCCTACGAAAAAAAAACGACAAAAGACAGAAGAACCCCCCCCCCCCCCCCCACACACACACACACGCGAAAAGATCTCAGCTTGCTGTGCCCGCACAGACTTTCTTTCACGTCTGAGCTGTTTGAGCGGTTGTTCGACTTATCGCCCCTCCAAGCTCGATCTCCACGACTGTAGAGGTTGCAGGACTGTTGATACAAATTGGTTTTACGAGCCATACTTTCGATACTTATATGAATATTTTTGAAATAGGAGTTCACAGCTTCTTAAAACACTATAAAAGAGATTAGAAGATTAGAAGAAGCAGTGTTCCTGTTTTAAATCAAGTGTTGGAAAGTTACATAATTTGTAGCTTTTCATCAAAATGTACCCTAGGATTAGATTCTGATTTCGTAGTTCATGGATAATGCAGCGTATCAATGGTAGAAAACAGTATTCTAAAATTTCCTGATTTTTTATTTACTGTTAGTTTAAAAAATACTGTAAAATTAGATTTATTTTACAGTGCCTCCAGATGTGATCCATCAACAATTTGAATTTCTTTAGGGAGAATTGTTAAAGTAATTTGAATTCTATGTAAACTGAAGAATGAAAACTCAGTGACTATTATTTCTTCAAACTATCAAAAACTCACTTCTCCCACACACATAATGTATAAATAGTAATCAGAAAAATTAGCACATTTGACAGCTGCATTAGCAAAAACTAGGTTTAAGCACTTTGAACAATTTACTAAAACTGATTTTTGTAATCACGGGAAAAGTGAGGAGTTGTTGCATGAAACCTTCATATATGTGTATTTTTGTTATACTGTATGTTGTGTACTGAAGTATCGAAGTGTCAGTTTATAAATTATATTATTCTAATGACTTTTTATCTCAGTTACTGATACATGGAAGAGATAATAATTACAAGATAAAAATAACTTTTTATATACCATGTTTTTAAATTTTCTGTTGAATCATATAAACTTGACAATTCTATGTATTAATAAATACTTTTTTAAAAAATTTTTGATGAATTATCCCATCAACTTGAAAGAAAATGAAGTTAATTAGAAGTTAACTTGCGTTTAACTTTTCGTTTCCGTTCCGGCCAATAGATGGCAGCACCAGTCTACAAAACAAAATTAATTGAAAATAACTGAAATTTAATTCAATTCAGCTTAAAGATGGCTAAAAGTATCAAAAAATGCATTGTCATCGTGTTCTGAGCTATTCTAAAAGTTTCAAATGTCTAGCTAGTCGGGAAGTAAGTTAAAATTCGATTGCAAGATTTGTACTAGACAAACACACAAACACACACACAAACAAACAAGAAAGCGAGTTAATAAAAGCATGGAAAAAATAGTATTTTATTCAATTAAATGTATTTAAAGAAACATTTATTTATAAAAACTAGTTAAATGATTACATTTGAACTTGATAATAAGAGTTAGAGTGAAGCATACATTCGAAGAACCATTGTTCCTGTTTGAGATTAAATAAAAATTTTGTAAAATAATGTTTTACTTTTTAAAATATGATATAAAACAGTGTTCTTCTACACAGTTTCAAAATAAAAACTTCCAGGCCGCTACTAATTTAGAGAAAAATAACTTTTGGTCTTTAATCATATAAGAAAGTGGGAATGAATGAATAGAACCTAAATTATATATCTAAAGCCCTAAATTACAAAACGGTACATACAATATTCATTATGAAAATCTTTCTCTTTTACAAAATAATGAATCTTCTAGAATTTAATCACAAAGAAAAGAAATATTTTGGGTAAAAGTTATTACTCTTATCAGAGTGAGTGTCTTTAGTGCATTATTGTTTACTTATATGCAAATTTGTTGCATCATGTGGGATTGGATTTAAACATTTTCTCCCCTATCATGTTCATTCTTCAATCTAGAAAAATATTCGTTAGATATCAATGTGATTATCCATTATCCTAGTCTATACGGGAGTTGTTATCATTTTTAGCTTACCCCACCGAAAAGCTGTCGAAAGTTATTCAGTGCTAAAGAATAAGAAAGAATTTTATTAAAAGCAAATTGGCACAAATCATGGATAAGTAAGATATAAGCAGACTACTTAGTGTCTCCAGAAGCAAAAGTGAAGGGGAAAAAAGTTATCGATGATCAATATAATAGGTGTGAGATATCCAGACAACAGCTTGTCTCTTTCACTGTGCAAGAATTGCTTGTCTCTTTCAATTACCTTACCAGTGGCAGTTAACGGAATTCTGGACAACTTCTTTTATGAACAGAATAAAATTATGTCGCACACGTTTTCGCTATAACAGCAGATTTTTGAGGAAATATTGTTACTATATCGCCTAAGGATCTCCTGGGAGATCTCAAGCGTCACTTAAGAAAGTCCTTTTCCCTATGGTTTTCTATCTTGTATATGCTGCAAAGTAGGTAATGTGTATATAAATAACAGCGATGGATTAAAAATAATGCTCACATTATAAATAAAGCAGAGATAAGAAGGAAATATTATGATGGAAATATTTCTCGATTCATTATGATTATGCAGTTTTGGGATTAGAGCTAGAATTAGAATATTACAGATAATGTGAAGAATGTATAAGAATATTAAGGTATCTGCCTATGTTGAAATGACTCTTTTGGAGCAAAATTACGAAAAAAAGAATTTATTATTTTTGCTCTATTTCAAAGGTCATTTTTTTAGTATTCTAAAAATTCTTTACTTTTATTTTTCCAATCATGGATAAGAACTTATTGCCAATTTAATAAACCGAAAGCTATATTAAAAGACCAGATGTAGCATCATTAAATACATTCTCCATAAAACTAAAATTTCAGTTACTTTTATGAACTCGAAAGCTAATATTTTGAAAAGTTTTCAATATACTTCAATGAAATTTTGCAATAGTGTTTTACATATAACTAACTATGTTTTGGACTAAAATCTAAGCCATATGTGTTCATTTAATCGTTCAACAGGTTCCTGTACTTATAAAAAAGATTATTATTATTTTTTAATCAATGTTTTTTCACTCTTTTGGTATATTTTAGTGAGTTTTGGACATATAATAAAACTTTTAGTTCAGAACACAGGTAATTGTGCCAGTAGTATCTATATATATTATTTCTAAAAGGTAGTTTTTTGTCTTATCCCTTTCTCTCCCTTCATACTGAACTAAAATCGATGAATGTGGTACCATTTTAAAAATAAAGATCTCCGCTTCTTGCGAATTGTTAATTTAGAATTACACGTCTTATTGTTTGTTTAAAAATTGAAGCATAAACATTATAAACAATTTTTCTTCCCCTAGATGGCGCGCATGCTAGCTTTTTTATTTTACCATTGTCAATTGCACTGAACTTTTAAATTTAAAAATCGTTTGCTTTTATTATCATACTGTGATTTCATTATTAAGTTTCTTTATTGGCAACATCCGCGTAGGTGTACATTATTCTTTTTGCATGGAAAAACTATATATATTATTTCTAAGAGGTGATTTTTTTGTGACGATCCCTTTCTCCCTTCATACTTAACCAAAATCGATAAATGAGGTACCATTTTAAAGATTAAGTTCTCCGCTTCTGGTGAATTGTTAATTCAGAATGACACAATGTATTGTTTGTTTAAAAATCGAAGTGAGAAATTGACTTAGGGTCCAAAAGTTCTTTCCCCGGATGCGTCGAAACGGCACAGTCAAGTAGTGTGCACAAAGAGGTTTTGTAAGGTAAATATCACATTTTCCACGAGTTTGTATCATATTTAACTTTTAATATTCTCCAGAAAGGTGTTTTGACGTGTACATATCTCATGTTCCGCTGTTTTGTCTTATGCTTCACCTCCAATATTGTGGCCAAAGACGTTTTGTAATTGGTTTTGTATTATCTTTACGCACCATTGTTATTTGACAAGTAAAGAATTGCAACTAATGAACCGGTTCTTCTTTCATCTTAGTACAAACAACTAACCTCGTTATATAATTTATCGTATTTTAATCGCATGCGAAACGGTTGCACGGGCCATCTAGTATAGTGTAAAGGAAATTAAAATATATTGAGTTGAATGGAGTATATGGTCTCTGGAGTAAGCACTAAATTGCACTAAAAATTTGTAAAAAATTCCCTATATTTTAAAATCTTATGAAATTTTTACCAAAATTATATTGGTTTTCATGATTTCATATCACATTTGAACTAAAAATATATGTATTTAATCAGAACTGCATACTTTTTGAAAAAAAAGTGCTTCAAACGTAGGTACAAACCATGAAGATAAAACTTAATTGCATGTGATCGTGGAATTTGAACTCTTAAAAGTTTTCCAACTTGTAAAAGAAGTATACCATCATTTTGGATACATTTCTTCCAAGATTCTTGAAGTGTCGTTGGAGGAAAAGCTCAATTTATTGCTACAGATACGGGTGAAATTTGTAAGAAATTAAATGCAAACACTATATAACCCTCAAATATCATTTTATTTTATAAATGTACCTTTGACCTTCAAAACGACTCATGCAAGGAAACAAAACTGCGTGAATTATTCATATTTTGTTTTAACATGCAAATTACAAAAAAAAGTAAAATATTTTTACTACGCACTTTGTGGGAATATCTTATGGGCGTGTACTTTTGCGTTTTGACAGCGTAATTGTTACGTAACGCGTGCTTAACAACGTTTTGACTGTGTTTTTCTGAGAATGATACTTTTTTTATGTAAATTGCCCCTGTACAGTTATTTAAATAAACTCTATGTTACTGACAATTATCTCGCCTCATTAAGTAAAAAATAACTTATATTAATAAAGTTTTTTTTTAAAAAAAAAAGGAAGGAAATATATGCTCTCGTTCTCTACCTAATTTTTGAATGTTTACCATATTAAGGCTCCTGTGTATTAACCCTACTGGATTCACTCACCTCAGTGTTAACCTATGGAGAAAATGTGTCCAAGGACTGCCGACTTGGATTTAAAGATTTTTTTTTAATTGTACTCTGTAATAGAGAAAGAAATTTTACACCTTGGGACATTTTTCGTTTTTAAAAAGAAATGCAAATAATATTTTTAAATTTAAACTAGTTGGTACCCGCCAAAACATGACGGCTGGATAGGAAATAAATACACAAATTATACTCAACACATCATTGCTAAATGTTGAAAATCATAATATTAAGAATAGAGAAATTTACTTTAAAAAATTACTATTGAACCCAATAGAAAGAAATATGGTTACTCAACAGCGCACAATAAACAAATTCCGTCAGGTTTAATTCTATATCACAGAAACTTAATTAAAAATAAAAATGGCAGAGAGAGAGCAAGAGAGATTCCTCGGAATAAACAAATTAACGTATATTTACGGCCTCGGGCTTAGTAAGTATCTAAAGCCAGATTTAAAATTGTCACTGAGCAAGCGCAGAAACAAATTAATGTGTTTATGCGGGCTCGTGCTAAGTGAGTATATAAAGCCAGATTTAAATATGTCACTGAGAATGCGCAGAAAGCAAATTTGAATTTGAATTATCCCTAATTAATAGCATTTGCCTTTACAAAAACCAAATTTGACACACCTATGAATTAAAATCTTTCGTTTAAGACCAAAATGAAGTAAACTGATTCAGTAGTTTTCTTCCATGGACTGCCCAAAAAATCGGGTTGGCAACTTAATTACATAGATTATTCGGAGGAAAAAATATAGTATAGTTTGTTTTAAATGCTTATAAATTTCTTTGGTGGATGAAATTTATGAAATGAATCCAATTGCAAGGTGCAGAAAAGTTCAGGCTATCTGCAAATGCCATTTTTATTGGATTATAAGCATTTATATAGCTGTAAATAGTAGACAAATTCTCTATATAGATAAACATTGAAGTGAACGAATCCAATAGGGTTAGTATCCAACTCTCTTAACACGCTGATTTCAATCAAGGGAATTGTGAAAATGGCAATTTCAGGTTATCAATGAAATTCTTTTTTAAGCAAATACTTTTGCCTTACTTTTCGTTTCTAATCAGTTATTTCTTTTGTCGTTTATGTTCCATTTTTTTTTGTCATTTCTCATATTCGCAAATTCTTTTCATGCCATCTATCGCCGGTGAAAGAGAAGGCGTTTTTGGCTCCTTTGCAGTGACAAAAAGGATTATGTGAGGAAAGAGCAGAAAAAAATAGTGTGATTGATAGCTCGAGAAGAAGCCAGCGTTAATCTCGATGGATAACTGAAATGAACGGAAACTAAGTTATGGCTTTAACATATGCTCTTTGCTATAACTTTCGGCTATGATTTCGATTAAAGTTACAACTAGACTGCGAGAAGCTTCGTGCAAACTTCCCCGTGTGAGATAATTGGGCATCACATTTGGAGTTATGTTTCGTAACTTACGGAACCAAAACCTTTCCAGAGAAAAAGAACTTCTTACTGGGTTTATAGGCTCTACGCTTAGCCCTCTTAATTAAAATTTACAGGGCCTCTAAAGCTTGTTGAAGGTAGATAAGCTAAGTTTCATCATTCTGTTAAGATTGAAATTATTCTAAATTAATCGGCGATGTAAGTTTTGCCTGGTGCGATTATTCGAGCTAGATGATGGTCAAATGGCTAGGGAGCTGGCAATCAGTTCAGATCCCGTGGGTTCGAGTCCCACTGTTGGCATGAATTTTTGTAGCCGTTCGGAATCGGCTTTAAACTGTAGGTCCCGGTCTAATTAGCCATCGTGTAGCAAAAAGTTGACCGTAGTGCTCCAAACCAAACGTGGAGCGATTAATTAGGCTTCTTTTTAGGAGCTATAATTGGAGCCACACGGGGGCGTCTAAAGCCAAAGCTTGTCCAGGAGAAAATCTTCTTAAGGTTTTACACCGTGCCCTCCTAATGGGTAGATACTGGGCCCGAAAAGCTTGTTGAAGGTAGGTAAGCTAAGCTTAGAACATAAGCAATCGCTTCGGCTTTCTGTATACATTGAAATTATGTTAATGTAAGCATGGTTCGATCTGATGAGTGGGGCTTCACATTTCGAGTTACGTTTTGCAACACGGAAGTGTTGTGAACCAGCACTGAAAACGGTAAAAACGTTCATACCAGACCTCTAGGTTTTTTGCCAAGACAATTTTATTAGGAGATGGTAAGCCCCTTAAACTTATTGAGGGTAAGTTTAGAATTTTAGTATTTGAAACAGCAAGACCAGTGGCTTTGCTTGATACAATGAGTTTTGCTTCAAATTTGGAGCATTGTTTTGTAACAAACTCGAACTTTGCGGGCCATTGCGGAGCCGCGAAAATATTCTTACTAGCCGCCTAGATTTTGCACCGGGACCTTATAGCCTAAAGAAGGTAGATATTGAGCCAATCTATCTGCCTAATAGACGCTTACAGATACCCAGTAGATATCCTATAGCAATTACTTAGGCTTAAGCTTTCCAATTAGAATGGCATTATATAAAGCAATAGCAAGAACGAGGTGTATTGATGCATTGAACTGTGTTTCACTTTTGAGAATAGGTTTTTTAGCACACGAGAGGAGGAAAGGGGTTGATAGCCAATTCATGTCCTTCGAGAAAACTTCTTAAGGGGTTTTATGTTTTACTATAGATGCAAGATTTACTTCAGTGCCCGACGAAACATCAAGCGGATGTAATGTCTGTTCTTTCCCAATTTGTCATAAACCATGCTACCTTATCCTAATTAAGTTAATTCGTGATAACTCGGGTATTAATAGATATTGAAGTAATATTAAATATTGATTAAGTATATTTAGAATGGTAGTGCGCGCAATGTCGTAGTAATGATAATAATTATTAATTAATTGAGTGTGTTGAATGTATTCATTGAAATGATAATTACTAACGAATTGTATGTGTTAAATATATTCAGTGCAAGAATCATTATTAATTAATTGAGTGTCTTAAATCTTTTCATAGTAGCAAAGTGGGATGATTATCATGATTATGAGTTTATATATATATATATATGTATATATATATATATAAATATATATATATATATATATATATATATATATATAAATATATATATATATATATATATATATATATATATATATATATATATATATATATATATATATATATATATATATATATATATATATATATATATATATATATAATAAATACGACGATCAATGTATACAACTGATGTAAAAAAAACAAAAAACATATTTATAAAAAAATCGTAAGGAATATTTTTATAGACAAAATAATGTAGATGAAAATATTCAAATTAAATCTAATAGGACATACTAAAAAATATAGTACAGTTTGAGGAACATATCTTTTACTGCAGTTTAATATTTTTTTCGATAATGTCCAATCGTCTGCCGCATTAGCAAGAAATGAAAAATATTTTTTTGTCTATTTCTCTGTTATGCACATGACGATAAATTTATTTAAAGTACCAGAAAAAGAAATCACGTGATCAGCATTTAACAAATTAAATTCTAAAAATTAATGTTTAAAAATTCAAAAAAATTCGATAAAGATTTCATTTGAAAGGAATTTTTATGATCTTTCCCGTGATATAAATTTTATAACCCTCAAATTATTATTTTAAATGCGAACTTTAAAGAATTTTACAAAAACAGCTTAAAAATTTAATTTTAAAAAATCTAAGAAGAATTTTTCAAAAATCTTTCTAGTGCACCCCTACACTATAAGAAGAATCGCCATGCAAAATTTCAGTCCTTTAGGTCCAGCGGTTTGGTCTGTGCGTTGTATGTCATTCAGTCAGTCAGTCAATCAGTCAGTCAGTCAGTCAGTTATGGAACTGCTATATATAGATGTGTAGGGTAGGTGGGGGCAAAGGCTCGCATGGGGCAAAGGTTCGCACATACATTTTAAAATGACCGGGAAGAGTTTTAGGAAGAATAGGGTAGGCAGTGCATTCCTCTACTTCCAGTCAGTTGCCTCGTAAAAAATGTTGGCGTTAAGACCCCCTCTTGCAGAGAAAATGAGGTAAGTTTATTTTCGTCTCTTTTAATGTAATTTTTTGCAACTTTTGAGTAATTTTGAGCATCACTCAAACTCACGAACTGTTTTGGGCTTATTTTCGCATGTTAGGGTGGTAAATAACCTTTCAAATCCTACCTTAAGTTTTGGGTTAACTCAAATACAGTGGCGTCCATTCTGCAGAAACAGAACCAGCACGAAATGGGGTAAAGGTTTGCGGGAGTCATGGGGTAAAGGTTCGCAGTGCAAACCTTTGCCCATCTAACTATTAACATTTGTTTCATGTCCACTTTTCATTAGGAATCCTTATTAACAACGTCTTTTATTATTAATAGGAATTCACATTTTTATAATTTGAAAAAAAATTATGGTTTTTGATAAAAACTACCTGTTTTTAATCAGAAAATTTTTTGTAAAATGCTTGAAAATCCATAAATTAAAAATACAATAAATTAGTACAACACAAAAATAAAATAGCTCTGAACAAAGACCTATTTTACAAGATAAAAGAATCAAATGTTCTTACAAGACATTATAAGCTCCGAAGGTCTGGTTAGGAAAAAAAGCTCTAAATGAGTAATTTCCAGATTTGCAAGTCTTTGAAATGCTCCTTGCGTCACAATTTTTGAGGAAATTTTATAAAATTTATTACAAAGACTCCTTTTATACAATAAAATAAAGTTATGTATCCATTTCAGGTTTCGACATCATTCAGATTATCAAAGTTTAACTTAAGCGTGGAAAAGTACAAAAATTTCACGAGAATTCAGAGTACAAGCATAAAAATATTTCCTAAAAATTAATTATTCAACGAAAGCACAAATCAAAACATAACCCTAATCAAAATGTATAAGCAATCTAAATGCAAAATTAAGGATAATGTTAAAAATTGGATCGCAAGGAGCATTTTAAAAAACATAATAAAAATTTCAATTTTTAAAATATAAAAAATAAAATTTTAAATATTTATAAAATTTTATAAGGTGTTTGATATAGTTTTACTTTAATGAATATTTATGCCCAATTTCATATCTCTGAGGTAAAAATTTCAAAAATTGCTTTGTAATGTCCCCCATCCCCTTAATTTGCTTAACTTTTACGGGATTTAAAAGAATGAGTAAAGCCTAAGATGATATAACGATAGTGTTAATAGTTGATATTTTAATTGGAAGTTCTTTAGTTTAAGAAAAAAATTATTGAGATTAACCCCGTTCATTTTGTGAATTTCTTTGTGAGATTCAACTTTCTGTGTTAATAGTTGATATTTCATTTTGAAGTTATTTAGTTTAAGAAAAAATTTATTGAGATTAATCTGTTCAATTTGTGATTTTCTATATATGTAACACCTTTACAAAGATTACAAAATGTGAAATAAAATTATTTAGACAACTCTTTTAGTGATTTTCGATGCCTATCCAGTAAGAAACCAACGAGTGGGGTAAAGGTTTGCAGTGCGAACCTTTGCCCCACCGAGTGAGGCAAAGGTTCGCAAACAGGTGTTTTGGTAAAATTAAAAATTCGGTGACTAAATCTTTCGGGAAAAAATTCATTATTTTATAGAAGGTAGAGGGGATACTCAACTACAATACAAGTGACTTTTTAGGGCGATAGGATCTAAAGGAGGCCCGTAAGAAACCCAAAACTCAAAACTGCAAACCTTTGCCCCCACCTACCCTATAAATATAGATGTGTTTAATGTCAATAAATCAATTTGTTATTAAAATCAGAATAATAGTGTGAATGTCATAACGAATTTGTCGATGTACTAACACTATACGAAAAGGAGTTGATCGTGATGATCCTGATTCTTTGATCTTTGCATCAATAATTAATAAAATATTCCCGATTAAATTTTCCCATCACACCAATAAAAGCTATGAGCTATGGGGATATCCACTACCCCTCTGTCTCGTCGGGCCGAAATAAAGGCGAGCCCCCTTCATCAGTAAAATTGGTTATTGATTTAAAGAGTCTTGCGATGCTTGGGTTTCAACAGTTAAAAGAAGTTGAGATAAGAAATAAGAAAGTACGTCAAATGCTTATTTTCAGTTTTGTGACTAAGAAATTTCCTCATAATTAGAATAGGAATCCATACGACTAAAAAAATGCATTTCCTCAATTTCGTCTGAGCCACTTAAAAACCACAAAAATTTTTAACATAAAATCTATTAGCCTTTCACATCTTTTAAGTTTTCAATTAATTCTACAGGTATGCTTAACTGCGAGAGAGAAATAAATTGGGGATGAAGAATAATATTCCAAATATATGAAGAGTATTCTAAAGTAATTTTTACAATTATTATTTTAACGATATTCGAGTAAATTTGAAAAAAAGAAACACCTAAAGTATAAAACGGGATTAATTTTGTGTTCTAATCGAATTACGAGTACCGTTGATAAGGGCTTTGCGGTAAAGTTCTTAACCTTATTGTCTACAGTGCCAAACTAGAAATTCTGTTACGCAAAGATTTTTTTTAAGTTTCTGTTGATTGTATGACCACTTCTAATATATTCTGTGTGATCAGCCAAAGCCATAGGGAACAGTTTGATAGAAACAAAAATAATTTTAATATATCATGCTATGTACGCTTAACCTTTAGCTCACGGGGCCCTTTTTTCCGATTCCCTCTTTAGAACGGGAAATTTCATACCCCCTTTGTAAGAATGGCCACTAAGGGCGGCATATATATACAATTAATATATATTTAATATATATATACATATATATATAGTATATATATACATATATATATATATATATATATATATAATATATATATATATATATACATACATATGTATATATCTATATCTATCTATATCTATCTATCTATGTCTAATGTAAAATACAAACAAATAAAATAAACAAAAATTAAAAAGCGAGCATAGACTGCTGAAACAATTGAACTTAAAACCTATTCTAGAAAAGAAATCATAAAACTTCGAATAGAAAAATATTTTTAGTTATATATATCTATGTATATTTATGTATATATATATATATATATATATATATATATATATATATATATATATATATATATATATATATATATAAATTCTTGGGCCCGTATTCTTGATATGCTATCCCACCCCGTAAGGAAAAGGTTAGCGCAAGGGCAATTAAATTTAAAATTATAAATTAAACTTTAAATAAACCAGCTCTTAATTTAATATTTTAAAGAATAAATATTGTTATTTATTTGATTAATCATTAAGATCAGACGTTTAAAATTTCACGAGAAATTGAATTTTCTCAATCAAATAAACTAAATTTTAATAAGCGAAACAATTAGCGTAAATTTGATCCGAAATATCATTAGTGTTCAAGAATAATTGAAATCATGGGATTCTCAGTAATTAAACCTTACAAAAAGTACAGATTGGACACTTTAATTATCACAAATTAGATAAATGTCTCGTAAGAATGTTTTTTTTTCTCCTCGTGTTTCTAAAATGTAATCAAATTTAATTTCGCATCCATATTGCTTAATTCCGATCACTAAATGAAATGAAGATTAAAAAAAAATTAACGGGTATTTCTTTAACAATTAATGCAACTTTATTTTCCTGAAATCTATTTTTGAATTTTTCAGTATGGGAAGTGATTTCACTTCTTTTGCTCAGTTTGCTGTAACCGTTTAACCAGCAGGTTATGCCCTGATTTCCTCTTATAAATCTTACAAATCGCTGATATCACATTTTAAAATCTCACAGTATTACTATAGTGGACAGTAGAGGGTATACTACTGTCAAAATCGTTTATATCCATAACAGTGTTAAGGAACTTTTAAATTTAATATTCGGACTACGCACAATTTCCTTGAACCTTTCCTTTTTCCTGCCATTGAGTCTTTATGTATATATACAAAACAGCTCCGTAACTGACTGACAGATAACGCACAGACCAAACCGCTGGACCTAAATGGCTGAAATTTTGCATGGCGATTCTTTTTACAGTGTAGGGGTGCACTAAGAAAGATCTAAGAAGAATTTTTGAAAAAATTCTTCTTAGATTTTTTTAAATTAAATTTTTAAGCTGTTTTTGTAACTTTTTAAAAGTTTGCATTTAAAATAATAATTTAAGGTTTATAAAATTTATATCACGAGAAAGATCATAAAAATTTCTTTAAAATTAAATCTTTTTCGAATCTATACCTCTACTTTCTAATTTTTGGGGAATTTTTAAAAGATCAATTTTTAGATTTTAATTTATTAAATGCTGATCACGTGGTTTCTTTTCTTTTGTGATACTTTAAATTAATTTTGCGTCACGCGCATAACAACGAAATAAATTGACAAGTAAAAATATTAAAATACGGTAAAATATAAAATTTAACCTTTAGACAAATTGGGAGTTTTTTAAGAATTTAATTCAAATTAGGATGTTTTATGGATATTAAACATACAAATTAATAGCATACATTGACCGTTGTATTTAATTTAAACATTTTTTTCTGCATTATTTTGTCCATAAAAATATCCGTTTTGATAAAGATTTTTTATAAATATATTTTTTTTGTATTCTTTTTGGCATTAATTGCATACATTGACCGTTGTATTTAATTTGAATGTACTCCGTAGCGAAGCACGGGTATTCAGCTAGTCACGCATATACCTCAAGCGAGATTTGTTAGAAAGGATAAACACATTCTTAGCTCCATAGCTGACTATCGAATCACCGCTCAACAATAAATGTCGCAGCTTTTCAAGTTTCAATATCACTGACAGAGTTTAGGTTTGATAGTCACCAGATGTTTGTGGAGAAAAAATAAGTTAAAGGTAAAATCTTCTAAAATTCACGATAAATTTAGAGGAGCAGCAACTAGTTTCGAGTTGATACTTGTAGAATACACCCCTATAAATTACTGGAGATTTAAATTACTTATTTTCAACTTTATTTGGTTAAGTTAAAATGAACTAAGTGGAGCGGAAGAAACGAAAAGGATATAAAATTCTCCAACGTATTCGATTACTTGAACTATCCCAGGTTGTGAAGAAATATTATTTTCAGTAATTCCCCCTCTTTTATTTTAAACCAACGACACCTGGTGTTGGCCTGAAAAAAAAGTTTCTTTTTTATTTAATCAATGTTTTCTTTTCATTTAATCAATGACGATTCTTAATTATTTTTTTCCTATGATAAATTGTTAAACGGCAGCTTCCAAAGGGTACATTATTATTCTTTCAAAAAGTCGGTTGCTACTTTAACGATCTTATGCCTGGAGTGATATTTGAACCCGCATCTCCTAAGTTTCCCAGCTGGGATTCAACTGGAATTATCCGAGTTATGTGAGGAAGTGGTTCCTTTAACCCCTTCTTGCTCGCTCCCGTCAAAATTACGGGGTGACGTTTCGCCCTCTATTTCTCGTGCCCGTGATATTTCCGGGCGGCAGTGTTCAAAAGTAACACACCAAAAGATAAAAAACAATCGATTTCATTTACCCTGAAAAATTTTTATTTCTTATTTTACATACCAAATGGCAGCACCAGTCTATTTATGATGTACTTGGGGATGGTTTTTTTTTTTAAAACTATATTTGGCAGATCAAGAAATAAGAGGAATCCTCCGGAAAAAATAAGCTCTTTTTAAACTGTTTTCTTGAAAATTATGCGATCGTTAAGGGGTTAAATAACTTTCCTCGTAATGTCTCTTTTCACCAATTTTTTTTATGCATCGTGTAAATTTAAACAAACAAAATCTTTAACACGACGCATGTCAAATAGGCTTAGTATCGTTATCTGTGAAACTGATGCTTTAAGATCTTGTTCACATTGCTTCCAGAGCTTAGCGTTGCGATAGTCCTTTGATGCCGAGATCGTTTGCATGACCTCTGATGGGTTTGACATATCACGTGGTCATTGCGTTGGACTTTGTTATTGGTTAAGATTTTTCACCGTTGACACTACCCCACTCTCCGCAAGCAATGGGAACAAGGCCTAATTCCCCATTAAAACCTTTTAACTGTCGTGCCCGAGATAGTCTCGGGCGCGGCACTTGCGTTCCAAAATGTCCTAACCGAGATAGTCTCAAGGTAGTTTTTTTTTTTCATCTTGTTTTCGAACCCGAATCTATCTCGCGACAAGTTGGGCTTTTGGGCTTTATTCAATAGATGACAACACCAGTTTTCTATACCATATCTTGGGAGGTGAATTTATGCTTTAATCAGTAAATGGCAGTTTATGTACGTTATTTTGTACTAAACATTTGATTTTTGGAATAATAAAAAAAATGACATTTTCCGTACTAAAATCATCAAAATAACTTGACAGTTAAAAGGTTAAAATAAGTTACAGCCAAAAAGTCGCTAATGCCACGAATCAAATATCTATCCTTCTGTAAGATATACAGCAATTAGCGTGCAGAATAGTGTAAAGCATGATTCTGTGACTCTCACAATCTTTCCAATGAGAGCATTTTTCTCCCAAAATCTATCTGTGTCTGAGTTCTGGACTGGATGTGTTTGACCTTTGTCAACATTAATGCATTTAATGATATTTGCCGAACCTCTATTTCCGTTATCTGAGTCCTTTAACTTCTGAAATAATAACGTTTGAAAGATCTAATTTCTAAAACTGTTTCATCCAAAGTATACGAAGTTTATCTTAGCAGGAGGCATTTCATCGTTGGAGGAATCCATGTCTCATTTTTGTATTCATGAATAAATCATCTCCATCAAGTATTCTAAGAATCCTGGAATTTTTAAAATAATGCCTTATAAAATTATAAAAATTTATCAGGTCATTAAAATCAGGACATTTAAATTCATAAAGTCATCATCATTTATAAGGTCATTTAAATTAATAAGGTCATCATCATAAGATGAATTAACTTTTGGGGATTATGTAATTAGGATGTTTAGTAATTTCGATTTAAAAGTCACTGATTTGAAGGGCAAAAAGTACGTTTATCATTAGTTACTATTTTTCAAGGTGGACGATAGAAATTTTCAAAGATGTTGACCTTTCTTACTGGAGTCAAGAGATTCTAGCTAAGAGTCTATCATGTATAAATTGTCTCGATTAAGTACGAATCCTTGAATTGATCCTCATAATCCTAGAATTTTTAAATGCCGCTTTATAAAAATAGAAAAATTTATCTTAATACACTCATGATCATAAAATGAATAACTTTGGGGATTATGTAATTAGAATGTTTAGTAATTTTGATTTCAGAAAATACCAGTCAGGCAATAATACCATTTTTATTTTATTATCAGCATTTATGTAGTTTTAAATAGTAGACACTTTTTCTCCATAGGTGAGCGAATCCAACAGAGTTAGCACACAGCAGCCTTAAACCCCAACTAAACAAAAAAAAAAACCTTATACAAACGGTGCCTACAATATTGTCTCCTCAGTTAACAAGCAATCTCTAGCTGAACACAAAATTGAAAGTTTTTGATTGTTGTGATATTGGATGAAACCTGAACGTTAAGAATTTCTTAATCTCATATAAATCTAAATGCACAATGAAAAAGAAAGTCTAAACACTTCATATATAATTCTTTTCCAAAAATCTTTTGAATCATCGCAAGTAATATCTAAACAGCTCTCTTAGAATTTTTTTTGCCATTGAACTATTTCCTTTTTAAAGTAATATATTTTAATGTTCTCGAAAATATCTATTGAAAATTCTGTTGAAGAAAATATTATATTTGTTATCTACTCCAAATATCTGAAGAAATTATTTTATTTACTAAATAAATCCATGTATAAATTTTGACAATCAAATTACATCACTGCATTTTTTTATTTAATTACATTTTAAGCCAATTGTAATATTGTATAGATGATAAAATAAAACCTCTAGCATAAAAGATCAATTTTAAAGAAATTTTCTTCTGTATATTTTCTAAACGCTTTCGATGTTTGGAGAATTGTGGGAATACAAATATAGAGTTTAGAGTGCAAACAGAGAGTAAACTCGTTGCATAGAGGAGCTATCGGAAATCAAGTTAGAGGAATATTTTATTGTTGCCACAAAGATAAAAAGGTTTAAACATGTAATATAAAAGGCATTCTATATCCTTTTTCTTGAGAAATACTTTAAAGAATAGGAATCCAAAAAGTGCTGAGTTATTGGAAAATGTTTTCTTTTTCTTCTGCTCACATTGAAATAAAAATGCGGAGCGTAAAAAAATACCGATTTGACTAAGCATAAAAAATAAGTAGATAACACTTAGGAAAATCTCCACTCAATAAGATTTCAAAAGACAATAGAAAAACGGTACTCGTCGGACGATTGTTTATTTTAAAACTGGTTTGGTAATGAAAGAATACAGCACCAGGGGGGAATTTTACAAAAGTAAAATGCAGTTCGATGATGCATTTTACTTTAAGAACCGAATACCGTGTGCTCATTACATTTTTTAGCCTACTCATGTGAGTGAATATTAAGGTTCCCTTCAATAAGTTTCTCCCAAATTACACACAAATAGCGAAATAAATGCATATGTCTATAACACTAAGAAAGTTTACCACTGTTTTTAGATTTTCACTACAAAATTAAACAAATTAAAGTTGATATTTAAGATGGATTATACAAAAGTAAAGTGTAGTTTGACGAGGAATTTTGCTTAAAGAACCGAATATCGTGTCTTCATTAGATTTTTTAACCTACTCACGTGAGTGATTATTAAGGTTCACTTAAATAAAATTCTCTCAAATTATGCACAAATGGAGAAATAAATGCATATGTATATAAATAACACTAAAAAAGTTTGCCACTGTTTTTGGATTTTCGCTACAAAATTAAACAAATAAAATTTTATATATAAGATGAATTGTAGAAAAGTAAAGTGTAGTTCGATGAGGCATATTGCTTTAAGAACAGAATATCGGGTTTTCATTAGATTTTTTAACCTAGTCATGTGAGTGATTATTAAGGTTCACTTTAATAAAATTCTCTCAAATTATGCACGAACGTCTTTCTAAGTGTTATAGATATAAATGCATATTTCTATAACACTAAGAAAGTTTGCCACTTTTTTTAGATTATCGCTACAAAATTAAACAAATTAAAGTTTATATATAAGATGAATTGTAGAAAAGTATAGTTCGATGGGGCATTTTTCTTTAAGAACTGAATAACATGTGCTCATTGCATTTTTTTAACTACTCACGTGAGTGATTATTAACGTTCACTTTAATAAGATTCTCTCAAACTATGCACGAATAGAGACATAAATGCATATGTATATAACACTAAGAAAGTTTGCCACTGTTTTTAGATTTTTGCTACAAAATTAAACAAATTAAAGTTGATATTTAATACAAATTATTCAAAAGTAAAGTGTAGTTCGATGAGGCATTTTGCTAAAAGAACTGAATATCGTGTTTTCATTAGATTTTTTAACCTACTCACGTGAGTGATTATTACGGTTCGCTTTAATAAAATTCTCTCAAATTATTCACGAATAGAGACATAAATGCATATGTCTATAACACTAAGAAAGTATTCCACTGATTTTAGATTTTTGCTGCAAAATTAAACAAATTAAAGTTGATATATAAGATGAATTGTAGAAAAGTGGAGTTTGATGATACATTTTACTTATAAGAACTGAATACCGTCTCTTCATTAGATTTTTTTAACCTAATCATGTGACTGATTATTAAGGATTACTTTAATAGGATTCCTTCCAATTATGCACGAATAGAGACATGAATGGATATGTCTACTGCTCTAAGTAAGTTTAACACTGTTTTTAGATTTCTACTATAAAAATTGAACAAATAAAAATTAATATTGAAGATGAGTTGTACAAAACTGAAATGAGTTCGATGATGCAGTATGCTTTAGGAATTGAAGATCGCGACCTCATTAGATTTTTTAACCTACTCATGTGAGTGATTACTACGCCTCACTCTAATAAGATTATTTCAACTTAAGCACGAATAGAGACATAAATGAATATGTCTACTACTCTAAATAAGTTTAACACTGTTTTTAGATTTCTACTAAAAAAATTAAATAAATAAAGATTAATATTGAAGATAAATTGTACAAAATTAAAATGCAGTTCGATGATGCATTTTACTTTAGGAACTGAATCTTTTCAGTCTTTTATAACCCTCAGATTATTATTTTAAATGCAAATTTTAAAAAAGTTACAAAAACAGCTTAAAAATTTAATTTTTAAAAATCTAAGAAAAATTATTTCAAAATCTTTCTTAGTACACCTCTACACAATAAGGAGAATCGCCATACAAAATTTCAGCCTTTTAGATCCAGCGGTTTGGTCTGTGCGTTATCTGTCAGTCACGGAAGTGTTATATATATATATATATATATATATATATATATTACATAGATTCTCATAAAAATATTGAGAAAATTTTCGAGATTAATTTACAGTTTCCGATTCTTCAGTCTTACTGGAGTGTTGGCAGATATGTTTAAACAGAAGCTATTGAAAAGGGTTTCTATGTCTTCCATTTCATGACCTTTAGAATCTCTTAAATCTGTATCAAATTTATCCTTTACTGGCCACATTTAAAAAAAAGACAGGTAAGTTAATGTAGGGTTCACAGAATGCATTATTCTCTTAAATTTAAAATTAAAGCACTTTCAATTATCTATTAAATTATTATATCTTATTATTCACTATTAAATGCAATAACATTTCTCTAAATATAAAGTTTCTCGCATTTCCCATACAATAATACTTAAGCGAGTAAAGAGTTAACTTTGGGATGGGCAGACGCTCGGGACGAAATAATATCTAAAATTTTAGCCAGTGGGCTAACATGGGGAAAATTCTGTTCTTAAAACAATAATTTTTAAGCCTGGTTTGTTTAATCATGACCTAACATGCTGTTTCGGGGCGATGTTTACAAGTTAAACTGCTGTCATTTCTCCCATGTCATAGCTGTGCTGAGATGTCGGTTCTTTTTTCCGCTGTGCTGAAATTTTGGCTTCGCAATTAGATGCGATGCGTACTGGATACAGTATAGTTATGAAAATATATATATTTTCAGCTACTCTTCAGCTACATCTTCAGCTTTATTTCTACTTCTAGAATATATACTCAGATATTCAGGAATGCAGATTGAAAAAGATTAGGGAGGTAGATTTTAATTATGTTTAATTACGTAGCTGCATAAGGCCTGAATATTAAATATTTTATGGTCCATAAAATATTAAATATTTTAGGGTCCATTAAATATTTTATGGTATGAATATTAAATATTTAATTAATAATTTTATGGTCCTCTTAGATCTAGATTATTTTAAATAATAAATATTTAAAACTTATTCGTCTGTCGGGTTTACTTTTAGAATTCGAGATCAGCGATTCTTAAGGCCATCCTATTGGATTCGCTCACTGCAGTGTTAACCTATGGAGAAAATTTGTCTGTTATTTACAGCTACATAAATGCTTACAATCCGATAAAAATGGTATTTTCAGATAGCCTGAACTTTTCTCCACCTCACAACGGGATTCATTTTATAAATTTCGTCCACCAAAGTAATTTAGGGGCGTTTAAAACACACTATATCAGATTTTTCCCCCAAAAATTTAAATTTTAAATATTATTTGCATTTAAAAAAAACGAAAAATGCCCAAAGGTGTAAAATTTCTGTCTCTATTATGAAGTACAATTTTTAAAAAATATCTTCAAATCCAAGTCGGCAATCCTTGGGCACATTTTCTCCATAGGAAAACAGTGAGGTGAGCGAATCCAATAGAGATAGTAGACAGCAGCTTTAAGCTGTGAGACGCGACTAATTCGTAAGTAAAAATCGAGCCAAAATGATATGAGAGCCAAAAATTGGTAGGATTTTTTTTGTTTGTTTATTTATATATTTAATCTCAGAAACTTGCAACGAACCGTTATTTTTTAGCCAAAACCAGTTGTAGTTTCTTACTTTGTTCTATTCTTCATGGTGTAAGTTTAAATGGGAAAAATAAGTTCATCATAAAAAATAACAAGCAAATGAATCACTCTAAATCAGAGGTCTGTGAGAATTCAAGATCAGCGGTTAATAGGCTGTGATAGGCGAGTTGTTCATAATAGAAAATTGGCAAAATCATATGAAACCCAAACATGGTAGAATTTCCCTGGTAAGATATATTTGTAATTTAATCTGTAATTGTTCTTTGGTTAACCTGAAAAATTTGCTATAAACAGATATTTTCCTGCCAAGACAGTTGTATTTTCTAACTTTGTTCTATTCTGCCTGGTGTAGATTTAGATGGAATAAATAATTACCTCATAAAATTAACAATCTCATTAAAATAACTTACCAGACAAAAAATTGAAAGCTTCAAATGGATCACTGTAAATCAGAAAGCTGTGTCACGCCCTGAAAATACAACCCTTTAAAAAAATTTGTGTTGCATTATCTCTGATATAAAATAAGGTATAAAAATTTTGATTAGAAACATTTTCTATCAGATTTTGTGTGCGTGTGCGTATGTATGCATCTTTAATTTTTCAATGAATTCCTGAAAAGGTATTTAAACATTTTCTATTTATGTTTTGCAATACAATGGGTGTGACGTTATACGTTATCTGAACATAATAGTTCTCAAAGGAAAAATGACTCACGGTCTTAAAAGTAGCCTGTAAATACAGCGTGTCCATAATTAAACTTCCTTACTTTAAAGTTGGCTACAGTCGAAACTATTGTTCAGAAAGTTATGAAAATGTGTGTAGAACATATTGAAGGGACGGGGATTTGTTTGAGCGAATAAAAAAATTAGTTCAAAATTTCCCCACCAGAGAGGGTTTTTTGATGAATTACACATTTAGCCAACATTTACTATAGTTAAAAAAATTTATTACAACAAGACATGCTCAACATGACGGCCATCATTTTCAGCTACCATTTGAAATCGTAAGATAGCATGTTCTACAGCTGACCGCAGTGTGTAAGGGGAAATGCTGAGAACATATCGTGAAATTCTGTCTTTCAGATCAGGTATAGTTCTTGGTTTATCAAGACTGACTAGATGTTTCACATTTTAGTAGAGCAACTAGTGCTGAATTATCGTTTTGGTAGAACAATTTTACTAACAAAACTCGATCTGGTAACCGTAACGATGACATTCTGATTAGCAGTAGCAAGCACGCTGAAAACAAAATCTCCATGAAAGTTTCTAGGTTTTATAACAGCTTCTGCTCTACGTCGACAAAAATTAATTTGCATATTTGTTTCTTCTTCGTTCCTCCAAATCTTTTGTCCGACAATTAAATATCGAACAATTTTCCGAATGACTTTGCAATCGCTTTAAAGATTGCAAAATTTAATGAGTATGAGTTATTGTGTTAGGGTGACCTATGGATAAAAAGATGGTGAAATATTAAGTAAATAACCAGTCGTAAATGTGTAATTCATCAAAAAACGCCCTCTGGTGGGAAAATTTTGAACTAATTTTTTTATTTTCTCAAACGATATGTCCTACACAAAATTTCATAACTTTCTGGACAATAGTTTCGACTGTAGACAACTTTAAAGTAGGGAAGTTTAATTATGGACACTCTGTACCTTTGTCCCCCTTGAAATATTTTTGTAACAGAGAGATATTCATTTCTTTTTAATGCATTAGAAACTTCCCTGGTAATCTGGTTTGTAGACATAATTCTTTTAAAAACTGGGGTTTGGGTAAATTTTATTAAAGAGGTGCATTACATTTTTGTCATGCCTAATGGGTTCGATTTTTTTTTTAAATTATTATTATTCCAACCACTGGTTTAGGTAAACCAAAAGAAGCCCTTTTCATCTATTATCACGTTAATCCTTAAACCCCTGAATGTCTTAATAACCCAGTTCTTTTGTAAATCCTCTCTTCGATGTAGTAAAGCTTCTTAAAACACGATGTATCATAATGCTAAAAAGAACTTTTTCAGCGCACTTTCTCTGTCTACATACAGCTAAGGATTAAATTTATTAGTCAGCTTATTAAATCTATTTTCGTGTAGTCTCGAGAAAGTTCTTTTAATTTTTCTTTTTTGTTTCGTTGTCCTATAGGAAACGTTAAGCAATAATTACAAAAAAAGAAAAATTAATAGTTTTTATGAAGTAGTATTTTTTACTGGTCTGCCCCCACATTCCAAAACACTCCTACGGTAATCTGCATATTTAAGTTGCTAAGCCGACTTTTTGGGCAGTCCGTGAGAGAAAACTAATGCATCCTTTTACTTCATTTTGGTCTTAAACGAAAGATTGCAATCTGTAGATTTGTCAAATTTGGTTTTTGTAACCGCAATTTCTATTAATTAGTGGTAATTTACAATTAAAAATTGATTTCTGCGCATGGTCAGTGGCATGTTTGAATCTGGCTTTAGAGACTCGCTGTTTCTGCGCATGCTCAATGACATGTTTTAATGATAAACACGTTTATTCTGAGGAGTCTCTAGATCTCTCTCTGCCATTTTCATTTATATAATTATGTTTGTGAAATATAAGATTAAACCTGATGGAAATTGTTTATTTCGCGCTGTTTAATTAGCGATAATTTACAATTTAAAAAATTGCTTTCTGCGCATGTTCAGTGACATTTTTAAATCTGGTTTTAGATACTCACTAAGCGCGAGGCAGCTTAAACACATTAATTTGTTTCTGCGCACTATTATGATTTTCAACATTTGGCAATGATGTGTTGAGTATAATTTGTGTATTAGCACATTTATTTACTATCTAGCCGTCATGTTTTGACGGGTATCAACTAGTATGGTTTTAAGTGCCTCTTCCGCACCTCTATATATACAAATATAAAATGCCTTTTCATAGCAAACAACATCGGGAAATGAAAACTAGGGAAATTTAGGAAGTTTTCACATTTTAACAAATTTGAAAAATTTTTGCATTTAGCATTTTGAAAAGTCATCGTAACATTGCAATGAAGTTTCATCTGAAACGAGAATGTTATTAAGTTACAAACTAAGACCCGAACAGCAGAAAAAGAAACTGTGTGAATTTAAAACTGCTGTAAAAAGATGAACAAATAAAACAAAAGGGAGGGGAGGAAAAAATAATACTTTTTAAAGGTTTTCTAAAAGATTTTAAAACAAACACGTGAAAAACATAACGTTCTTTAATGTGAGTTGGTGTAACTGGGACCATGGGGTAATTGGGCCATCCCCTCCAGATTTTTCTTTTACATATTAGGTGAGAATTCAACTATGTTGTGGCAACACTGGTCTATCTTACAACAACCTATCTTACAACATTGGTAATTGCTTTGAAAAATTATTTCTAAATGGGGGTAGATATTTTTTCTTTCTCTAGATATTCAGAGTGATTTTTATTTAAACTGACACTATTCAGAGCCATCTGTAGCTCGATCTAACAACCGAAATGACACCAAACTTTTTATCGAGACTAATGATGACATGGGTTGTTGGATTCCGCAAAAAAAAAGTTCCAAAAGTCACCGATAGGGGGACGCTGTTGATGTCGGCGCACCCGAGAATTTCCACAGAACGTAAGTAAAACATCTAAATGCAAATTCCCGACTACGTAGTTGAGACTAGCGCCAGTATTTCGGGCTATAAAGATAAGGGGTGAATAGCGAAAAAGTTGTAATAAGTAGACAAAGGAATATCAAAAAAATTTCGCTGCAACACCACTTTATGCATCAAATTCACTTCTCTCTCCTTCAATGTGACCACCATCTTGTTGAACGGCACATTGGATCCTGAACACTACGTTCTCGAAGGCCGAGCGTAACATGTCACCAGGAATGTTCATCACAGTCCGCTATATGTTGTCCTTTAGGGCCGCCAAGTTAGAGACTCCACCAAGATGCACCTTGGACGTTAAATAACACCACAGAAAGAAGTCACATGGGTTAGGTCTGGGGAGCGAGGTGGCCATGCAAGTGGAAAAAAGCGACTGATGATCATTTCTTCTGTTAAGCGATGGCGCATTTTAGAGCCCAAAATACTGGCGCTTCTGTCGACTACATAATCATGATTTTGCGTTTTGATGTTTTACTTGCTCTTTATGCAAATTTTCGGGTGCGCCGACAACAACAGCGCCTTATCATTCCCTATCGGAGACTTTTGGAACTATTTTTTTGTGAAAACTCTTTCCCGTGTCCTCCTTAGTCCCTCTATCATTTTTGGTGGAATTCCGGCTGATAGATCGCGTTACAGGTGGCTCTGAATAGTGTCAGTTAAAAAAAAAATCCCCCTGTACAAGCATTGAACCCAATTACCCAGTCACATATTCTGTTGCTTCTTATGAGAAATAGACCTGGGTGGTTCACTTACCCCATTATTCAGTGGAACTGGGCCCAACTGTATTTAAATATATATATAATATTTATATATAATATATATATAATAAAAATCAATATCATAGCTTAAACAGACTCCCTAAGACTTACTAAAATGCATGAAATACAATGATTTTTGAAAATTACACATATTAGTATAATTTTAATGTATTAAAAGTATAGTATATAAAAAAAAGTTGAAAATCTATGGCCCAGTTACCCCAACTTACCTTATACCTCTAAAAATCGTCCTTAATTCCCGGAAACTGTTGCAACAAATTTCAGACGTTTAAGTAACAGTTTTAAACTTCTCGGAAATTTTATAAATCAGTCGGAAAAAATTACCCACGGCTAAAACCGTTTTGAAATATACAAAGAAACAAAGGCAAAAATCGGAACTGAGCAGTTATAAAAATAATCAAAAATTTTCTAGATCATTTTTCTAAAAATTTAAGTTCAGTTTTCTATATTTACAAAAAATAGGATTAGATTATAGGATTTCTTGGAGAAATATACTTAGTTGGTAATAACAATATCTGAACAGCTTTGATTTTGTCCCAGACATTTCGAGTTTTATTGGAAGACACAGATTTATTGAGAAAGCCCCCAAAAAACTAGTAATGTTTAGTTAGAAAACATCGTTACAAACTTAAAATCGATAAAAAAAATCAGGTGTTACGAATTCAGGAGTCAGAGTTAAAATTTTAATTAAATATTTTGAATTAGTTAAAAAATAAATTATTATTAATTAAAAGAGCAGGAGTAAAGCAATAAATTGTTAAGCTTTTGGAATTTTGACTAAAAAAAAGATAAAAACAAATTAAACTTTATGGAACAATTTAAAGATTTTTTTAAAAATTGTCCCAGAAAAATCATGTACTTATCTAACAATATAATATTAATTTGAACAATAGATATAATCAAATTAGATTAGAAAATCCCACAATTACCAGCACATGCAAAAATCTAATACAAAAAATTTGTGCAATCTATTTCAATTTAATGCAAATATATTGCGCATTAATATATTATGCTAGTATATGCTATGTATAAATATATTAAACTTAAAATTACTTGAGAGCGTTTAAAGTGGAGTGTCTGTTACTGCAACCCCCGGCAAATCGGTGTCTTTTGAGCTATGGTATCGAAAGTCATGATAGCATACAGAGTGCATGGAAAAATATCCTTTGCCAAACAGAATAGTAGACGAAAGGGAGAGCTGAGTGAAAGAGACGGACGAGGTATTGAAGCGGACTGTGGTACGAAGAAAGAAAACAACTGCAACCAAAATGACCGAAGAGCTCAGTCGGCATCTTCATGTTCTCGTATCAACCATTAGAGGTAGAAATGAACTTCACAAACAAAGCATGTACGGAAGAGTAGTTATTCCCGAGCCACTTCAAACAGATGTGAATACAAAATATCGTCCACAATGGTGCCACAAGCGCAAATGCCGGTCAAGCAATGTGTCGAAAAACGGCATTTGGTCCGACAAATCATTGTTCACATTCTTCCTCGCAACAGGACGTGCGTATGTCTGGAGAACACCTACACAAGCGTAAGATTCTGGCTGTCTCATCTCAACTGTCAATCATGGAGATAGATCTATCAGAGTTTGGGATGGCATCTCATGGTTTTCTCCAGGCTCTATTGTAACCCCAAAAGGGAGATTGAATTTGAAAGACGATGTCGAAATTTTAGGTCTCTAGTCCATCCTAAGGTGCAAACTTTGTTTCTTGCAGGAGATGGCGTTCTCCAGGATGATAATCCCCCTATACATACAGCTAAATCTATCAAGTATTGGTTTAAAGAGCATGAAAAAGAAGTCAAATATCTTTTCTTGCACTGTAGAATCCCACCCGACTATATATCACCAACCACTGTGATCTGTATAAGTGGATAGAGTTAAGTATCGATATCCACCACAGCATCTCTACAGGAACTTTCATGATTTTTTTCCTGAAGAATGCTATAATATATTCTTAACCACTATTCATAACTTGTATAATCCAATTCCCAGGTGAATCAGGTGGTATTACATGACAAAGGGTACTCTAAGCCGTATTAATAAAGGCTTTCATGATTTTTTTTAGTGTCTCCATTATTTTGATAACCACCTGTATTATATATATATATATATATATATATATATATATATATGTGTGTGTGTGTGTGTGTGTGTGTGTGTGTGTGCGCGCGTGTGTGTGTTTTCTTGTTTCTGTCTACGAGATAGAAAATTAGTGACTGAGTATCACCTTAAGAGAACATTTCAGTGGTTGGCATCCAGTAGCAAACAATGTTAGTATTTTAATGATCAAAATACAAAAGATCTAAAACAAACTAATACAACCTTACAGCCACGTTTAACTTGCATCAAAATATTCGAAAAAAAAAAACTAATGTAATTTCGCCTTTTTCCAAGTCAGAAAAGGGTTTCTTTGAAACCTAGCATAAATGTGAGCTATGATATGAGATGGGGCTGTTTCCTAATGAACAACATCATTACACTTATTCAGTTTTTGAGGGTGCATTTTAACTGCAAAATTACTGAAGCTTAGGAAGTTGCTCGTTTAGCGTTAATGAAAACTGAAAATTTCACTTCATTAAGAACGAGCATTTAAATATTTATTTATGCTCTTAAAAGTATACAGATTCAAAAAAGTTGATAGTTTTTTTTCTTCTTTTCTCAGCGGCATCGATAAATTCTGAATTGAATTGAATCGAGTACAGGGGAGTTTTATAAGAAAAAAAATAGAAAAGGTTCAAAGATTCGTCAGCATTAATTGTCAACAAAAAGGGTAAAGGAAACAATTCAAACTTGAAATACAACGACAGACTTTAAAAAATCTGTTTTATTTCTTGAAGCAGTGTATTTCCTTTTTGTCAACTGTATGTGTGCGTGTATGTGTCCTACTGTATTGAAATTAAAAGATACTGATTGATCAAGATCTATTGTTTAGTGCTGAAGCGTTAAGAAATTTTTTTATAATATTATTTAGAAGATACCGGGTGTCCCAAAAATAACCGTCCGTTTCAGATGATTGTACAGTTGTTTAAAATTCTGTAGTGTTGAGAATGTACCTTTTTGTATAATACCGGGTGTCCCAAAAATGACCGACGATTTGAAAAATCAATTAAAGAAAAACGGAAGGCGATAGAAATGTACGGTTTGCTGCATTCTGCTTAGGTAACCAGGGAATTTATTCTCACCAATTTTCAAAATTAGTTACAAAGTTCGTCAACAGATGGCGCTGATGACTGGGAAAAACTATAAAACAATGTTTTCAAAATAACCACCGCTTGCATCAACAACGTGGCGCAGTCTGAGGTCAAAATTCGCAGACGCCCGTTTTCAACCCGCAAACATTTCAGTTTGAATGTTCTGACAAGCAGCAGAGATGTATTGTTCCAGTTCATCTACAGTTTGTGGATTGTGACGATATACCTGGTCTTTCAAGTACCCCCCCCCCCCCAAAGTAAAAATCGCATGGCGTTAAATCTGGCGAATAGGGAGGCCAATCCATGTCACTTTGCGTATGCTTCTTGCTTTGAAAACATTGCTTTATAGTTTTTCTCAGTCAGCAGCGCCATCTGTTGACGAACTTTGTAACTAATTTTGAAAATTGGTGAGAAAAAATTCCCTGGTTACCTAAGCAGAATGCTGCAAACCGTACATTTCTATCACCATCCGTTTTTCTTTAATTGATTTTTCAAATCTTCGGTCATTTTTGGGACACCCGGTATTATACAAAAAGGTACATTCTCAACACTACAGAATTTTAAACAACTGTACAATCATCTGAAACGGAACAAAATCTCGAAAAATTTAAAAAAACGTTCTATGTATCTACCTTTTTTATGAAGTTACCTAAATGTTCAGTGATAAACATTCATGTACACACACACACACACTGTAAAACCTCGTTTTATCCGGATCTCCGGTTTATCCGGAATAGATTTGTAGACTTTTTTTATTTAATGTTCACATTAGATAATAATTTTTAACTATGATAGCAAGAACTTAACTATAAGTTCGCCAAAGATTCCCTTTTTAGTTTGATTCAATGTACAGCTCCTGCATAGATTGTACAATAAATCATGGTAATAAAATGCTTTTTGTTGAGTTTAAGAAAGCTTTACTAGAGTGTCACAGGGCGTTGAAGTAGATTGACTCACCAGCTATTTGTGCTACAAACGAAATGACAGACGATGATTTGGCGCAAGTGGCTGCAGACGACCTTCTGCAAATGTTAGGAACAATAAGTGGGTTCTCAGATGTTTATATGGAAGGCGTCAGTGGGTGGCTGAAAGACAATAATGACGGTGGCTACGGCACTATGACGGAAGAAGAAATTGTAGCGACATGCAAAACTACAGCAGACAGTGAGGAAGAAGGTGACGTGGACGAGGAGGGAGCGATCACACCTCAATAGCGGACGACACTTGCAGATGCTGCTCACCAGTTGACAAACATCATGGCGTACTTGGAGCGTCAGCCCGACTCCACTCCAGCTGAACTATTAATGATAAAGTGTTTGCGCGACCGTGCTTCATTTAAATGACACACGTGTTCGAAAAAGAAGACAGTGGACCAATTCTTTGTTAAGAAATGATGTGAAAAGTTATTTATATTTTTTTAATGTCTTGTAAACAATACTATGTATTTTTGTTACAAAACATAGTTTTTTATCGTAATAAACGGTATGTCTGCTTAGTTAAGGATTTTGTTTTGCTTATTAACCGGATTATCCGGATTGCCTATGGTCCCAGTTAGTCCGGATAAACGAGCTTCTAATGTCGTGTCTAAAATTTCCAGATAACTTTTAAAATGTCCCCAATCTACCAAGTATTCTGCCGGACGATGGCCGAAAGTATAGGAGGCTGGCTTCGATGCCAGAGTCTGTGGGTTCGAGTTCCACTCTTGGCCTGGACGTTTGTAGTAGGCCGGAATTGCCTTTAAGTAGTAGGTCCCGGTATAATTATCCCTGATGTAGCCAAAAATAACTTTAACGCTCGAAAACCAACCAACCTAACCATAACCAAGTTTTTAAATCTAACTGTGTATTAATACTTTCGGGTTTTCCCAGTTCAGTGCCGCCATGTCTGTTTACTAACCATAAATAAAGTTTGTTTATAAAAATGTGTAAATTATTTTTAGGATGGCCGCAGTTTCTTAATAATTCCGCGAAAGAACCCAAATCACTCTCCACGAAATGACGAAGCTGATCTGAATGGACACGATTTGATTTCTTGTGACAGAAGTAGAAGAGGTCACAAGGTACTAAAATAGCCCTAAGAATTCCTTATTTGCAGTTTTTAATCATCCGGTATGGTAAGTATGATAACGTAAATCATATGTCTAAAACTGGCCCATAGATTCGGTCAATACACTTTGATACGAAACTGTGCCATCACGTCTATGCGTCTGGTCAATGAACGTTCCACGAGACGTCGAAGAAGATGGTATAACTGATTTTACACCAATTTTAGATATCCAGAAACGGCGCCCAGCACAAATTCTAAGTATGCAGAACATAAAAGCGAGAAGAAATGATACAGCATACTAGCCTTGATGTACAAAATGGTGCAGAACATCGACATTAGACCGGCGAAAATAGTGTTCGTAAAGATGCATTCTGAACCTGTTAGGAATGGTTTAGACGTACAAATTTTTAGCGAATATTAAATGATGATAGGGAAGAATATTATAAAAGAAATAAAACTGAGCTTCTTAAAATTCACAAAATAATTTAAATACAGGTAACTATTTTCGAACTAACGAAGTGTTTCGAACTGTTTTTTTTTCAATAGGATGGATATATATATATATATATATATATATATATATATATATGTTTGTTGTGATTGGCTTTATGAATAACATTTGTTAACTGTCTATAGAAACAATCATACCTAATGCTCCTGAGACTGATGAAGATCTATATTTTCTCAAAACTAACTGTTTATTTGAATTTTTATTGCGGCTATTAAGTCTGAAACTGGCCACTTCTTATGTTGTTGTCGTTGCTTCTAATGTCCCCTGGCCGCAATTTATTCCAGACCAGGTCCATACAGGCTGTCGGGCATGAGGATGCTGTTCCGGTTTTTATAATGGCACCACAAAGGTCGAAGCCTGATTTGCGAGGTGCCACGTCAGTTTTGACCGAGCAACATCAGGAGTGACATCTTGAGGGATCGTACCCTCTCCCACCCTCTTTGACCTCATAGAGGGACTTTCCGGTCAATGGATTTAACGTGCCCATATCTGGCCTAGACACAGAGGTATTTAATGACGCTTGTCGGGATTCGATCCGAGCACCCTCAGAACCGAAAGCCGACGAGCTACCACTACTCTACCTCGAGCCCTCTTTTTGTGTTTTCCGACTAAAGGAGATAATTTTCGTCTTCGCTTAAAATATTTATTTTCTTCTTTTAACTCGACTGTTCCAAAATATTTTCAGATTCTTATTATTGGACACTAAGCAAACCATTTTCCAATTGACCTCAAATTTTGCGGCTGATTTTTTTAGAAGGGGAGGGGGGACGAAGCTAACACCCGCTTAAAAGCATAAACATCCCTGTTCGTTATTATATTCTTCTTCAAAAATCAGAGGAAAGATTACATCTCACATCTGCCCCCTGTGCAGATAAAGAAATAAAAACCTTACGAGACTGAAGTTTTAAAAAATGTACATTACTCCAGTATCTAGGGCCGTTAAAGGGAGTTAGATACTCCCTTTCGATCAAGTATGTTTCTAGTTCTCTGGCCGGACATAACAAAACAGATGCCCTTTTTGGAATCTTAGACATGAAGTATCGCAATGAACTAACTCTAAAGTGAGTTCTGATTGTACCCATATACTTACATTATGGAATTCCTTTATTTAGTTATAAATAATTGTCACTGTTATTAGCTTCTGTCTTAGAGTAAACATACCGCGCAAGAAAAAGTATTTTATTCATAAATACTAGATTACTGTTATGTGTCCAACTAACTCATACAATCCCAATTAATTTTTTAATTTCAGTCATTTGTTAAGTTTGCTTTCCCATCGAATATAAGTTTCAAGCTCCTGTAAAAGTAAAAGGAAAAAGGATTACAAACCTAAAGTATTATATTTCTTTAAAAGCATAATTTCATATTTCCATAATTCATAGATACTTTGCTATCTTAAACATTATGCCAAAGTCCATGTAGAATAACGTAATCATCTGGGTACAATTTGGAAAAATCCGTGATACGATTTAGTGGCGCCATCTATTGGCTAGTTTGTTGAAATTAAAAGCTTCTTAATATCGCTGTAATATTATGCTTCATAATATCGCTGTAATGTCCTCTTTGATCTGTCTTAGAAACTAGAAAGTGCTTCATAATTAATGCAAAAATTAGTTTATTCGATTAATCTGAAACGTATAATTTAAATTAGAAACGATTTGTACACTATAAAAATTAAATGATGTATAGTAATTTTACTTGGGGAAAAGAGTTAAAAAATTAAACACATATCACACTTTAAAAAAGGTTTTTGAAAACTATGCAACAACGTAAAAGGAACTTCATGGATAAGTACTCAATGTTCAGGTAAATTATCGCGCTTTGAGTGCATCGTATGAACAAAGCTTGGAAATGTTTCCCTTTTACTAGATATTTATCTAATCCAATGTGTCATAAATGTTCCTATTCCATTTCATTATAATTTATCAAAATTCGGTCTGAAAAACTAACAGCGAAATTGTACAAGCATGAGATAGAATTTCATTTGAGTAACTGTAAAGCATTGATTTAATTATTAGTCTTTTAGAAAGTGTGTTTCGATAAATAATTTTAAAATTGTCCTCTGACAAATAATTTTAAAAATGTGACTAATTTAAAATGTCTCTGGTGGTTGCATTACAAAAAAAATAACAAATAAAGTAATTACTATATTTTTAGGACGATGGTTCAGAAATCAATTTCAATGTTTTTTTTAATAGCAATCTCTGTGTTCAAGAAGATGTCAATCAGTATAAATTCGTAATAAACAATAATGATTAGCAATTTTTTTTCTTGGAATAAGCAATTATTTTTACATAAAAAAAATTCTTGCACCTTTCAGTTCTTTATGTAATTTTGCTGTACCAAAATCTACTATTTGAAATATACTTTTATCGCTAAATATATACAGTCGAACCCCGTTATAGCGAACCCGGTATATAACGAACTCGCGGATATAAGGGACGAAAATTTTGGTCCCTCCGTTTTCCTATTGTACGTAATTTAATTAGTATTGTGTCAGTTTAATGTAATCGGTTTTAGTCGATTTAATTCATTAATGACCATTTTTAATAGATTTTTTATAATTTTTTAATACATCATTGTTAAATGCACATAGCAACTAATGAGTTATACATTTTGTAAATTCTAGCATTTTCTTTAACGATTCAGATATAGCGAACCACCGGATAAAGCGAACAAAACCTTTGGTCCCTTGAGGTTTGTTATAACGGGGTTCAACTGTACGCATACAGCGGTAGCTTGGGGTGGATGATGATGTACGACGTTGTTCCAAGAATCTAGAAAAACTCGTGAGTAGCATGAAGCAGAATAGAAAAGCAAGACTGACACTTATCACAGACAATTCTTTCTGACTTATAAAAAAAAGCAATGAAACCGTTTATTTATTCATTTATTTAAAAACACCCTCTTGAAGAACAATCTCTCAACAGCTCTAACGATTCCTTATTTATACTGTTCTGAATTAGCCGCGATTTTTTTCCGTGAACATTTCTTTGCTGACGGTCTATAATTCAGCTTTTGAAAATTGATTGGGAGGAAAACTTCATCTCGTGTGGACCTTAATAATTATCTGATGAATCTCCAGTCCTCTAACCACAGTTTTGGGACCACTTCTCTAGGATGATCTCAGAGCTACTTCTTCTGCGAAAGACGTTCAAATAGACAGTCTGCAGTATTTTCAAAGAATTCTAGAATAACCACATGGATAAGATGTTTCAGGAAAGTTAATAAACCGAGTTCTTGTAAAACTGCATAAAATTATGCCTCTAAATGTCTAAATTAATTAAGTAGAATATAAAATTTAGTGCTTTTTGAGATGAGGCAATATGAAATGTACTTAAAAGATTAGGTTTCTTTTTTTTTTTAACATTCAAGCCCTATTTAACATAGGCGTAGCATAATTCTTTTTTTTTTTTTCTTTTTTTTTTTTGGGGGGGGGGGGCACGAATTGAATTCAGTTAGCTCCCTCTTCCGCGCATTGACTGCCTGGTGGTTCTTAAAATATGAAATATTATGATTATTTTTAATTAAATAACAATAGAATTGATGTTTGAGTAGTATTCAAAAGTTGTACAAAGAGAAAAATAAATATAATATAAATAAAATGAGAAAAAAGTATAACATCGAATTTTTGTTATCGATCATATCATTGTTAAAAACTATGTTAAAGCTAAAGACATAATCAGAATCTTCAGTTTCACAGTTTGCAAAATCGGGAAAAAAAACAAACTTTCTTAAAAGTTTTGTACAATTTTCCGATTTTAACTGAACTTCTATTAACGTTTTGATTTATTTCAAGTTAAGTTGGGGGGGCACGGGGGGCATTCCCCCCCCCCGGACGCTACGCCTATGCTATTTAATGAAAGGCACCTACGGAGACAGTAATTGATACATTTGTTTGTTTGAGTCACCGAATGCCAAAACCAGTTATATCCAAATAAAACCAAACACTGATATTTTAGTTGCTATGTGGATACTTCTATTCCACTACTACATGTTGAAGTTGAGAAAGAGTTCAACAATAAGCTCAATCCCATTGAAAATGAACGAAGAATAATGATGAAAGATGCAAGAACAGTTATATCCCAAATGGCCACAGTTACAAAATCAGTTCTATCCTTTGACAGTTTCGAAATAAGTTACATCCCACAAACAATAATGGCTGCCTTCTAAATGCAATAGCAAAACCAGTTTAATCCCTCACTAACCTATTAGATGTATTTTTTTTTCAGTAGTGGAGTGTTTAATATAGTAATATTAGTTTTAGCTTAATTGGACATGCTTCACCTTGCTTCTTGCCCTGCACTACCTCCCGTTTCTTTATGGGAGCGCTATTGGATTGTCAGACATAAGTTGATGGATTAACTGATGTCATTTTTCTATCTTGTTCTTGCATTTTTGTGTTTTTGATATATGTTGTCCTGTAATTCTTGCCATTGGAAATTTTTAAAAATTTTTTAGCTTAATGTAAATACTACAGAAATTTAATATTGTGTTGTCTACCATGATCATCAACATATTATGTTTTGTAGTTAAAAAACAGAAGTCAGTTTCTCCACATGTTTATTAACTTATTGTTCTATAGTTTATAACCTACTGCATGCTTTTCTCGCTATGCCTTTTAGTTTTCGTTAATTTTCTACCTTAATATGGATCCAGATTTCAGTGGCCCAAGCTCAAATATTTCTGTATTATAAACAATGACACATAATGTCTTGGAAAGGATTATTGAATAGCCAATTAGAAGGTTCAAAATGGCAAACAGTTCATTTCCAAAAACAGTTATATCCAACCCTACAGGTGCAAAACAAGTTATGTGAATTTTATTTATTTAAATATAACTGTCTATGCTTTTTCTACATTATATAGATTATTACTAGGTAAAAACATGAATTTAATACTTTTTTTTTACATCAAAACCATACAATAGTTTATTATTGCAACGTAACTAACAGTTTTTGTTAAATAACTTAAAATTATTTGAGATGGATACAGCTGGTTTTGGTATTGCGCTACTCGTTTAGTCCTGCATGCATTTCAGTCTGTAATAAAATTTTGTTTATGATGTTATAATCTACTAAAGTACTTTTAGAAACGAAGGACAAGTGCCTCAGATAGAAAAAAAACTTGAACGGAATTTATCTTAACGGAAAACGGAATTTATCTTAACCAGTTTCTAAAATCCGAACTTTTCCTAAGTGTCAAGTACGTGTTTCAAAAGTCCCAGTACTTGTTTAGAAACGTATTTTGCATTTAAGATCCAGTTACATACATGCAAAACCACAAAATCTGAAGCATATCCGGTATCAGGCATTCTAGAAAAAGGAATCTCAGCATTTTTGCAATTCATCTTTTGCTACAAATTATTATTAACCAAGTGTCATTGCATTTAGCAATGAGCTTAAGAGGCACGTTTAATTATCCTCGTGATGACAAAAAAAATTTTAAAAAGCCCATTGCTCAAAGTTATATTTAACACAAATTTTAAGTTTTATTTGTCAGTAACAGCAAAGGATCTTCGCTTCAGGTTATTTAATGTAGAATTTCCTTCCTGTAGTTGACAAGCGAAAATCTTTCATACTGGGCGTATGTATAATTTTTTTCCTTATTCCTTATAGAGGTTTTAATCAGACTAATGGGTTTAATACAGATGTATACTCCAATATCTCATAAAAATGACCAAACAAAATAAATACATCCAGTTTCAAGTGCTGACAGTCATCACAATATTTTTTTTATATTTTTAATCGTCCAATTATAACAAGCGACAAGGAATATCAAGCTATCGTGCTTATAAAATATGCACAAAATTATTATGTTTTAGAGACAATTTTCTTGCAAAATTTCATCAAACTTTTTTTCTATATTGTTGTTTGTTTTCGGAAAAATTATTTTCTTTATAAGTTTGTGATAGGACGAAGGAAAGTAAAATGTCTAACTGACAAAACTGATTCCAATAACAGGTCTCTATGTTTTCCCTGTTAAATTTTGCTTTAGATTGGACTATTCCATTTGAATCATGCTCGACATGTTTTTGCTTTCCTCTAATTTGAATTTGTATATAGCAGTTTTCTTTATATTTACGATTTCTTTCTATGGACGTTTGCTTATATACTGCATTTATAGCTGAAACTTCAGTGTAGCTTCCATTTACAAAATAAATTATTAGTATCAATAAGTTTTTTCATACAAAGGAAAAGTGGTCAGATATTTTGATTTTTTTGTTGATCAAAATTTAGATTTTGTCCCTCTTATCTGTTTATTTTATTTTTTAGTTACATCAGAATTTAGGTAACTGATAGAATATCAAAATACATACAGCTTATATCATCACCCATCTTAAGGCTGCTATGTACAAGCCCTATTGAATTCGCTCATCTCAATGTTAACCTATGGAGAAAATTTGTCCAAGGATTGCCAATTTGGATTTAAAATTTTTTTTAATTGAACTCCATAATACAGAAAGAAATTTTACACCTTTGAGCCTTTTTCATTAAATTAGAAATGCAAATGATATTTTTAAATTTAAATTATTCGGGGGGATATCTGGTATAGTGAGTTTTAGACGCGCATGAATTCCTTTAGTGGTCGAAATTTATAAAAATGAACCCTGTTGCAAGGTGCAAAAAAGTTCATGCTGTCTGAAAATACCTTTTTTATTTGATTATTATCAGCATTTATGTAACTGTCAATAGTAGACAAATTTTCTCCATAGATTAACATTGAGGTGAGAGAAACCCAATAGGATAGTTCACAGCAGCCTTAATATCATAAAGTAATGTAACGCTCTGATAAGCCATTCTGGGGGTTTTCCGGGAGCCAAAGAGTAATCTCTAAGTCATAATCCCTTAATTTGCAGACAAATAAACTTTAAAATTTTTATTAATGTTTTAAGGTTAAAAGGCATTGTGTAAAAAGGCGCCTTATACTTGCGTCTAGAGAGTTAATTATCCTTCATTACTACGCATTGACTACGCTATTCGTTTTTGTGCTACAATTCAAGCCTCATACTATCGGCCACCCCCCACCCCCCACCACCCTCACAGGGAAAAGCACGTGACCAGGAACGAGTAAGTTTTTCACCCGTTCATCTTCTCTCGCCCCGAGACCCTTTGGAGAGCAGTTGGCAAGCAAGCAGGGTTAGTAATAGCATGCTTTTTCTTCTCGCTGAAAATGCCGATTAAACTGTTCATGTGCCTCTTTCGTCGTGTGAGCATATTATTGTACCACTGAATGTTAATTAAATGGTATTACGCTTAATTTAATCTTTTTGACATTGCTAACGTGGTTGGTATGGGTAATTCTCCTTTTAAATGATGGAGACACAAAATTATTGACACCGAACTGGGACCTGATCATGTTTTCTTTTGCCCTGCAATAATGGCTGCAATGCAACAGATTATTAGTGATTGTCCCCAAGAGGACCTATATGCAGACAATTGCCTCCAGATATCTGAGGCTGTGTGGATCGCCCACAGTGCCATCTAGCTTGACTGCCCCTGGACACGACAACCAACCAACCAACAAAATTATTGGCGTTCACCCAACGTCCTTGGTGCGATCTCATTGTAGTACCTCCACGTGTCCACGTAGTGCACGTGTAAGGAAAATAATGTACAGGGGCCATAAAAAACTTTGCTGATATATGGACCTCTAGCGGCTGTTCCGTTCAATCGATCAAGATTAGATTTCAGATATAGTTATTCAGTGGTATGAGCTGGGGATTCTGTGAAAGGCAACAAAGTGGCGCTCATGGTTACGGTTATAGGTACAGAAACTCGAAATTTTTGAGTGGCAACGCCCACTTTTTTACCGTCGCAAAATCCTCAGCGCATGCGAAAACCCTATAGAGCGTTGGAACAGTACGTGTATCACAAAAACGGATGTGTTATGCACGCACAAAAACCAGCTCTGCGAACGGCCTGTGATGGCACCCATGTGGAAAATGTGTAATCCAAATAAAAGTTTTCTTTTGTCCGATCTGTGTTGTCATCAGTGATTGGTGTCTTGACTTTGTCATATGCAAATTTCTTCCGTGCGCCCCGATCGTGTTCTTGTTAACCGTTCGCAGAGCTGTTTTTTTTTTGTGTGTACATAACGCGTCCGTTTTTTGTGATACACATACCGTTCCAATGCTCTTTAGGGTTTTCTCACGAACTGAGCATCTTGCGACGGTAAATGTGGGCGTTGCTGTTCGAAAATTTCGAGTTTCTGTGTCTATAACCGTAACCGTGAGGGCCACTTTGTTGCCATTCACAGAATCCCGAGCTCACACCTCTGGATAACTATATATGAAATCTCATCTCGATCGCTTGAACGGAACAGCCGCTAGAGGTCCATATATAGGTCCATATATTTTTTTTATGACCTCCCTGCAAGTTGCCAAAAAGTCAAACGATGGATATTTTAAATACAACATTTTAATATTTCTTTCTTACTAAGTAATTTAACTACCGAAACTTTTTTAAATCCTTTTGCTGTAAGAATTACATAGTTAAATTATCCTTTTTACAACCAGCGACAATTTCTAATCGTTAGGTGGAAATATACCATTCGATCTTTTCTCCAAACATATAGAAAAAGCTAAATTAGACACATGATTGATCGTGAATACAATCGAAATTATACTCTGAATATTAGTTCAAGTGCTCCAACGCAATATTGAATGCACATACACATACTATTTATCTTTCCAGTGTAATACTGGAAATATGGTCTCATTTCTCTAGCGGTGCAAATATAATTTCTAACGAATCTCCTGTGTTACACCTTGGATCTAAACTTGAAATTTTATCGTTTTAACTTTACATAAAAATATAAAACTTTCCGCGATTAAAAATTTAGTCATTCTCGCTACCTCAAAGATTTTCATAATGTGCAAAAAGAAACTTGAAACTTTTAAATTTGATATATTTTTCTGTCGCTACGGTCCAATAGTTTCCCAAAGATTCTAAAATGAAAATGCTGAAAAAAAAACTTTTTTTTTCTAGATAAAGAGAAACTTTTACCGTATATAGAATAAAAGGAATCTTGAAACTCGATATTCAAATAGCGTTTCCTCTTCTGAAGAGAGAAAAAAAATGGCCTTACTTATAACAAAATCACTTTTACGCTTTTCACGCTTTTAGAATTCGATAAATACAATTATTTGCTTGAATTTTGTCAGACAGACATTTTTTTCCATTGAAAGAAATCAATGAAATGCATTTAAATATACACCAAAAAAAGGTAAAATAAAGAAGAAAACTTAAATATATTCTTCAAAAAATCGCTTTTTCAATCTTAAAATTCAGTTTCTTAAGCGGTTTGAATAGTACATTTAGAAACAAAGGTGAATGGAAAAAACTAGAAAGAAAACAATTTCATTGATATTCTGAGATTGCTTTCGACTATAAGCTAAATAATATAATGTACAAATTTAAAACTAGCTTCATGTAAAGAAAACACTAAGTAGAAACATTTACTAGAATTCCTTCTTTTTCGACCATTTTGTATATGTTAGTGCATTTGTTTATGTTATTAAATTTCCAAGTTGAAAAAATTACGAAGGGCATATTGATATTGTTGAATATATAAATTTCTAGTTAGCGTCTGGATATTTGGTTCTTTAGGTTATCATTATTTTATCAACACAGAATTAAGAAAATATTATTATTCCTATAGTTCAACCAATGTATACTGCGGAACACTCGCTAAAGGCACGATTTACTCGTTACAAAACGATGTGATGTAACATCAGCATTCAGTAGTCAGTACCTGTAAACGAGAGACAAACCGAACCGCTGAAGTCAAGCAATCGGGCTCCACTAGACTGTCGCCTTTTTCACGAATCCCTTTGATCCTTGTATGACTAGTCAGTGCAGGTCACGCTGAACTGATTAAAGTGGAGTAAGTTTTGAGCCGAGTTTTCAAAATAAGTATTCGCGGAGAAACATAGATACACTTGTAATGCTCGCAATGAACATTATATTGCAACGTTACGTTACAGGTCAGTCTTAAGATTTCATATCCATAAAGACCATAACCTAATATAGACCTTTTGAACCCACAAATTCCATGGTTTAGTAGTAATGTTAAATTTTCAACATTTCCAGGACACATGGGGAGCAAGCGAAAGCACGTCAACCTCTTGTGACTGTCAAAGATCAACTTTTCAATAGACCGGACAGTCACCAAAGAGTTCTAACCTCCTCAATATCCCACTGTACCCGTAACCTCAAGAAGATCTTTTACCTCTGGAGCATTACCTCTGGAGGTAAGGCTGGGTCAAGTGCATCGGTCTCGTCACTTGCCTCGGTTCTATATTATGAGACCGGCCCTTTTGCCAAGTCGCACTCCGACCCTCGCAGTGTTATTAAAAACCGGAGCCGTACCACCTAGCCCAATAGACTTAACTGCACTTGAACTGATAGATACTATCGGTCAAGGTGCATCAGAAACAACAACAACAACAGATCTTTTGAACCCACAAATTTAACAATCTCATAAGTTTGGCGAATTTTGTCAGTTTCCAGGACACATGGGGAAAAGAAAGAGAATGCATTTTGTTTTGTCGAAATTGTGTATAGAGGAACCAGTTCCAAAGAGTTCGTACACCTCCTAATCCATATATCACCATAAACTGAAGAGAAATCTATTGAACCTATAAATTTTAAGGTCTTGCACAGACGGTTAGATCCGAGTATTTGTTGGGTACATAGGAAACGGGTAAAAACATAGAAGCAACTTGTGGCGTATCAAAGTTACTCAACCAAAAAATTGCATTCAGGACGAAATCTGAACTGGGTAAGAATTGTTGTGAGGTTTTCGTGAGAGAGAAAACGGACTTTCTTAGTTAAAAAGCCATAAAGTCTGTTGCAGTTTATGCGCAAATGTTCTCGGGATAAGTGGCTGCCAGATTTTAAAACATAAACTAACTCCATGATTGATAACGGGGTTAAAAGAACAAGACAAAAGATGAACTCACTGGCGGAACTGAAGAATCAGGTAAATTTTAGAATAAGAAATAATAGCTATATATAACAAAAGAAATCTGCTAAAATGAAAAAAAAGCATCGAACACAATGCCCCTAAAGGAATTGTTTAAAATACCGTCCAAGATTTTCCATCTCCTTCGGGGTCGTAAAAATGTTTACTTTATTTCTTGCTAGTATATTCATGTTTGCAATGTGAAGCAATGCGAAATGTTTATGATTCTTTTCTGACTTCTCTACGACTTGAATATAAAAGCAGCCAAAAACTATCCCTTCAAACATTTGAAATATTTTTGGTCCGAATCAGAGGTACTTAGCTTGTAGTAATATTAATTTTGATAGATTTCTTAAAATAATTAAACTTTTTGATTAACAAGGTATCAACCTCACTAGATTCCAATGACAGGTGTTCTTGATTTTCCTTGTAATAAACATGATTGCAATGCGCATAAAAACATCTTCATTAACATTCTTTCGTTTCGCAGTCAATTATCTACAGCCACTTTTCCTTATAGGAAGGCGTGTTTATTTCATTCCCCACGTGTAATCAAAATAAGCATTTAAGTTGTTCTTGCAAAAATGTTTTCGCATCTTTTAATACACCGTATTTGACTCGAAGTTCTGAATTGTGTAGACATGTGATATTTATGGGCTTAATCCTCGTTAAAAGTACGTCAGATTATAATTTGACATATAACTGTGATTTTTTTCTCTTTTCAGGGTAGGTTAAAATCATATCTGCATTTAGATTGTTTGTTATTCAGTGCTATACGATATAATGTTATTACGTTTGTTAATCATGTTAGATTGAGTAAAGTTTCCATAAAATGATATCATAATATAGATAAGTTGCTCTAAGTACTTGTGTAGGCATATGTATTTCTTTACTCATATACACATACATATTAGTACGTATGTAAATACATATACATGCAGGCATAAGTACATACATGTATGTATAAATATATGTATGTATACACACACACACATATATATATATATAGTATATATATATATATGAATGTATATAAAATACTTTTGAATCAAATATGGGTGTTTTTTTTTTTTTGGGGGGGGGGGCTACACGACGGCATATTAGACCGGGACCTTCTGCTCAAAGTCATCATGATGTTTGAAACTCAAATAGCAAGCAATTCAGTGGCAACGACTTGAAGAAGATACGTCGAAATATATCTACCTTTGGTGTACTAAAACAAGAAAAATCTATTGTTTTTTAAAGCAAAGGTTATCTATATGGACTTTCAACGATGATATCTTAAACAATCGTCTGATTTAGCATAAGAAATATCTAAATACGGAATCATTCGTTGCACTCATACATAGCTACACACATACTTTTTTAAAAATTTTATTTTAGTCACAATTAGCTTTAGCCAGCAGATTTAATGAAAATCACAAGCAACTTCTATAAAAACAAATTCGAAATAAATATAGAAAATTCCTGGCTTGCAAAGAAAAACAATTAGTAATTTTATATTCATATGTGTCAAAATAAACAGCGTTGTTTAGACAGCAGATGTTGAGGATGTACCAAAACTTCTTTTAACTCTAAAAACTTTTATTAAAGAGTAGAAAGACAAACAAGCCACATAAATAAACACCTTTGAATTTTTTCAAAAAGTTTAAAAAGTTTGAAAGTGTTAATAATGACTTAGCGACAAGAAAAGTGTAAATTTTAATTATGACAAAAACTCGACTTTTTTGCCGGAAGAAGCTTCTAAGGGAAAAAAACTGTATTTTCATTCGAATTTCTCAAGCTGGATTTATTTTAGAAGCATATATATAGTAAATATTTTACAATATTTCTAATCCCACCCTTTTAGCTATAACAAAAAAAAAACTCCAATTCAATTTCGAGAAACATTAATTGGAAAAATTAGAGAATTTGGTCAGTACTAGTGATAGAGGTTAACAACGACAGGGATAAGAGATCAATGTATGTAAATTTAGCTATGAAATGATGAATGCAATATTTAAAAATAAATTTCGCTAAATGGTGCGACTAATCACTATTTTTAATAGTTGAGATTGATATAGATTTGAATTTTACCTGTTAGAAGCCTATACATACGGGCAAAGGTTTGTCAAACAATGTATTGAACTATCTATCTCTTTATCTTAACTACAAAGAAGTTAAGAGAGATAGCTAACCATGGTCTATGGTCACTTGATTACCAATGGCCACGTCCATTGGTAATCAAACGACAAACTAAAGTCATTTCCTCTTGACTTCACTGGACAACTAAGAAAAGTGAATGAAACAATATGCCGCACAAAATGCTTCTACCCAGAGCTGCCCCCAGTGAATATCCAACGTGAAACTAACAACTCTGACTCGAAGCAATAGCTTCCACAAACTACAAACAACTTGTTGAGCCTTCTTCTTACAACTTCAATCTCCAGAATTGTCTTGATTTGCTTTGTATAATGGCTACTACGTTAGTCAGCTTCATAACCACCTTGATTTTCACTGCTTCTTGTTAGATGGATAAATGCACCCTACCTTTGGCTCCCCGCTCTCATTCATAATCAGTTAGTTCTGTGCTTACGTCGAACTCTCTTAATTAAATATTGCTGTTCCCTACTTTTCCACATTCGGACAGAAAAGAGTGCAACATTGGAGAAATCACTGGCGCTGGGAGAATTTGGCAACAGGAGGTTCAGGAGAGTAAACATAACTAAAAAATGTTTACTAAACAGAAAATAATAAAACAATGTATTTTGATGCCGTCAAATGTTATAATAATTTCGGGTTAAATGGCGGTATTGAGATTTCTCAAATTTCCAATCCTTTGAAGTATTTATGTATATTCAAGTTGTTTCTACGTCCCCTCCCCTCCCTTCTTTGTAAGTGGTTCCTAAATTTAGTCCGATTGTCGTCAAATCTGTCACTAAGGGTACCAAGTCTGACGCCAGATTTTTCAACCGTAACGCCTTCATGATTGTCTTATCTAATATTACGTATATACAACCAAATGAGGGAATTGTAGAATTAAAAGATTTTTTTTTAATGAAACAAGTCAAAGCATACATTTCAAATCCAGATATTCAGTTTTCAGATTGATTCCTGGGAAGTACAGGACATAGGCAAACTAAATCCCGGGACTCCCTTCTCTCGAAATTTAGTTCCTCATATCACTATGTGCTCTTTATACAAATATTGTCACAATATGTTAATCAAAAACGTACCTCTGGGTCTCGTCCTGAAGTTTTTCATCTGGTTGCCTGCCTTGGGTCTTATAGTTGTGAATTTTTAATATTATATTAAAATAATGAGCGTTTATGAGAAAAGAAATTATGAGAAGATAGATGAGTCACCCAAATGAACCCGAATCTAGTTCTTTAACAAAATTACTACATACATGGCTCGAGTCTCCATCTAATTCAATTTATTTCAGAACTTTAGTGCCTTCAATCAAATTATCCAGACGGATTTATAAAAACACAATACATGGCAATTTTCTTCGTAAAATTCAATTTATTTGGGGGCTTCAGTGTCAATAAACAAATAGATGAACTCATCGAAGAGGTGGCGAGTTCAGTTTAGATTTCCTATCTAAAAAATATCCTTTTTCTGAAATTTGGTTGTGAATTTCGTCGTATCGAAATACTTTTCCATTGTTTGCAGTAAGGAGAGTTAAAAAATGTAGCCATGCAAATTATTTGAACAGAGAACCACATCTGAATTTAATGTCTCATTTAAAATTTCCCATTCATAAGATTTCGTTTAAAAGTTCTTAATCTAATTGAAAAGTTTGGTTTATCTTCCAAAGTCTTTCGTGCATTGCCAGTAGACGTATATATTTTAAAATAATGTTTTGAAACTTTCACTGTATTAATTAAAACTTCTACTTAATTATCATACGCACTTTAAAAAGATATGAATAGAAAACAATTTTTTTTCAAAAACTAAATGCTGTATTACTTTTAATTACAGTTAAAAATGTTTCTTTCAAGAAAAGGATGAAATTCTCTTAAATTTCTCTTGTACAGTTCAAGTCTAAAAGAAAATATTTGGTTAATTGTATGGTTATAAAACTAATTACTGTTTCGCTGAGCGAAAAAAAATTAGATATATTCCTTTTGAATTTAAATTCATAAATAATTTTGGTAATTGAGATAACTTCTCAGTTTACTTGTTTTTCACTTCTTTACTCAGCAATAAAATTTAAATTATTATGAAGACAGGATTTTTTTCGAAGGTATTTCACAATTGATGTTTTAAATTTCATAGTAAAATTTTTGCTCCTTAATTTTTAAAAACAGTCATTGTTTTCAACTTGAAGCTTTTAATAGTCTTGATTTTTTGTTAAAATAAAGAAATGCATAATTAGGAAACCGGGTTCTTTCATTTTACGAGAGAGTATAATCCCTCAGCTCGCTAAACAAGATCTGATGTTTGTTTTAAAAGAGATTTCTCTGACTGACATTTAAAAAAAGATTAAAGATACCTATAATTTGGCATGTTTAATTGCAAATGTATGTATAAACTCTCTCGAGTATTGACTTATACTTTAATTACAAATAGTTTTTGTGTTTTTCTCTCTCATGTCTCAACTCTTGTAAATCTCGAAAAACTTCAATTAACTCTAGATCGGAATCTCGGTAGGAAGAATACTGTTTTTTGGCATATTTAAAATGGAAGTAGAGGTTCGAGTTTTCGAGATCTTCTTAAGGCAGTCATGTACTAACCCTATTGGATTCGCTCACCTCAATATTAACCTATGGAGAAAATGTGTCTTACCATTTACAGCTACATAAATACTGATAATCAAATAAAAATGGTATTTTCAGGTAGGCTGAACTTTGAAACAGGACTCATTTAATAAATTTCGCCCACCAAAAGATTTTTTTCCCCAAATAATTTAAATTTAAAAAATATTTTTTGCATTTTTTTAAACGAAAAATGCCCCAAGGTGTAAAATTACTTTCTCTATTACGGAGTACAATTAAAAAAAAATTTTCAAATCCAAATTGGGAATCCTTTGACGCATTTTCTTCGTCGGTTAGCATTGAGGTGAGCGAATCCAATAGGGTTAGTACACATACAGTAGCCTTAACAAATCGAGGTGTTATGTCGAGGATTCAGAGTCAGATTTTCCATGGAAAAAAGCTTAGGAGATCGAGTAAAGATTGTGGAGAGTGAAAATCATTGGCGGCTCCAAGGGAGTCAGTAGGGGCAATTACCCCTCCCCAAAACACCCGGCATATTTTTTTTCATAGCCTAAAATTATATAATCGTAGACCTAATACTAAATGAGTTTAAATTTAAAAGGAGACGATGCTTATTTCTTATATATATATATATTTATATATCACCCTAAGACCCGACGTTCCTCCCCCCCCCCCAAAAAAAAAAAAAAAAATGGGACTGGAGTAGGGATGCGACATCGATGTCGATGTTTTCAAAACATCGATGTTTTGATAAAAACATCGATGTTTTAAACATCGATTTATTGAAGCCGATGTTTTTTTAACATCGATGTTTTGTGCTCGATGTTTTACGTTGTCTCGATGGTTTTTTTTTTAATGAAAAAGTACCGTAATAAAAAAAATTTACCACGTAGCATAATTTTCACACTCAGTAAATGCAAGTCTGAATTCTGAAAAGGACGAATACAAAAGGGGGAATGATTCCTTAGCAAACAGACAAATGGCAATCAACAACCAATGAACCAATCAGAGCGCTTGGAATGTTCCTGACACTCCAGAACCTTCCATGGTGTTTTATTTTACAAATAGTATATACACGAGTGCATCCATTTAAGTTTTAGTTTCGTTATGGTTTTATATAAGTTGGCGTTAATATTATTGGTAAGATGCCTCCCAAAAGTACCGTTTGGAAATATTTTTACAAAACCTCTGACAAATTGGCGAAATGCAATATTTGCCTTAAGTCCCTTAAAACTTCTGGCAATACCACGAATTTATCTGGACATTTGAAGGCAAAACATGGCGGTATTTGCAACGAGAATTTTGAGTCATCAATGTAGCCCAAAGCAACCAAGTTTTTGTCATTTATGTCTGCCCAATCAGAGAGTAAAATTAAATCACCCCTCCCCCCACGACTAACGGAAATAACATTAATGTTAGAGATTACTAAACCAGTTTTAAAAAATGGATGTTCTAAAACATCGATGTTTAAAAACATCGATGGTTTTTGGGCGATGTTTTATTAGCATCGATGTTTTAATATTGAATATCGATGTTTCAAAACATCGATGTTTTGTTATCGATGTCGCATCACTAGACTGGAGCCTCCCTTGGTGAGAATTGAGATTTAGGTTTAGCTTCAGCATTACGATACGTTTGTCTACAATCACGAGCTGAATTTCTCTCGGTTATCTTCACAAACTGTTAAAACTAATTCCAGTCTTTCCTTAATTGTCTTTTTTTGGGTGAAGCTATTGTCCTTACACCGGATTCTAGCGTGGATGGAACAATACCGTAGTTGCACTGAAACCCAAATTTACTTTACCCCTCTGTAACGTATGCACACAAAAAAAGAGAGGGGTTACCCCAAATAGAACATTCTATTATTATGAGAGAGCATTTCCGAAATATGCAGTCATTAAAGGTTATAATTACTTTCAATATTTGAACGCCGTTTTCCCAGAAAAATTGGCAACACTGAGGCAAATTTAATATTCTGCGCGGTGTCCAGTCAGTCAGTTCTGATGACAAATCATCTTTTGGCTGATTTTACAGTCTTTTTCTACCATTCTTTCATTAAAATAGGTCCACATAAGAAATCAGGGGGGAGGGGCGAGAGTCGAGAGAAATGCGGCAGCAGTTAGAAGGCATTCCCAAAAAACTAGCGTGTTAACTGTTGCATTATCTGTCTAAAATAGGTGTTATCATGTTGCATTATACGCTTCTGAAGTGGTGATGTAAACAGCAGTGGCAGTCTTGTATGGTCTCATCAGGTATCATTGGTCGGTTTAGGCCAGGGGTCTCCAAACATTTTAGTCTAAGGGCCACACTGACTCCTCTACTAGGTCCCAAGGGCCAAGACCTAGCTAGCTAGCTCATCATACCAACATTCTGTAGTTTTGAATTACGCGCAAATTTTTATTTCGGGACAAGTCGGCTCTATAATTATAATTATACCGTTTAATTTCATTATGTAAATTACCTATGTATGTAACTTAGTGTAAGTTTTTTGGATAAATCTCATATCATTAATTACAGTTAAAATGTTCAATTTCATTATGTATGTCAGTTATTGTGTCTCTTAATTGGTCGTTAAATAAAAACATCTGATTGTTATTTTGTATGATTTACTTACATTGCAAATTTTGCAATGTAATCAAAATAAACTATGGTTGGTCAGATACCGGGCATGTCCGGCCTGCTACCGCGGGCCTGATTGGTGGAGCTCGCGGGCCGTAGTTTAGTTTTTTGGCTTTGGTTTGAAGCGCTACGGTCAATTTTAGAGACCCCTGGTTTTGGTTATCATTCATACAGACTTGAGGACACCAAATATTGCATATGATAGATCCTTGCATCATTATTCTATAGAGGTGTTTGCAGTGGGTTTTACTACTACGAAATCCGGGATATGCTGTTCGCTAATCTACTTCCCTATCACGAATACAGCAGCCACTTATTCCGAGGTGGAAGCGGGATTAATCGATAAACATTATTCAACGCCTATCAGGCTTGGCACCACTCAAAGTACAGCTCTCGGTGATGAAACATAAATAGTCGACGCCTTAAGGGCCCTGATTAAAGAGCTCCGTAACTGCAATTTGCTTAGAAATGGCTCTTAAAACGTCATGTCTCCTTAAATAGTTCTCAGATGATATGTCGGCGCTGTGGTTTCTGCTTTCGTTGCATTCAAAATAATTCTTTCGTTTAAAAAAATAATTAATCTGAAATAGTAATCTAATAAAATGAAACAAATATTCATTTTACTAAAGCGAAACAAAAAGGAAATGTTTAACGTTCACAAGCAAGTTCATAACGTTCATAATTAAGTTGTCCTTTGGCAATGCGGGGCACTTGTCAATGAAAGCATTAGCACATAATTCGCAAAAATTGTTGGATACTATCAATGAGGGAACCATAAAGGTGAACCAACACCTCTCCCCCTCCCGTGGTGCCACTTTAATTTAGACCGAGCACTTCCCAGGGGCGACATCTTGGGGATCGTACCTTTTCCCATCCTCTCTGACCTCATAGGACATTCCAGTCTAAGGATTTAACGTGCTCATATCCGACTTAGACACGAAGATTTTTAATGGCATTCGGGGAGATTCGAACCGAACACCCTCAATTTCAATCCCACCACGTTACCACTGGGCTACCTCGGGCCCGCAATATTTAAGTCATATAAGGTTAACCTATAATACTATACATAAATCAATTGTTTTCTCGCGTCTCTTTGCAAAAATTTACAGTCAATTTACCAGGATAGTCGCGTCATCATTCTTGTAAAAACACTTCACCGTGCTAGCATATATTCAAGTGGGGTATATTTCGCATACATATCTGCATATGCTCTAAAAAGGGCCTGCATCAGGTTTTACTTGGCCGCTATGCCATCAGATAAACTGACTTGAACGCTCACTATTTCGAACTGCATAACTTCCCAGACAAAAGTGTACTTATGTATTCACAGCGAACTTGGGAAGAATAAACGAGTTTCAATTAAAACCTTTTTATAGTCCACGATAGCAAACCTTCTGCATGAATGTGATTCGTAAGAAGCTTTTATCTGCAACTCAGAATGTACTTATTCTGAGTAGTTAGTCACTTTAAAAGGAAATACTAAAATGAACAACTTGGATGCTGTGTACTAACCCTATTGGATTCACTCACCTCAATTTTAACCTATGGAGAAAATGTGTCTGCTATTTACAGCTACATAAACGCTGATAATCCAATAAAAATGATATTTACATAGAGCTTGAACTTTTCTGCTCCTTGCAACAGGATTCACTTCATAAATTTCGTCCATCATAGGAATTTATGACCATTTAAAACACACTATACCAGATTTTTTCCGCAAATAATTTAAATTTTAAAATATTATTTGCATTAAAAAAAGCGAAAAATGCCCCAAGGTGTAAAATTTCTTTCTCTATGAGAGTACGATTAATATACAGTGTGTAACAAAATTATAAGACCACCCAAAATATCACTCATTTTAATATTACACTGCATAAAATGAATAATTTTAAAATTTGAAGCAAATGAAAAAAGTTATATTTTCTCGAATAAATCGCTGAAAGGAAAAAAAATTGAGTTAATTTCACCCAGCAAATGATTTTTTGAAATCTTGGTGTAACATAAATATAAGACCACTTATTTTTTTATTTAAAATCGCTTGCGTTTTTAAAACTATTTTATTTTTTCTTTCAAAATCGTAGATAAACTGTAACTTTACATCACAAATAAAATAAATTAATAATTAATAAATAAAATAATTAGTATATTTAAATATCTCTTAAAAATAAAATACATATATTTTATATTTCATTTATTAACATTAACCTAATTTAATTTTTAAAAAAATATGCTATTTATAGTAAAAATCACAAAATCCACAGTGGTCTTATAATTTTGTTACACACTGTATATATATATATATATATATATATATATATATATATATATATATATATATATATATATATATATATATATATATATATATATATATATATTCAGGTACTTCATGATTAATATGCATTTGTGTTTCTTTTTGGTAAAAATTAACAAAATTAAAAATTAAAAAAAATTCAGATAGTCTCTTCTAACGAAACTACCGCGGATTATTAACGTAGGATTACTTATCGTTGCTTTTTTTTAAACGCATTTTGATACTTTTCTGTTTAACTGTTAACTGCTACTGGGTTTGGCGCGCTGCCAAAATTATAACTCGCGACGGACTCTGAATTTTTTTCTTTCCGGAGGACCGTTATTGAGGAACGTAATCCTACGTTAAAATCTTTAAATCCAAGTCGGCAATCCTGGGGCAAATTTTCTCCATAGGTTAAGATTGAGGTGATCGAATCCAATAGGGTTAGTATACACAGCGGCCGTAAGTAGTGTACCCCCAAACACCTGCTACTCCACTTTTGACGTCTACATATTTCATGATACATGTGCATTCATATGATTCTGTTGACGCATTTAAATACTGAGTTTACACATTTTATCAAGCTATTTATTAATCCTCGATCATTAACTATACCAAAAAACAAGCATAATTCCTATGTTATATAACCTACCAGAACAATTTATTCCCTTCCAATCTCCATTTGTATGGAAATCCTATGGGTAAATATTTATATATAATAAAAAATAAAAAAAAACTGAGTGCCAGTTAAGAAAATCTTTCCGCAGCATTTTTTAGCGAAGTTGTTCTGATAAACTTATCAAATATTCATATGTTCCTCCAAATCGACCAAAAAATTTTTGAAGTAACTTTGAACTAATTTTACTGAAACTATAATCCCGAAGTTTTATATTTGGAAAAAGAAGTTTTTCATTTAGTATTTTGTTCGTTCTTGCCGGGGAGAAGAAGGCAATTCAAACAGATTCTTTCTTGACAAAATTCCATTATGCTTCTATTTGTATATTTGTATTTCTTCAATCACGTTGCTCTCGGATGAACAAATTGACATTTTACGCGGTCATAAGTTTTTTTTAGTTTTTTTCTTCGATGAAAAAAGTAGAAAAATAGCTGTTGTTTGCGGAACAAATTTTAAATTCCTAAAAAATTAAATCTTTAGATTCTTGTAGTTCAGTTCACTTGAAAATAGAAGGAAAAAAAAAGACAGGTTTTTTTAATACGAAGAGCAGAACAAAACCAAACTACATTCGTTTTTCGAACACATTTTTTTTTTCACACGCTCGTGAGATAAAAATCTATAATTCGATTTTCAATACGGTTTTCGTAGTTTATAAGAAAAAGTACATTTTTATAGAAAATCTTTTCATACTTCTGACATATCTAAAATTCGATAAAGGTAAATGTTCGCATAGATTTCATCAGTGTTGTATAAGCTTTTTTAATGTACAGTAGGATTCAAAACCAGTGAACTTTAGCCAGTAGACTTTAATAAAATTCTTGTATTGATTTTTTACTTAATTAATTACTTAAATTAAGCGAGAGAACCTTTTTTTCAGTCATTCTTGAGTTTGTTTTTTTATTGATGCCAATAAATACATCGCCATACCGCACTATGTGACTTTAGTTTATCAATTATTGAGTTTTCATCACATTATTAACGTTACGTTATCATATGCGATGCATAGAATATCTCTGTAAGCTCCCCTTTATGCAGAATGTGATAAGTTACGAAAATTAAACTATAAAGTATCGGTTTAATATCTATACGCTGGGGTATGCTGTCGATCTCTAACACGAGCAAAGGCAATTTAATACCGGTTCATATACGTACCATATTGTTAAATATATTAAGGCCATCTAGTTAGTTTATTTGTTAGCATATTAAGGATGAGGGTGATTGGCAGATCATGCTCTAGATCAGTTGTGCTCAAATTGTGGCTCGCGACCCCCTTGTGGGGCGCAAAAATATAATTAGAGGGGTTGCGGACAGTTTGAAGTAAATTTATATCTTACTGAATTATTCAATTAAAAATTTGCTTCAAATGTACTAATCATTTCGAAATCATGCTCTTTTATAATCTTTCTAATTTTTGTGTGTGAGGCTCTTACATTTCTGGATTCACCCTTGGTAGACGGCTGTGAGGCTCTTACATTTCGGGACTCACCCTTCAAATAGTGTTGGTTCTTTATTAATTAAAAATTAACGAAAATTAATTTCGATTCCGGAAGTTCTAAGTTGTCTCCGCTGTGTTTAGCGACGTCTGTATGTAATTTCATGATCGTCTCTTTTAAACTGTGATTGGTTTGGTTTGGTTTGGTTTGGAGCGCTACGGTCATTTTTTTTTTGCTACACGAAGGCATAATAGACCAGGACCTACTGCTTAAAGCCGATTCCGAAAGGGCTACAAACGTCCATGCCAAGAGTGGGATTCGAACCCACAGATTCAGATACCGAATGCCAGCGCCCTAGCCATCGGCCGGCCCTTTAAACTGTGAATTTCTATACAATCATAACTAAACAAAGATTCATTTTTATATATTAAATTTTGTTAATTTTTGCCTAAAAGAAGCACAAATGCATATCTATATATTTAAGTTGCTAAGCTGACTTTCTGGGCAGTCCGTGAGAGAAATCTACTGCATCAATTTACTTAATTTTGGTCTTAAACGAAAGATTGTAATCTGTAGATTTGTCAAATTTGGTTTTTGTAACCGCAATTTCTATTAATTAGTGATAATTTACAATTGAAAACTCACTAAGCACGAGGCCACTTAAACGCATTAATTTGTTTCTGCACATTATTATGATTTTCAACATTTGGCAATGGTGTGTTGAGTATAATTTGTGTTTTAGTACATTAATTTACTATCTAGCCGTCATGTTTTGACGGGTACCAACTAGTTAATCTTTAAATATCAAGTATAAGTCACTTGAGATTTGCCAAAAACGGAAGGTGAGACTTTTTTTTATTGTTATTATGCAAAGTGAATATATACCCAAAATCTACAGTTCATTGATTTTGAAGATTTTTTTTTTTTTGGGGGGGGGGGGGGGGGGGATGCGGAGGCACTTGTCGCTAAACATTCGCCCGTATGTACGCCGCGAGACTGCTGGCCATTCATTTAAGGGGGCATCGTATAGGTGGCCAGCACTATACCCTACTTGCCGGTCCCGTAATTTAGAACCGAGTCAAGTAACGAGACAAGTACACTTCACCCTGATGATCTGATAACTCTAGAACTTTTTCCAATTTTATCTTTTATAGTAATTCACCTTGAAGAAGTGATGGAGTTCGGGTTAGACACGGGATGCAACTTTTAAACTCAATAATTCTTGTCGGTTGGTAATTTTTAAACGTAAGTTTGCTTTTTACATTATTTCATTTAAAACTTACATCACATAAATTGTCAATAAGCTAATAAATGAACAATCACCAATCGAAGAGTTATCCTGATCTGAGCATTTTCCAAAATATCTATGTTCAATATTTGTTTGTTTGTTTGTTTGTTTTTCGAACGTGCACTTGCCGCTAGACATTCGCCTATATGTACACCGCGAGACGGCTGGCCGTTCATTTAAGGGGGCTCCGTATTCATTTAAGGGGGCCAGCACTACCCCCTACAAGCCGGTCCCGTAATTTAGAACCGAGTCAAGTGACGAGACCGGTACACTTGACCCCGCACACCTCCAGAGGTAAATTTGAGAACTTGGAGAACATTGCAGCCACGACAGATTTTTCGTGCACCAGCCGCCAATAGTGTACACAGCGGTGGATTTGTCAGCGACGGGCATCGAACCAGTGATGTAATTTTTAAAATAGTATGTTAAAATTTGTTTTGTTTGCATGAGTTTAGATTGTTTGCATGAGTTTGTTAACAAACGTTATTCCCTTTAAAACTACGAACTTAACATCCATGTAAAGTATAATTTCTTTATTCTCGGTGATTTTTGGAAAAAGTAAAAAGTAAATCTCATAATAAAACCCTTTTTAGCTGTATTCCTTCCCTGAGACAAAATAAGATGCCAAATAATAATCTGCTAAAATAATTTGCATATGCATTTAAGCGAAAACTACCAAGGAGACATAGCATCTTATCTAGGTGAGAAATTGTGGATAGTTTGCTATCTCACAGAGACCTCATTTGCTAAACTCCCGAAAATAAAAGATTTTAACGATATTTTCCCTTCATTGAGAAATAAAACTTTTATCTCACCGAGTATAGTCTGAAATCATCAAGCATTCTATTTTTGATGTGGAAAAAGAGAAAAAAAAACCATATATATTTTCTTTATCAGAAATGTTCTGACAGTTAGTAAGAAAATATTGCAAGAGTTATAAAAAAGCTCACATTCCTCGCAATGCATTCTTGCAACCGGCAACATATGAAAGAGATTATTGCATTTCTATTCCCGAGAAAAAGCTGCGAAATAATTCAGATTTCAATAAGTCTAGGTTTTTAAAGTGCGGTAAAATCAAGCCTCTTATAGTTCGAAATATTTAAAGTGCTGAAATTTCTCCCTCTATGTCTTTATGTGGAAATAGTTTATAACAAATTGAGGCATCTATAGCTTTCAAAGTATTTCCACGATGTGTTTGAGGTATTCTCATTTGCGGAAGTGGTTTGAAACTTCTATTTGATAAATTAAAAGGATTGTACTGGAGTATTTTAATTAAAAAATGTGAAAAAACAACAACCATTATTTCCTTAAAATAATTTTGGTCCCACCCTGTCAGACTCTCGTCTCCCATTCTTAAGCGGTAGTAATTAGTTGAAGGAATCGAATTATTTTTTATAAATATTGAAGTGTTGAATCATGAGTATAATGATACTAGATGGGTTTTTATTTTACACAAATTCTTTAAACTAGACAGACATAATTTAAAACAATGGTTCGAAAAAATAAAATAAAATTTTTCGTCATTCAATCTGTACTGAAAGGAGTTGATGGCCTAATTAGTGATGCGACATCGATAACAAAACATCGATGTTTTGAAACATCGATATTCAATATTAAAACATCGATGCTAATAAAACATCGCCCAAAAACCATCGATGTTTTTAAACATCGATGTTTTAGAACATTCATTTTTTAAAACTGGTTTAGTAACCTCTAACATTAATGTTACTTCGGTTAGTCGTGGGGGGGGGGGGGGGGGGGGGGAGAGGTTATTTAATTTTACTCTCTGATTGGGCTGACACAAATGACAAAAACTTGGTTGCTTTTGCGTTGGGCTACATTGATGACTCAAAATTCTCGTTGTAAATATCGCCATGTTTTGCCTTCAAATGTCCAGATAAATTCATGGTATTGCCAGAAGTTTTGAGGGACTTAAGACAAATATTGCATTTCGCCAATTTGTCAGAGGTTTTGAAAAAATATTTCCAAACGGTACTTTTGGGAGGCATCTTACTAATAATATTAACGTCAACTTATATAAAACCAGAACAAAACAAATACTTAAATGGCTGCTCTCTTGTATATACTATTAGTAAAATAAAACCCCATGAAAGGTTCTGGTGTGTCATGAACATTCCAAGCGCTCTGACTGGTTCATTGGTTGTTGATTGCCATTTGTCTGTTTGCCAAGGAATCGTTCCCCCTTTCGTATTCGTGCTTTTCAGAATTCAGACTTACATTTACTGAGTGTGAAAATTATGCTACGTGGTAATTTTTTTTTTATTATGATACTTTTTCATTAATAAAAAACATCGAGACAACGTAAAACATCGAGCACAAAACATCGATGTTAAAAAAACATCGGCTTCAATAAATCGATGTTTTTATCAAAACATCGATGTTTTGAGAACATCGACATCGATGTCGCATCCCTAGGCCTAATGGGATAGTGTCTAAGTAGAGGAGGAGAGGGGTTATTGCTTGGAAGGGGAGTCTCCATCCAATAAAACATCAGGTTCTTGCACAGACATTCTTTCTCTTTTCAGTCTCTTAACACCACCGATCCCTGTTGTAGACTCAGATTTAAGGAGTTTCACAACAAAGCTATCAAGAGAAGTTTTCTTTTGCCTATGTTTCAAAATGTTATTGAAGTGAGACATGGTTTGATCATTAAACAAGTCCACATTTCCGTTTGCTAGAGCTTTGTCAGGGTGATACTTCACACAAGTTACAGTCACACAAGATACAAGTCACAGCTTCTACCTAAATAACATTTTATGAAAGCTGTATGCAAGTTTTACACTGTGAGAGCTTGACTGTAATATCAACTCCTCTACTTAATTTCGTTGTCAAGCCCATGGAAATTTAGATATGGATCTGCAAAGATATTTTCTTTTTAAATAGAATTCTTAAGAATCGTTATATAATAGTTGCACTTATCATTAATTACCTTCACACCATTAGAATTAATGCTTCTAATATTGAATAAATCGCTGTTCACATTGCATGGTTGTTAACATTCTGAGCTTCAACACAGTGGACTTGGGTTCAAATCCCGAAAACAGCTTGCCCGTTTCTGTGTCGTTCCTCTCACAGAGAGCAATGCTGGCTCACATAAATGGTGCTCCCATAATAAAGTAGCCAGCAAAACATCACGGATCTTCATGGGCCAGTGTCAGAAGAAATACCTACCTTCAGAAGACAAGTGCCTGCCAGATATAAAAGATATATATATATATATATATAATATATACATGAAGAAATCTGAGTAGTAAAAGTAAGAATTAGTCAGATTCCGTTCGGGCTTCAAATTTAACCGGAGTATCATTGCGGTTCGTAAAATGCACTCTTGCTATCGTTTTGTTACAACATGATTTGCAACACCGTAATAGTTAGTAACATATAGTGTGTATTAAAAAAAATGAGTACAAAATTTTCCGATAAGAAAAAATATATTTGTTTTAAATCACGCGTACTCTAAAATATTTCCATTTTACTTGATGCTTGTTGAGGTACGCCTTTTATTTCCATTTACTTATTTTTTTACTATTCATATAAATCTTGAATTGAAGATATTGTTGCAGAGATCCTCAAATTTAGACTAAATACGTATGTTATGTTCCCTTGGTACTACGTTAATTGTTTCATAATATTTTGATAATCACTTATGATACATATTTAGGATTTACAACCTTTAACTGAATTGGCTTATTCATTATATACCTTAAAAACAGCTGGTGGCATCGCGACATACATTAAAAGAAGGTGGTTGTGTGAATAGCTATAAGAGACTGAAAAAAAAAGCAAGTCGTGAAATAGCTCACTAAAGAGATCAAAAGGAAAATAAGGTGCGAAAAACCGCGGTAAATTTCAGAGAGATCCGTACAAGTGGAAAAAAATTCGACGAGTGAAGAAAACATTCAGAAGCTAATTACATATGACGCAATGGAGCAACAATACAAAATGTAATCAGTATTGTAACTAGTCATGCCGAAAACTATCCCGGTGAACATATGTGACCCAGTGATAAGAGAAGTGGAGAAATACTTTCCGAAGAATTGTAGAATTCGAGGTGTCGTGAATGAGAAAAAATTAAAAGGACGGTTGCCAATGCAATTTCTTTCAATGCTTTTAAAGGATACAGAATTTCTTCTCTGGGTCCATGCTTTGATAAAGAGTACATATGTCGACTTTTACTACTTACGATGAGAGACTTTAAATTTCCAGCTTTTAAGAATAATGCTTCAGAAGATTTCAGATTTCGAAAAGAGGTTTCACAAACTTCCGATTTCTATGAAAGATGTTTCGAGTATGAGAAATCTTCCTCATTGCGAACATGGAAATTCGTTCGAACTGTGTGAAAAGAACTTAAAAAGAAAATGAAAAGTGACATGTTTCAATTGAATTTGCAAAAATAATTTTATAGAGTCAGTGATGGAAATGTATATGAATATACCATTTGGATCCCTCACATTTTAAATTATAATTCAATATATCTTTCGTTTACATGAGTATAAAATATAGATATGTATTAGTTAGCAATATACTACTCACTAAATAAGTAACAAAATTGGGTATTTAAATTTCTTAAAACTGAATTGATCATTTCTCCATTCAATTCGTTATATACATTATTTAGGATTTACAACCTTTAACTGAATTTACTTATTCGTTATATACCTTAAAAACATCGGATATTATCATGCATCTGCAACAGCTAAAGTCGTCCATCAATCGTTTCATTAAATTCATTTTATAATACAACGCAATAATACTTTATATTTGACTTCATTTAACATTAGAAGGGCACAATCTGGCCCCTTAAACTAAAATATGTACAGCTCCGGGGAAAAAAAAAGACGTTTGTTTCACGAATCACTTCGGAATTTGATGCAAATTTCTGCCCTGCGGGGAATTTTTTCATATTTGGAAACAAGTTGTAGTCTCAAGGGGCCAAATCTGGAGAATACGGAGAGAGTAGAACAATTTCGTAGCGTAACTCTAAGGGCATGTTCACATAGAATAGGCAGAGTCACATAGGCAGAGTCAGTGTAAAATATTTTAACCAATCATACACCAGTAAATGACCTACTTAATCAATCAGCGCCAACGGAAACTTTAACGCTGACGTTCCCGCATTTCATGTGAACAGGCCCTAACAGTTTTGCCACCGCAATTGTAGGTGAATGAGCCAGAACGTTGTCATGATAGGAAAGAACCTTTTTATCTGCTAAATGTGGTCTTTCTCTGTTAGTTTCACTATTTATCCTGTAAAGATATATATTACTCTAAGGTAATTTTTTGTCCTTCTCTGAATGATCAATAAAGATTATACCATGGGCATCCCAAAAAACTGTGACCATAAACTTTTGTGGAGCCGCTTTTCATTTTCTTTAGTGCAGGTTCACCTGCTCCAACATACTGTCATGACTGTTCTTTCCAGAGGCATAACTACTATTGCACCAGGTTCTGCAATTCGCAAAAGCTCTGATTATTAAGTGTGCCGCCCCCCCCAATTTATTTAGTAAGCCGGACAATGGACGAAAATCTAGTGCGCTTGCAATCGATACCACAGTTTGTGGGTTCAAGTCGCACCATTGACTTAGATATTTGCAGCTATTCGGAATCGGCTTTAAGCAGCAGGTCCCGGTCTAATGAGACCCTGTGTAGCAAAAGAATAACAGTAGTTCTATCAACCAATCAACCAACCTATAAAGTAGAAATTTTTGAAAGAAATTCACTTTTAAAAAATCTGAAATCTCTTTATTTGAACAATTATGAGTAACCTTTATCATAGAACTTGAGGTATTCTTTCGAGAGTTCTCCAAATACCTTCCCATGTTCGATTTGGATGGGAGTAATGGGATTTCTTGGCCGAAAAATTTACGGCTGAAGTTTACTTTCTGAAAACGTGGAAAGTAATAGGAGGAGGGGCTTCAATGTGCTTTCAAACAAAACTCGGCATAGCATTAAATTTTCCAATGTATCAGAGAAGGGAGTAAAAAGATGCCCTTCTTTTTATCGGAAGCGCACTCTGACCGCTCACACGCATTTTTAAGCCATTAGTTATTCCTTGATTTAACACTTGATTTCATTGATGTGACTGTAAGCACAGGTTACATCCCCTTTCTGTCCAGTGGACATTTTGACTAGGGGGCGGGGGCATATGTATAAATAAGAAGTTGTAACGCTTTAAGGGTTTGGGATGAAGTATAGAAGCATAGGCGCAAGAGGAAGGCAGGATTTCATCGTGTTATGTTAAATCTCTCAAGTATGCTTAGTAATTTTGGTTCAGTTACCCTTTTCATAATCTTGATGTCCCCACGAGAGACTCAGAAGAAAGTCACCATAAAAGAGCCAATCACATCCCAAATGAACAATGTTCCTTATCGTGCATTTTTCCCAGTCTTGTATAAAGTAGCACCCAAAGAAACACTCGAAGAACTTTGATTATTCCTAGACCAACTATTTATAGGAAAACATAAGCGAAGGTTAGTGATGCTTGTTGCTATCTCTGTTGTACAGTGCTGTTTTTGAAAGATTCCATTAAAATATTTCACGTTATTAAGTCTTCGTTTAAAGGCCACGAGTTGCTACAATTTCTGGTGAACATAATTTTTTTTTGGGGTGGGGGGTGGGGTGGGGGGTGGAGGGGGAGGTGGTTACCAATATTTTGTGCAAAGACTCAAAATGTTTAGTTACGCTGCTGGATCTTTCGTCCCTTGCTGGTATTGATGTATACCTGTTTCATTTACTATTACAAAAGGCACAAAATCCAAATGGCTGCCGAGAAAATTGGATTGCATTCATCATTTATTAATCTAAATTTTTTGAAAAACTTGTTTCATTTAATTCTTAGCTGCTTGTAAATCGATAATCCGATGCCCGTTTTAAGCAACTCTTGTTTTATTTTGCCTTTACTTACACATCAGACATATCGTAATCTTCTAAATAAGGATACCATCTGTATGATTGAACACCGTTTTTTTTTCTTATGAATTACAGTCGAACACATTCAGAGTTTCAGCACTATGTAGATAGATTTGTAAACATAATAAAATTCTCTTTAGATTACAAAAAGTATCTTTATTGTTATTTGATTCTGAATCAATACAATAGGTGCATCATTTTCCCTGGAGTTCTGATCTGTTCTGTTCTTGCTTTTTCACGCCTTTGACTGGGGGATAAATGTTTCTAAATGTTTTCCATTTCCTACAGATTTCATTTTTGCTAAATTAAACATTTAGGTAAAATTAAATAGAGAAAAATGTACTGTAGTGTTTTCCCTTTGTGTCTTAAAAGACCTTTTTAGTGAAAACATGCTGGGTGGGGGGCGCAGGATACGTGGAAACCATTGAACAGAATCGCGGCTCGAAAAAGGTTGGGAAACACTAGTCTAAGGGCCTGTTCACATAGGAGTCCGTTCCGTTGCGTTGTGTTAAGGAAAAGATGACGTTGAGGCGAAAATAAACCAATCATAGGCCTCCAAATGATTAGCAATGAAATTTTTAACGCCTATGATTGGTTTATTTTCGTCTCAACGTCATCTTTTCCTTAACGCTATGCAACGGACTCCTATGTGAACAGGCCCTAATACTATCAGATCACTTAGCACTGAATCTAAACCATACAGTGAATAAAATTTAAAAGAATTTTATCGAATCAAAATTATATTTAAGTGTTAATCAAACTATTTCATGGCCAACTGTAGTTCTGTGCATGATCACGAGGAAATGCTCTTAGCAACCATTTAAATTTAGTTTGTTTTTCTGTCTGACGTCGAACAATTTAGAAAATCAAGGTTGTTCTAGAATAGATAAATGACAAGTTAATGTCTGAATTTTAGTTTTCCTTCAGAAAAATGACTTTAGGATAGAGAATAGCTCAAACACATGTTTTTAATATAAGCTTGTTTCCTTCTTCCTGATCATAATATACTAGGCTGCAGAAAGTGTGCATTGGTTCCTTGTGAAGATGAAAAAAGGAAGAAACACAGATGTATATTTTGAACCAAATGCAGTTGAACGTTTCAGCCAAGGAGGAAGCACAAGTACGTCTTATCTTCTGATTACAACTTATCTCTTACAAAAACATGGCCGCGCCCTTAAAGAATATTGTTTACTATAAATTATTGCAAATAGGTAGCAAAATACCATCACGTTTGGTTTCTACTTCAAGTAATAATAGTAAGAATTTTTGTTTATCTCATTTTTGATTTGTTCAATACTTATACAGTGTAATTTTTTCTCGTAATTTGATTTTTAAGATCGTATAATTGTTAACAAGCAAAAAAGTCTCTTCCTAATTGGGATCAACCGCCCTGAGAAACGGAATAGTATTGATGATGAAACAGCTTCACAATTGCGACAAGCATTCGAAGACTTTGAGAATGATTCTGAAGCTTATGCTGCTGTATTATATGGTAAAGGTATGTGTGCAGATCGTATTTATTGATTATAAGTATAGATTGCCCGGAAAATATGCTGATGTTTTACAGTAGAAGTAGTGTAAACCTTTTTAAGAATTGTATAATCTCCATTCAAGGAGTACTTTTTAGATTACTTACTGTTAAAACCAGAATTCAACTAAATGTCATTACAAGTAATATATTGAGTGTATTTGTTGGATATACTCATTATCACATATTATGAATATAAAATGTCGCAGGAAACTTTTTTTATTTATTTCCTATCATGATGAATTATTTGTATATTTGACATGTGTTACAAGTGCTGTTGCCAATTAAAAAAGAAAAAGAAAAAACATGAAAATTAACATTCACAAAAGTGGTTATCACTTTGGGTATTGTAACTACTTTAATAACATTATAATTCTTACTGAACATCCATGTATTTTGCTTGCTTATCTGTTGTGTTAGGTTCAAGTGAATACAGCAATTCTCAAAATCTCTCTCTTGCAGCTGTAGGCATGTTTTTGAGATGCTTGCTATCAATATATTCTTTATAAAGATACTTACATAAGAGACTCAATATTTTATATTTATACCTTCAAAGGGAACAAAATAATCTGAACTGAGGAAAGAAAGAAATAATCTGTGAAAACAGATTTGCAGGTCCTATTATTACAGTTCTTATTTTAACTAAACCTGAACAATTATACTAAAATACTACCTATTCCCTGATGTACAAAGATTTATTGATAGTTATGTACTATAACATATTGTTCTTCACATTTCAGAATACATCTTTGTAAGATATGTATCGAACTTTCGTTTCGTGGATTTTTATCAAAGGATCGCTAAAATTAAAAGTTTGGAGATTTTAGTGGATTTTAATTCATTACCTACTCCATATACTATGTAAAAGGTGTTTGGATATTTGGATTTTTTTTTTCCACCTTCATTTCTGTTTTTAAAGCAGAAAACTTAAATATTTTCCTTTGTTGAATGTTTAGTTTAGACTGTATGTTTGAATGTTATAACATATAATTTTCCTTTATTTTTAAAATTATTTTCTGAATTTTTTTTTTTTTTTTTTTTCAGTGAGTCTCTTAAAATTTTACGTTGTTTTTAATAAGTATTTTTGTATGTAAAATTTGTTTTTAAAAGCTTCGCTTTGCAAACCTTTATATTCTGATTTAAGGATATAAATTTTGTTTAAATTGAATGAAATTAGAAATTCTGTATTATTAGTTAAAAGTTTAGCAAAGTAAACTATTAAAAATATTTTATGTTTTTATTAACTTACTATCAAACTTTTAACTATTAATACAATTTTACATATACCAGAATTTTATATATATTTTTTCATATTCCTGAAAACATATTTAATTTTTCAGGAGGAAATTTCTGTGCTGGCTATGACTTAAGTGAAGTTGCAAAAGGAAATTTTTATGGCATATCTAGTGCTCATGGTCCATTGGTATGTTAAAAAAGTATTTAGTTATTTATTGTTAGGTGTCCTGTATGAGAAAAAGTATATTTTCAATGCAGATACTGGTGATAATCAGAATTTAAAAATTAAGTTAAGTTCAAATATTAGCTTGATGTTAAAAAGGTATTGTATATTATAAAGTTTTAGATAAAATTGATGCTTATTTATATTGTTTGTAAGAAATATTAAATAGCTCTTGTGTGTTTCATTTTCAATATATTGTATTACAGAAAATAAATCTAATATCATAATTATAAAAATATTTTAAATGAGTTTAATTTTACATGAAATTGAAAAAATATATAGGTAATATGTATGCAGCTGATGGCAAAGCTAGTTTCCAACTGGTCTTAAATCATTTCCAGTCTTTTAGTTCTTTATTAATTAAATACTAATTGTACTATATATCAGTCTCACTGAGCTGTTATTTAAAAAAAGGCATTTCTTAGAAAATATACTAATGTGTATCAATATTTATAATGTAATGATTCAATTTTAAGATTTTTTTTTAAGTCATGTGTTCAACATAATCAACTTATAGCACAACAAAGTGTTAGCAATGGGAGTCTGTCTAAGGTTACCTATGGCTAGCCCTGTGGTAGCGTGCTGGCTTTTGGTGCTGAGGGTGCTTGGATCGAATCCTGACACACACCATTAAATATCTCCATGTCTGGGCGGATATGGATACGTTAAATCCATAGACTGAAAAGTCCCTCTATGAGGTTAGAGAAGGCGGGAAAGGGTACAATCTCCCCAGATGTCACTTCTGGGGTTGCTCAGTTAAAATTGAGGTGGCAACTAGCTAAGACAGACTCCGACTCTTGTGATGCTATTTAAACCGGAGTTACAAATTTTAGCCAAAAGCCTATATGAACCTGGTTTGAAACTTCCAGCCAGAGGGCATTGGAAACAACAGCAACAAAATGTAGTCCTTTGAGCTCTGGAGGCTTGCTCGCTCTTCGTTATGAGTATGGCTTTATTTGTTGAAAAGTTACAGAACCAAGCATTCTTCATCTCTTTCAATAAAGTTTCTTTTAAAACTTTATGAGCCAATGTTTTGATATGTTTTTTTTTTTTTTTTTTTTAAATTTGCGCCTTCCCATAGATTCTTAGCATGATCCCTTAGATTAGTTTACAGTGCATTCATTTTTATTTCATAAACAACAACAGTCTGGCAGTCTTCTCTCTCGTCTTTTTTTTTCTTCTGGTAATTTTGGTTTAGTTTCCACCATCAGATTTTTATGTTTTCTGTACTTCAGAATATTTCAAAATAAATTTGCAACATAATACATTGCAAAATTTCTTTCTTTTTTTACTATTTAATAACTTGACCCTGCAAAAGATCTTATTTAATGACCAACAACATATATCTCATTTAAGCTACTTGTATTTCAAATGAGAAAAGATTGCAAATGTTTCTTAAAATATCAAATATAGGGAATGTTCAATGTAAACTATATATATATATATATATATATATATATATATATAATATTTTGAAAAAAAAAAGAAAGAAGAATTTTTAAGAAAATTTTCTTTTGGATTTTTTCTTTAGATTATTTAATGCGATATAAAACAAATTCAAATTTATGAAATTTTAAGATTAATTCAACTACAATGAGTAAACTGGGCATATTTATGATATATTTAAGAAATATTCCTCATTTTATACTACTAATCTAGTTTATCTCCTTATCGTTTTTCTAAATCAGTTATTTAATTTTAATATGTTACTGTCCATTTATTGCTTATGCTGAACATTTTTTATGTGTGTGTTTCTAAAAATCTTCATAAAAAAATTTGTTTTATTGTTCTTTTTAACATATTGCTAATCAATATCTGATATGATTTCATTTTAGGGACCTACTAAAAAACTGCTATCTAAACCTGTAGTTGCAGCTATAAATGGCTATGCTGTTGCTGGTGGTTTTGAATTAGCACTATGGTGTGATCTTCGTGTTGTAGAAGAAACAGCTGTTATGGGATTTTTCAACAGGAGGTTTGGTTAGTTTTTCTCTTGCAGTGCACATTATTTTATTATTGCCTTATTAGTTTTGCTTTAAGTAGTTATATCCTTGTTTTTAAGATTTTGTTAATTGGAAGTATAATGCGCAAAATGGTTTACTGAGAAACTATATTAAGAAATTTTTGTTTTATTTGCATAGTTACATTTTTTTTTTGAAATACTTAAGGTAACCGACTGGGTTCAACACCCATTTTTTGAAAAACAGCAAAAATTAATGTACTATTGATGGTTTCTAATGTATTTGCACATATAAAAACAATTCAAATGGATGCAAAAAAAAAAAAAATTTGAACATAATTTATGAAAAACCAGGCAATATTTGATATTTACTCCTACAGTAGATACAGAAAAAAATATTAAAATGATATAAATTTGTTTTATTTACATATGCACTTCAGAGACCTGAGAATGTAATGGAACTCAATCTTAGGCATACATGAAAAAGACATGACAAAGATTTCTTTGAGTAATTGCTTTTCAAGAATATCTATGAATACAGATGATAAATTACAATATTTGATTTTCTTGAGCTTAATACTAACAATAAAATATTAAAGGATCATGAAAGTTTAGCAGGTATTGCATTTTGTAATGTAGTTATCTTTGTATTTAATTTTTTCAAACAGATTGCTTGGTTTTGTAAATAGACTGTTAAAACTATTTTTAGAATCTTGCACATCTATCAACTTTTTACTGTTGAATTCTATGTTAAATGGATAATATTTATTAATATTTCAAAATAAACATTTATTTCAATTATTTGAGTAATAAATTATTTTAATTCAGTATGATTTGTCATGTTGAAAATATTTAAATTATGCTATTTATTTCTTTTATCATTTTAGATATACTAAGAAAAGATATTTGTAACACATATCTGCCTGAATTTATATACATATACTGCAGTCTTTTGATTTTTATACATGTTATTTGCCTCTACAAATTCAGATTTGTGTTAACCATCCTGGAAGTCAATGCATTTGGATTGTGTAAAATACACTCATACTTCGTTACTCATCTGCTTCGGTATTCATCGCATTTTGACTTGAAAAAATAACTTTACTCAACACTTGCTTGTCATGCAAGCTGAAATATTTTATAAATGGGTTGAATTACAAAATTTTGTTCAAAAGTATCGCTCTGACAAAGCTCTTGCAAACTGAAATGTGGACTTGTTTAATGATCAAACAATGTCCCCTTTTAGAAACAGTTTGAATGTGGGCAGAAGCATATTTCTCTCGATAGATTTGTGGTGAAACTTCCTAAGTCTACAACAGTAATCGGTGGTGTTAAGAGACAGAAAAGAGGAAGAATCCCCATGCCAGCCTATGATGTTTTATTGGAAGGTTTGATTTGGTTTGGAATGCTATGGTCAACTTTTGCTACACTAGGGCTAATTAGATGGGGACCTACTGCTGCTTAAAGCCGATTCCAAATGGCTACAAACGTCCATGCCAAGAGTGGGGCTCGAACCCACAGACTTTGGTTCCAAATGCCAGCACCCTTGCCATTCGGCCATTGTCCGGCATTTATTGAAAGGAGACTCCCCTTCCAAGCACTAACCCCACTCCTCCTCTACTTTGCTACTATCCCATTAGGCCATCAACTCCTTTCAGTACAGATTGATTGAAGATAAATTCCTTTAATATTTTATTGTTAATATTAAGCTCAAGAAAATCAAATATTGTAATTTATCAGCTGTATTCATAGATATTCTTTAAAATCAATTGCTCAAAGAATTCTTTTTCATTTCTTTTTCATGTATGCCTAATATTGAGTTCCATTACATTCATGGATCTCTGAAGTGCATATGTAAATTAAAAAGAATTTATATCATATTAATATTTTTATTTTATTATTGTTTTAAATTATGTCTGTCTAGTTTAAAGATTTTGTATAAAAAAAACAACCCTATCCATTTATAAATGGCCCAGTAAAATGCGAAATTTCTGGTTTTCAGGAACGAATGAATTCAATTTACATTATTCTTTATTGAAAACATTTGCTCGGCACTCGTCGGGACTTCTGGAACCAATTAGTGATGAGTACGAAGTTGCCACTGTAGATATATTAGTCTACCCTATTTATATAACACTTCAAAATAAAATAACTTAATTCTAGTGAATTCAGGAAATTGCCTTTTTTGAAAATATATAATTGAAAACAGTCAACATCTGTAAATGTGCAAAATAGTTTCTCTTGAAATATACACAAAGACAAGATTTTTATAAGAGATATATAGTCTGAATTTGTTGTTGTATCTACAAATAGTGCAGAAGGAAAAAGTCTTAGACAGAACAAAAAGCCTGGATAACAGCAGCTGCCAGATCAGATGCCTGTGGGCATGTGTGTTTGAACTTATGTATTATAATATTTTGATTTTTGTACATGTAATGCATACAAAAATTAATTCTATTATCTTATAACTCCAAATTTGTTGTATCATCAACAAATATTAATTATTTTACAATTCCTGGAAACTGACTGTAACACTTTAAGCAATAATTGTCAAAATAGTAAGAAAGAAAGTCTCTGAAGTATGTTTCAGTTTCCTGGTAACTGTATCAAATTTTTCTTTATTTTCTATAGGTATTCCAATAGTGAATGGTTCCACTGCTCGACTTCCTCAATTAGTGGGTTTATCTCGCGCTCTTGATTTAATTCTTACTGGTCGATCTATAAATGCACGGGAAGCCCATGAATACGGCATAGCTAACAAGGTGACTGCTTGTGGAACAGGTGAGCACTTACCATGGAATTTCTTTTAATTTCATAACAATCTCTACATTTTGCACCCATACTGACTTTATGATCTTTGCTTTATTAGCTGGGTTCAAACAGCTTTAAAAATCCTTAGTGGTTATATAATTTAAAAACTTTAAAATGCTTAATTTTACAGTAATTAAAATATTTTGTGTCCTTTTAGTGTTTTTTAATAATTATAATAATCAACTAAAATTGTCAAAAAACAAAGCAAAATGGGTTATTTTTTATTAATATAAATGAATATACTTTAAAAGTTATTTATTTGAGTAATTGACTGTTTAGCTTGAATTTTAATACAACAAAAACATCTTTTCCCTCAGAGGTCATGCTACAATGAATAATTACTCAATTTAGGAATCATTGCAGAACTTTGATTGGACAATTCTGTGGGGCATATTAGTTGATCAGTATTTCCTCATCACTTCCACCCTTAGTTATTATTTATTAGTTGTAAGATTTCACATTTATACTCCATAGGAAGGAGAATTTTCAAAGTCCTCTGAAATTTAAGTACCCAAATGATCAAATTTTAAGATTATTTTCAATCGTATCTTTCGTTTTTATTAGTTTTAGTCATTCTTTTTTTTAGGTTCTCACATATAGATCCTTTTTTGACTTCTATGCATGACTTACTTTAAAAATTACTTGGCTTTATGTTTTTAATATGTTTAACATGTTTCATATATTTACATCTTAATTTATTTTAAGGTATAACTAAAAATTTCCTTGTTTTAAATAATTATAAATGTGTTTCAATTGATAAAAATAGCTTCTCTAGGTTGATTTTGTTTAAATTGTATGATTATTAGAAGTAGATGTTGTGTACAATGCATTACAGAGAGCTATTAAATCCAGGAAGCAAATTTATTCTTACAAACTAACATTTTTGTAGCAAAAGATGCTTTAACCCTTCAGTGGGCACGCCAGTTTTTGGAACACCAACAGGTGCGCGTGGCACAAAGTGCAACATCTCTTTCAACTTTGATTATTCCTTTTGTAATAAACTTTTTATTTTCAAATTGAAAATAATAATTCTGCTTTTTATGATAAGGTATAAAATATTGATAATATTGATATATATTTATAATATAAGGTGAAAGAATTGCTTTATTTCAAAAGTGTCTGGTTTATTGGATCTAAGGACAATTTGTGAATTGATTCCTATTATGTCCAAAAACCTAAAACACAATGAGATTCTCCATCTTCATGGTATGCGGGATACTGTGTAATAGCTGCACATTTGATCGAGTACATCAGCTCCTGCTTTTGTTGTATTGTAATCCAGTATAATCGCTGGTTTACCATGGTTAAATCACGACTAACAATGAATGGAAAGGTATACAAGGGTCAGAAAATCAGACCTGCATTAGAAAGGGTGTAGCTATAAATAGAAACTGCTTAGAACATTCAAACCTTACATGTAAAAAAACCATTTGAAATTAAGAAAATGTTGCACTTGGTACACAGGCGCGCCCACTGAAGGGTTGAACATGCTGTGCATTTGTTTTACTTCTAGTTGAAATAAAACATGCCTCTTGAGTATTACTATCATGTAGGCCTTTCATACACAAAATGAAAGCTACACAATGGTCATATTAGCATTAGATTTTTTCTTACATGCTTAAATTGTAATTGGTTTGTAAATTTGTAGTCCAATTTTTCTGCAATCTGAATTTTATTTGTGTGCGTAGTCATATTAGAGATTAGAATATACATAATTTCAAATGTGAGTTTAATAAGTAATTCATTGTAGATTGATAGATCTTAGAGTTTTCACATATTTATACATTTGTTTTAATAATTGTGGTACATATGACTAAATATAGGACTTTTTTATAAATTACAACCCCTTACAAAAGTTGCAACTGGAATGCATATTTATTGCAATGCCCATATGTATTAATAAAATTACTGAAAAATGCATTTATCTAAGTGTTATTATTGTGTATATTCAAATGTGTATATTTGCATTTTATTATGAAGGTTGAGATATAACAAATGGGATGGTACCATTAAGGTTTGTGCTTGCTCAAAGAAACTTTTCATTGATCAGTTGATATATTCATGCATGTCATGAATTTGTACCTTTTTTTGTTCTTTGATTGAATAGTGAGGAATTTTCCCTCCCTTTCCCTCTTACTTCATAAAAGTAATTTTGAATTTTAGTTTGATGTTGGTGAAATATGCAACATCATAAAAACTTCATATTATCTATATATATATAAAACAGTTCTGAATGTAACTGACTGACTGACTGACTGACAGATAACACACAGACCAAACCGCTGGACCTAAAGGGCTGAAATTTTGTATGGTGATTTTTCTCATAGTGTAGGGGTGCACTAAGAAAGATTTTTGAAAAATTCTTCTTAGATTTTTAAATATTAAATTTTTAAGCTGTTTTTGTAACATTCTTTAAAGTTTGCATTTAAAATAATGATCTGAAGGTTATAAAAGTTATATCAGGAGAAAGATCATAAAAATTCCTTTAAAATGAAATCTTTTTCGAATCTTTACCTCCATTTTCTGATTTTTGGTGAATTTTTAAAGATTAATTTTTAGAATTTAATTTATTAAATGCTGATCACGTGGTTTCTTTTCTTTTTGTGATACTTTAAATTAATTTTGTGTCACAAGCATAACAACAAAATAAATTGACAAAAAAAGTATTTTTTCTTTTCTTTCTAATGCAGCAGACAATTGGACATTATCCAAAAAAATATTAAAATACAGTAAAAGAAATGTTCTTCAAACTGTACTATATTCTTTATTATGTTCTATTAGATTTAATTTGAATATTTTCTTCTGCATTATTTTGTCTGTAAAAATGTCCGTTACGATTTTTTTATAAATATATTTTTTGTTTTTATTTGGGCATTAATTGCATACATTGAACGTAATATTTATTATAAATATATTTTTTTGTTTTTTTGGCATTAATTGCATACATTGACTGATGTATTTAATTTGAATGTACTCCGTAGTAAAGCACGGGTATTCAGCTGGTTAAAAACAAATGATTTTGAGTAATAAGCTGACCTTTTCCTTTTTTAGCCATAGGTAATGCCATAAATCTTGCAAATAGTCTGTGTAAATTTCCTCAAGAATGCCTGCGAGCTGATAGGCTATCTGCATATCATTCAACTTATGATTCTCAGTCCTTTGAAGAAGCTTTAAAATTTGAGTATGAAAATTCAGCTCCAGTACTAGCCAAAGAATCAGTTAAAGGTATTTATTCATAATTTTTCTCTATTTTGGGCATAAACTAAATCATTATAGATGCTTTATTATATTTAATATATCTTAATAATAATTATTCTGACAGATTAATAGATCTCTAGAATGCCTGTTTAAATGTAGGCTTTTGACTTTCAGAACACACTTATTTAAAATTAAATAACATGCTTTCTACTTTATGTGTATGAATTTTTATTTTGCTTCACTAAAAATGGTATAGTTTCTCCTAAAGAAAATAATGTTATAACTTGCATGGACCTTCTGTGGTGAATGCTTTACCTTGATTCTTGTTTTACAATAAATTGTGAAAGTGAATTATTCTGCTAATTGGTATTGTACCTTTGATAAGTATACTCATTTTATTATATCTATGGTGCCCATTATAAAGGGTTTGAGTCAAAAACAGTGATTTAAATATACCAACTTATTGGCTTTTGTACAATCGCAGAACAATAATTTTGACTTGAGTCTTTTATACAAAGAAATGTACTTTTATATACAAAATTGATACAACTCTTTTGTATAGAGTCAAAAGTTTTTTGTTTTTTTTATCAATACTAAAAACATCTAAAAATCACTCTTTTTTATACTTAAGCCCTTTATACCAAGCACCATAGATTGACATTATGATCTTCCTTAATAAAATATTGTAGGGTGGCATGACTGACATACAGTTTGATCCTGTTTTTTTTTTTTTTTCCTAACTGAAAGGAATAGAATTTCTTGTAAAGTGCTCTTCAATTGTATGAAGATAAATATTTGTCATACTATTAGTCTGTTTCTGTTTATTCTGATGGCCATATAGATAATTGTTTGTTAAATCCAGATGTGGAGTAAATTTTGCAGATCAGAATAAAGAAAATACATTAGCAATGACAATATTTTGACAAATATTACTAACCAATAAAAAAAAGTCATTTTGAAAATGACTTTTTCTAAGATTGTGGGAACAGTATATAAACATTTTAGATTACAAACTGGCTTTTTTAACTCACTTGCAAAAACCATAGTGTGGGATTAGAGGAGAAATCCCCAAGCAGAATTTCGTTAAAAATTTCTTTTCAAATTGATTGAGATCATTGTGAGCTTCATTAAAACACAACCCTTGTACATGCTTTTCTTTCCTTTTTTTTTTTTTTTGCAAATGTGGTAAAGTTAAAGGAAATATAACTTTGAATTTGAAAATTAGTGTAACATTGTCCAAAATAGTTATTATTGTCCTTTTATGATGTTATAAAGTGCAATGGTTCTCCTTAACTTTCAAGTAATAATTAACTGGTTAAGAGGTGTAGAATTTAAAATTAGTGCATAAACTTATTGCTGAATATCTACCACTAATAGGTAACAAAGCTTGAAGTTCCTTACATTTACAAATTTGTTTCAGTGTTGCTTAGTATATTTATGGAAACTTGTACTCTTGACTATATAGTCTGTACTAAAGTAAATTGAATTGGAATTTAGAGGAATAGGAGCTATATCAAATAACTTTTAATAATATTATAATTTTTTAAGACTTGCATCCATTAAGGTTAATTTCATGGAAAGCAGTTCTTCCAACATTTGAGTTTCATATATCCAAGAGTCACTTAAATATGACCATGACAATACAAATTACAGTCATGTTAAATGTTCTGAAAGTCATCACAAGAGATTTTTGTATTTATTGGGAAGTCGTATGATTTTTCTTTTGGAATTGTGAAAGACCAAAATTATAGTAGCTTAGCAAATCACCTGCATTAAGTATTGACAGAATAAAAATAAATCAAACCCAAACCCCAGTATTAAGTGAATGATTATTCATAATTCTGCATGACAGAACGCTGACTGGTAGCTGCTTCCAATCCTGTAGTTCTTGATTTCTTAAACTTAAGTCAAAATATTTTAATTATTTGTAAACCTGCTTAGTAAAATAATTTTAATAGTCAGACAAAATACCTGTAACATGCCTGAAAATAAGTAATTCATTATTGATACAATGCTAGAACATAATTTGATTAAAATTGATATTTAAAATCCTCTTCATGCTAAGAAAAATTATCTTGCACAGACATAGTTCTGTAAATATTATTTATTACTCAAAACGTACCATCTCAGCAAAGGTACATTGTATCTGGATCTCAAGGTCTTCCTGAGAGAGTAGAGTAGCGAGGAGAAAAGAGTAGACTGTAGAAGAGCTGCTCACTACAAAACATGTAAAAATTGCTGTAGTAAAGCAGATCTCCATTATGTGTTGCTGATGAAATCAAAATAAACTGAATATTTTCCCAAAATATGTTTATTTTCAGTTGGTGTAACTTAAAAATGATATTTTAATGTGCATTAGCCATTATATGTTTTATCATTATTTTTTTACGTTTTGTCCTCACATATTCTTCTATTCAGTGTAGTATATTGTTGCTTTCTATTATTTTTGGATCATATAATATAGAAAGAAACAAATTTTAAGGAAAATTTGCACAGTTAACCTATACTAAAGAACAAAAGCAAAAACAGACAAATCATTCAAGGTGCATCTATCTTCTGATAACCTTCTATGATAGATCACCCTAAAGTTACTTATGGCTTTAATGCAAAGATTTTGATTGATGTTACTTAGTGTTAGAATCATTTACTTTAATTTATAATTAAAGAATCTTTTATCACTTTTGGAAAAAGCCATTCTGTCACTTTTGATTGGCTCTTAAGTGTTACTTAAAATATTTTTGCTAAATTAATCTCTACCAATTATATTAATTTGTATAATGAATTGGAGCAAAGCCAAGTGAATATAAGTATATGTTTTGTATAAAATGTAAAATCCTATTTTTCTTGAAGTTGTATCTTAAAATAATTTTTATAATGTGACATTTTTCTCATGTACCTATTTTTAATCATTTTAGTTTCTCATCAATTCTGATTATTTTCCAAATAGTAATGTTTAATTGTTGGGTGATTTTGTGATTTATGACAAGTGCAGATAATGTAATGTATATAAAATAATAACTTTATGTTCCTATACCAAGAATATAATTTTTACTTTTACAATGATAAATACTTCATTAAATTTACATGAATTTAATATAACTAGGTCCTTTGAGGTGTAAGCATTGTATACATTAAGCCAAAGACCATGAGATTCTTGTTCTTCATTGATCTAGAAAAAAAGTTTCATATTAGAATACTCTAAAGAATGTTACAACATATTTGTATAGCTTTTATTGTATTTATTTCTTATAACAAAATTTAGCAAGATTTAATGTGTAAGTTCATGTACATTATTTAGTAAAATATCTCATATAAAAAGTTCTTATATTGTACATTTTTTTATAGGTGCTGAAAAATTTTTACAAGGAATAGGAAGACATGGAAAATTTAATTTAGATCCAAAAGAAGATAAAGATATGTTTTGAATAAGCTATAAAATAGTGTAAACATGTAAATAGAGTATTTAAAATGATTATTTGGAAATATACATGTATTTCATATTTATCTATTCATGGATAAATATTTTAATATTAAATTTTTTTACAAGACTTTCTGTTATCAATTATTGTTTCATATAGCTTTTTCTTTCTTCATATAGCTGTCTGAAATTATATAGATTGATTGTTGTTTTAAATCTTTTGTAAAAACATTTAAAAAAAAACATTTAAAAAAAATTTTCTTTTCAATGTTATTTTATACCTAAAATATTGAAAATCATTTAGATTCCCCCCCCCCCCCTTTTTTTTTCATAGAAATACTCTCTGAGAAAGATACCAAACACTGAAGTATTTGGTTGTCTTACATTTAAAAGTGTTATTCAGATTTGGTAGTAGCTTAAAGAAAAACTGTTAGATTTTACTATCATCTATAGCGTATTATTTATTGAAAAAAGGAGTAAAAGGTCTTAAGGTGTAGGAGTAGCTTAATGAAAAACTGTTAGATTTTACTATCATCTATAACTTATTATTTATTGAAAAAAGGAGAAAAAGGTCTTAAGGTGTAGGCATTACTTCACTATTTTCAAAAAAAAATTTAAAAAAAAAATCTGCATATTGTTTAGCCGTCATGGTACAAAAGAGGACCATAGCACCCCAGATAAACTAGACAATCTTCTGTACATCAGTGTCCCTGAATGTGGTGTACAAAAGTCAACAACTATGAAACATTTATTTCAAGAAGTAAATAACAGTTTTTAGGAAATTACATTGTTGTACTTTAGCTTTATAAAAAGGTTACTGTCCTTTATGTCTGAGTGTTTGATGCTCCTTGTAACAACTAAAATTAATAATGCTAATAGGGATATAACTTAGCTTGTTGAACTGTGTGAGAAAACTGTATAATGGCGTTTCAAACGTGATATCATAAAAGATATTTTTTTATGTAACTGCCATGATTCATGCAATTTCATTTTCATGTTGAATTATTCGTAAAATTTTTATTACAATCTAAAGATTAATTAATGCTATTGAAATCAACAATAGAAAAAGTATTGTACTATGACATGATATTTTAAGTGCAAAAACCAATTCAAGATCCATATTTTTCAAGTTACCATACGTAGTAGGAATCATGAATAGTTTGCATATGAAAACATCTTGATATCTTTAATTTCTGAAGTTCCATTCAAAATCTCTCAACTGTTTAAAGTTATGACCACTAGTATACGTATATTCTAGAACAGGCAAGTCCAACCTGCAGGCCGCACAAGGTCCCAGGAGATCGTAAACTTTGTAAGACCTATTTTCCCAAAGCAAAATATCGTTCTTTTCAGAATCATGTCTTATTCATGTCATTGCATTTTGGCATTATGTATACTTGTGAACAACAGTTTTCAAAGATGAATCATGCAATGAGTAAAAATATATAAAAAAAATGTCTGAGGAGAAATTTTAAGGCTGCTGTGTACTAACCCAATTAGATTCGCTCACCTAAATGTTAACCTATGAAGAAATTTTGTCTACTATTTACAGCTACATAAATGCTGATAATCCAATAAAAATGGTAATTTCAGACAGCTTAAACTTTTCTGCACCTTGTAACAGGATTCATTTTATAAATTTCGTCCACCAAAGAAATTTAAGAATGTTTAAAACAGACCATACCAGATTGCCCCCCTAATAATTTAAATTTTAAAATAATATTTACATAAAAAAAAAATTAAAAATGCTCCAAGTTGTAAAATTTCTCTATTATGGAACAATTAAAAAAATCTTTAAATCTAAAGTCAACAGTCCTTGGACAAATTTTCTCTATACATCAACATTAAGGTGAGCGAATCCAATAGGGTTGGTACACAGCAGCCTTAAGGACAGACTAAGAATTGGCAACTACTTAAATCGAACTAGATATTGATGTATTTGGTTCCCCCCCAAAAGGCAAAGTATCCCTAAAGTTTTATGTTGCCCTCCTTTTTATTTTCAATGTTGTAATAAAAAATAAAAAGTTTTTTTTTTTACTTGCAAATATTTATTATATATTTTATAATGTGGTCCAAGACAGTCTTGTTATTCAGGGTGACCTAGGCCAACCATAAGGTTTGACAGCCATGCTTTAGAATCAGTTTAAGGAACATATCCTTTCAAACTTCTTTGAGTTCGATAAATCACGAACAATTTGTCTAAAATAGCATTTTGATATCATTAAATTTATGTAGTCCAGTTTAAAGTGTTTTATTTGCTTAGTGTCAAGTTCACAAGAATACATTACAGCCATTAGTATTCTCAAGCACTTAAATACTCCAAATTGTTTGATCTTAGTAGCTAGTTATTAAACCACAGCCAGTTGCTCGACTGTTATTGGACTGAGAGATGCTGTACGGCAGATATGACAGGTGTAGGATTTTTTTTTTTTTTTTAAGTAGGTTATCATTAATATAATTAATTTTAAAAAATGAAATCACTCATTCTGTGTTGTGGTCTATGTAGCTTTTTTGTGAGAAAACACCTTTAAAGACTTATACATAATATGAAACTTTAACAGTTTGCATAGAAAAACATCATAATACAGTGGACACTCGTTAATTCGAACTCAAAGGTTCTCAGAAAAAAGTTCGAATTATCCGATGTTAAGAGAAAATATATAACTTTAAATGTGTATTACTGAAGAAGAAACTCTCCTAGTATGTATAACCCCAGAAAATATATTATACTATGTTATCTAAAGTTAAACATATTAAAAAGCAATACAGACTTACCTTTATCATAAAATGAAGCAGAAGATATGCAGTGTAAAGTAAACTTTTATTAAAAATATGAATTATACTTTGGGGAAAAACTGTAAAATGCTGGATGTTTGGTTCTGTTTATGATGCCTATGCCTACATTGTTCAGCCAGCTTCTCGATTTGAAGTAAACATTTCAATTCATTTTCAGAAGAAGGTTCCATCAGAATAAATGCTTTCAGAGTTTTAATAGAGTCCATTATGGCTGCATTAAAAATATCTTGCGGCAGGTAAGTAGAGAAAAGACGTGGAAGTTTCCTACCGAAATTAGTGCATACGTCTTCGTTTACATCAGAGCTTTGGCCACATACAGTTTGATAAGAAATATTGTGCCTTGACTTAAATCGAGAAAGCCATCCATCACTGCATTTAAAATCTTCAATACCCATTCGACTTGCCAATTCATCAGCCTTTGTCAGCACTAGGGATCCATTTATCGGAAAATTTCGAGATCTAACATCCTGGAACCATAGCAGTAGAGCTTTTTCTAGAATTTCTTGGGACGCATTTCCCATGCGTTTCCTTCCTCTAGCAAATTTTGATTTTTCCCATGAATTTAAAATTGACTTCTTGTTTTCCAAATTAGTTGACAAGGCATTTTTTTAAATTCTATAGTCAGCTGCTAACTTTGTTTTACATTCGCCATTCTCTACTTTCTTTAAAATTTCTACCTTTGTCTCAAAAGTTAGGGTTTTGTACTTTCCACGTGTAGACATCCTGAATTTTTACATGTTCACACCACACAATGAGGAAGAAAAACTAGACCACATTAACTTGTCTGCACTGCAGTTATAAGTTATAACTGATGCAGCTCCCTAGAATCTGTAGTTTTTCGGTTCGCACTAATAAGAAGGACAATAGCTACTAACGTTTAGCGGACATGCAATAGTCTAGGAATGCAAGCATGTGCCTCTTTACACAGAAAAGAAATTTTGACACACAAAATAATAAATACAGTGTGTATTTTCTCCATTAAACGAAGAAAAAGAATTTTTTTTTGTCAAATTTTTAGTTCGAATTAACCGAAGTGATAAAAATTTAGTTCGAATTAACCGAGTTCCAATTAACGAGCGTCCACTGTATCTTTAATTTCTTAAGTTCCATTCAGAATTTCTCAACTGTTTAATGTTATGGCAGCTAGATGGCACCACTAGTAAACGTATGCTCATTCGATTAATTAATGGGAATTCGTATTTTCCCATTAATTAATGGGAAAGCATAACATCAGTTACTTAATGGCCATAAATAGATATGACCACAAAATTTTTAAATCTTTAGAAAACACCTTGAGTTAATTCAGTAATTCCTGCAAAATCATATATTATTACGCATAACTGCTACATATTCTTTCTTAAAAGAGTTATCAAAATTTTCATTCCACAAAGAAGAAAGTTGACGTTGAAAAATTGGTAAATAGTTACAGAAACTTGTTGAGTTCACTTTCAAATTTACGAAGTAAATCTAGTGATTGAATGTAAATTAATAACATAACATTATGTTAAGAGATATTTATAAAAGAGCCCTTAAAAAAGTGACTAGCTTGAAGATACCATACAAAACATGAGATATCGGAAAGTGATTGCTATACTTTCGTAAATTAAAAAACAACTAGCTGTAAAACATATATCATGATGTTATTGCCTGAAAAACTTTGTTGATGCAATTTTTTTTATCAGAGATGTGAGTCTGTAACTACAGATCCTGATCTTTATTTTTGTCTCTTATGTGTGTTAGACATGAGGGCATTATATTAAAAAAAATGTGTAAAGACATCTGATACTTCAAATGTTAAATGTTACATCTTATTTTTTTCTTCTTCAAAACTGTGCCGAAGTGGTAGATGAACTCACGACGTCTTTTAAAGCTGTAACTCCAGTCCCCCCCCCCCCCCCTCCTCCCTAAAAAAAAAAAGATTTTTTTTTTTTACTCTGTCTGGCGATCAAAAGTATAGCGGTCGAGGGCGATCTCCCCTTCCGAAGATATCGCTTTTTTTGGTCCACAAGCAAATTAAAAAAATCAGCTAAACACTGTTCAAGCATTTTCTTCAACGCTTTGTACATCTGGAGACATGCAGCCCGAAAAAAATTAAAATTAAATTTAAAAAAAAATTCCAGTAAATTAATCCTGGTGGCACAGGTTCCGAAATAAGTACGTCTCGGGTGTCCGATGTGTCCGTGGATGGTGGCGTTCCCATCGCAATCGCTTTTTTCGCTACCTAGTTAAGGCTGCTGTCCGACCACAGTACGAAGAACCACGGTTGGCGTAGTGCCAAGACGATTCTATTCACGCTGTAGGTAAGGCTGCTGAGGAAGGACGGGGGAAAGTCTCGTATTCTCTCGACATTCTTTAGAATCGGTTACTAACTGCGTTTGCTTGCTTTTTCCTCGTGTTATTTTGATTATTATATTAAAATTACTGGATCCTTTACCCAACACAACTGCTCGGAATAAGCCGTTCCGTAGTGATTGTAAACGGATAATACACAATGTAATTAAATTGTGTGATAAAGAAGCACTAGAAGGAAATTTTATTGTTCCACTTTCGCAATCCCTAAAGAGAGCTAGTGAAATGACCGGGATATCAATGTCCAGTGTAAAAAGAATACGCAGAGAAGCAAAAGGTGAAGAAACTCCAAAATTTGAATCTCCGAGGAAACGTCAGAAAAAAAGAACCACCGAAAACGTAGCTTTAGATAATTTTGATTGTGATGTAATCCGAAAATATCCACTCCTATAAAACTCCTATTTTTTAAATAGATTTGCTTCTTTCTTTTTATTATTTTGAAATTATTATTCACATATTCGATCAAAAATAAAGTTTTAAAAAATAACTTTAAAATTGCGGACAAAAAGCAGTCTGAAATACATTCCGTATTTCATAAACAAACACATCCGAAAATATGACGTTTTCCCCTATTTTCTAAGTAGACTAGCTTTTCTCGCGCATGCGTAACAGCTTCCAGGGACCTTGCTTCCGTGGTCGGACAGTACTAACCTATTGGATTCGCTCACCCCAATGTTAAACCATGGTGAAAAGGTATCCATAGTTGCCGACTTAGATTTAAAGTTTTTTTTTTTAATTGTACTCTGTAATAGAGAAAGAAGTTTTACACCTTGGGGCATTTCCGTTATTTTTTTCTTAATGCAAATAATATTTTAAAATTTAAATTATTCGGGAAAAAATCTTGTATAGTGTGGTTTAAACACTTATATATTCCTTTGGTGGACAAAATTTATAAAATGAATCCTGTTGCAAGGCGCAAAAAAGTTTTGGCTATCTGAAAATACCATTTTTATTGGATTAACTGCATTTATGTAGGTGTAAATAGTAGACAGTAAGGTTAGTACACAACAGCTTTAACATAGATATAGCGGACGGCCTTGATTTCCCCTTTCGGAGACATTAATCTGCCATCATAAGATCGTTTACAGATTCAGTTTTAAAAGAATGTGTGTGTTTTGTTGTGACTCTACTTATGAAAAGTTATCTCTCTACGCACTCAGAGGATTGAGATAAAATAGTGAAATGGATCATGAAGTATGATAAGACTCCATAATTGGGATTATTGAATCCATTTCTAATATTACTTAACAAATATCAAAATTCTGGGATGCTTTCGTAAGAGAGGATTTATCACGGCTATTATTCACGGATCGAAATGATATTAGCTTGTATCACTTCAATTCATTAATTTACATAATTGCGTAATTAAATAACATAAATATATTTGCATAACTACATATGCTTATAATTACATATAAATATTAATTTTTTGCTGTAAGTTTAACTTACAGGTGAAAAATTCAGATTTAAATATATTTTTAAAAAAAATCCCATAAACCCATATGGCCACTGAAAAACTAGATCTGGGTTTGAAAACCCAGGCTTGGGAACTCCGGGATGTAGCAGCTTTTAAATATAATAGCCCATAGGAGGCTAGCCTCCAGGCCTAGCCCCAGAGGAGGCCACCTAGAGGAGGTTATCAAAATGATGGGAACACAGATGGTTTTTGCAGAACTTTTTATTTACAAACTGTAGGTCCACCTTTGGCTTCCAAAACAGTAGGATTTCCATGCGGGGTAGAGTGTTATAAGTTCTGTATATAAGATGTTGGAATTTGGTGCCATCAATCCTGCAATGTATATACTAAATGTTTCAGTGATGTTTCTGGAAAGGGGAGGGGAAAAACGGGATTGGACCTTTCTCTTTAAATATTCCTTCAAACATTCAATTACGTTGAGGTCAGGTGACTGAGGTGGACAGGATGATGTTGTTCTCATCCTTATGCTTTTCAAATCCACTTTTTGACTCGCCTCGTATGATGCACGGGTGTGTTTTCGTCTTTGAAACATGAAAGGTCCTTAGGGAATAATGCCTGCAATATAGGATACACGAGGCAATCAGAATGGTTTCGAATCCGATTCACGGTCTCTGAAGAACAATTACAAATCCTAGGGAATAGCGAGAGATAGCATCCAACAGCATAAGAGAGCCACTACCATGCTTGACAGTGGGAACCACGCAATCGGTATGGTATTCCCAGGAAGGTTTTCGCCAGACGTATACACCGCCAGCGATGTGAAAGAATGTGAAGCTCGATTCATCGGACCAGATGACACGTTTCTAGTCATTTGAACTCCAGTTTTTCTGTTCGTGGAAGTTTTTGACACGTTTTCTTGCACTGGTATCGATAATGAGTAGCTTCCGGATTGCAGTACGCCCATAAATATCAGCTTTAATCAGCTCCCGAGGAACCGTTATTACTGAAACAGGATCGTTACGACCGGTATTCATTCCAGCTGTTATTTGCTGTAATGTAGTCTTGGGTTATCGTCGTGCTCTTCGTATCAGTCTCCACCTTTTCCTCGCTGACGTCTTCATGTGACGTCCACACTTTCTGCGTTTTCAGAGGCAAGACCTTGTTCTTTCCTGTACCGTATCATAATCTATGATACTGTGTCACATGATATACAGTCATTAACTGCCGTTTAAGTTAGAGAAGCACCAGATCTTATTATATCACCTCTCTGCAGATTCGGCATTTTGCATTGCTAACTCCACATCGACTGTACTGCTATGCTACTGCGTGATAATTTGTACTCGTACTTCACCGTATATCCGCTCGCCGATGATTCATTGTCGTGTTTGGCATACGCCACATCCATGGTCTTTTAAACCGGATTTTCCATTAGTTTGATAACCCCTAGTATGTCAAACCATCTAGAGCTTACCTAACGTAAAACAAAACTAAAGCTTAACGGCCCGTCAACTGAAAATGAATTTATGATATTTATAAAGATTTATAAATGTATAAAACTGACATACTTTTTTATGTGTTCATTAAATCCTTTAGCAGATGATTTTCGTGGTTTAACCATGTTTTCCAAAAGATTGAAGCACTCATATTTTAAATACTTTCAAATATGTTTCTTACACGTGTATTTTTAATACATGTCTAGGATGCATAAAATGTGAGAGGTTGTATACTCCTCCTTTCTCAAAATGTTATTCTCCTTTCGAAAAATTTAAAATGCAGTATATTAAACTAATAGTGTAGATTTTATAGAAATGATGTCTGACGATTACAGGGATAGAAGTCTACTGAGATGTGTTATTTTTTCTACAATCCAGGGGCCCACCCCACGCTATTGATAATTGCTTGAGCTTTTGTGCTAATTTAATGCTAAGTCTAACGTATGCAAGAGAGAGGAATTAGACTTGCTTTGCTATTATATATTATATCGCTTATCTCTTTCTAAATTACACCTCCGGCACCTCCACGTGGTGGGCCCTGGGGGTCAACCGAAAGGTTGGCTGCTAACGCCGGAGGAGCGTGGGTTCAGTAGTGAGAGTAAGGCAGACAAAGATGGAAAGCGAGGACGTGAGGAGGGAGGAGCTGAGAGTCTTAACTGAAGATCTAGTCAAGTTGAAGCATCTACGACTTACTAATGAAATTGGGACTTCGAAGTTGACTGTTGAGATCAAGAGACAGCTAAATGAGGATATAAGTGAGCTTGTTAGCTCAATAAATGACCAACAAAAGATTATACAATATCTAAAGTGACAAATAAGTATCCTTGGGTAAAAGGATAAAAAGACTTACGCCGAGGCAGCGGGTAAAAAGCCTATCGAGAAGAAAAAGCTGGTAAAGAAGATACAGAGAGAGGCAAGGAATGTTCTTGAAACCGTGCATATGAACAGGCAAGAATCAGATGTGACTAAGGAAGTCGTTAAAGAAAATATAAGACCAGAAAAGCTGGGAATTGGAATTAAAAAATATAAAATGATTGGTAGAGGTGGTATTGTGGTCGGAACGGAAACGAAAGAAGACTTTGACCTTTTGGTCAAGGAATGCAATAAGAGAGGAGTGTACTCGCTTTATCTTACGCGAACACTAAAGAAGAGAGACCCTTGTATCATAATATTTGATGTAGAGGACGATTATGAGAAAGGAGACATGAAAGTGTTGTTGAAAAAGCAAAACTCCGAGTTGGAGGATGAGAAGTTTGAAATATTGACCAAGTTTAAAACTAAGAAGGGTTCGTATAACTGGATACTTAGAATAAAGGTAAAAACCTATGGAAGGATGGATACTAAGAGGAGAATTAAAGTAAGATGGAAGTACTATCCTTGGAAGAATTATATAAAGCCAACAATTTGTTATAAATGCTGGAAGCTTGGCCATGTAGCCAAGCATAATAAGCTATGCAGAATAAGCTATGCAGAATGTGCGCTGAAGAGAGACACGAAGATCAACCCTATAAAGGGGAGCAGGCTTGTGTCAATTGTCAGAAGTTCAGAAGAAGACTGGGAAAGTGATGGACACGAAGTCGAGATTTATTTCAGTGGATGTCCACTAATTAGTATTGATATACGAATAATTGGATGAATGAATTTAGAATAGATTTTTTAGAGTACTTACCCCAACTTCCAGAAATTTCAGTGACATGATGAATAAATAAAACTTAGATGATATTTGAAAGAATATTTAATAAATTGAATCGAATAAATCTCATAGGGATAGAATTAATAACATGAAAATGGTGCGACTACATAGAAACGTGCGAATATATAGAATTAAAACGACTTGAATAAAAATAATAAAAAAATTTGACGCATGTCCGCGGAACAACCAATGAGCATTCGTCTTCATCAGTCCTCTGGCAATACGCCATCTGGCATTCCCCCCGGATGTGACCTAGTACTTGCCTTGAAATTCGGAACACCAAGCACTTACCAACGGACCATTCATGTAGCAGATATAACGCGGAAGTGGAAAGGATCATATGGACAACGGACTATGGCTGGAAGAAGACTGGGGTTACTCCGTCCCTCATCGATGACGTCGGAGACTGAGTACTGTATATAGATGAACTTTTATTGCTTCCTGCTCAAGTTGAAGCAGTTTAATTGTTAATTGTGATATAATGCTTGAGTTGCGGTCCCTGCACAAGTGGTGCAGGTCTTCTGTTCACTCCGTTGTAGTTTAATGGAATAAAGTGGATGAGCGATGTATTTCGTAGAAATGGTGGCTGCGGATTTGAATAGTTTAGGAGTAAATGGGATTAGTAAAGGCTCTAGCTCTTGAATGTCTTTGATCGTAATACCGCTGGGCGGACGGTGTCAAGTGTCATTGACGGTTTAGAGATGGTGTGACGTGTCCTGCGGACGCGGGGCGGGGGCTGTGACCAGCGTCTGGTCCTGTGGATTCAGAGTCAAGCGGGTCGCCGTCGTGGCGACTAAGATTCAGTAGTTTACTTTCACCGTATAGGCTCACCGCCGAGGTCGGTATAACTTTTTCGAAACTTATTCGACCATCCATTCTCTGACCATTGTCGCCCACATAGTATAGTGGTTAAAGTGAGTTCTGAGCTGACAAGTAGTGGGCTTGAGGTCAAATCCCGAATAGGGCTTGGTCGTTTCCGTGCGTCCCCGTCATAGGGAGTAGTGCTGGTTCAGAGTTGCCAATTTGGGGGTTTCCCCCCTAAATTTGTTGGTAAGTTAGATGAAAAGGGGTGTTTTTGGGGCCACATTTTTTGTTAGGGGTTGGATTTTAAGTTGGTGTTAGGGGGGAACAGAGGGATTTCGAGATGGCGCTAGGGGTGGAAGCTTCGTAGAGATTGGCAACACTGTGCTGGCTCCCTATGAGGGAGTTGTTCAGCATTGTTATGAGAGCAATATTGTGCTCCCATAACAAAATAGTCAGCAAAATTTCGCAAGATCTTCATGGGGCAATGTCAAAAGGTATCTGCCATCAGCGACAAAAATCTGCTGTATTAAAAAAAATCCATGAACATTGGCATCAAAGGAAGACTCACATGTAAAAGGAGTTTCCACTATAAGCTTAAATTATAAAACAGAATTTACTTTTCCAACGACTTTATTTCGTTAAACAATGAGAAGATTTTCATAAACATAACGGTGGTCACGTAAATCCCTCTCAGTTAGATCATATTAATAAAGTTCGCTGTGTTACTTTCATTTTCTTTCACGTGTTTACATGGTGATACTAACAGAATTAATAATAATCCATCACATTTCTATTGCCATGTTACACCACAAATACTTTTTTGTCTGCAAGCTTGTATTCGATTTCATGATTGTCATAAATGCCCACTTCCTGTAAAAGAAATAATATTGTGAGTCATTTGAATTTTATAGAGTATAAGATACACATATAACAATTATTAATCATAAGTCTTAGTTTTTCCACAATTTTTAATTCATATACATTACATCAATGACACCAGTAATTTAACACAGTACGCCACAATTTGTGTAAGAAGTTGCCAATTTTCTAGCTTGTTCATATTTTTTTTCTGTCTCAACTTCTGCAAATGCTTTTTTCGTCCTGACCACATAGAATTAATTGAAGTTAGGAGATTTAAACATATGGGAGATTCACAAGCTAAATCGGTCAACTCTACTTTTTAAAATTTTAGTTTCAAAGCGCTTGATTGGCTCCAAACTTTTTGCATTTCTAATCAATTTTCCAAATAATAAGGATTAACGCCACTCAATGCCAAAATTTTTTTTGGTCATCGAATAATAAGTAACTTTTTCCAGAAGTCAGTCAAGTTCGTACTCTAATGTAAATCGTTGCAATAATGCAATTCAAACACAGATGCAAGTATTTGATGATAACGGTAAATCGTTTGCTGTTGTTTCATTGCAAAAAAGTAAAATTAATGATCCAGTTACAGTTTAACTGCTGCAGAAGTATGTACTTGTGAATTATTGAACAATTATTTAATTTTTTTTCTGTAGGGAAAAAAAAATAATTGGAAGATTAAATTGGATGTTATTAATTTTTTCACTTGCCAAATCAGTTAAGTTCCTTTCACGCAAAAATTATAATAATAATAATGATTACTCCAAGGATATTCTATCATACAGATTTTATATGTCGTCAGATAAAAGCTACAGCTGCAATAATACATTCTACAATGTTTATTTGAATTTACATTTTCAGAGGAATTAAAATAAAACATTTTCAGAGGAATAAAAATAAAACAATGTCTATTATTTTATCACTTTTCTCCGCTTTTTGTTTTATGGACTTAACCAATATAACGTCGTGGATCCCCCTTTCCTGAGAAGAGATCACCCCGAACCCAAACTCTCTTTTCCTTAGAAAACCTATTCCGAGGAGCTGAGGGGTGCCACACCTAATTACCAGGAAAAAGCAAGCCTCTGGGCTACTGCTGTGTAAATTAACTTTCATGTATCTAGCTGAAACCAACTGAAGCCTCGAGAACAGAAAGGAGGAAAACACCCCTGCCTCACATCTCTGTATATAGAGACTGGGTTTACAAAGGGGAAGACTGGCTGGCGTTGTCCCCTGGGTAGCCCGAAGAATCATCGAGACTGGCTTGCGCTAGGACTGAAAAAGGGCCCACCCAAATGAAGACAACCCTGTGTGGAGCTGAAGTGTTGACCGTTCGTTTCACCAGCGTCTGTAGCCGCGGAAAGTGTGGGAAACCGCCACTAAATCAACATATATATATAGCCCAGTCAAAATAGGTTTTATGGCTAAAAAAATATGAAAGTTTTGAAAATTGGTGGAGATGTTTGTTTAGGCATGTTAATGAACATACTAAAAGTCCCCACCTATCAGACTTGAGCTTTCGCCGCCATCTTGGAAAATGTGTACACTTTTTTGGTTTTTTGGAAATAACTTTAAAAATACTGATTTTATAAAAAATAATTGAATACAAAAATTAAAGAACATTAAATTATGAACAAAAATCATTCATAACATTTTTTTATATGTCTAACAGGAACAAAGATAATTGACTTTGAAAAGAGCGCCCTATCACACCTGGGACGCGCAAGCGCGGTTCCCCATCGCGGTGGGGGGAAATACCCGCGCATGTGCATACCATAATTAGCCAAATTAGTTTTACACTAAATGGGAAGGTTTTTTTTGTATTTTTCCAAATAACTAGGGAAATATTAACTTTACGTAAAAAAAGTTTTTTTCAAAAATTAAAAAACATTAAATTATGTACAAAAACGATTTTATACATTTTTGTCGTACACCTAACAGGAACAAAGATATTGACTATAAAATGCGCGTTGATAATGGAGGTAGCTTCAAAGTCTCGTTGCAGGCACTCTTTGAATTTCTAACCTCTCCCACATTTCGGCATTCTTTAAACACAAGAAAATAGACTTTACTGTTTTTAGCTATGTAGATAATTAATCATTATTAGTTTTATACATAAATGTAGTAAACTTGGGGGTATTCACTATCAGATTTCCATTGAGAATAATTTTTCAAGCTTATCTACTTCAGGATTTACGTGCTTTTTTCGGTACGAGATTCTCCCCTTCGTCAGGCATATATAGATCGTCTATGGATCCGCTAGCATCGGCCCATTCATCAACTTCTTTCATTCGATCGTCATCATCAACAGGGCTGATGCCATTCTGACATACCCCATTGCAATTATTGCAGGCCGTTATGCAGTTTATGCCTGCTTTCCGACATCCGCATCTTACTCCACAGTCAGTCTTACAGTTGCAAAACACCATGTTTAAAACTGAATCGGGAGCTACTGCATCCATAGTTGTGATGGACACAAGAATTTTCTCTTGACGCTTCCAGCCCCACAGGCAGTTGGGCCTTTCTTTTTCAGGTGCTCCAAAGTCTTCCTCATTTTAATTTCGGTGGCTCGTATTTGAGTGAGTGCGTTTAAGGTTTCTTGCGATGGTGGTTCAGTAGCAAAATATCGAAACAACTCACGGAGATTTTTACATTCCAAATCCGATATGTCCATGCCGTCAAAAATTATTTTTCCTAAAGCTGTTTGGGTCAATAAATGAGCTCGGACGGCCCTAGCGTATGCATGGCCAGGCAACATTTTTTCAACTGACATATGTGCATAAATCAAAGTGAGTATTTCTTTTAACCCACTTCCAGCCATTATGTATCCAATGGAGCCTAAGAATGACATTAAAAGATGGAATCCACCAAGCCTCACAATACAACTTGATAATAATGGATTGGATGTTGCTGCAACTATCTCTCGAGCTTTAATATAAAGTGGTTGGTCAAACGTGAGTATGAAAATCTTTTGGTGCATATTAACACACTGCTGGGCAGCATATTTCTGCACAGTGAAAATGGCGTCATACTTGCTTGGTGGTGAATTAACAAAAGGAAGGGGTATTACTTTGGTCTTTTCACAAGGCTGGTTTCTAGTTATACAATGGAAAAATCCTTTCCATTCAGGTATCTGTGGAAGACCTAACCAGTTAGCACACATCCAGGAGATATCAGATGGCTTAGGCAGTGGTAAATCTTCCGCTAAAGGATTTAAGACATTCAAATCTTCGATAGAAATTGTTTTTAACCCAGGCCCTTGAAAATTTTCAAACGTTTCCAGAGGAATGATTCCCATTTTGCCTACGGTCGATGCGGATGTAAGTTCGGTTAACTTTTTTATCCTCGTCCCGGGTTCCACTGCTGACACTGGAGTAAAACAATCAATGCCCCCCATGCTATGAAACGTATTCAGGCCATCGATTGTCGACACATTGAAATCTGCATTGTCAAATACGAATTGGCAGAATGATCCCTCGCGCTTTTGGGGGTTGAGGATGATTTATGGCTGACATCTCAAGTGTTTGGACTTCATAGTAAGAAGAACAAAATCCCAAATTCGAGAGCATTGTTATTAAATTCTTGGAACAGAACTTTTTGTACAAAAATAAAGCAAGACCATTGATCAGAGGAGACATAAATGATCGTGGCCTTAGCGCTGATATAATGACGTGAACTATTGAAATGACTTTTTTTCCGCCTTAGCAGTCTTTTTTTTAATAATCAAGTGCTCCAAAAAAGATTTTAGGCTTTCTGGAATGCCATTGTTCACATCTCTGCATAAGTTATCACTTGGAGGGTAGCAATGAGTGTCATAAACTGGTGTCTGGATATCTTCTTTTATTATGGCTGCTGCAATTTGTACTATTCGTAGACGCTCCTCACGATCATTTCGTATCCTTTTGTCGTACCAAGAGTCTGACAAGACTTCCAGTATTACGTAAACGTATGACAGTAACTGTTTTGGAGTTTGAAGCAAAAATAATGCCATACCCGTAATTTTGTTTCAACTTATTTCTCAAAGTGATGTCGTCTGGAATTTGCCCTGTAATTTGAGATTTGAGTTCGGGTAATGAGAATTGACAGTCGTCATTATTATCAAGGAAGAAGGATATTTCGTCTACAGCTGCTGAGACGTAATCCGACTCAGGCTGCCCTCTCTTTCTGATTGGTGCAGTGTGTAGAAAAAAAGTCATGAGGCAATATTGGTGATAAATCGCATCAGCTGCAACTAAATCAGCAACATTTATTGTACGACACTGAACTTCCTCTCCCCACTGGTCATGTCTATTCTCTTCAGCTTCAAGAACTTTGTTTTTCATTTCGATACTCCTAACTTCGTATATAGTTCTTCGCCTGTCAGTTGGTTTTTTCTTTTGTCTTGCTTTGAATTCTTCGTCTATCACTGATCTTACAAAAGAGACATTTTGTTCGAAAATCGAACTGAGGTAACAAAGATCGTAAACTTACCGCATGCTCTTCACTTAGGGATGTTGACGCGATTTCTGCATTTCTTTTTAAATAAACTTTTATACTTCCAGGTCTGGTGTAATTTCTCCGGCACAACGAATGAACCGAAACAGATTTTAAATGTTCCAACTGTTCATGCTTATTGTCTTTTCTTTGGACACTAGCTCTCTTTAAAGCGTCGATCCCCTTTTCTCCTACATTCACGAAATCATCATTTGACATTAATTTTTTACATATAAAACATAGTTCCGTTTCAGCCATTGTTCACAGACGCACACGGAACGGTGACTAACTAATAACTAGCTAGGAAAATACTAGGGTAAGACTGATTTGGCGCCTTACGGTATGCACATGCGCGTGTCTTTCAGCCATCGCGATAGGCACCCACGCATGCGCGTCCCTGGTTTGATAGTGCGGTCTTTCCAAAGTCAATTATCTTTGTTCGTGTTAGACTTATAAAAAAATATTATACAGTGGAATCTCGATCTATCGTTTTTCAAGGGACCGATTGAAATGAACGATAAATGCGGGAAAACGATAGATGCGGAAACATAACAAAGCAATATGATCGTTGGGACTAGATAAAATGAACGACACATACGGAAAAACGATGGATCCGAAAACGATCGATCGAGATACCACTGTATATGTTTTTTGTGCATTGTTTTTTGTAGAAGCTACCTCCATTATCAGCGCGCATTTTATAGTGAATATCTCCGTTCCTGTTAGGTTCACGACAAAAATTTATAAAATCGTTTTTGTACATAATTTAATGTTTTTTAATTTTTGAAATAAACTTTTTTTACGTAAAGTTAATATTTCCCTAGTTATTCGGAAAAATACAAAAAACCTTCCCATTTAGTGTAAAACTAATTTGGCTAATTATGGTATGCACATGCGCGGGTATTTCCCCCCACCGCGATGGGGAACCGCGCTTGCGCGTCTCAGGTGTGATAGTGCGCTCTTTTCAAAGTCAATTATCTTTGTTCCTGTTAGACATATAAAAATATGTTATGAATGATTTTTGTTCATAATTTAATGCTCTTTAATTTTTGTATTTAATTATTTTTTATAAAATCAATATTTTTAAAGATATTTCCAAAAAACCAAAAAAGTGTACACATTTTCCAAGATGGCGGCGAAAGCTCAAGTCTGATCGGTGGGGACTTTTAGTATGTTCATTAGCATGCCTAAACAAACATCTCCACCAAATTTCAAAACTTTCATATTTTTTTTAGCCATTCGTCAAAATCGGGTCTATTTTGACTGGGGTAATATAGGAGCGCCTCACAAAAGGATAGGAGAGAGGGCCAGCAGCCGGAATCAATGAGATCGGCGGAAGGATTGGGATGAAGCTGTCTCAGAGTGCTGATCGGTGTGGTTTCATCTCTCAGTTAAAGACTGAAGGAGTCTTAGTGAATGTTTGAGAGAAATCTCTCGGATGCAGACTGGGAATAGTTTCTATGTAATTGTATGTATTGTACATAAGTTATACATATCTTTAATATAAGCTGTGTTTTAAATAATTCTGTGTCTTGTGTGTTTATTTTCAACTACGAGGACGTTACACCGATTTGGCACGCTAGTGGCTCATATGAGGAAACCTGTAGAACACCAGCAGATATTAAAAGGTGTTCCACGAGGGAAAGAAAAGTTTTCTGCAGCTTAAGCAAGCTCAGAACTTTATCGAAAAATCTGTGTCTGATTCCCAGGAGCTAATCATAACGACCATGGCAATTGCGAGTCACGGCTTGTTAGACTTAGATTAATATTTAAATTAGATTTGTAGTGTTTCATGCTAAAAACATAAAGGAGTTTTCAATTTGAAGATTTTTCAGTGTTCAGTGAAACTTAAAAAAGAAAGCTTAAAAGAATCTCAGAATAAATAATCTTCAGTTCACAAACGGTTTTGATCCATTTAAGAAAAAAATTATGATGAGAGAGCTTGCTTGTTGGTAACAAAGAACTAATTTTGGACGGCAGAGGGAATGAGAATATGATTTTTTAAAATTTATTTCATTTACCTATTTGATATTTTGAGCATTTTAGAGGGGGAAATCAAAGGGGGCACTATTCCGCCCCCTAGTTCCCCTCTGGCAACGGTACTCTTGCGTGAAATAAAAAAATGAACTTTTTAGGGATATTTAATGAATTACATATAGAAATTTAAGTAAGATCAAATTAAATTAGGAATTGAATTTATTTTTTTATGAAAAAGTTTTATTACATGGTTTTTATGAGCTATTTTGCCATACTTTATTGGACAATGTAAGAATTGTTTCTAGACTTGTTCTTTTGTAATTCGCAGGTAACTGAGATCTCAGTGTTTTTCATTTACTTTTTTTATGGATCAGAACTCGCGTGGAGGATATGCCAGGAATGCTTTGTACAAGAAGTATGGTTTCGGTTTCGGTTAAAACCCCTAACGGTTTAAAATCACGGTTTTGAATTCGAATAACCGAAACCGTAAAAGTTGGGTTTTTTTTTAATAACTTTTTTTTTCTCAAAACATCTTTAGCAAAACATCTTTATACACCAAATCAACAGCTTTCAAAATCTGTGTTGAATTATGCTACAGATATACTTAAAAGATTGTATCCTGCCCATGTGCCTCTATCATCAGTGAAATAGCTAAGAAACTGCCAAATGAGGAGCCTCGCCCTAGCAATACAGTATATTGCAATTTTAGTGAAGGTGTAGCGTGTTCTGCGAGGATAACTAATGATATCTTCCACATTAAAAAACTATATTTATTTAACAAAATTTAACATAGAAAATAATATGCAACGTCCGCTGCCGTTACAGATCGAGAGAGGGAGTCTCTTTTTCGCTCTCCTTGAGCGCTGGGAGGGAATGAATATCATTGGCCGACGTAGGCGCGATCTGGTGGTCATTCACCAAATTATCAGACACTCTGCCGGGGGTCGTAGCATCGCAGACACTACACAATCTTACGCTAAGAGAAGATTTAAATTTGGCTATTGCACAAGCAGTAATGGAACCGGACACTGATGATAATTTTGAAGTTTTAAAGCAAGAGTTTGCATTATACGAAAAGATGTGCAATAAAACTAAAAATATTTCATTATTAGCTAATGCTATTTAAAGTATAAAGACGACATCCACAGAAAAGGAACGAGCGTTTTCCATAGCATCTAATTTCTGTACAAGAATACAATCTCGAGTATCAGATGAGTTATTACACACAATGGTATTTTTGAAGTTCCATTATTTGAAGAAATATTAATTATTACTCTTTTATTTTTTAAATAAATTTATTTTATTTGAATTCAAAAACATGTAATGAAACTTTATATCAACAACCTATTTTATCTTTTTATTTTACCTGGAAAACTTGAATAACCGTAAAAACCGCGATTTTTAGAAAACTAGAAACCGAAAACCGCGGGTTTTAAAAAGTTCGGGTTTTCAGAAATCGTAATACGAAGGTAATCGAGAAATCTGATGAAATAATGGAATATGCCTGATTGAATACTACTGATAGCAATGAAGATGATCCATACGCAGGCCCTGATTTTCCATTAGGCCCGAGCCTAGGGCCGCCCCTCCCCCCCAAAAAAAAAATATATATTTTAAAAGAAAAGAAAGAAAAAAAATTCCCAATTCAATTTTTTTTTAATTTTACCTTTTTTAATAGTAATTTTTTTATATATCCTTTCAAATTTGATTGATTGGTTCATCATATGTATGTTATAGTGTATATAAGGGACTAATAAGTTTTCTGGTTGCATTGTATGGGTGTTTTAATGTTGAAGTTAATATGTTGTATTGCTTTTGTTATTTGATAATGTTCTTTTATAGGCTTCTATGCTTCAAATAGCCAATTCTTGGTAAAATGGTACTTTCACAATGATTCCTGATTATTCTTTTGTGCTTTAATTTTGGAAATTTTACGCCCACATCGGTGTTAGGGGGCCCCAATCCCGAGTTGTGTCTATAGTCTAGAATTTTCTAAATCGGGACCTGTCCATACTTTAGCGGTGATATATATAAATTATATATGCGCCATATTTAAAATTTTCAGATTGATGTTTTGAGCAGTATAAAAAACTTAATTCTTATTATGAAGCTGTCTGACAAAAGAAATTCACTGAATATGAATGAATCTTGTCAACTATGGCACAATCATTAAAGATGCATGAGCAATTAATACATTTATGCATACATCGCAAATGTTAATAATGCTCGATATTTTGTGTTTTGGAAGGGAGGAATTCAGCAGTTCAAGATAACTAGTTAAAAGAAAAATACATACCAGAAATTTTACACTGAAGACTTCAAAACCATGTACCATTCTGTAATGTCGCTTTTAAATTTTCTCTTTGAAATAACATTCTATCTATAAACTGTTATGACCAAAATATAAACTTTTATAAATAAGATTTTGGGATGTCCTAATATTCCTTCCTCTGGGACGTTTCCTAGAAGGGGGGGGGGGGGGTAGGGGGGGGAAGACTTGCGACAGTTTGGCATAGCTGCACTCCAACCCAGAAACCGCCTCTTGTAAAGTTCAGCTGTGAAATGAACCTGTGCGAACGCTCCTGACAAAGCGCGCGTTTTGGAGGTCATGTCCAGATCGGAGTTAATCGAGAGTAAGAGACTTTTCTCTCGATTTTTAATTAAAGGTCCTCTTTTAGCAGTTGCTATAAACGGCTGTAAATATAGTAAAGGCTGTAAAATGTCTCTCTTGCCATTTAATTACCAAGAGTGCAATAATTTAAAAGATTTTAAAGAAAAAGGATGAAAGTTAAAAAAATGGGAAAAAATATGCCTAGTATAATCTCATAGGATTTGCTAGTGAGAGGTGCCTCAAAATATATTTTGCAATTTGCCCCTATCAGATACTATTATTCCTCCGAAAAATAACAGATAATATTCTATAACAATACAACTGGTTAATTTCAACAGTAGCCCATTCCACTTTGAGGAATACTTTTTAGTTTCAGTTATAGACGATGAGCATCATCATCCAAGATACAAAAAGGACAAACTAACACGTTTCAATATTTGGAAAGAAATTTTCGTACGAGATGGCATAACTAAATAACATTAGAACAAAAGGGAAATATAGAATTTTATGAACATTTTATTTTACAATGACGTATCAAAAATTTACTTACAATCTTGGTATTTTTCGTGAGATCGGTGTGCTGTTTATCATGATTTTTTGAAATCTTATTCCGCTCCTTATTTTGTTTCATGGCTGCTGCTTTCCTTTCTTCTATGAATTTCTTCGTGTTGTTCTGGTTTTTCTCCCTCAGTCTCCTGAAATATATAAAAAAAGTATTAAAATTTTATATTTTCTCATTAAAAAATTTTATGCTTTGAATGCTTTTAGTTCTGCTAGCTGGAAAAAAAAATTGATATAAGAAACTACGTGGAACGCATTCTGACGAGATAGATCATTTATGCAAAGTCAAGCAACACTAAATACCTTGAAGCCTTTGAATTAGATTTCGCATTTATTCTAGACACCTCCAAAAGGCTTTGCAGATTCGTTCACTTCTTTCAACAACGTCATATCTCAAAAAGCGTGATTTTTTAGGAGAGTGATTTTAATGTTTAAAAGCAGAATAAAATGCATTAAAAATAAATACTAATTTTGCTCTCTAGCTGCTAAATATTGAGCGGTGAGATATGACGATTTTGGAGGGATATACTATTCTTTCAGGGCATTCTGAAAACAGGCACAACTAAAAATCCCCAATTTTTGAGATATGATGTTGTTGAAAGGAGTGAGCGATGTGCACGCGGAGGGGAAAAAAATTCCAGGACAGGAATTTTTCAAAATGTTTACATATAAATGACAAATTACAGCTAAGCCAGCTTACATAGGAAATAACCAAGTGTTTTCCGAAAGGTGTGATGCCAGATTTGGAAAGCATGAAGATAATAGGCATGGAACTGGGGTTTCTGAAAACCCGAACTTTTTAAACCCGTGGTTATTGGTTTCTAATTTTCTAAAAACCGCGTTTTATTCCGGGTTGGACGGGATACAATCTTTTAACTGTAGCATACTTTAAAACGGATTTTGAAGACTGTTGATTTATTGTATGAAGATGTTTTGCTAAAGTTATTAGATTTGTATTTTTTCGCATTTCTATTCTTGTTTTATTATTGACAGAAATTTTTACTTATGTCATTATTTAGTTGTTCCCATTTATTGAATAGAAAAGAAATTGCCCCTTCAGCGGTTATAAGGTAGGTGTCCCAAATATCGCCTACTCTGACTTTTTTTCGACATTTCATCCACTTTTTAGTTTCTGATTAGGCTGGAAACTCAAAGAACATCCCTAAGAACTATTTCCTTTGGTATCCTGAGATCAACTAGCTCCAAAACCAGTGCCAGTTTAAGCTATAGCTTAAACTGGCACTGGTTTATTTAAATCCAATTTAGCTACATATATGTAGCTAAATTGGAAAAATTGAAATTTCCATTGAACTCCAGAACGTCTCCTAATATCGCCTACCTCTGTTCCTCTTACCGCCTACCAGGCGAAATTAGGGGCACCTGTTAAAAGGCGTTGCTAGCAAAGTCTCAGTTTAATGCACTTTCAAATAGTATAAGCAAAATTAGAATTTGGATGCATCTACCTGGTCATTCAATGGATTCTGATTCTTTGGAGCCAAAGTTTACAAAGACAACAGCCAAAACAACTTCAGACGCTGTATAGTTTCTGTTGTCAGTGATAAGAGCGTTGTCGCTATCGCCTCTGTTAGTACAAACCAAGAACTAAGAAGTTACTGCATTTTCTCATACATAGCGAGAATCATACTTTAGAAACGAGTAGGCGAATCATACTTTAGAAACGAGTAGGCGAATCATACGAGTAGGTGATATTAGGCACAGGGGCGATATTTGGGACACTCACCCTAATAGCGGCATCTGCTTTACTTAACGCTTCAACAGTCAATTTTATTGGTTTAAGTACATTCATCAAATTTTCTAAACTATCGAATTTTTTTCAGAAATGTTTATAAAAATACTGCGTTTTAGGGATTCCGCTCATTTTGGCTTCTGCAAACAAAAGTTTTTGAAAAGATGTTCCTAAGATGTTTCAGGAAGTTAGGAATTTGGGACAAAGTTTCATTCTTATTTGTAGCATGATTTTAAAAAAAGTAAATAATACAAAGTTAATAAATATAAGTACTTTCACATGAGAGTTTCCATTGACAGCTGGTCTCGAACACAGTAAAGTTTAATTTTTGTTGTAAATGGATGTTAATATGTTCTAACTGTGCCGTAAATAGCCATTCCTGTGCCCTGGGCAAGAATTTACATTTGGGCCCATCAATTAATTTGGTTTGGGAAAATAATAAAACAAATACAGCATTTTGGGCCCCCCTTCCAAGTGGGCCCTAGGCGATGTCCCTGTTTCACCTGCCTAGTTACGGCATTGTGTTTTAGGTGTGACTTGCATTTATAATTTTGAAAATCTCTTTACAAAAGCCGAATAAATATTTTTACAGGAACCCAGATTAAATTTATTATTGTAAACCATTTATTATAATTCATTTATGTTGCTATTGTTTCTATTATTTTGTTGTTGAAAGTCAATTTTTGTATGTTAAGAAATGTTAGGCAATTTTTGTATGTCAGAAAAGTTAATATGTTAAGAAATATACGAATTACATAATTTCTATGCATCTATATTTTTACATAATTTATAGATTTATAGAGGGAATATCCAGATATATAAACATATAAATCTATATGTTTATATCTGGATAACATCTGATGTGAACATTCAACGCTTTTCATTTCTTTGATTTACAGATGAATTTTATTATAAGGGTGATATATAATTTTATTATATATCACCCCAAGCGGTAATCATCAGTTGTCCGTAATTTCTCAGAGTAGATAGGTAAGCTGAATAGGAGACTCTGCAGCGGACGCATGCCAGAGAACGAGAATCAGCCGGCTCATAATGATATCCTGAACCCATGATTTTGTTAGATAATGTTTAATTTTAATCCTTTGTAAATTAGCCTACATTTATTCTAGAATGCCAATAAAGCATTATGTAAATATTAAAGGCTGTCAGTCTTGTTTTTAAGCGAAGTTCTTACAATCCCCTTCTCTAATAACTTACTCAAGCTTCAACAAATTTTCCAAAATTATTCAATACTAGCCGGGTTTCACCCGGCTATGCTCGGGCTTTGCCTAGCTATCGAATCACTTGACACTCGAATCACAGTTCACTTGAATTTAATTTTTTTTCACTTTTAATTGCCAACCCCCCCCCCCCCCCAAGATTCAGTACATCTTCAAATGATCTATTTATAATTAAAAAGTTTGAATTAAAAGTATGAAAAATAGAAAAATAATTAAAAATTAGGCACAATGAAACATTTATTTTAAGTGATTCATTTTTTAGTGAGAATCACGATGTGTTTGCATCGTAAAACATGACGGTTACATTTTGTTCGGTGGAGTATGCATTTAGAATTGAAATACACCTATACCTCGCTATACGGCCGTTCTTTATACGGCATTTCGCTATAACGGCCTTTTTAAATTATGGCACCTTTTTCGATTTATGGCCCACAATGTTTCGTTATACGGCCACAACAGCGGAAAGTGATGATGGCGGCATATTACAGCTCAGTGATTCTCCATGTTAATGTTCATCATCACATTAAAACAGTTTTTAAACATTTAATTTTATGTTTTTTACATATATGTATACATATGTGCATATGATTTCTTTTGTTTCTTGTTTATGTGCTTATTTTTTGAATTTCTGTTTATTATTGCATTGTTTTGTACTTTTATTTTTATGTAAGAATTTTTATAGGAAATAAAAAGAATAAAATGCTTTATGAACTAAAAACTACATTATTTATAAAAAATTGGAACAGATCCAATGAAATTTGTATGGGTTTGTATAAATAAATTGATTCGTTATACGGCTTTTCGCTTTACGGCTAACTTTTCCGGAACGTATCTAGGCCGTAAAGCGGGGTTTGGGTGTATCTCTAAAACTATTAAAGTAACAGAATAAGTGTACTGAGAAAAAATTATCAGCTTTTAAATCTCTATCTAAATATGTAAAATTTATGTATTTTCTTTAAAAAGAATATCTCGATTTTAACTTTTAAAACATGGCGGTTGCGTTTTGTATCGGTGGTGTATGCATTTAGAATTGAAATATCTCTAAAACTATTAAAGTAACAAAATAAGTGTACGCAGAAAAAAATAATCAGTTTTTAAAGCTCTTTCCAAATATGTAACTTTTATGTACTTTCATGAAAAAAAATACATCCATTTCGAAATTTTCAAACATGGCCGAATATTTTAACGAATGCCATACCGGAAACGGTCTACCCGGAATTGTTCCCAGTTGCTGGCCGACAAAGTTTTTCTTTTATTTATATAGAAGATCTCGATTGGTATATCGTTGGGATTATACGGGTATATTTATATATAGTTGGGATGCTACGGTCACCTTTTGCAGCACAGATGCTTTAAGTGAAAGGGCCCTACAGCTTAAAAGCTGATTCTGAACTGCCACAAACACCCACGTCTACAACAAGATTCGAATCCTCAGCTACCGCCGTAGTCATTCGGCAATCATCCGACCATTTGATATCTAGGGATGGAGAAAAAAAAACAGACCTATCAACACATACCATCCTATATTGAAGAGCTAGAAACAAATAACTGAATGTAAAATCACATTCTTGTGTTTTACATTCATATGTTCAGTGTTTTGATGTGTGTTTCCCGCAATTTTTAACTTGAAATTAGTGGATTAACGAAATATTTCTTCACGTCGATTTTTTAAAAATATGTGAGGCAAAATATATAAGGGGCTTCGATATTAAAATATTTCTTAATATCTCCTGCTAAAGGGCAAAGAAATCCTCTGATACATGAAAATCCGAAATATTGAGCTTTGGCGCTTATGATTAAATGTGAAATCATATGCTTTAAAACATTCAAAGTTTTGGAGTGTGACTTCTGTTATTTCAACAAATTTTGAACTTGAAACTGTTGAATTGACTATGCATTTCTATATCTCGGTATCGAAAGTGAAACGCTCGTAAACCAGCCCTCAGTTTCGATTGTGCCCTTGGATGGTACTTTAAATACTAAAGCCACTATTTACGTTTAAGAAGATTTATTGTTCCTACTAATGGAAGTCGTGATTTAATTTCATTCCACTGAATTGATAGAAAGTATGAGTAATCCCTAAAATTTGTCGATCTCCATTGGATAATTGAGTTTTTCAGTGACTATAAATTAAAGCTAAAAGTTTCATCGAACAATGTTTCAAATCAACGACTAACGAAACAACCGTACACAGCAATGGATTTAAGAGATGTATTACAAAAACCTAAACACAAGTGCCCGTTCATCCGTACAATCATCTCCGTTCTGTACAATCATCTAAAACTATTTTTTTAACTTCTCGGCATATGAACAACGTGTAATAATCACTTTTCCAAATCTACATCAAAGTTGTCAATAAGTTCTTTGACTTTAACGGAATTTCAAGGTACATTAAGCACTGATTACATAAGAAAATCACGATGAAATTAACATGTCTTTTTTTCAGAATTCAGTCAGGGTAATTGAATGAGGCAAGGTTTATTTAGAAAGTGCAACACATTGCGCCTCTTGATGAAATGAATACGTTTTACAGTGACAGATAATTTATACTGTAAATGGATATTTGTTGGTATAACCTCTGCTGGTCACTGTCCCAAGTCTTTGCATTATAATCACAACAAAAGAATCTATTACATCTTTATTTACACGATATGGGTGAACGCCTGGTCATGGTCACGAACAGAATGACATAAACAAAAACTACTTCCTCCATCCTGAATTTGAACAGATCTGATGTCGGAATTAACAGGCAGAATGACCACCTTAAGTAGTAAATCAGGGACACATTTTACGTGTTTCCTTCAAGAAACTGTTCAGGAGTAACTGTGACTTTATTGTATTGCTTTACAGCAGCTTTGATTCCGATTTGTTGAAGATTTCCTCAGTGCGGTATATCTCCAAAGAGGGTTAAAGTGATGTGCTCAACGAGTTCATGTTCAAGGTAAGAAGATGTCTTAACATGACCAGGGCCGTGCTTAGGGGGTGGCAAACTGGGCAACCGCCCAGGGCCGCTAAAATTTTAGGGCCGCCATTTTTATTCCTCATCGCAACACTTTTCTAAATGTTACGGGTTTTTTTTAAGAAATCCCTCATTTGTCGCGGTTTCTATAATTCAAATTATAAAAAAGAATATGTTTCGATTTTTTAAAAGAATCGTAGAAAGAATCTTAATTGACAAATTACCCTTTTGGTTCGAAAAAATTCTCTATCAGAAAAACATCATTTATCTTCAATTCAGTTATAGTAAAACCTTGATTGATCAATCCCTTTTTTCAATATCAGTTTCTACTATCTGTCAGTCACTACATACAGTCCGTTGAAGAATTATAAACTGTTTTGTTGGAATCTGTCCGTTTTCACGAAATAGTTGCAAAATACCGAATAGTTGAGAAACTTTATTGCCAGTAAATGTGTTTCGCCCTGGGCCGCTAAAACCCTAAGCACGCCCCTGAACATGACGTTGGTATCCTTGCTTTCCAATAACTCAGCGACGCCCGCAGTCCAAATGTGTGTGTGTGTGTGTGTGTTCGTTCGTTCGTCGAGGGTGGGGATTATCTTCCCCGAACACGAAGTTAATAGGTTATAGCTATTTTTGTCATATTTCGAAATAGGTTATAGTTATTTTTATCATATTCTCGAAATATTAAAATTAATTTGAAGTCAGCCGATGAATAGTGGGTCATAGGTAATATCTCGAGCTAATGGGCAAAAAAATTATACCTGCTCATAACATAAAAATTCATTATAATACATAAAAGTTCATTACATTGAACAGTTACAACATTCTGACTAAATGTGAAATCACATTCTGTATGCGTATAAATATAGTAATATAGTATGATCGTGGGTGACCTGATTTATAATACACACACACACATATATATATATATATATATATATATATATATATATTTATATTTATTCATTTATTTATTTATTTATTTATTGATTTTCCAAATACATCTCCCAACCTGCAAATTTCTTCCTGCAGAAGTACCGTAAATTTTTGGATCCAAAATTTAACGGTAACAAAATGTTTCATTAATTGTTACAAATTTTATTCAAGTGGAGATTTAACGTGCAAATTAATGTTTATCTCATTAGTGCTCTGAAAGGTGTTGGTTCCGTATTTTGGGTTAATTTAACTAATAGTATGTAATGAGCCCATAACTTTTGCTACTTAAGGCTGCTGTATACTTACCCTTTTGGATTCACTCGCTTCTATGTTAACCTATGTAGAAAATGTAATCCAAATATTGGCGACTTAGATTTAAAGATTTTTTTTTCAAATTGTACTCTGTAATAGAGAAAGAAATTTTACACCTCGGGGAATTTTCCTTTTTTAAGAAAAAATGCAAATAATATTTTAAAATTTAAATTATTCTTGGGAAAAAATCTGATGTAATGCGTTTTAAACACCCATAAATTCCTTTGTGGGACAAAATTCATAAAATTAATCCTGTTGCAAAGTGCAGAAAAGTTCAGGCTAGCTGAAAATACCCTTTTTATTCGATTATCATCATTTATATAGATGTAAATAGTAGACAAATTTTCTCCCTAGGTTAACATTGAGTGAGAGAATCCAATAGGGGTTAGTACATAGCAGCCTTAAAGTACAAATTGAATTTGACTCCTTAGTGCTCTGAAAGGTATTAGTGCCGTATTTTAGGTTAAATTTAACTAATAGTATGTTGTAAGGAGTCGATAAATTTTGCTATTTAATATTACAGTTATTACTCCCTCTGCTATCACACCAAACTATATACGGCCTGGAACGAGATTCGCATAAACCAGACCTTATGAGATAAAGATGATAAGGTCGGAATTTTACCTCATCTCACCGAAAAAAAATTGTTTAAAATTAGGGATTGTGAGACAAGGGCTCCACGACTCTTAAAACGAGGCCGCGTGAAAGTGCTTTTTTCCTATCCCAACATCATATTTTATTATGTCCGCTTCTTCTATAAATAGAGCTTTAAAAAAACAGCAAGCAAACTGTTAGCAATAAAAAAAAATTTTTTTTTCAACCTCTCTATATCTGAAAGATATAAATAGATGAAAGTAAGCGCAGGTAAGAAATGATAATAACTGCTACAATATCAGGATACTGAAAGGTTCGAAATGAGGAAAGAACAGACGTATCCGCGCGCGCTTCCTAGCAAACCTCTTGCAATCAATTATACGTATCTCATAAGTAGGTTACGGAAAGCTTGACACAAGGTCATTATCCAGAACAGTTATACAGAGTCTCGGACCATGACTTATGACGTCACAGTTACACCTTCTCGCAGCGCGTAAAAATGACCTTCGGAAACTAGTCGGAATCACTTCAGCAACTGCTAACTCGGAGATGAGAGTTTTTTCCCGTTTTTCTGAGTAGGTTGGAGAAAAAATCCACAAAAACTCGTGGATTAAGAATTCAGTGAAATCCTATTTCCCGTTTCTGAAGGTGATCCGGGTATCGTTTTTTTTTTTCTTTTTCCCCATTCCTGACTAAACAGTGTGAAACAGTTGTTGACTGGCTCGGACAAGTGTTACGAAGTTTTAGCATGAGTTAAGTCGTAGGGATATCAACAAAGTGGATTTAGATGATAGCAAAGGTAAGTTTTAGATGTGTAATTGTTTAATAATTTGTTTTACCATTGTGAAACATGTTCAATAACAAACTGTGTGTGTATAAACATTGCATGCATATAAATTTATATATGCTCAGTAGTTCAATTCACACAACACTGAGTGAAGTGAAAAATATTTTCCGGTTTTAGAGCAGTTATATCAGTTAAGCTAATTTTATTATTTTTAGTTTTGTCAGTAAAGTCTGTCAGTAAATTATATGTATTAAAGAGAGTCATATCGCTAACACATCAATTGCATCACTATTCCTCAACTAATCAACTTGTCGCAACAGTTAAAATCTTACATTAATGTAAAATATTTAAGTTAAGTTAAGTTGTATAGTGTATAACTTTAAAGTTAGTAATTACATTGATACGAGCATCTCTTAACCCAAATATCTCAAACGCTCCGAAATCCGAATTTTTTTGTGACGTCAGAAATGAAAAATTACACACCTGATCTCCCTAATTAATAGTGTCTTAATTGAAGTGTTCTCTTTGTAAAGAGTTATGATTGGTTAGAAGCAAACAAATTTAGTAACACAAAAGACAGTATGCACTTGTTGACTTTTTCTCTACGAAGTCTTACTTTACTTTCCTGATGGTCCGAGACACGCAAACTTTGTTCCCTCCACAAAATTTTTAAAAAGAGTGATTAAATTTCTCTCTAGGCATGTGCTGAAGGTGCAGATTAAACAAATAAATTTTATATTATAGCATAAGCCCCATTTCCAAGCGATCTAATAACAATTGCGCAAATGATCTCCATTCAAAAGAAATCAAAGATTCGAAATACCTCTGGTTGGAGGCATTACGGGTAAGGGTTACTCATCCTGTTATACTAGAGTCATTTAAATGCAAGTGGTAACGGGAAAATTTTAAGTAATTTACAGCATTTTGTAGAAACTTACTTTTGACAAATGAACTGATTGTAGTTTTCAATGAAACAGAAAGTCTGAACAGTTACAATTGACAAAAATGCAATTTTTTATTTTATTTATTTTTTTAAAAATAGGACCATTTAAATTACCAGTAGAGATAATACTCGGACTAACAGAAGTTCTTATTCACAATCCAGAGCATTAGATATGATTGTTTATATGAGCGAAATACAAATTTGAAGATCGTATTGCATATAGTTTTTATAATTATATATTGCTCCATTTGTTCAAAAGTTTTGCTTCAGTAAAATTCATCTTTCTTGTATTATAGTTCGGTATCAGGTATGAGAAAATGAGCATCCTGCGTATTTTCTTCCTTTTAAATTCTGGCGTTTTCAACATCTATATAGAGTTTTTGCTGGTATATATTTTAAGAGAGACTTTTAGTTATGTTATTAACTGTATGTATCGATTATGAATTTTAAAAAAAAGCTGTAATAATTCGATTAGCAAAATTATTCAAATAAAAATTGAAAATATACCCTTTAATTAATTTTATATCAAAGGCCTTGTGTGTTACTCTACAATATTACGCACTTGAGATGGTTAACTTGTTGAACTTTCTGCAGTTAAAACTTTATTTGATTTTTTGAACCAAGAGGGTCTGAGTTAAATACGTTTTAATAAATAAAATGCATGATATAACAGGACAATAGATGCAATACACGATGTACTAATATTAAATAGATTTCTAAGACGATGTTTATATAAGTGAATAAATTACAATATATCTTCGCAATCACAAAAAATAAACGGTTTATTAGATTATATATATACAGGTATTTTAGTTGTATAATTTTACTTATGATTGCTATTTTATTGTAACTTAATACTTTCGGTAGGGGGTGAAAAGAAAATAACTTAGAAAATAACAGATTTTAATATTACTTTATATGCTCTGCGTTTTTGTTTTTTAAAAATGTAAAGACCAAGCTTTAACACTGTGCATCCTCTAAGACAGGGGTTCTCAACCTTTTTTCCTACATTGATCCCTTTTAAAAGAATGATTTTCTTCATTGACCCCCTCACGTTTTTCTCTATAATATACAGCATACAGCATAATTATAATACTAATAATTACACATGAAACACTTAAAGGTAACAATTTGACTAAAATTATGAACAAAAAAATTAGAAATAGTGGTTCATTAGGTTTGTGTCTTATCATTTTTGTAATATTTTCATTTTTAATTTCACAAGTATAAAGAATATTCCAGACACACTGATTGTAGTTGTACACAAGTTCGATTTCAATTAATGTGGTGGTTGTGCTTGATGCACTGATACATTTTTTTAAATGTTTAGCCTGAAATTTTTTATAATCGTATAGTCACAATAACTAACATAACGAATATAAGTATATATTTTACTAAACAATTTTACAATGCGAGGATTACTCCGCCCTATGCAAATCTGTATTTATACAAATTAAAACGGATATTATTATCTGATAATTACATTCCCAAAAATTTAAATTAAATTTCAAGACAGAAAAATTTATCATCGACCCCCAATAGACCCCTGGAATACTAAAGACCCTTTTTAAACTTCCATCGACCCCCAAGGGGTTCACTTGGACCCCGTTGGGAATCCCTGCTCTAAGAGACTTTATTTTATGTATGTGTGTATTTACTCGTATATACACACATACAAAAAAATTCTATCGTACCATGTACAAATATCATAAGAAATTAAACAAGATTTTAAAATTTTATGTTAGTATTTAATATAGAAATAATATTTAAGTGCTAACAAACTGAATCCAGCGGCTTCATTTTATGAAAACTTTTTAAATGGACAGGGAAATGATCATCTCCAGTATAACGTATTTCATTGACATTGGGGAGACATAAAGCTTACACCATTTCAGATATTTCCTCTATTGTACTCGAGATATTCCTAAAAAAGAATATTTTTGCTTCGAACGTGGCAGGCACTTGCCTTTTGGGCATTCGCCCATTACACACGTGAATTTGTTGGCGTCTTTATTGTGAGATCACCATAGAGGTAAACAGACATTTCTCGCTCAGAGAGGGATGCGCAGGATCCTCCTAGCCTTAGTAAGGATTCTAAACCGAGCACATTTGGTGAAAAATGATAACGCTAATCACTGTACGACGAGGGAGGTGCAATGTTTAAGCGTATAATGACCCTAAGCAAGAACAAGTGATCGAATTCGGGTCTCGTAACCCCGAGGTCAGTATTCTACCTTCTAAACTATACACGCGATAAGAGGAACTATCATATCTATTTCAAATGCTGTTCTATATGCATTTCCTACTTTCCATTTTGAGGTCAAGCGCACAATATGTTGGTTTTATATGCTATTTTTTTTCTGAAGATACTCATCTTTTTCTCAATACGAATAACCTCATAACGATCAATTACTGTTATTTCCAGTGGTCTACAGTCGCTAAAACAATGATCTGTCAAGACTAGGGATCTAACTGTGCTCTCCTATCCCGAAGCCTATATTCTACCTACTGAACTATTATGGCTAATAATAATAAGACTGATGGTACAGATGTCCAGTACAGTGCATATTAAACGAGGGAAAACTGAAGAACTCTGATTTTTAATTTTAGGGTAAAAATTTGCGAGAGAAAATCTTTTGTATGGTAATAACCTCCTTCTTTTGTTTAGGAACATTTGGGGGAGAGGACACGATCCTCCCAGATGTCCCCCCCCTAGGGGTGCTCGGTCATAATTGTGAGGTGGGACGGACTCCGACCCCTGTGGTGCTATATAGACCGGAGCTGCACACTTCAGCCTTACGCCTATATGGACCTGATCTGGAACTTCCAGCGAGGGGCATTAGAAACAACAACAACAACAGGAACATTTGGAATATTAAAGAATAGAATTAAAGGATTTCTTTTATGAGCTAAATCTAAAATATTTTACTACCAAACATTTTCCTGACCTCCTTGAGTTATTTCTCAGAAGTGCCATCAGCTCAGAAGTGAAAAATCAGTAACAATAATAAAAATTGTTCCTTCTGTTCGTTTCTCATTAACCGTTACTTGTTTTTGTTTATAAAATATCGAAAATTGCCGTCCTTTATACTTATATATAGACAGACAGAGCGTTAATTGGTCTGTTTCGAAAAAAAAAAAAGAAAAGTCTGATTTTTTTTCATTAAAATTATTTTATTGAAGTAAGAGATCATAAGTTTACTTTTAGAAACATTATTTTTAAAAATAGCATATGTAAATGCTCTCAATATAATTACTATTTATCACAATAAACATTTATTTATGAAAATACAATTGAAAAAGATCTCAAAAATATCAAACAGTACTAAACAATCACTGGAGCCGAAGTAAATTGACATCAAAATGTTAAAATATGTTTATTTTCTGAATTCTCATTCTAAAAATAAATCTTTTCGATAAGAATTTCTTCTCTGACACATTAAATCCCCCACTTACAGGAAAATCAGCGTAACTTTGCACGTTGAACCCTTCTGGTTATTATTATTCCAAACTGTTTTTAGAACATTATTTTGTTGCTTAAAATACTTCATTACCAAATAGAAAGATTTATTCTCTTCGTTTATCCACATCGTTTAAACTGTACAGGGTGACAGGCTGTAATTTCTGCAGCTTTTGGGAATTTTCATGGCATTCTCTAACTTCAGTAAAACCCCAGCTCTTTCAAAAACAACAAAAAACAGGACTTTTGACTAACTACAGTAGAGGTAAAAGGAGAATAAACTGTGAATGCTGACCTCAAAGCAGGAGATTGAGGAACAAGTAAATCCGACCTCCTGTATCTCCTTTCTCCTCTCTGAATTCTACGATAGTAGAGCACCTGTGCTGAAAGGTTAATGACTTATCACTGATTTTCGGCGGAGGAAATATCTGAGAAAGGTATTTACCAAGAAAGTCAACGGGAATAATTCAAAGAATCAGCTAAATCTTACTCCGTAAAATCCAACTTTTTCTCTCTATAAGCGCGTCTAGTCCCATTTTAATGTCAAATCCTCCCCCCTACTCTTATTCTTCTCCAAACATGGATTTATGGATTTCCCTTTAACTAGGTCTAGTTACAAGCGAGTTCGGCTATGTATTGGTGCTACACATATTAACTCTGCGGTTTTTTAAATTAAAGAATATCTTGCTCAATAAATATTAAAAAATATTTATTTTTAAAAATAGAATCTAATACACATATGCTATTCTGTTCTTAAAGTTTATGACTGTGTGATATGTAATGTATGTCATATTAATACGATTTTTCGATTTGAGTCACTCTGAGAACATTCCACGACTTTCAGTAGAGTCGCTTGAAGCTCACTGTTTGGATGCATTAAAACATTCCTTTGACCATGTCTGTGTTACGTACATGTACCACAGCGAGGTAAATACCCCACTGCAGCAGATCCATCATTTTGTCATCCCTTTAAGGCTTCTTAAACCTGCTGTGTACTAACCTTATTGGATTCGCTCACCTCAATGACCTATGGAGAAAATTTGTCCAAGGATTGCAGACTTGGATTTAAAGATTTTTTTAATTGTACTCCTTCATAAAGAAAGGAAGTTTACACCTTGGGACATTTTACGTTTTTTTTAAAATGCAAATTTTATTTTAAAATTTAAATTATTCGGAGAAAAAATCTGGCATAGTGTGTTTTAAACGTTCGCAAGTTCCTTTAGTGGACAAAATTCATAAAATGAATCCTGTTAAAAGGTGTGTAGAAAAGTTCAGGGTATCTGAAAATACCATTTATATTAGATTATTAGCCTACTGTATTCTCTCACTCAATGCTAATCTGTGTAGAAAATGTGTCCAAGGATTGCCGGCTTAGATTTAAAGATTTTGTTTTTCAAATTGTACTCTGTAACACAGAAAAAATTTTACACCTCGGGGCATTTTTCGTTTTAAAGAAAAAATGCAAATAATATTTTAAAATTTAAATTATTCGGGGGAAAAGTCTGGTATAGTGCGTTTTAAACGCTCCTAAATTCCTATTGGGGGACGAAATTTATGAAATGAATCCTCTTGCAACGTGCAGAAAAGTTCAAGCTATCTGAAAGTACCACTTTCATTGGATTATTAGAATTTATGTAGCTATAAATAGTAAATAACTGTTCTCCATAGGTTAACATTGAAGTGAGCGAATCCAATAGAGTTATTACAAACCAGCCTTAATTACCCGGCTTTGTTTCTCAGATAAAGAGTCTGCTTTTCAACTTAATAGAGACTAACCTTTTTTTTGCTGATTAGTATGACTCTGATTCACTAATTCTTAATACATATTTCTATATATTTGTAGGTTGCGTATATGTGTGCCATCATGGTAGCTGTCCAGTCTAGAGCCGTGTTATACGGGACTTCAATTTTAGATTTAGTCACTTCAAGTAACGAAATTGTAAGTATTTACGCAGGAGATTTATGCGCAGGAGAATATAAATGTTTACTTCACTAGGGGCTTTGCCCCTAGGCTCGCTACGCTCGCTCCTCTGTTATGGTTAATAGCGAAATACATAGGGGTGATTCTCGGGCAATGTAACAGCCATTTACAGTTGTCAGTCACCCTTATGAGAAGGGGAATCACTGTTGAATCACTGTTTCAGCTTTAAAATTCAATTAAAAATCGAAATTGTAAGATAGAGACTTGAAATGAGGTTTATATGAATGAGAAAGCTTTCATCTTTCAGATGATGTAAATATATTCTTTGTAAGATAAAAACTCGAGGAGCATCGATATTACATCCACATATGTGACGATATTTCTCGAAAAAGTGGGTTTAATATTTTGATGAAAATATTAGTCTGTTTTACATTATTTTTAAACAAATGAGGTCTTGTTTGAAGAAGAAATGTCTGTAGTCTTAGATTGTAAAAAGATCAAAATTCTACGATTAATTTTTTGCGAGTTATCGTAATCTGAACATGAAAAAGTCAATATTTTTTCACAAAACATAAAAAAACAACTTAAAGTCCGACGAGGATGAGACATGTCTTATTTTCATCCCCGCATTTTTCTGCATCTATTGGTATCGGTCTCGACCCCATACCCCCAGCGGTTTCGGAGGAGATAGCGTGACAAGCTTTTGACAGCGGCTGCGGCGGCGGTGCATGTTACTTTTTTTTAGAATAGACAGATTAAAGTCTGAGATAGAAAGTCTCCAATAATTTGAGTGGAGTTGCTACTGAGACTCGGTTTTATCAACAACGTATTCAATTGAAAAGTTTTTTACAGAACTACTACGTTAGTTCTTAAGAATATTGTTTCAATGTAATAATATATTACAGTCGAACCCCGTTATAGCGAACCCGGTATATAACGAACTCACGGATATAACGAACGAAAATTTTGGTCCCACCGTTGTCCTATTGTACGTAATTTAATTAGTATTGTGTCAGTTTGATGTAATCGATTTTAGTCGATTTAATTCATTAATGATCATTTTTAATAGATTTTATCATTTTTAAAATACATCATTTTTAAATACACATAGCAAATAATGAGTTATACATTTTGTGAACTCTAGCATTTTTCTTAACGGTTCGGATATAGCGAACCACCGGATAAAGTGAACAAAACCTTTGGTTCCTTGAAGTTCGTTATAACGGGGTTCGACTGTATGATGTTCAAGGTAACTTTTAATTCAGACCTCGGAAACGAAAACTGAACTGTCATAAAAATAAATTCCTGGAAGATAGTAGCAAGATGACGGTGGACAATCTACAGTACAGATCTTTTGTTGCATAGTCACATATAGTCGAACCCCGTTATAACGAACTTCAAGGGACCAAAGGTTTTGTTCACTTTATCCGGTGGTTCGCTATATCCGAACCGTTAAGAAAAATGCTAGATTTCACATAATGTATAACTCATTAGTTGCTATGTGTATTTAACAATGATGTATTAAAAAATAATAAAATCTATTAAAAATGATCATTAATGAATTAAATCGACTAAAATCAATTACATTAAACTGACACACTACTAAATTAAATTATGTGCAACAGGAAAACGGCGGGACCAAAATTTCCGTTCGTTATATCCGTGAGTTCGTTATATACCGGGTTTCCTATAACGGGGTTCGACTGTAGCTGATAAAAACTGCAAAAGAGAGCATAGGATGTCTTTACTTATACGACTATATTTTAATACCTAAACAACTATTTTAAGCATGATCAAAATTAAAATCGAATGACCTGATACGAAATTTTTTTTACAGTAGATATATGTTTCTCCTGAGGAATTGCCCATATAGAATGCTTTCATTTTGTAAACTTTTCAATAATCTTAAACATGTTCCTTTTTTTTTTCATTTTCATGTGAATTTAATTATTTTGTTATTTACGAATAAAATTACATTTCAAACTCTTGTATCTATTATACATTAATGTATTCACTTAAAAAACAACGACTTAAGTGGCAATGCATAAACGCCACGATAAATATCTTCTTCCCAAAAAATATATCTTACCTTAAACTTTTGACATTTGAGAGAGCTATATCCATACCTTGTATTGTACGAAGTCATTGTATTGACTTCGGAGCATTTTTATAGTTATACTTAAATAGTATTAATACAGGAATACTTAAAATGATTACAGCTAAATTATTTAAAACGTTATATTAATATATTACGCTATTTGAAGTTTCAACTGACTCTTAAAATGCATTTGCGAAGAAATAGTAGCGGTTTTATTCTAATTTCAAAGTCCACTGATATGCAGAATATACTACCGTTCATACAGGCTGTCCTCGATATTAATAAACTATTACTAAAGAATTCAGTAAATTAAAAGATTTTTTACTCGTTATTCATATTTTTAAAGCATATTTTTTCATCCATATTCATTTTTGCTGTTTGGTATTAAAGCTAGATTAAAATATTTATGTATAAATGCATTTTCCATTTTAGGATGAAGCTCTTCTCAGAAATAATTCAAGATATGAAACTGAGGAAGAAATAAAAGATACTCTAAGTGATTGGGAGTACAGCATTTATGACATCGGATGTAAATTACTACATTCGATAAGACGTAATGTCCAGCTTAGTAACTCAGTGAACGATGCATCTAGTCCTAATACAGATAAAGCCAGTTCTACACTGTTATCTCCGAAGTTCAATGTTGTTGCTCATGATTCCGAATCGGTAACAGAGAACGAAGGTACTAAAACCGAAGGCATCGATTCGGTACAAATTTTACTTCCTGGAAACGGAAGTACAGCCAACAGTGGACTTTTTGCAATCAGTAAATGGCATTTTGCCAAGGACATAATTCATCGGGGAATGCCTGGCTTTGCAGCTTTTGGTTACCATAATTAATTGGAATTAACTAGTCAACCTAAAACAGTTCGGTTTTCTTTATATATAACACAGTCTCCCTTCGGAAGAAACTTTATTGCTCATGCATGTTGCAATTTAATGTGTTTAATGCGGAAACGCTATGTACAGTGCTATGACTACTCGTATATTCCTAAAGGAAAAATGTCTTTCATTAACGAATTTTAAAAACAACAGCGTACAAAGAAAATCTTGTCACGAGCATTCTGGCACAGCTGTGGAAATTTAATATGAGATTCTATTGTGTACAACTACCTTCAATAAGCGAGTGAATTACTCGATCATGGTGTGGCCCTCGCATTCAGTAAGAATTCATTCCTAACTAAAATTGAGGGCATTCACTTGCTTAATTTCTTACTTCATTACAATTGAAAATATACTTCAATATCTTGACTTTTTATCCTGTCTAATCAGTTTCCCAATCAGTAATTATGATTGACCGTAACATGCAGTAAATGGATATAAAGTTGAAAGATTTAAAAAAAAATTTTTGCTGTTCTTCAAGTGATTACGGCCTTCTCTTATTTTCGCTAACAGCAGCAAGTGAAAAATACTGCAAAATGTCAAAACTATACAAGCGTGAGAAATTTTCGCCTTTACGTTCTTTCCCTTACTTAGTTAATCTATTTTTCTACAGTCTCACCCACCCTCCCCCTTCGCCTCTTGTATAGTGTAGATGAATTGCGTTGTTGCTCTTAAAACTCCCTATTACTACAATTTATTGATATGATGATCTGTTCTGCACTTGAGAAAAAAAATGCTATTATGTATATAATGTATAGATGTTATGTTTCTAAGTAATGTTCATTTCGAGCAGAAATGTATATAGAAGGAATAAATTAGGTACCAAGAGTGAATTTTAGACAAGAAATCATGGCGTTGTGAAACTTATGACATCATAAAGTTAAATTATGTTCATATTGGAGCTTATTCAAAGGCACTGATTTACAAAGAGCTTTGCGGAATTCCCTTTGAGGGAAATCTTGGTTCGTCAAATGTAACGTCAAATTTAAAGTTTTACGCACAAATACAAAATGTAAGTTTGAGATAATTTACAACAAGTATTTTAACACAATAATTGTTTTTAAAATACATAAATGTAACAAATTATTTGAATTGACCAAGAATACGTAAATTTTCAAGTTTTCATGGCTGATAGACAGTTCTGTAATTTATATCATTCATATAAAGGATATTTCCAACACTATTAAATTTAGAAAAATAAAAAACATGTTTAAACTTCTTATTTGATGGCCCCATTGGATAGGAGGTGCCATGCTCTTAAACTGTCCTTAATCGCTATTTAAAACCTGACCTACATTTGGACAATATGGGTAAGATAATATTACCCACAGTGACATTATACGGGAAAATATGATTATATCTTCTTTTATTGCCTTACTTTATTTTTCACACCAGTAGCTGTAAGTGAGTGATTTACAAAATCAAGTCACTTTTCCTTTCAATGTTATGTCAAAAACTAATATGATGTATTATAAATTCCGAATTTCATTTGGCAACAAATGATTCTTAAGGAAAGAATTGTTGCTCGCCAAAACAGGGTTAATTTATTCTTTTAAATTTATAAATTTATAAATTAGTAAATTTATTAATTTTTAAACAAATTTTTTAGCAACAAATGATTCTTAAGGAAATCATTATGGCTTGACAAAACAGGGGAAATTTATTCCTTTAAATTTATAAATTCACTAGCTGAAAACCCGCACTTCGCTACGGAGTACATTCAAATTAAATACAACGCTCAATGTATGCAATTTATGCCAATATATATATATATATATATATATATATATATATATATATATTTATAATAAATACGATGATCAATGTATACAATTGATGTAAAAAATATATATATATATATATATATATATATATATTTATAAAATAATCGTGATATTTTTATAGACAAAATAATGTAGAAGAAAATATTCAAATTAAATGTAATAGGACATACTAAAGAATACAGTACAGTTAATATAGTACAGGTTGAGGAACATATCTTTTATTGTATTTTAATATTTTTTTGGATAATGTCCAATCGTCTGCCGCATTGGCAAGAAAAAAAATATTTTTTTGTCTATTTAGTTGTTATGCACGTGACGATAAATTTATTTAACGTACCAGAAAAAGAAATCACGTGATCAGCATTTAATAAATTAAATTAAAAAAATTAATCTTTAAAAATTCACCAAAAATCAGAAAATGGAGGTAAAGATTCGGAAAATATCTCATTTTATAGGAATTTTTATGATCTTTCTTGTGATATGAATATTTATAACCATCAAATAATTATTTTAAATGCAAACTTAAAAAAAGTTACTAAACCAGCTTAAAAATTTAATTATAAAGATCTAAGAAGAATTTTTCAAAAATCTTTCTTAGTGCACCCCTACACTATAAGAAGCCTCGTCATGCAAAGTTTCAGCCCTTTAGGTCCAGCGGTTTGGTCTGTGCGTTGTATGTCAGTGAGTCAGTCAGTTACGGAACTGTTATATATATATATATATATATATATATATATATATATATATATATATATTAGTATATTAATATTTATTAATTTTTAAACAAATTTTTTAGTAACAAATGATTCTTAAGGAAAGCATTATTGATTGGCAAAACAGGGGAAATTTATTCTATTAAATTTATAAATTCATAAATTAGTATATTAATATTTATTAATTTTTAAACAAATTTTTAGCAACAAATGATTCTAAAGGAAAGCATTATTGCTTGCCAAAACGGGGGAAATTTATTCTTTCAAATTTATAAATTTTTAAACTAATAAATAATCTTCCGGGCGTAGATAAAATTTAAAACTATCATAGAGGTATACTTCGAATGAGGAAAAATTTAAAAAAAATGTTTAACTCAATCTTTTTCTAAACATCGTTTAAATACAGTCAATTGACTAACCTCATATAATTTTAAGCAGGAAATAATAATGAAGTACTCAAAAGCTTACCCTTTTTTTCTCCAAAGAATTAAACACAAAAATAATTTTTTAATGTTTTTCTTCGGTTTAAGTTCTTGCTTAATTAAGCAGCTACTTAAAATTATTACGTTATGCTTCAGAAATGCGCTATATTTTAGAACTACACAACATATATTTTACTACCATTATATACTATTATATAGTGGTTTCTACTATTATATAGCAGAAACTGCTGCATATAATTTTTTTATTATATTTTACCCTACAATGCATGTCTAACTTTTCGTTTTTACTAAAAACACTTGGGAAGGTTCATGGCTGGTCACCCCTGTTTCTATCTTTTTTTTTGGGGGGGGGGATATGAAACAAATAATGGAAGATTAGAGTGATACTCAAAAGTTGTGTAAAAGCGTAACAAAAAACGTTGCACACGAAAATGTTATACAAAATATTATAGATATGGATTTTACAGTCATTAAAACATTCAAAAATATTTTTTTAGCTTAAATTGAGTTGCAATTTCATTGAAAAACAGTTTCACACACACACACACACACACACATATATATATATATATATATATATATACACTGCTGGCCACTGTAAATGCAACACCCTGAAGGAAACATGCAAATAACATGAAATTTACAACATGTATTAGCGGAGGTGAGATATGCAAATGATTAGAATTTCAGCGCAGACGCACATCACGCGCGCCTGTGGCGCCACTTCAAAGCGCTATTTAAGGCTTGGAGATTTCGACGATTTCAAGTTCGGCAATTGTATTTTTCTTGTGGTTTTTTCAAAAAAACGATCAATTATGCCTCGTCGAAAACAGCGATCATCTTTTGATCAAGCATCCGAGTTCGACAGAGGAAGGATAGTGGCCTACCGAGATTGTGGATTATCTTTCAGGGAAATCGGTAGTCGTGTTGGACGAAACTAAACAACTGTAATGCGGATATGTGATCGTTGGATGCAGAAGGGTACGACGGACCGGCGTGTTCGATCGCATCCACCACAGCGCACCACTTCACGTGATGACAGGCAAAATGTGCGCATGGCAGTGACGGATCGCTCAGTCACATCACGAACTATAGCACAGCAAATGCAGTCTGTAACGCATCATCCAGTGTCTGCGCGTACCATTCGACGCCGTTTACAGCAGAGTGGTCTGTCCGCAAGACGTCCATTGCTTTGTCTACCCTTGACGCAGAACCACAGACGTCTCCGCCGCCAATGGGGCGATGACAGAAGGATGTGGACGGCAGAATGGAATGAAATTGTCTTTACTGACGAGTCACGCTTCTGTCTGTAACACCACGATGGTCGCATTCGAGTCTGGAGACACCGTGAAGAGAGGATGCTGAACAGCTGCGTTATGCACCGCCACACTGGTCCTGCACCGGGTATTATGGCGGTATTGGATATGGGGCGGTATTGGATATCACTCTCGCACACCTCTAGTACGCATTGCCGGTACTTTAAACAGCCAGCGCTACATCTCCGAGGTGTTGAAGCCAGTTGTCCTTCCTTACCTTCAGGGCTTGCCCACAGTCATATTTCAACAGGATAATGCGCGACAACACGTGGCACGCATTGTCCAACGGTTCTTCGTCAATCACCAGATTGAATTGCTTCCCTGCCCGCCGCGCTCTCCGGATCTTTCGCCTATAGAAAACATGTGGTCCATGGTTGCTCTACGATTGACCCAGATTCCATCCCCAGCTGCCACAGCAGAACAACTTTGGCAACGTGTGGAAGCTGCTTGGTCTGCTGTTCCCCAAGAACTCATCCAAAGTCTCTTTGAATCAATGCCGAGGCGTGTGGCAGCGGTGATCTCCAACAATGGCGGCTACTCTGGCTACTGATTTTGGCAGGAACCACACTTCACAGAAGTCTATAAATTTAATCATTTGATACTTGGTCAACATGTTATCTACAAAATAAATTTTGTTGTGATATCTCTTGTCTTTCTTGGTGTTGCAATTTGGGTGGCCAGCAGTGTATATACACTCTGCCACAAAAAAATATATGCACCCAGAAGGAAACGAGCTTCTATCACGAAACTTAACATGTATGTAGTGTATGAGGAGATAAGAAAATGATTACAAATTCAGAAGAACAGACCGTTTTATTAAGAAGATATGACATGAAAAAGGTTATAAATCAGTAAGTAGTTTATTCACCTCTGCATCACTGTATTGAAAACATTTATATTTATTGTTTACTTTCACTTAAACCTGAGTTTTGCATAGGTTCATTATCCTTCTTTCTTGTCATCTCTAAATAGCTTATTATCTTTACTGTATTCATGAAACACGTGTAGAACTCTCCACATTTGACAGTGGAAATTTGCTAGTAATTAATTTCCTCTGTGAATGCAACCGAAACTTGTTCTAAGGTATTCAATTTTACAGCGAAAAACCGACGACGTGTATAATTTTCTCATTTTATGTTGATGCATGGTTGATTTCCTTTGGAAATTCAGCTATTTTCCTCGTGTATTTCAACATTTACGATTTCATCTTTATTTGCAGTCACGTTTCAACTGTCAGCTATTGACCTGTCAAAATGCTAATCATGTATGATATTTTAAAGTCAGTTGTAACTGATTGTGCAATAAATTCATGGATTTATCATCCAAATATAACTTGAAATCTAACTATCGAAAGAATTCAAATATCATGAATGAGTTGATATTTAATGCCATAAATCTTAAGTAACTTTCAACAAATAGGGGTATATAAGAGTCTTTGTCTACTTTTAGAACTTTATAAACTCGACACAGTTTTGGATACACTATCTACTAAATGTATTTTTAAGTTTAAAAAATTATATTATTTTTAGTAAAAATATAAGAAATTTCTATTATTAAATTCCTCGATTTCTTTATAGGTGATGGTCAGTATTGCCTTTAAGCGTTACATTCCTAATTGCGGAATACAGATTCCGTACTTTACGGTGCATAGATTCTTAAGAAGCTCAACAGTATCACATTTTTCCCAAAATATTTCAGAAATTGCTTTAAGATAAATCACAGATAAATAGTTTAATAGGCACAGTTCAAAGCATTAGAAATATAACTTAATGATAAATCCTTAATTAAAATATTCCAAGAAGGACTACCTCATGACCACTAGCTACCACTGTAAAATATACATGATACTAGCTGAAAACCCGTACTTCGCTACGGAGTACATTCAAATTAAATACAACGGTCAATGTAAGCAATTAATGCCTATATATATATATATATATATATATATATATATATATATATATATATATATATATATATATATATATATATATATATATATATAATAAATACAACGATCACTGTAGACAATTGATGTAAAAAAAAAGAAAAATATATTTATAAAAAAATCGTAACGGATATTTGTATAGACAAAATAATGAAGAAAAAAATATTCAAATTTAATCTAATAGAACATACTAAAGAATATGGTACAGTTTGAAGAACATTTCTTTTACTGTATTATATTTTACTGTATTATATTTGTACTTAATATATTTTTGGATAATGTCCAATCGTCTGCCGCCTTAGCAACAAATTTTTTTGTCTATTTTGTTGTTATGCACGTGACGCAAAATTAATTTAAAGTATCACAAAAGGAAAAGAAACCACGTGATCAGCATTTAATAAATAAATTCTAAAAATTAATCTTTAAAAATTCACCAAAAATCAGAAAAATTAGGTAAAGATTCGAAAAAGATTTCATTTTAAAGGCATTTTTATGGTCTTTCTCGTGACATAAATTTTATAATCCTCGGATTATTACTTTAAATGCAAACTTTAAAGAATGTTACAAAAACAGCTTAAAAATTTAATTTTAAAAAATCTAAGAAGAATTTTTCAAAAATCTCTCTTAGTGCACCCCTGCACTATAAGAAAAATCGCCATGCAAAATTTCAGCCCTTTAGGTCCAGTGGTTTAGTCTGTGCGTTATATATCAGTCAGTCAGTCATTTCCAGAACTGTTTTATATATATAGATTGGGGTTAGTCTAATAATGATGATTGGTGAACTAGAGTCATGGCAACGACCAGCTAGAAGAAATTGATTCCATAGAGTTTTCTGTTATCTTCGAATCCTTAAGGATTTCTAATACTGAGGAACCAAAGGATAAGACAACAGGGCATGCAATGAAACTTAAAAATTTAGATTCTTTTGGTCGAATAAAATTAAACAAAAAAATTATATCAACTTTCTGAGATGGCCAAGAATTGAACCTAGATTTTCGCATCTGAAGACGATTCTTTTTACTATCGTTGGGAGGAAGCCTTATTTCCGTTCCCCAACCTTACATTTATTTCACTGTTATATCCCATATCAAGTACGTCAGAGACAAGTATCTGCTGCATTGGAGGAAAAATGCACTGCTGGCCAGTGTAAATGCAACACCCTGAAGGAAACATGCAAATAACATGAAATTTACAACATGCATTAGCGGAGGTGAGATATGCAAATGATTAGAATTTCAGCCCAGACGCACATCCGCGCGCCTGTGGTGCCACTTCAATGCGCTATTTAAGGCTTGGAGATTTCGACGATTTCAAGTTCGGCAATTGTGTTTTTCTTGTCGTTTTTTCAAAAAAAAAACCGATCAATTATGCCTCGTCGAAAACAGCGATCATCTTTTGATCAAGTATCCGAGTTCGACAGAGGAAGGACAGTGACCTACCGACATTGTGGATTATCTTTCAGGGAAATCGGTAGTCGTGTTGGACGAAACCAAACAACTGTAATGCGGATATGTGATCGTTGGATGCAGGAGGGTACGACGGACCGGCGTGATCGATCGCATCCACCTCAGCGCACCACTTCACGTGATGACAGGCAAATTGTGCGCATGGCAGTGACGGATCGCTCAGTCACATCACGAACCATAGCACAGCACATGCAGTCTGTAACACATCATCCAGTGTCTGCGCGTACCATTCGACGCCGTTTACAACAGAGTGGTCTGTCCGCAAGACGTCCATTGCTTTGTCTACCCTTGACGCAGAACCACAGACGTCTCCGCCGCCAATGGTGCGATGACAGAAGGATGTGGACGGCAGAATGGAATGAAATTGTCTTTACTGACGAGTCCCGCTTCTGTCTTCAACACCACGATGGTCGCATTCGAGTCTGGAGACACTGTGAAGAGAGGATGCTGAACAGCTGCGTTATGCACCACCACACTGGTCCTGAATCGGGTATTATGGTATGGGGCGGTATTGGATATCACTCTCGCACACCTCTAGTACGCATTGCCGGTACTTTAAACAGCCAGCGCTACATCTCCGAGGTGTTGGAGCCAGTTGTCCTTCCTTACCTTCAGGGCTTGCCCACAGCCATATTTCAACAGGATAATGCGCGACCACACGTGGCACGCATTGCCCAACGGTTCTTCGTCAATCGCCAGATTGAATTGCTTCCCTGGCCGCCTCGCTCTCCGGATCTTTCACCGATAGAAAACATGTGGTCCATGGTTGCTCTACGATTGACCCAGATTCCATCCCCAGCTGCCACAGCAGATCAACTTTGGCAACGTGTGGAAGCTGCTTGGTCTGCTGTACCCCAAGAACTCATCCAAAGTCTCTTTGAATCAATGCCGAGGCGTGTGGCAGCGGTGATCTCCAACAATGGCGGCTACTCTGGCTACTGATTTTGGCAGGAACCACACTTCACAGAAGTCTATAAATTTAATCATTTGATACTTGGTCAACATGTTATCTACAAAATAAATTTTGTTGTGATATCTCTTGTCTTTCTTGGTGTTGCAATTTGGGTGGCCAGCAGTGTAAATTCTAAATGAATAACATAGTATACTGGCGTGCAATGTATTTTTCGTCTACTAATGATTCTTAACTTTGAATCATCAGCTTATGACATTTTTATGTGACTGTCCATCAGTATTCAAAATCGATACACTGACTGATCTACTGGCAAGAACATTTTATTTTGAATAGATCAGAAAATAGTGTATTCCTGCGAAACTTTAAAATTTTGCTTTATTTGTCTGGGAACAATGAAACCAAAAAATTATTGTTAAGAGTTCCCAGTTCGGGTTCGGCGATTGAATGGACTTTGAATAAGACAGATTAAAAATAAAGATCTATTTGTAGGAAATCAAAATACACTGGTTATCAAAAATTAAGGAAAAATCACAAAAATAGCGATTACTCAAAAAGTTACGCGTAGAATTTGATGAAACGTATACACATTATACAACACATAAGAAGGTATAAAATAGCATAAAAAGAAATCGCCAGACAATTATGGTGTTATAGAAACTAGCATATGTATACAATGAACAAATAGGATGTGTCTGTTTGGTATCGGAAAAGTACCTTTAATATGGCGTATTATCCCCCCGAGAAGCAATACAGCACATACAGAGATGTGTGATGCTATCAATTATGCGGTCTATGAGTTCGGCAGGAAGTGAGAGCCATTGCTCTTGCAAAGCAGTTGAAAGCGTGGCTAGGGTCCTAGGAGAAGTATTGAGAGCAACTATACGTCCTCCTAAAGCGTCTCAACCATGCTCGATAGGATTCAGGTCGGGTGATCGAGCTAACCACTCCATGCGCTGAATTGTTTCTTGCTCAAGATAAGCATCCACGATGCGAGCCCTGTGCGATCTCGCGTTATCGTTCTGTAGCACGAAAGCATCACCTATTGCCCCGACATAAGGGCGCACATAAGCCTCAAGGATGTCATAGGTGTGAGCATATACTCTATAGGTGTGAGCATTCACATTTCCAAGGGGAGAATATGGTATAAAGACATGGAGGTCTGTGCGTCCACCCAAAGAGATACCACCAAACGCAGACACTGCCTGATCCGTATGCATCTCTTTCACGGATGTGTGATGGATGAAAACGAGTTCCAGGTTCTCTCCAAATCAAAATACGCCTACTATCACTTTGGAGGCTAAACCTGGACTCATCCGTAAAGAGAACAGCCCTCCATTGATCCCGCGTCCAGTGGACATGTTGACGCGCCCACTGCAAACGTTCCTGCCTATGGCGTGACGTGAGCGGTACGCAAATGGTTGGTCGCCTCGCAAAAAGACCACCTTTGAGAAGCATTCTATGCATGGTTGACGTTGATACCAACCTTCCGGAGCTTGCACCGAGGGAGGATCTGTTCAGATGGAGTTGCGGTTGAATTCCTTCGTGCGCATAATGACAAATATCGGTCATCGGCATTCGTCGTAGCGTATGGCCATCCTTGGCTGAACCTCCTGGATGCCGAATCCGTGGTTAGAAATTGTTGCCAAAGTCTATTAACCACAGACGGACTCACATTTAGCCATCTGGCCACTTTTGTCTGATTTTGTCCTGCCTCTAGTCCCCCAATATCTCACCATCACCGTCTTTCGGTCAAATGATGCTTGGAGGTCATTGTTACAATTTGGATATGCCAGATGTCTAATCTCAGCTTCGCAGCGACAATTGTCGCCTTGCTCTTAGACATTCACTTTCATTCTCCTCGCAAATGACGTATTCCGACTGTAGCGCCACTATTTTGCATAATGTAGTATATTTCAGCACCTTTTACTTAACAACATATTCATATTTTAAACAGATTGGCCTAGTTTTGAACGTGTTATTCCTCTTTTTGTGATTTTTCCTTACTTTTTGATAACTAGTGCACTACAGCTTACAGATCGTCAGAAACTGCCTACAGTACTTCTAACACAATCTCTAGTTTGCAGAACTACAGAAAAACCCAACACTAAAGACGCCGAACCAAGTCGCACTTATTGCGGTATAAATCTCAGCAATTCTCCGAAGAAAATCTCACAGCTGACAGCGGCACTTTTGACCAGTTCCAAGCACCATTCAAAACTGAGCTATGGACCACTGCTATTTTGTTACAGACTGAAGTGCCTTGACCTTGATGGTTTTAACTTCAGTTTCAAGATGGGAGATTTCACTGGTAGCTTTCATCAGTGAGACACGTAACAAGTTACGTGTTATTTAGAATCAGTGCTTAAAAATAATATGCTAAAATTACTTGAATATAACTTAAATTAAATTGGGAAAGAAAAAACTAAGTACGTAATGAAGACGCATACAACAGAAGCGGAAAGCAAAAATCCCACCCGATCTGAGTACTCAGAACGGGAGGGGGGAGGAGGGAAAGCGATTAGTTAGAAACATCCTGGCCTGGGTTCGAGCCCAAGTCGGGACAGAAAAATTCACATATGATTTTAACGATGTCTATCATTTTGAGATGCATGTCTCCCGGAGCACGAAGTACTTCGGCAATGTTTTTAATGAGATTTAATAAATCCGAGATGGAAAAAATCTGAGTAACTTCCTTTATTAGTTTAACGATTTCTGCGAAGTCAGAGAGACCGCTATTATTTTCATTGCAGGGAACATTATCATTAATATTAGCAGGCTGAGTGCTGTGTTTGGAAATAGGTTTTTCGATGGTGATTTTTTTCTTAGGGGCAGTTCTAAAATTTTGATTGAGATTAGGATCAATATGGGTATTCGCGATAATTTTGGAGTTATACGAAGCATTTTCCACTGGGCAAGCCGGGATGTTAGTGTTATTAACAGAGTTATTACTCTTATTCCACGCCGAAACGGCAGGAATAGGAGCAGGAATAAAGTTAGTGGCAGGTTGAGAGTTAGTTATAGTAGAGTTTTTGAGATTAGTTTTATTGGCCATGTGTTTAGGGTGCCTTTCACAACCGGTGACATTAGCTGTGTGGTTCCCCCACAGTTGTCACAGAGAAATTTAGAAGGGTTATTACGGATAGGACATAAGCGGGCCTGATGGTCTCCGCTACAGAGTAAGCATTTGGTAGTTAATTTGCAGGTAGTGCTCGAATGGCCAAACTTCTGACAGTTATAGCATTGAGCAAAACATGAATTGACAAAATTAGTGATTTTTATTTTAAGGAAATTAATGTGAGTTAGTTTATTAAGATTATCGTTATTAGGAGAAGGTTTAAGCGATGCCATAAAAAGTGGCAGAGTAATGTTAGTCTTTTTATTAGTAAGAAAGGCTATTTTAATAGGAACTATGCCCAAGTTAGTCAATGCTTCGTGGATATCATTGCGGTCTGTGTTGGCTGGCAGGCCTCTAATTAGGATTTTCCTAGGCCTCTCTGACCTCGGATCAATCGTTCTTAGCGGTATGTTGTTGTCCGTTAAATATTTAACTACATCCCTATACCTATCAGTATCATTGAAGATGATATGCTGAGCTATGGACTCTGAATCGAGGCTGCCTTTATAGCTTCTCGAGAGTCTGGGGATTTCCACAATGTTATAGAAAATTCCAGGCTTGGTAAAGTCGCCAAGTTTGAGACCAAATCGCCAAATTTAGCGAGATATCACCAAATTTGGCGCCAAAAAATTAGTCGCCAAAAACGTCGTCACGAAGCCAATATCTCGCCAAATTGGCGAGATACCATAGAAACCTTATGTTAAATGCAAGGTACTGCACAAATTTAGCTAATAAGACTATTTACATGGAACAAACGATAATAATGCATTATTTTACAAGCAGAATAACAATTTCAACGGTAATTTAAGCTAAAGACATACATTAATTTACAAAGTTCGCAACATTATTATCCTTTTTTTATAAAGACCCAGGACTGAATATGGATCTTAGCATCACGAGACAGATGTTATTCCTGTTTCTGTGAGGAGGTATTATTTCCTTCTACCTTCGGGACTTTAATCATCCTCTTTTTTATTCTAAGCTAATGGCATAGTGTGCTAGTCGCACATAGAAAAAAAACCTTTCAATGATTCTCATTTTCCCCCATAGGCTTATTAATTTAAATAAAGGTTCTCCAGATTTCCTTTTTCAAATGTTTGGAGAAATTATAATGATTTTCAGCCAGGACTGAGGACCGAAATTAAACCTTTACGCCTCGAGGCGAATTCTCTCCTTGCTAAGCTATCCAGCCGTTACGAGAAAGTCTTGTTACCGTTAATATTCTCCACATTAATTTCAAACATTGAACAAAAACATTCGCATTCACAAGACAATATTAATAATGACGGTTCTCAAGTTTTCAGCGAGGAAGGAAATAAATAGAATAAGATCTCAAGGATAACCAGCTAACTAACTTGACGGAATTAATTTGAAGAACTTTATTCAAATTTTTATTTCAAGGACTTTCCTACCTCCTGTCTATTTAATACAATAAAAAGAAAATGCAGATAGAATTTATACTGCTCACTATGATGTGAAAAGTAAAGTCTAGATTTCTTTTAAAAAAATTTGTGATTTTAATGGTTCTAAGCAGATTGCAATAAAATATTTCTGTTTATTAAGGCTTCTAGTTTTGATTCACGTGAGTGAAATTTTATTTTACTCAGAACAGAAAAATAAATATTTGAGTAGAAATTTAGATAAGTGATTGTGTTGTTGTTGTTGGGGCTTATGTCCCTTGACCGACAGTATATCAGGTCAAGTCCATAAAGGTTATTGAGCAGAGATGGTGCGGCTCCGGTTTTGAATAGAACCACAAGGATAGGAGTCCGACTTGGTTAAAGGACCGGTCCTGTAATTTTGAACCGAGTCAAGTGACGAGACCAGTACACTTGACCCAGCACCTCCAGAGGTATATTTTGAGAACTTGGAGGACTTTGCAGCCACGAGAGATTTTTCGTGCACGTGCACCAGTCACCATTAGTGTACACGGCGGTGAATTTGTCAGCGACCGGCATCGAACCAGAGACGTTCAGATCACTGAATCGCTGCCTTATGAGTGATTCTAATTCCTCTATTCGTCCTTGAATAATAAATGGGAAAACATTTCCACAGGAATTAAATTTATGCATGTATACATACATACAATACATGGTCATATACTTATGAGGATCTGAAAATATGTAGAATACTGCTGTGACATAATGTATATTGATGAACGAAATTCTATTCTAATTTTAAAATATGAGAGGAGGAACACTTCGTATCTCTTACACTGGCAATGATAATTGTTCCTGAAATATTGTACTCAAAGAGGAAGTTTGAGTCAATACTGGATTCTCGCAGTTTATTAAAAAAAATTGTTTGAGATCATTCTTAGTCTGATAGACTGAAGTCAAACACCGAAGTACTAATAGCTAGATTCAAATTTAAGTAAATACATTTATAAAAGATAAATTCTATTGCTATTTTTATTTTGCACCATACCTAATTCTTTGAAAATCGCAAGAGAACGGTAATTTTCTTTCCCTAAAATGGTAAAAAATTAAGATTAAAATGCTTTAACATGTTCTCTCATGGTTTTAAACAGGGGTTCGCAACCTTTCAGGCTCTGTGCCCCCCTTTGAACACTGATGTGAGGTCACGCCTCCCCCCACCACCACCACCATATGTGGTCAATACAAGTAGTACAATCGGAATTTGAAACTGAAGCTGTTTATTAAATGAAAATATAGAATAGATAATTTCATTCGCAAAATTTAATATTACTACACATATCTTACTTTGGAACATATTTTTACTAGAACATATGAAATCAAAAAATTAAATACAGACCAAATATATTTGAGGTAATCAAGGATCTAGGTGAGATTGGCATGTAATAGCAGTCATTTTCACAACATTAATGAGAGGGCAGGAACTATTTGTCCTTGACAAGTTTTTGAATATTAGGTTGTAACTCTGACAAAGCACACCTCAGGTCACTTTCAACGTCCAGACAACGTACGACAATTATTGTGTTTTTACAATTATGACAATTATCGTGTTCGTGTTCGTATGTCGAAAATACGTTACGGTTACATTGTGATCGCAAAATTGAGTACTGTAAATTACAGTTAGTTTTACTTTTTATTTTACTCGTGCCCCCCAGGTTGAGACCCGCTGGTTTAAAACAACTTTATAATACCGAGCTTTGAAATTCTATCCTATTCTATTCTATAAAAAAGTTTCCTTTTAATTCAATGAAGCATGCCTTTCGTTATAATTATAATTTTTCCCTTCATACAGTTTAAAACCTTTCGTTCAAAACTGTAAAATAAAAAAAACACTCTTTCCGATAGTTTTCAGGAAGCAGAAGAGCTCGGGAAAACACGCCTCACTGATTTTAAACAAGTGGCTATCAAACATTTTTCTTCAATAACTTCATAGTTATAAAATAATAGTAATAATTATGTACTTCTGTAAAAATGAGTTTAATCTATCGATAGTTTGATTTTTCAGTTAAGTGTTTCAAGCTCTATTTATTCACTAAGATCATGTGTTTATAAATAACTAAGGATTTCATTTAATCCTCCTTTACATAGAGAAATCTTATGCGGCACCAATTGGATATTTTTTCTGATACGTCCTAGTATAACAGTTATGTAATAGAAATTTCAGACTATTTTCTTTAATTTCAGGCATAAAATGCTCGTGCATAATTTTACGTACAGTTATGCATGTTTTAGCCCCAGGAAACAAATGATATCATGATTGAAATAAGAGGATGAAATTCATACATTTAAATACCATACAACAACCCGCCCGAAAAACAAATGCCTTCTTGTCAACATCAATTAAATTCTATTCACTTAAACACAAAAATGTAAGATACATTGAGGTATTTATCTCCTTTTACAAAAGATCACCAAAGGCCATTCATTTGTCCTTGCTTCGCCTCACCTCTTCAAAAAACTTCTCTACTCTCCAGCGGCCTTTGAAGGCCGTGGTAAAAACTGATATCGATATATCCTGTGGGATTATGAGTATACCGCTGTCCAAAATTCCGGATAAGCTTCAAGGTGTTTTCTTTTAATTAGGAGCTATGTCATAGTGTTACTGTAAATATATATTTTTTTTATTGGGCGTGGCAGAAAACTGTGTTACATCCATTATGAGATTGTTTGGATAATGTAACAATTTAAGATATTTTCCTCATTGTTATAACTTTTTTTACGATTTTTCTTCTTTCAAAATCTGAAGTTCAATTTAAGACTCCAAAATAATTGTATCATTATGAGATCAGAGGCAATCGGACGAGCTTTTTAAAAAAAGGATTTGCCATGGGTTCCAGATTTGGAAAAAAATATTTTGAATTAGTGCATTCGAGAGAAAGGCGATTGCTTTGAAAACAAGCATAATCATACTCATCCTAAAGCTTAATTTTTTAAAAAAATCTAGTCTTTGATTTTAGTAAACAGCTTTAGAGTATAAACTTTAAGAATGACTAATGTTTATCAGGAAATGCTTATAATCTTTAAATAGAAATGCTATTTTTCACTATCAAAGAAAATGAGACAAGTATATTGTTGAAGTCATATTACCGTGTGACGGGAATTTCATTTCTATTCCCCAAGAAAACAATTCATAATACTTTTTTTTCAGACAGTGTTCACTTTGCTCTACTGAACTTCAGTGACTACTATCAAATCGCTTTGATGATTCTAGTATGACCTCACACAACGTATTACTGTTCATGTTTTAATAAAGATTATTCACGTGGGTTGACTGCCTAGACATAAAAACGGAAGAGGTAACAGAAATTGAAATAAAGGTTCCACCCGAATTATTATGAATGCGTATAATTTTTTTATAAGTCTTCTTTTCAATTGAATTTGTTCACACATCAGTGCCAGTGGGTTAAAATCCTTTTTTCCCCCAGAATTTCAAGCCTTCTAAAGCCATGTTAGCTATTCTTTTATGAATGTATCAACAATGTCACGAGTCGCGAATGAACCTCAAGTTTCAAAAGAACAGTAGAGCTTATATTCAGCTTATATACGTCTACTGATAGTCTGTTTAGCTCATATGTAGCAAAAGCTGACGGTAGGACTCCTAACCAACTAACAGAACAATCACCGTATTGAAGTATGAGACATATTACTAGCAAAATAGAAAAGACTGCCTAGAGAAATATATATATAGTATAAAACATTTCTTTTTATAATGGAGTTGCATTTAAATGGTTTTATATATATTACAGCCATAATGACCACATTGTACATTTTTCCTGCAGTTTATTCGGTTTTCCTTTACCAAAAATACAATTTGCTAGTCCTTTGAAAGAAAGACTGAACAACACACCTTCAGGAACTAGGCATAACATAAAACTTTTGTATGGTTTCAGCCCTCCTCTTATCATGAAACCATAAAACTAAGCAATGGCGCAACAATCCATTGTTGACTAAGGACTTTGGTGCCCATCTTCGCTTTCTTGACCGTGGGCTTTGGGTGCCGTATAGCATATGTCTCGGGCAGGTGGTAACCTGTCGCGAAAACGCCAGAGTTAGTTCCCAAGCATGCTTGGGCCTCATTTTATCGACCTAATCAAGGGATGAAAGGCTGAGTCGACTTTGTCCAGTCACAGGATAGAACCCAGGACCTGTGATGTGACAGCTTTAAGCTTTTAACCACTACACCTTTCTAATAAATAGGAAAAAGAAAATCACAAATCCGGCCATGTAGTGGGATAGAATTATTATGGTTCCACCTTAACACTGCCAGTAATTCAAAAACAGTTAACGTACGATTAGACACAGTTGAACTCAAAGTAACAATACACTAAAAAAAATATTAATTAGCGAATGCAATTTAAAGAGCAAACAAACTTTCCCAGTGTGACTGAACTCCCTACCATCATATTACGGGACTGACGCATCAATTATCAAAGCCTCAACTAATACGCCAAGCAATTGAACCCATAACTGCTTTTTGGGAAATATGCTGACTAATACTTTGTGAAGCCACGTCAATCGTCCTGACCGACAGACTTGAAAATCCGTCTGAGAAAGACCTAGACTTCTCTAATTGATGACAAAAATTACACATTTTGTCCAGACATCGGTGTAACAATAACTTTGCCACATTTTTAGTATTCTTCACTAAAAATAAAACATAATTAAATATCACGTAATAAAACATAACTAAAATAATATATATTCTTCACTAAAAATAAAACTGGCTGGATTAGGAATCGAACCCGAAACCTTATATTTTTTGGACTATTACACTTCAAAGCCATGTCATAATATTCTCAAATAAGCTTTATATTCCTTGAGGAGGACTAGGGAATCCCTAATCTGCTATTGAAATCACTTAATTTGTTATTCTTATATCTATGATCATTTAATTTGTCCAAACACTCTGAAATATCAACTTTGTACTATTTATAACCTTAATCAATGTATCCTTCACTGGCTATCCAAGATATCGAGCCCGAAACCTTAAGCTTCCTGACAAAATGTACGAACCATCATACCTTTAAGCTATGGTGGCCTTTAGTAATGAGCCTAACATAGCTATTCATATTGTTTAATACTTAAGGAATTTGATGTAATTAACTTAATGTGTAACTAGCATAGGTAATTCTAATACTATTATTTTTTCACCACGGTAAAATATAGAAGCAATCGGAAATGTGATGAATTGAACTGTCAAATACGACACAATCTAAACGCATCGTAGTATAAGATGGAGAAATAATTCAGTTCTATTCGTTTGCAACGATACAATACAGAAAAATGGCATATAAAAATAACCCTGTTTTTCGGTTATTCAGACAACATGAGTATGTATATATATAAACGATTATTTATTTCTTGATTAGGTGTTTGGGTTCTGAAATTTATATGATTTGAATATCTTCGAGAACTTGAAGTAACTTGCGATAAAACCAAAACACAGAGTTATGGGTCAAAAATCTCTCATAAAAGTAAGTATTTATGAAAAATATATCGTCTCCAGCATATCAAGTAGTCTTCAGCCTATGTAAGTTTTAAATGTAAGAATTTATGGTTTCAAAGATTGCAAGTTTTTTAAAAAAGTATGCCGGAAAGATGAAAAGAAATTAGGATAACTTTTTTAGATAGCTTATAAAATATGTGGGAATTAATTAAAGTTTTCGCATAAAGACAAAAACGTCAATCCAGAAAAAAATAAAGCATCAAAAATAAATGTTCAGTGCTCTGCAAGAGGATCTCTAAAGAGAATAGATGATAGCATGGTTTGATAATTAATGGGCATACACTCTCAAATTCAAAAAACTATTGCAATCCTTTGATATATTTCCGATATGACATGTTAAATATTTTAATACTTTTTATGAAACTTGGACAGCTGTACATCTCAATGGAAATTTTCCCCTAAAAATATTTTTGAGCTGATCACTCAAACGAACTCTTACCTCTATCAAGTAAAATTATTAAATTATTTATTATATTAGGAGTAAAATTCAGATTTTTTCTGCCAATAAAGACCAAGATCAGAATATAAATTACTTTAACGTTATAACTTTACAGTTATTTATTAGCTGGTTATTCTCTTTCTTATATCTGTCTCAGTTTTTAAACTTTTGTATGCAAGAGGGATCTAAAGAGTTTTTATAGGTATTTCGTGTTAATCACTGCTTAAATTAATTTCATTGTCTGTTTCATTTCCAGTTTATATATATATGAATTTATTGGGGACAGCTAAAGTGAAAATACTGAAATCGAACTACATATCAGCAGGTACCTTAAAATTTTGCTTTTATATAGAATATTTATGTATTATTATTACATGAATTTAGCCCTTTTCCTGACTCATGCTTTGCTTTAGCTCTTAACGATGACACCATACCATTTATTTGCAGCATCTATATATATATTATTTCTAAAAGGTATTTTTTTTAGTTTTATCCCTTTTTCTCTCTTCATACTTAACCAAAATCGATAAATGAGGGACCATTTTAAAGATTAAGATCTCCGCTTCGAGCGAATTGTTAATTTAGAATTACACACCTTATTGTTTGTTTAAAATTCGAAGTAAAAACATTTTAAATAATTTTTCTTTTCCTAGATGGCGCGCGCTAACTTTTTTTATTTTACCATTATCAATGGTACTGAATTTTTAAATTAAAAAAAGTTTGCTTTTATTATCATTCTGTGATTTCATTAACGAGTTTCTATATTGGTAACATCCTCGTAGGTGTACATTATTCTTTTTGCATGGAAAAACCATATATATTATTTCTAGAAGGTGATTTTTTGTGACGATCCCTTTCTCTCTCTTCAAACTTAATCAAAATCGATAAATGAAGTACCATTTTAAAGATTAAGTTCTTTGCTTCTGATGAATTTTTAATTCAGAATGACACATTTTATTGTTTGTTTAAAAATCGAAGTGAAAAATTGACTTTTAGCCCTAAAGTTCTTTCCCTGGATGCGTCGAAACGACGCGGTCAAATAGTGTGCACAAAGAGGTTTTGTAATGTAAATATCACATTTTCCACGAGTTTGTGTCATATTTAACTTTTAATATTGTATACAAAGTTGTTTTGACTTGTACGTATCTCATGTTCCCCTCTTTTGTCTTATGCTTCACCTCCGGTATAGTGGCCAAAGGCGTTTTGTAATTGGTTTTGTATTATCCTTACGCACCATTGTTATTTGACAACTAAACAATTGCTACAAATTAACCAGTTCTTCTTTCATCCTACTACAAACCACAAACCTCTCTATATAATTTATCGTATTTTATTGGCATGCGAAAAGGTCGCACGGGCCACCTAGTATAAATAAAAAATAACAAAGTATAAAAATCAAAAGGCGGAGTTAAGATGCATTTTAATGTTACATTACTGCCGCCCACTTGTGCAGTAGGTTTGGGTTCAAATCCCGGGTAAGGCTTGGACGTTGGGAGCAAGGTTGGCTCACCTTAATGATGCTCCTATAATAAAGAAGCCAGCAAGACTTCGCGGTGTTGATGTTTAGGGCGAATTCTCACGATAAGTGCCACCACATTAGGAAAAAATATGCTACATTTATAGACTTAAAATTCGATCAAAGCACAGCATACAAATGTCTTTATTGAGTATATTAATCAGCATTTAAAACGCCACTGCGGTTAACTTATACCTGTAATCAAACATTGCATCAGTAGTTAAGTTTAAAACGTAATGGTGTAAAGTATTATTGACATAATGGGTTGCAAAGAATCGAAATTAAAAAAAAAATGGTTTTAGAAATAAACAAAAGAATGTTTATTGTTTGGAAAGTAATGACTCAGAGAATTCTGAAGTTAACAAAGAGAGTGAAATTAGTTTGTTCATTTCAATTCAAATCACGCTTTTGACACACCCCAATTTGTTCGAGAGTAGTTCGTCCTTCATGGGTTACACAAAAGAAGCGAAGAAAACTAACGGCTGGGATTATCATAAAGAATCAAGATCAGTTCTTTTTTATGTTTAAAATTTGAACAAAGATACAAAACAACCTGACCTTACATAGGGATATCTGACGCGAGGGAAATCTAGTGTGAGCGTTCCGTTCCAAAGTAGCTCAACAAGCTATTGATCACAGTTCAGCTTCATCATATGAACTTTCCCCGAAGCATGTCTGACCTAGAAAACCCTTGTTATACAAGGTGGAAGAAAGGCTTCTCATATCTGTGATGTAAATTAATTTTTAAACGATCAGAAAGATATCGAATTGCGTACCAGGAAATGACTTTCATCTGTTACATATTTGGAAGACAAGGTTTGAATCAATTGATTCGCGACACATGCGAAGGTCTTCAGAAGAGACACCTTTTTGTCATGTAGCCTTCAATTTTGTCAGTATAAAAGAGTGCAGAAAATGTTTGAATTTAGTTCGATTTGTATTGGATTCGCAATAGACATCAACGATGATTGCTAAGGTAAGTAATTTATGCCCAAGCTAAAATAATTCATCTTAATATCTTATTCAGGCACGATATCCAACCTAAACTGAAATAATTGCATCTAATCTACGTATGGTGGGGAAAAATTCTGACAGAATTTCCTGAATAGTTCTACCGTCTTATTATCAGTTTTAGAAAAAAAAGAAAAAGTATCATTTAATGAAACTGTTCGTATCAAGTAGGAGTTAAGGTTGCACCCTAATAAAAAATGTTCTATTCACACGTGCCCTACGTAAAGGAATATAAGAAAAAATATTTTCATTAATTATAGATAAATATCTAGGATCTGATACACCCTTAAACTATATCAAATAATGTTTTGAATACATTTATATCTCCTCATAGGTATATATTAAAAACAACTTCTATTTCTTTATATGCAACATTTTTGAATTGCCAAATGAAGTGTTTCACTTTTCTAAATTTATACAAAGATAATTGTACGTGCAAGCTAATTTTTAAAATATTTTAACAGAATTACATTAATTTGGCATTAAAGACACCTAAAACGTTTATGTACAGTTTAGCTTAAGCAGAAGAATATGAAAAGTTTTAGATTTTATACGATTTCTACTAATATCAATTTTGCTTACGCTTATATAAACGTGATTTGGATTTAAATCAGTTTAGAAATCGACAAGCATGGTTTTTTGTTATCTATGTTACCCAAAAAAAGCAGCAAGAATATTTCTTTTAAAAAGAGATGATATAAGAAATGAATATTCTGTTATGATCATAAGTCTTATAATTATATGATATTTTACACAATGTACTGTAGTGTTATATATATATGTATTGAATTAGACTTAATAAATGCATTCACTAAAGTTTAAAGTAGTTTTATGTGTAATGTAATGCTTAATGTAATTATGTTTCATATATAATATATAATGTAAACTTTCTCTGACAAAATTTATTTTATTGAATTTTCGTTTTATTTAACTTTTGTAATGAAGGAACTATTTTCTCTAGCTCTTGGTTACGTGTTACGAACACACTTGCTAATATGTTTCAACCTTTGGATGACGTATTTAGGTTTTCACGAGAAAAGTTTTTCAAAACTCTTCTTTAATAAAATTTTTTCTGTGCCTTCTTCTAATAAGAAAAAGTGGTAAAAATCATGTATTGAAAAAAAAGAAAAGAAAAAGAAATAGACGCATGAATCCTTTTCCCACTTCTTCTTCTTTTTTTCAATTCCTACTATTAGTTCACACTCTCCCTATATATATATATCTTGTTCAAATTTTCAATCGTTAATAAAATACTTTTTATTCATCCACTCAAGTTCAAATACATTTTTTTAAACTTGTAGTGGATGACACTTGATGTTAATACAGTTTTTTCAAATATTAATTCATTAATTAAATTTAATTAATCGATTTTAGTTTTAAACCTAGAGCGTCTCTTGCTCTTGAATAGTAATTTCCCTTTTCTTACTCTGTAAACGGTAGCACTGTGGTAGCGCGGGCTCCTCCCGTCCTGTAGGTTGCGGGATCGAACCCCCAACCTGACAAACTTTTTCTCTCTCTTTCTCCCCCTCCTAATCTCGCACAGTAGGCAAGGTTCTGGCAGGCAATCCTTTTTTTCAATTCCTACTATTAGTTCACACTCAAATTTTTCTTTGTTGACCTAAGTAGGAATTGACTTTAAAGAATTTTGTTTTTATATTACTTGTTATTGTTGAAGTTGCTGAAAATATATTTTTGTCTTTCAGATCGCTTTCTTGTGTGCTATTGTCAGTATTGTCCGAGCTACTGGATTGTATGGGCCTGCCCTTCACAATACTGGAGTAAGCTCAAGCTCCAGAGAACAAGATGTACGTATAAAGTATTTAAAACTAAAACAATATCTGACATTAAAATTAAAATAAAACTTGTCAGTTTTAGGGTAGCTAATTAAACTTTAAAAGTTTCAGTTTTCCAATTAAATGAAGTTAATATTCTTTTAAAATATTTTTTCAATGCCATGAACAGTCAAACGAATCGAATGAATATTGAGTAACTCATTAATAATCACATTTTTTTAAACTTCCGATTAAAGATTCATCTGTTATAATCAAAACGATGATGGCTAACTATTTCCTTTTTGCAGAATCATGGTAACTATGCCTTTGCATACGATATTGTCGATGGACATGGTGCAAGTAATTCCCGATCTGAAGTTGGGGACGCATTTGGAAACAAGAAGGGCTCCTATACATTACATGACATCGATGGGAGAGCAAGAAGGGTCGATTACGTTGCTGATGGACATGGCTTCAGAGCTGCAGTAAGCACAAATGAACCAGGCACTGCTAACAGTGCACCAGCCTCTGCCGTTATTGCCTCACCTTACGCAGGACCAGTAGCTCCGGCTGTTGCACATGTTGCCCCTGTAGCTGTAGCCCATGCTGCCCCTATTGCAGTAGCTCCAGTGTCTTATACAACCAAATCTATAGTCTCCCCTGTTGCAACTGTTGCTCACGCAGCCCCACTTGCATTATCTCATTCTGCTCCTCTCGCTTACTCTACCAAGTCTGTGGTATCACATGGTGCTCCGGTAGTCTCAGTTGCTCATGCTGCTCCTCTTGCTGTAGCTCATGCTGCTCCTTTGGCTTATTCTACTAAATCTGTAGTGTCTCATGATGCTCCAATTGGAATAGCACACGCTGCTCCCTTTTCTGTGGCTCATGCCGCTCCCATTGCTGTAGCCCATTCCGCTCCTTTAGCTTATTCTACAAAATCTTTCGTATCTCACGCTGCTCCTATTGCTGTAGCCCATTCCGCTCCTTTGGCTTATTCTACAAAATCTGTCGTATCTCATAACGCACCAGTTGCAACTGTTGCTCATGTTGCCCCCCTCGCTGTTGCACACAGCATTCCGTCAGCTTACTCCTCAAAGTCTGTAATATCTCATGTTGCTCCAGTCGCTAGCCACTATGCTCCTTCTCCCATTGCCAAATACAGAACCGTCTACAACAAAGGACTTGGATTGAATACTCTGGGTTACGGCTACGGACTTCTCGGACACCGTCTTGGTGGACTTGGTTACAATTCCAAGGTCTACAACCAAGCGTTGCTCGGGCATGGAGTAGGAACACTTGGTTACAATACGAAGATCTACGATCAAGGGCTGTACGGCCATGGAGTGGGAGGACTTGGTTACAATACCAAGATCTACAGTCAAGGGTTGCACGGGCATGGAGTTGGAGGAGTTTATTACAATAAGGGATATGGCCATGGATTGCATGGATACGGTTATGGATTGCATGGACATGGATTGAGACCAATTTCCTATAATAAAGGATTGGTTGGACATGGATTGCTTGCACATCAACTTGGAGGACTCGCCTATGGTAACGGATATTACGGTTACGGTGGAGTGAAGTCCATTCACTACTAGATGTTCTGTATGCAATCGAGACACCAAGGAAGCGATCAAAATGCTCCGTTATTTGTACAAAGTATATAAACAATAATAAATTATTCTATGAATATACTTTAGGTGTTTAATTATTAAATACACAATGAATGATAATTGGGGATTGTAATGAACTGTTTCATCGTATTAAATTGACTAATTTTAAATGCGTAAAGTTGCAAATTAAATTTCATTATAGACAACTTGGTATAAAGGGAGTATTAGCATTTAAATTGAATTTCATCTCTCGGAGAATTACGCAATTCACAATGAAGTTAGTACAAACTTTTACCATGCATAAAAGTCAGAAACTTTTCCAGTATTTAGATATCTAATTACATACTCTAGCGATCAGGTAATACAAAATTGAAAGACGTTCTGGAGGGATTTGAACTCTAAGAAATTTTAATAATGTATTTTCAATTGGAAGTAATGTCTTATCCAATATTTATTTTTCAGTTAAACTTAACAATACGACCATAGATTTTATATATTTTTAAATAATTTATAATCAGTTAATAATTAAATTGTTCCTACCGAGTAACTACTATATTTTGCAGAAGTAAAGTATTATTTCAATTCAGTCATCGCTTACAGAAAAGTAAAAATGCCTAAAATGTATAATAGTTATGCGTGAAGTTTTTTTTTTTTGACTGCCATGAATAATTCTTAGTCACAGATTATTATAATGTACCCACAGTATAGATAATATTTTCTTATTTAACTTCAGTTTATAAAATTATTACATTTTGAAGGAGTTAATTAAATAAAAACAAGATGATCTATGCGTTAAGATGAATATTGTTGAAGAATAACACATATTTCTAAGAAAATAATTCTCTGTGTCTTACTGGTATTATATTACATTCAACTGATCGATAAATTGCAGGATGAGTCATTATTTGGTTGAATCTCATTTTCTTACAGGATTCAAATTTCCAACCTTTTCAAATAAAAACTATGCCATAAACAGTCTGAGTAGTATTTAAAAATGTCATATGTAGTTTTTAAAGATACAGTTTGGGAGTTAATGAATATTTTAGTCATGTTCAAGGGTGATCCTTTTTTAAAAAATCCTCTTTTAAAAAAAGGATTTAGTTTTCCGAATTCTCATTAATAACATATAAAGATTTAAAACATAATTCTTTAAATACACATGTCTATTGAAGTCATTTATACATTAGCTCTAAAATCATTCTTTCACGCAGCGTAATTAAATATTCATTCAGTTAAAATTAAGACTACAGTTCAGTGATTTGATAAATTTACAAAAAAATATGCCCACATTGATAATTTAATATCTAAAATTTTAATTAAGAGTACTGAATTTTTCTGTGTGTTTTAGATAGATTGGTAATACATTAAGCTATACGACAATGAACAAATGCTTCAACAAACACATATAGTAGAACGAACGTGTAAGAATACAAATCGACCGATGTAATTCTTAACCAGTTTTGGGATATATTGATGACCCACTTTTGAAGGGTCCAAATATCCAAGATAAAGCAGTCAATATGGATTTACAACCAAAAAATGGGAAGTCTTCCACTGTATATGTAAACACGATGACTTGTATCTATAACTCTTCTACTCAGTAATGTGTTTATTTTTATTAGGAAAGGTTGCTTATATAATTAAAGACAGTTGAAAATTCGATTGTTTATTTATTACAAATGTCCGGAAGATTGGCTATGACGCCATATGTTCTCAGTAAAGGACGAGACTGCTGGCCATTCATTAAAGGGGGCACAGTATACGTGGCCAGCATTACCCCTACAAGCCGGTCCCGTAATTTAGAACCGAGTCAAGTGACGAAAAAAAAAAAGAACATCTTTCCGACGAGGATGGGATTCGAACCCACGCGGGCAGAGTCCAATGCATTAGCAGTCCATCGCTTAACCTCTCGGCCACCTCGTCATTGAAATTTCGATTGTAGTTGTCCCCCCCCCCCATAGTATACTGTTTTTACTTTAAAAAATTATTTGGTATTTTTCTAATTTAAATTGTTTTGTGTTTGATTTTAACTATGCTACTGGCCAGAAACAGATCACCCATAATATTTATGTTATAATGTAGGTCTCAGTGATCCGCCCCTATACAGAATGGAACTTTAGAACTAGTTAACCTATTCATACCACACAACAATTATATTACCTCGTTTGTCATGTTAGTTTTACAGATGTTAGAGGAATTCTGGCAGAGGCTAAATCCAAATTCAGAAAGACTGCATTTCTCGCCTCGTCATTAAATTTCGTGAAATACATAGGGAGTTATCAATGAGTCAAAAAAAAAACTGGCAGATAATAGAACGTAGAACATTGAACATGGCAAGGGCGCGGTGGCCCAGTTGGCAAAGGCAGCGAGCCAGTGATCTGAACGTCACTGGTTCGATGCCCGTCGCTAACAAAATTCCACCGCCGCGTACACTAACGGCAGCTGGTGCACGAAAAAACTGCCGTGGTTGAAATGTCGTCCAAGTTCTCAAATTTACCTCTTGAGGTGTGCGGGGTCAAGTGTACTGGTCTCGTCACTTGACTCGGTTCTAAATTACGGGACAGGCTTGTAGGGGGTAGTCCTGGCTCCCTTAAATGAATACGGAGCCCCCTTAAATGAATGGCCAGCCGTCTCGGGGTGTACATACAGGCGAATGTCTAGCGGCAAGTGCACGTTCGAAAAACAAACAAACAAACATTGAACATGGATATTTTGGAAAATGCTCAGATCAGGATAACTCTTCGATTGGCAATTACTCATTTATTAGCTTATTGACAATTTATGTGAGGTAAGTTTTAAATGAAATAATGTAAAAAGTAAACTTACGTTTAAAAATTACCAACCGACAAGAATTATTGAGTTTAAAAGTTGCATCCCGTGTCTAACCCGAATTCTATAACTTCTTCAAGGTGAATTACTATAAAAGATAAAATTGGAAAAAGTTCTAGAGTTATCAGATCGCCGATAGAGAAGTTTTAACTTTACAAACATTGTTGTTTCAACTTTCAAAACTAATGATAATTATTTAGAAATGTTTATTTGCATAGTGTAAAACACCGAATACAGAAGTAGAATAATTTGCGAAACAAAATGAAATTTTAAATTATTAACTTTTAAAATCTGTCACTTGAATATGCAATGTAAATTTTATACCCTCATCGTAGTCATTTAAAATAAAAAAAAATTGAAGTTTGCTTCACACTTAAGGGGACAGTGGACCTTCAAATCTAACTTTTTTTGTTTTGAATGGATTTGCTTGAAATTTGAATATGTGATTAGTACCATAGATATGTAAAAGTGGTTAAAATTTAATGACAAAATATTAATAATTTATGAATTATTAATTATATCAAAAATTGGCCTAATTAAAAATGTTCCATGCGCATTTCTTTTGCATATAATACGGTAATTTTTATTTACAGGATACCTTATAGAACTAACAATGAAACTTATTACTTATTTTAAGCATTCATTAAAAATATAAAGAGAAAAAAATAATAGTGAAAACACCCTTTTTATTACGCAAAATACCTATAAATTATCTTTTCAAGTATAAAATTCAGGCATTCTGAGCTACGAAGCATAATTATTTTCAATAAGATTTATTTGATATACAGTTAAGTATATAAAACTTAAATTACAAAGCAATACGATAATTATAAATGCACTTGGAGCAGTTTGAATATTCATATGACATGAAAATTTTTATTTTGAGAAAAATACATTTAAAGTTATTGCTTTTAGTAACCACATAATATCTAAATTAATAGGTTATTTGTTCGGGAAAAATAAGAGATATTATTTTAAATGTTTGTGGATGCGAAAACACAATTGAATCTTTATGTAAAAAAAAAACCCATCATCACTATTAAAAACTTCATAATACAGAAAGTTTCTTTCAACAGAAAAAGCTCATGTTCTGAAAACTTTGTCTAAAAAAAGGAAATAAGTTTTGAAATAAACTTATCTTGAAATTTATTAATTGAGTAATGAAATATGAAATGTTCGAGAAAATTCCTTTGTATAACAGTAAATTCATTTATAAATGTGTGCTCAAATGCCTAGAACTAGGAAAGTAATCACAGAAATTAAAAATTCTCTTTGCAACACATTCCTACTCGTCCGTAGTTTCACCATTCAATAAAATAAAAAAAATAGAATTTTTGGACGAATTTCACAATTTTTAAAGTCCACTGTCCCCTTAAGAGTATCACCGGTGGACGAAGCTTCAAACAATAAGAATTGTTGGTTCAAGGATCAGCATTAAAAAATCATAAGTTTTTGCATAGTTAAAAACAGAGAATATAGAGGAATAGAATTTTCTGCAAAAATAGTTGAAGTATATTTAAATTTTTAAAAATGCAATGCTCATTTGCGCTGTCTGGTCTCGTGAATCTTAGATAAAATTTAATTTTTCAAACTGAAAGGAAAATGTTATATGCATATCATTTTTTAACGTTAACGCCGTTTAAGAATTCTAGAATTCAAACCATGTTGTTGATGTCAAGCTAAATCCTTTATGATATATTAACGAAACTCATGAGACCCACTAACGCAGGAGTTTCCGGATAGTGTAACGTGTAAATGGATAGAGCTTCCTACAGTAGTTTTCAACACAAGATAAATTACAAATAAACATACTCTTGTGTATTATAGGCGAATGGCTTCACGGCAAGTGCCTCCGCATTGGTTAAAAAAATAAATAAACATTATTTCCCCCTGAACTTTAAGAGTTTTTGTAGATTCTACAAATCATCTGGAATAAATTGTTCACGGTACATAAGGCTCTGAACACTTATTTATTTTTATTTTTTTTAGATATTAACGGTATAATAAACTTTGTTAAAATTCAAGCTTCTACAACCTTACATCTGTTCATCATATACTCAAAAAAATATTTAATTTAGGTTATTTGTCAGGAAAACTAAGAGACATTCTTTTAAATGTTTGTGGATGCGAAAACACAATTGAATCTTTATGTAAAAAAAAACCCATCATCAGTATTAAAAACTTCGTAATAAAGAAAGTTTTTTTAAACAGAAAAAACTCATGTTCTGAAAACTTTGTCTAAAAAAAGGAAATAGATTTTGAAAAAAACTTATCTTGAAATTTATTTATAGAGTAATAAAATATGAAATGTTCGAGTAAATTCCTTTGTATAACAGTAAATGCATTTATAAATGTGTGCTCAGATGGCAAAATGTTATAAGAAACTTTTCTTAAAATAAATTGAGTTTTTCACATTCCAGATTCTCGTTCGCCGATATTTTCTATTTACTGTAAGTAATAGCCAACTATTTTTCTGAAACATTGGTACCACGTTTGCTCATGTAAAACAAATTGCTGATTTTTCATGACATCTTGAATCTTAGAATTGCTGTCACATAAATTTCTTATAACATTTTGCCATCTGAGCACAGAAATATCAAAACAAAACTGATAAAATATTGAGCGCAAAACTTTCAATCTAGTACAATTGTGTCTTTATTTACATACTTATCAACGTGAATTTAGGAATGTTTATATACGTGCATGCTTGTACGCATAGAGAAATAATTATATTCATAGTCATGACAATGGCATTTGCAGGCTTATTTTTTGCCGTATTATTTATCTTTATTTATTGCCACAAACTAAAAGTGTGACTTTCATTTCTCATATTCCTATGTGCGTTAGTCTGTCTTACTTTCCTCTTAGAGTCAATTAATGGGTGAAAAGATACTTAATTATGTCACTGATCGCATAGTATGCCTTTATACTACAGCTGGGCAGCCTAGGCTGATCACATGAAAGCTAAAGTAACAAAACATGAAATAAATATAAAATCACGCAACAAAAAATCAGGATAAACAACTGAGAGCACTGCTTATTCTCTTACTGGAGGTAAAACCTGAAAAGAACTGGTTGGGTTTTCCGCAAAAGACGTCCTTGCCCCACCTTGCTGCGATGCGAAGTCGGACCGTGCAGTAGGAAGTTTAAAGGAACGAATGACCTTGAGTAATAATAGTTCAAGCAAAGTACGTAAACGATATCTAATTGCCTTTGTAGTCTGGTTCGTAACTCGGTTAGGAGAGCGAAATTCTTTCATCCGAGACGCGTTAACAATCTACTGGCAACACTTTCAGATTTCCGGAGATGTAGTATTCTTCAACACGGAAGGTGAGAGACCATATTTTCTTTTGATAATATAAGATTCTAAATTTCATCTATAAAAACTCGCGAAACTCCTAGGGAAGTAGTCAAACCTGATTTCGAAGGATGAAATATTCAGATGTACGATTCACGTATGTTTAGAACTTCTCAGGTTTGTGGCAGGTAACGGGTATAGTTAACGCAATATTTACTTGATAATTTATTAAGGTATCTCTCGCCAAATGCAAGGAATTTTCTTCTAAAAAAACACTACGCATGTTGGTCAGCATTGTCTTGTCCGATAGGTTACTGTTCGTGCTTAGCAGTAGCAGAGAAATAACAAAGGTAATGAGCATCCGAAGCAATATCTGAACAGCACCCCACCCCCCCTCACGTCACCAGTTTTTGAGACGAATAAACAAAGATTTTTTAATGTTTGGGGTACAGATAGGTCTGTGACACTCTTAGCTTCCTGCTAGGGGGCAGGTGTCCCCTCTGCCTGAATTAATAACTTCCCGTCGCCGTGCCTCTGAGTAAAAGCCCCCCCCCCCATCACTGGAATGTTGTCTAGATTCGTGCTAAATGCAAGAAAGTCATGTTAACTCAGTTCATATAGCTCCATCTTGGTATTTATTTCTCGTGGACGTATTACTGTCACACCTGACCTCAATTAAACTCTCTGCAGATTATTAGGAGTTCTGTGAAAAGCTGCTTCGAAAGATAACTGTAGCACTCTAACAACCAACCAATAAATCAACAATGGCTAGGTTCGCTATACTTATAAACCAGCTCATATTAACCCCTCTGTAAAACTTCACATTGGGCTTTGCTCGTTTGTGTAAGTGCATTTGTGTATTAATTGCATTATTATAGTTTCAAGTTTGTCCCAAAATTTTCTGTAAGAGACTTTTCAAGTTTCAACAGTCCACTGGCACACAGCTCTACACTATTTTAACTGAACCTTAACGATGACTATGTAGTTGTCAGTATTTTCATCCCAAATTCAAGCAATGCAAAGCTACTTCATTTTCTGTTCTCAACAAGCAGTTCAAGTTTTGACAGAGACATTTTGGAACTGGTTGACAAATGTTAGAAATAAACATACAAGTTTTTTCCCATCTGTGACAAACGATTGTTTTTGTGTCCTCTTAAAAAGTTTCTACATTGCTGTAACTTTAGAGTTTGTCTAATGTCATACATTATATTGTTGAGAGGGGAAAATGCTGCCGGGTAGAACCTCAAAAGGTTACAAACATAATTCAAAGTTTACAAGAGTGTTGCTGAGCTTGTCGTCAAATTTATGCCTTAATTGATGTATTCAAGATTTTTTTGGTCAAATACTCCACCTTTAAAGGGTAGATAATTGAATAGCAGTTCTCTTTCCAGTGATGTGAAAAATGACTTTCTGCGAGTTGAATTGAAATGAAATCGCATGATTCTGAATATATTGCTAAATAAATATGTGAACCAATCTCGAGCATTTGAATCTTAAAGAAGGTAATAATTAACTAATTTCTTTTTCCATCCTCATCACCCTCCCATTTATATTATGTATGTGTGTGCAAAATGTATATTTGTATACTTATCTGTGTATGGGGAAGGGGATAGTTACACAGGAACAATCTTTTTTGAAGCCAGTAAAGATTAAAGCTTAATTCGCAGTAATGTTGGAATTAATCATCGAAAATTAACATTCTGACTGTCCTTTTACCAATTATCTGCGTTCCCAAATATTTATTAACAGTCAAGTATTATTTTTAAAAGCAATAGTTTAAATTTGGGAAAAAACTATGTTCTTGTTTATATTTAGGTTGTTGTAATATTTACCAGACTCGTATCTCTCACAGTTACGGTTCTTTCTGCAAGGTTCTTCTACCAGTTTCTGTCAGCACACCTTAATATATTCTGAAGTCAGCACGAACCCAGGGATTTAGTATGTAAGTAAATATTTTATATAAACTTTTCATTTTAAATATCATTGTTTAACTTCATTTAATTATTTCTTTTACACGCAAACACATATATATATATATATGCATACATATATACGTACATGCTGTATATATAAATTGATAAATGTAAATAAAATGGTTATAAACAGTTAGCTCCTCTTTGTAAAAACTTTCATTTTAAACACATTAATTTGGTTATAGCACTATTTTACCGATATTGATTTTGTTATAACATTTTCCGAGAAAAGTTATGTTGTTATAAATTTTTAAGGAAAAACATAATACAAACAGCAATAAAAATGTTAGAAAAGGTTACCACTGTTAATTAATATTTTTAACGATACTGACAGTTTTTATTATTCTATGTAGGTTGTTTGAAACTGTAGATACCCATACGCTATCAGTCGACGAATGGATGCCAGAATCTAACTATTCGAAGTCAGGAATGTTCACGGAAAGATTACATCCTATGCCCTTTATAACGTTGATGGAAGATCCAGTAGAATGGACTTTGTTGCTCATGGAGATGGCTGCTTGTCTGATGTTATCACCAATGAGTCAAGAATTTTCCAAAGTGGCGCTACTGCAGGACTGGTTAACACAGTCAATAACACATCTATCATGTCTATCATTAAATAAATTGCTCCAGTTTCTACTGTATTATTATTGGTTGCAACCTACGGTGCTATATTTTTTAACAGTCATACTTTTATTGATAACAATTTTTGTGTCATAGTAGTTCATCTTATTCTTTTATTCTCATCATCAACTACATAGTCCCATTAAACTCAGTAATTAGTTGCTGTTTTCTTCATTTACTTGTATGTGATGCTCATGTCATTAAAAACCTCTGTAATATACTATATATATTATGATGAGAAGGAGATATAGAATTCTGTAATGCCATCTGGTTTCATTTGTGTTACATGGCAACATTGAAATGGAAATGTACGATATATATAGGAAATAAATTATTTCAAATAAACATTGTTCACAGCTGTTAATTACTTACATATGCACAAACATTATTTACATCAGTAAGAATTTTGCGTCCCTTGCAAATTTACCAGGCAAAACCAATTGCAAAGCTAGCCAGGTAATTGCATGTTATAAAACGAATATTTCTCATTTATAATGTAAATAAATAATGGAAATTAACAAATACATATCATTTACAGAATGATTTAAGATTTGTAGAAGTCAAACTAATTTAGTTTTAGTATGAATCAAATTTAAATTCTGTATACGTATTTACTATAGTGATGAAGTGAATTTTAAATAATAAGTATTAAATTTTCTTGGAAATGTTATTTAACTTAAGCTAGGGGTTTTCAACCTTTCACGTTCGAGGGCCACACCGATAAATTTGTAAAGTTCCGCGGGTCACACATCTGTGAAATATGTAGCATAGGCAGAGAAGGAAATGTATTATTTACAAACGAGTTTCAGCCTTTGAGATGATTGCTTGATTTTCTTTTTATGGCTTAATGATGATGGATTAATTCCTTCAAAACTCTTCACTGAAGTTTTGTATGTATGGCGTGTTTTAAAAAGTATTTTGTACAATTATAACTATTATTAATTTAAAAAATGTTTTTATTAAATTTTTTCTACAAACAACAAAAAATGGGAGTTGAATCAATGTATTTTTTACATCATATTGCATGAACCAGAATGAATGCAGGAATTATATGGGACATAACAACATTTCAAAATCCAATGACAATAAAACACTTACATTTTTAGAAGGTGGGATGCCACCTGAGTGTTACTGAGAAACTTGACATTGCTTTTGCTTAACTACAGCTACAATATTAGGTTGAATATGGGTTTTTGAGATTCGCTCGTAGCCTATGTGCCGAGGGATAATTTTCCCCGTGCATTCGTGATCTTTTTTGTTTTAATCAAACTTTCGCTATGTCTGATCGAAATGTTTCGGCGGGCCACTAAAATACCGTCGGCGGGTCACGGGTTGAAGACCCCTAACATAAGATATCTATCAGGGGCCCCGGGTGGCCCAAATTGGTCGGCAGATTTGTACTGTCCGTCCGGCGCCCAGGCATATACTATTCATAAATCGAACAGGGGAAATAACCCCCCGGCTGAGTTTGTAGGTATTGCTATGCAGCTCTGGTCTTCAGTCTGACAACGCTTATAAAGCGAAAGCTGAGGTAGCCGTAATATTTAGGAACTAAGCTATCTATCAGAGACTTTATTTTTATCATTAAATACTTCGGCTATTATATGAAGGCTTCTTTATGAAATTAAAATAAAAACGTTTAAAATAGTTTTATGACACAGCATTCTATACCTATATTTTAGTTACTTTTTTCAAGTCAAATAGCTTAGTGGAGCTTAAGTGCAATTTTTTTTATCAGCATTAAGATTAATACTAACAAAGTCAGATCGAGGGATGAGATCCGTTAGATATAAAGCTTTTCGACTGCTGGAGCAATATTTAGTAATACAAGCTGTAAAACGACTTACAGTCACTTTATTTAGTTTACTTTTTCACATTTAAACTAGCTACTAGTCAAAAAATTATGACCTGTAAAAGTTAGTATACGTATGTAAAATGTAAACAATAGAAATAAACAAAATTAAAATTCAAGCATAGACTGCTAAATCACTATAACATAAAACTTATCCTGCAAAGAAAACATTTTCAATAGAGGATAGCGCAGAAGCTTCATATCCCCATAATGAAAAAAACAAATAAATAATCCAACAGAGATAGATAAAAATAATACGAAAATAGACAAAAAACAAAAAGAAATCAAGCACTCTGGGCATCCACGCACCAACGGCAAGATTCTGTATAAGTGCCGGAACTGAACCATAAAACAACAGAGGTAACCGACAGGTCTTGTCATCAGGGAGCCTAACCATGTCAGTTACCTCAAGGGGAACTTTCTGAATAGGATGCAGGTAAGCCCAAAAGACATCCCAAGGCCCCGAGTCCCCCAAAGAAGCAATAAGTCAAGAAGAAAATGAAAAGACAAACACAACTTACAGTATGGACTCAACGCACCTTACATGCAAGCACACAAAAATCCTAATGCAAAGTAAACGATGCGTACACACCCCAATTCCGTAAGTGACGGTTATGGCGAAACAGCAGCCAGTTCTATCCTAATGGTTACGTCATTGTAACATTACTATAGCTCCACCCCCCATTACAACTTAACCAAAACACAAATACTATTCTAAACAACTTTAAAAATTCCTGAGTCTAAATGCCATTTTTTTAAAACTTTTAAATTACCGAAATTTTTAGGGAAATCGTTTTTTCTTAAGTTTTCCTCGAAAATACTACAAGCCTCCAAAAAATCTCCAGCGTTGTTACATATGTTTTTTATTCTGTAAAGTTATGAGCAAAAAATATTATAATAAATTTTATAGTTTAAGTTGCTATGGAAATTGGTAAAAGTAATAACCTCGAAGTTAAAATCTAACCCTTTATCATAAATCCCTATTTTTATTTCCCTATTTTGAATTTTAATTTTTAAATCCAGATAAGTCGCACAAAGATTATTATCATTAGTCCGGTTTAAAGTAAGTTCCTTTGGGTAGATTTGATTAAGAAACTCCAAATCGTTGCAGTTAAAAATTATGAGGTCATCAATATATCTAAATAGGGTAACATTATTTGAGTTAAGAAATTTAGTTTCGTAAAAATGTAAGAATAGGTTGGCAAATGCACTAGAATAGCTATTTCCCATAGGTATACCCTTTATCTGTTTAAAGAAACATAAGCCATTAAAGAGATAGTTTTCAAAAATATTAAATTTACATAAATCAATCCAGTCACATTTTAAGATTAAAGTACTATCTAAATAAGCATCATAGATTTCTGAACATATAATCATTAAATTATCATGAGGAATACTGGTAAACAGGTTTTCAAAGTCAAACGTGTATATGCTATCTATATTCTTACTTTTTAAAAATTGTAGAACATCCTGGTTATTATTTATAATAAAGCTATTTTCGGTAACCTTAATTTTATTTAGAATAACTTTTAAATAGCTAAAGAACTTTTTACTGAACAAAGTGTTATAACAATTTGTACTACATGTAACAAACCTAAATTTAGTAGGTACTTTATGGAATTTTATTGTAGGAAACAGGTAAGGGTATTTTATGCCATTAATCTTAAACTTAAATTTTTTGCTAAAAGCTAAAATCATATTATCTATTTCTTTTTTGGTAAGGTTAATTTTTTGATAGGTATTATTTGAGTTGTATTCCCTAAAAATTAACTGCTTAAAATAATCTTTATACATAAAACCGAAGTTATTTGCCGCCTTATCAACAACCGTAATAATAAACTTAATTTTTAAACCTTTAATTTTACTGTATAGAACTTTGTTTAGAAAGAAACCCTTCTTGTCCTCCATACCAAACTCTTCATAATTCCTTTTTATATCCTGTAAAATATGTACCTTCCACTCCATAAAACCTTCGATAGGTCAATTATACTTCCTTGCTAATTTAATTATGCAGTAATCTAAGTCTTTAGTGATAGATTACTTTATAATAAAATTAGCAAGGAAGTACAATTGACCTATCGAAGGTTTTATGGAGCGGAAGGTACATATTTTACAGGATATAAAAAGGAATTATGAAGAGTTTGGTATGGAGGACAAGAAGGGTTTCTTTCTAAACAAAGTTCTATACAGTAAAATTAAAGGTTTAAAAATTAAGTTTATTATTACGGTTGTTGATAAGGCGGCAAATAACTTCGGTTTTATGTATAAAGATTATTTTAAGCAGTTAATTTTTAGGGAATACAACTCAAATAATACCTATCAAAAAATTAACCTTACCAAAAAAGAAATAGATAATATGATTTTAGCTTTTAGCAAAAAATTTAAGTTTAAGATTAATGGCATAAAATACCCTTACCTGTTTCCTACAATAAAATTCCATAAAGTACCTACTAAATTTAGGTTTGTTACATGTAGTACAAATTGTTATAACACTTTGTTCAGTAAAAAGTTCTTTAGCTATTTAAAAATTATTCTAAATAAAATTAAGGTTACCGAAAATAGCTTTATTATAAATAATAACAAGGATGTTCTACAAGTTTTAAAAAGTAAGAATATAGATAGCATATGCACGTTTGATTTTGATAACCTGTTTACCAGTATTCCTCATGATAATTTAATGATTATATGTTCAGAAATCTATGAAGCTTATTTAGATAGTACTTTAATCTTAAAATGTGACTGGATTGATTTATGTAAATTTAATATTTTTGAAAACTATCTCTTTAATGGCTTATGTTTCTTTAAACAGATAAAAGGTATACCTATGGGAAATAGCTATTCTAGTGCATTTGCCAACCTATTCTTACATTTTTACGAAACTAAATTTCTTAACTCAAATAATGTTACCGGATTTAGATATATTGATGACCTCATAATTTTTAACTGCAACGATTTGGAGTTTCTTAATCAAATCTACCCTAAGGAACTTACTTTAAACTGGACTAACGATAATAATCTTTGTGCGACTTATCTGGATTTAAAAATTAAAATTCAAAATAGGGAAATAAAAATAGGGATTTATGATAAAAGGTTAGATTTTAACTTCGAGATTATTACGTTTACCAATTTCCATAGCAACTTAAACTAATATTTATAATATTAGTTTAAGTATAATATTAGTATATATTATTATAATATTAACTAATAACATAATTAGTATATATTATTATAATATTAACTAATAACTAATATTAACTATAACTATTATAATATTAACTATTATTATAATATTAACTAATAACTAATATTATAATATTAGTATATATTATAATATTAGTTTATAATATTAGTTAATTTATTATAATATTTTTTACTCACAACTTTACAGAATAAAAAACATATGTAACAACGCTGGGGATTTTTTGGAGGCATGTAGCATTTTCGAGGAAAACTTAAGAAAAAACGATTTCCCTAAAAATTTCGGCAATTTAAAAGTTTTAAAAAAATGGCATTTAGACTCAGGAATTTTTAAAGATGTTTAGAATAGTATTTGTGTTTTCATTTGGTTAAGCTGTAATGGGGGGTGGATCTAGTAATATTACAATGACGAAACCTTTAGGATAGAATTGGCTGCTTTTTCGCCATAACCGTCACTTACGGAATTATGGTGTGTCCGCATCGTTTACTTTGCATTAGGATTTTTGTGTGCTTGCATGTAAGGTGCGTTGAGTCCATACTATAAGTTGTGTTTGTCTTTTCATTTTCTTCTTGACTTATTGCTTCTTTGGGGGACTCGGGGCCTTGGGATGTCTTTTGGGCTTACCTGCATCCTATTCAGAAAGTTCCCCTTGAGGTAACTGACATGGTTAGGCTCCTTGATGACGAGACCTGTCGGTTACCTCTGTTGTTTTATGGTTCATTTCCGGCACTTAACAGAATCTTGCCGTTGGTGCGTGGATGCCCAGAGTGCTTGATTTCTGTTTGTTTTTTGTCTATTTTCGTATTATTTTTATCTATCTCTGTTGGATTATTTATTAGTATACGTATATAACGTTATCCTATAAAATAGCATTTATATACTACTATACATAACTTGGAGGAACTCACCACTGGCAGCCTATGGAGGCCCTCTCTCCTGCGTAGACTGTCATAGACTCCCCTGTCTATCTATTCATTTTTTTAAAGTAATAATGAAAGACTCACAAGAAAAAAACGTAGCACAGAAATGTTACAGATATAAGCTAATCTCTATATATAAAACAGTTCTGTGACTGACTGACTGATTGACTGATAACGCACAGACCAAACCGCTGGACCTTAAGGGTTGAAATTTTGCATGACGATTTTTCTTATAGTGTAGGGGTGCACTAAGAAAGATTTCTCAAAAATTCTACTTAGATTTTTTAAAAATTAATTTTAAGATGTTTTTGTAACATTGCTTAAAGTTTGCATTTAAAATAATAATTTGAGGGTTATAAAATTTACATCATAAGAGAAATCATAAAAATTCGTTTGAATGAAATGAAATGAAATCTTTTTTGAATCTTACCTCCATTTTCTGATTTTTGGTGAATTTTTAAAGATTAATTTTTAGAATTTAACTTATTAAATTCCGATCACTTGTTTTCTTTTCTTTTTGTGATCTTTAAATTAATCTTGCGTAACGTGCATAACAACGAAATAAACTGACAAAAAAATATTAAAATACGGCAAAAGATAAAAACCACTAGGCTAATTGAGATGGAATTATTTTAAGAATTTAATTCAAATTAGGATGTTTTATGGATATTATACATATAAATTAATTGTGTCCATTGACCGTTGTATTTAATTTGAATATTTTCTTCTACGTTATTTTGTCTATAAAAATATCCGTTACGATTTATATATATACTAGCATTATTGCCCGGCGTTGCCCGGGTAGATATATAGATATAAAATATTTCATGCATTCCATCAAAAAAATACTGGGCTGCACCCCCGCTATTCATGTTCATCTGGCCAGACAGAATGCGCTTAGAGCGTTTCTAGTGAAATGATATACAAACAATAAGAAAGAAAGAAACTTTGAGCCTGCGGACCTTCGTCTGATTTTATTGAGAATTAATAACACCGTGTTGCGTGATTCGCACGTTTGGATTGAATAAGTTTGCTGTTTAATTATATTTGTTAGATACTGTTCAATTAGATTTAATTATATTTGCTTGATCCACTGTTTAATAAGAAATAAGTTTTATAATTTACATTTGCCTTTATTATTTATTTTTCCCTTAAAAACGCACTTTTTTCCATTTCACCCAAGAGGTAAACTGCAAGATGCGTTATCCCCTTTATTTAATCAAAGTAAGGCTTGATTCCCCATGAAGCCTTTTTCCTTAAGCTTGTATGTTTTGTAAGAAATGTTTTAAATCGGATGTATTACCTGTGAGTAATGTTCTCAAAGGCTTGGGTGGTTCTTGAATTGCAGGCAATTGTACTTTCCCATTTCTGCAACACATAGCAGAGCCAGGAAAGTTGTGTTTACCTGGGGAGCCAGAGCCAAAGGTCATTCCCAACTCTCTTCCTCCCGTGCATTGGAATTTGACCCCCCCCTCCATCATCCTCAAACCACCCCTCTTAACGCAGCTGGTTGAGGGGAAAGAGCTGTATCCACAGGGGGTACATGCACCTCTATGGGGCACAAAAAACATTAAAAAATTTATTTAAAAAAAACTAATTGAGCCCCAAATTTCATTTTTCCTGATTTAAGTTTCTAAGGTCCAAAACATTAACTGTGCCAAATTTGGTCCCGATGGGTGAAACAGTCTATGATTCTATAGCGGGCAAACAAACAGACAAGCTCTTATATATAAATATATATATATATATATATATATATAAATATATATATATATATATATATATATATAAATATATATATATATATATATATATATATAAATATATATATATATATATATATATATTCATTGCATACATTGACCGTTATATTTAATATAAATGTACTCCGTAGCGAAGCATGGGTGTTCAGCTATTTTATTTACATAAGATGTAATTTTTTATATTTGCGACATGACAATAAACAATTTTTTACAATTTTTGAATGATTCAGACATATTTAAAAAATATTTCATCATTTTTTAAACCATGTAATTGAACCCTGTTAACCCTGAAATTATTGTAAAAGAGCCAAATTTATTCTCGCACGAGAGCTAAAAACTTCAAGAAATCAAATCTGTAATTTTTACCGCGTTATAACTGGACTCTGAAAGGAATATTTACCAGTTGAACCAATTGAAGCATCACCGAACGCTGGGAGACTTCACAGGAGCAGCTCTCGTACTGAAATTAATTCCTTACATGTTATTATTGCCATTTACATATTATAGTCATATAACTCAAGATGCTCAAATAATTGAATAGAAAATTCCTAGTGTGAACCTACCATAAAAATAGTGCAATTATTTGAGTAATATTTATTATAATAATTATTTGAGGAATATTTTTAAAGATAGTCAAGACTATAAGTGGAAACTTTAGTATATATTTCCTACGTGATTCGATGGTTCAGCAACGTAATTTACACGAAAAAGACATGCTTAACAAATATTTTATTATAATGAAATCAATGCCAGGCGCAACTTTTCAACATTTTATAAAGTTATTTCAAACATTAGAATAATTATTTATCTCTCAAGGAAAAAAACTAGATTTTGTCTAAAAGCGTAAGTTTATACGAGTTGAAGTACTTGGCTTGAGAAAAACAGGTAGTCGTGGTTTCGTCTGCATAAACAGTAATGCTGAACTATTTCCCACATAACTAAAGTCATTTGTCTTAGAAAATTCTTTAGAAAGACTCTAGGTAGACTCTAAAGACTGTTGTGTACCAGCCCTATTGGATTCGGTTGCCGGCTTGGATTGAAACATTTTCTTTTAATAAAATTGTACTCCGTAAAAGAGCAAGAAATTTTTCACCACGAGGCATTTTTTTTTAACAGGCAAATAATATTTGTAAATTTGAATTATTCGGGGGGGAAAATCTAGTATAGTGTGTTTTAAACGCTCATCAATTTCCTTGGAAAACGAAATTTATAAAAGGAATCCTGTTGCAAAGTGCAGAATAGATAAGGCTATCTGAAAACACCACTTTTATTGGATTATCAGAATTTATGTGGCTGTAAATAGTAGACAAATTTTCTCCATAAGTTAACATTGAGGTGAGCGAATCCAACACCGTTAGTACACTGTAGCCTTAAGTAAGACTTAAGGTGGGCTCGAGATAGCCTAGCGGAAGCGCGCCTGCTTTTTGTTCTCAGGGAGCTCGGATGGAATCCCAAAACCGTTAAATACCTCCGTTTCTAGGCCGGATATGGGTACGTTAAATCCGTAGACCGGAGAGTCTCTCTATGAGGTCACAGAAGGTGGGAGAGGGTACAATTTCCCCAGATGCCGCCCCTGGGGATGTTTGGCAAAACCGTGGTGGCGCACTTGGCTAAATCGTACTCCAGCCCTTGTGGCGTCATTACAAAACCGGAGCTGCATCCCTCTAGCCCAGGGGTTTCCAACTGACGGCCCGCGGGCCGCATGCAGCCCGCGATGCCTTTTTTTGTGGCCCGCGAAGACTTCCAGGAAAATAATTTGCAGCATCAATTTAGATATTCTTAGTTAACGAAAAATGTTTTTGTAAAAATCTATATTGTTTTCAAATGCTGTTCATTTACAAAAAAAGATTGATTTTCCTCAAATTCCATGAAAAGTAGGGTGTCTACTCATGTTCTATTTCATACCCCCCCCCACTTCTTATTTGACCCACTTCTTATTTAAATACCCACTTCTTATTTGACTTTTTTTGTGTGTGTCTGAGTAATTTAACGAAAGTTGGCCAGTTATAATCAAGGTCGTTGTTGGAGGTTCATCCTCGAATTTTTAAAAATTTCATAGTACATACTACACACAAATCCTCCAAATCCCCCTCCCTCAAGAAAAAAAGTCCTGGCTATGGTCCTGATTAAATTGCGGCCCGCCACTAGACAGGTGTTTTCGATTGCGGCCCTTGGACACTTGTAAGTTGGAAAACCCTGCTCTAGCCTATATGGAACTGGTAAGGAATACATTCCGGCCAGGGGGCATCCAACAACAACAACAGACTTAAGGTAATCATTTTACGAGGTTTTGAAAGTATGATACAACAGTAAAAGAAATACATACATTAGCGACCCTTAAAAAGTTATTTTCCTTACGTTTACAATACGATATGAATTGTAACGTAAAGAAAAATGTGAATTTTAATACAGAAATGGGTTATTTCCAGTACTTTCTTAAAAACATCATTAGCGTTTGCAGTTAAAAAAAATAATCCAAGGAGAAAGTGAAAAGGTGTAAAAATATTGTCAACATTTAGTGATTAATGTAATACTTTAAGTTACCCTCCGAGCGAGAAAAAAAATTTCCTGCTAAAAGTCCTTGTCACCTCCAACGCTCTCTCAGTTTCTCTACAGCCTCGAGATATCCGTTAGCGAAAAGCGAGGTGGTGATTATCGCTTCAGTCAATATTCAATTCCAGAGATCTTTATCAGGTTCTATGAAAGGAAATGCTCTCTGCTAAGTATGCTTGGAATGTTTAATTAGTTTTCGCTTTTAAAATAAACTACTCATTAAGGTACACTCGCAAAGTCTCGTTTCCGAAATCTCATATGTATATCTCTGATATGAAAACCTTGAAAGATAAGGAAAATTTCATCTGCTTTTTTTGAGATCGATAGCAAAATATTTTTTACCGTTTCTGAAAGGCAGAAATTATATTATTTCATTTTATATCATTCACAATTTAATTTTTAGACATAAATTCAAGAATTATATTTTGCGTTAAAAAAATCCATTAATGAGGCTGATAAATGCTAAACATACATTTTTATGCTAATAAAATAATCAAAATATTTTTGAAAGATATGCCAAACTATTGTCAAACTATTGCATCGTCGTTGCCAACGCGCGGCACTTATCAATGACGATGTGCTCCCTTTATCCGCGATAATAGCTGGTTGATTTCAATGGAGGCACTGTATAGGTCAGGGGTGGCGAACCTGTGATCCTCGGGCACACAGTGACACGCGAAGCAATTTTAGACGACACGCGATCACATTGTTTTAACATCAATTTAATTTAACTTTTCAAATTTTTATTTTCATTTGTCTGTCCGAGAGATCCATAATCTAAATTATTATAGAAATAATTTTTAAAGAAATAATCGTTTGAAATTATTTTTTCCTCTTTTTGCCAAACAGAAGTCTTAAAACACTATTCTTCAGTATTAGCGAATGCAGACATAGGCGTAGCGTCCGGGGAGCACGTTGCCCCCCAACTTATTTTGAAATAAATTAAAATGGTAATCGAAGTTCAGTTAAAGTCGGAAAATTGTAGAAAACTTTCAAGAAAGTCGGGTTTTTTTTTTCCGCTGTGAAACTGAAGATTCCAATCATATCTTTAGCCTTAACATATTTTTTAACGATGATATGGTACATAAAAAGAATTCGATGCTATTTTTTTCTATTTATATTATATTTTTCTGATTGTATAACTTTTGAATACTACTCAAAGATCAATTCTATTGTTATTCAATTGAAAAAATCATAATATTTCATATTTTAAGAACCGTTCGGCAGTCAGTGCGTTGAGGAAGGCCCTAACTGAATTCGATTCGTGTCCCCCTCCCCCCTCCCCCCCCCCAAAAAAAAAGAAAAAGTTAGAAGCACGCTACGCCTATAAATGCAAAAGAAATATTTGATGAAAGATTCTCCCAATTTCGTGAAATGGAGAAAACTTTACAGTTTGTCATTTTACCGCACAAACTTAAATTTGAAGATCTTAAATTATCTTCTTTCGATTGGCTTCAAATTGATAACTTAGAAACAGAAATAGTTGAATTTCAAAACAGTGTTGTATGGAAGAATAAATTTGCAGAACTAAACGTACTTAGAAGAAAAATTACAAGATCTGGAAAATTGTGACGAATATATTTTAACAACAAGCACTGAAAATATTATTTTAACTGAATGGAACTCGATGCCTAATTCGCTAATGTCGATGAAAAACTTAGCAAGAGCTCCTTTGACAATGTCTGGATCAACCTACGTTTGAGAACAGTTGTTTTCAACAATAAATTTTATTAAAAGTAAGAATAGAAATCGCCTCGGCGTCGACTTGTCCGCTGCGTGCGTACAATTTAATGTTACAAATTTCGAACCACGTATAAATAAATTATCGTCCGAAAGACAATAACAAGTGTCACATTAAGTTCGAGAATTCTGTACTTATTTTCTTCCTGATATTGATAGTTTTAAATAAACCATAATAAAAAGTTAAATTTGTTTTTGTTTTAAATATATATCTTATATTTTTTTTGAATATCCGAAGGTCTTCCAAAGGCCGAAAAACAAAATTAAGTGACACGCGGTATTAATTCATACGGTTTCAAGACATTTTTTGACACGCGTTAGAAAAAGGTTCGCCATCCCTGGTATACCTGGTGAACCAACACTACTAGTGCTACCTCAATTTTGACCAAATAACTCCAAGGGGTTACAGGGTTACAGCTGGGGGCTCGTACCTTCTCTATCCATGCCTGACTTAATAGAAGGACTTTCAGGTCTACGGAATTAACATGCCCATATCCGACCTAGACACGAAGGTATATTTCAAATTATTATAATATAAAAAGAAGAATGAACTCGCGGTGGTCAAATTGAATAACCACGAATTTTCTTATGAATTCCAGAAATGTCCCGAATACTTCTGAAAGAATAAAGAATTATTAGTTAACTTTAAATTTAACAAGCATTAAAGATAGTTTATCTTAAAACATTAAAGTTTCATTCAGATAAAATACTATTTCGATGAAAATTATCACTCTAATTAATTTAGAATCTACATTAAGATTCTACACTTGAGAATTCTTTATTTTAGAAGTAAACTATTTTTATTTTGCTATTTAGTTACTCCTATTATATATATATATATATATATATATATATATATATATATATATATATATATATATATATATATATATATATATATATATATATATATATATATATATATATATATATATATATATATTCTATTTGCCAATTACGGTATTTACATTCAGTAATTCCGATTTTTATAAAAACATAGTGAGATAATGAGGACTCGTTATTTTAACGTCAACACTCTCTTAATTTCCTCTTTCTCTATTTTTTTCTATTACTTACACACACACACACACTCACACACACACACACACACACACACACACACACACACACACACACACACACACACATATATATATATATATATATATATATATATATATATATATATATATATATATATATATATATATATATATATATATATATATATCACCAATGAAAATAGACGTATGAGAGCAGTAGTTAAAAATTATATTAATAGATGCATAAGAAGGGAAAGTATCAGACAAACAAGGTATCCGATAAATCAAAGGAGTTGAAATTATGCTGAAAATTTAATACTTAAAACTCAGAATAATACTGATAATTTTTATTTCAAACTAATTTCTTAAAGTTAGATAATTTTTGATTAATTTAATTTGTAGACGAGAAAAGGATAAATTAATTGCTTCTAAAGAAACAAGTTTCCTGAAATCATATCAGTGTGCTTCAAAAGTGGCTTTCGTAGCTGAATATTTTATAAAAAATATTCATTAACTGTATTTATTCGGACTATTGTTTACGCTGAAATTTCATTATCTAAGTATTCTGAAGAAAGTGAAAAATTAAATTTGAACTTATTTTTCCATATGTATTTTTAGGTACCATAGTCAATCTTATTGATCAGTTTATCAGTTTAATATTAAAATGAAACTTATAAGTGTTACATTTTCGAGTAACATTAGCATGCTACTCGCTATAGTATTACAGACGGAGAAAATTATACAAAATTAGATTATAATAAGGCTTCACCACAAATATTACCTGCAAAAAATTCTTGATATTCTATTAAAGCAAAAAAAAAAATTCTTGAGTATTTAAATAATGTAATATTATAGTTCTTGCTCTTTTTAGTATAATTTGAGTAAAATTCAGCGAGAAAAGAAAAAAAGTAATTTAAAATAATATGTGATAAAAAAACCTAAGTGTCATAAACTGCGAAAAAGGATTGTTGTTATATAAAACACAAATATTTAAAATTCTTTACTATTAGAAATTTACAACATATTGTAATATATTCTAGGTAAATACATGCAACCTATATATGACTGCAATTGTGTTATTTATATATATGTTATTGTAACAAATGAATTAACTACCTAAACAAAACAGAACATTTAATGCAAAAATTTTTATATGTGTTATGACACTTCAAAGAAGATAACACCGCAAACCGGCATTTAGAGGAATAGAACCACGCCTTCGTTGTGAGTTTATAACCGTCAACGGCATCGTAAGTCAAAACACATGATGACCTTTAGGCTATTCCAAGTTACATATTAGATCTCGCTTTCCACTATACACGTGTTTGATTTTGTTTGTTTTTTCAGGAAATTGGAGCTATTTTTCTAGATAGCTGACAGGTAGTGCCCAAAGTCATTTAGTTCTTCTTTTTGAAGGTAATACAGGAACTCCTTACGTCCGTTTATGTAATTAGCATATTTTAGAGTACTATATAAAGCAGCTGTTGGTGAGACACAATCACTCAAATATCTAAAGTCAAAATATCCACAATGTTCGCTAAGGTAAGTAACTAAGCTTTACTCAGCAATAGATAATTTTATTTACACTTTTAATTAACTTATTATTTATTTTCCATTTCAATGGTTATTTTTATAAAGGAATCCAACGTTAATTCCTTTAACTGAAAATATATCTAAGTATTCCCTTTTTCGTACCCTTAGGTTGCTATCCTTTTCGCCACCCTCGTGGCTGTCAACGCTGGAGCTCTTCTGCATGGAGTAGCTCTTGCACACACAGGAAACAGTGTCAGCTCCAGACAACAAGATGTAAGTACACTTCATAACTTGAGGTAACGATAAAGGCATAGATAGTATTGATACAGGTGCTAAATCTATATCTCGTATAGTTCCGCTTCTTAATTTTGAACCTCGATTGCCAAATAATATATAAACTATTATTCATAAATGTACTAAAAATGATTTTCTATTATTTTGAACAATGAAAATTAATGCAGCAAATTTCTTTATTTTAGTATTAAAAAAGGAATTTCAAACATTGTTGTAATAATTTAGCTAAAAGAAGGGTTTGATAACTCTGTCAGCATGATTACAAAAAACATTTAAATAATAATATAATATTTTTCTTTAATTATTATTTTTAGTATAATGTTTTGAACTATATTTTAGAATGTTTTCTTGATATACTTAATTAAATTTTATTTATTTCCTTTTAAAAAAATATTCGACTTAAAGTAGAACATGTAGAGTCTATTCACTTATATAATTTATCATATTTAATGAAGATTTATTTAATTTGCATCCTTTATCATGTTCTATTACAATGTTTTTGCTTAGAGACATATCATTATTGTTCGGTAGTATTAATATGGAGCAATTTATATCAATACAGGAGATACTAATATGTAATATGTTTTTCTTTCATCATTGCAGGCTTTCGGAAACTATGCTTTCGGATATGACATCGTTGATGGACACGGAGCTAGCAATTCCCGATCAGAAGTAGGTGACGCTCATGGAAACAAGAAGGGATCTTACACCTTAAATGACATCGACGGAAGAGCTAGGAGAGTAGATTACGTAGCTGACGGACATGGTTTCAGGGCTGTTGTCAACACCAATGAGCCCGGAACTGCCCACAGTGCCCCAGCAGCAGCTCTCGTTGCCTCGCCCTACGCAGCTCCTCAAGCTCCTGTTGCTGTAGCTCATGCTGCTCCCCTTGCCGTAGCTCATGCTGCCCCACTTTCTTATGCCCATACTGCCCCAGTTTCTTATGCCCATGCTGCTCCTCTTGCCGTTGCCCATGGTGCCCCTCTTGCTGTTGCCCACGCTACTCCAGTAGCTTACTCTACATCTTCCGCTGTTAACCATGTGGCTCCAGCTGTTGTTCGAGGCGTTGGCCACGTAGCCGCTGCCCCTCTTCTCTCTGGACACGGACTTCTGGGTGCCGGTCATTTAGCCTACAGCAACGGAATTGTCAGTCATGGATTGGTTGGTCATGGTGGATACGGTGCTGTGAAATCCATCCATTACTAGAACTTGTGACTCAAAGAAACAAAACTGTACCAAAGCGTTCTATGTAAAATAAATTATTTTTGCCATACCATTTATTTGTCATGACTTCATTATATGTGCATTAAGTTTAAGGAGAGCTGTAAGTAGTACATTTTACTGGTCTTAATGTATAATGCGTTTACTGTTGTTGATGTCAGTACTTAAAAAATAATCTTTTATTATCATCAGATATTCTTTCAAAGTTGCCATTATGAACCTACGGCCGTTTTTCACGACAGGAGTCTCAGAAAACAAACATATGATTCTCTACTTTACATAGATATTTTTGGTCTTAATTGGTGGTGTTCAAACACAAGTACTGTACTGTCCGACCTGATTATGAAGGATTCCTTAATGACGGGTGTTATATGGTTACGAGTTGAAACTTAAATAGAAAAACATTCATAATTGTAAGCAAAATAGAACAAATAATTTCTAGAACTCAGTAACTTATTTCTAAATTCTATTAGATTCCTTAGAACCCTTAAAAAACTACCAGAATGTATACATTCATTTTTCTACAACTTTCGATGTCCAAATGAAATATTAACTAAATTGGGCTTTAAATTTTATTTTTTGCTATTTCAAAGAGAAAGTTCATTTATTTAAAGCACTATATTCTAATCTCTATATTACTTCCACTAATTTCTCCGTGTAGATAGCGGAACATATTATACAAAACTACACCATGATAATACACAAATAATCCTATAAAATGCAAAATGTTTCTTTATCATTTCAATACTGAAAGTAATGATGCAATTCTTGTTCTCATAATTAATGACATTCCTAGTAAAATCCAACGGTAATGATATGAAAAAAAATTAAATCAATATTTAACAAAGTACAAAAGAAGATCGTTCTTACATCAATCACGAGTACTACATAAAATTCATTCTTTTTAGAAATGGCTTTACAGTATTTTACAAAACTCTCATATTTTGTTTTTAGTTATACACATTAATAAAATATAAAAACATAAAGATTTTATTGAAAATTAATTAGATACTCAAACGAAACCGGATGTTTGAAAGAATTTCTTCGATGTGCATTTGAAAAATATTCGAGTTTTCTTTAAAGAATTGGGAGCTATTCTTCCAGAGAGCTGACACGTAGTGCCTAGAGATTTTTAGTTTTTCTTTTTGAAGGTGATTCAGAAACTCATTACATCCTTTTACATAATTTGTATACTTTAGAATACTATATAAAGCAACTTTTGGTGACATAAAATCACTCCAATATCCAAACTCAAAATATTCAAAATGTTCGCTAAGGTAAGTAGCTAAGCTTTATTCAGCAAAAAATAATTTTATTTATAAATTTAATCAACTTGTTATTTATTTTTCATTTGCATCATTAATTTTCTAGGTGAATCCAAAGTTAATGCATTTCATTGAAAATGTCACTAGGTACTCCCTTTTTCCTACCCTTAGGTTTTCCTTTTCGCCACCCTCGTGTCTGTCAACACTGGAGCTCTTCTCCACGAAGTAGCTCTTGTACACACAAGAAACAGTGTCAGCTCCAAGCAATAAGGTGCAAGTACACCTCATAACTTACGGTAATGATAAAGATAGATTGTATTGACACAAGGACTATATATATGATTTTTACTTTTTCACCTCAATAACCGAAAAATAGATAAACTATCAATCACAAATTAAGTAACAACGTTTGCTTACCATTTTATACACTATAATTTAATGTGGCGATTTCTAATTAATTTTTGTATAGAAGAAAGGTATTTTAAACTTTATTGTAATGTTTCAGCGAAAGGAAAGTTCTGATAACTCTGCGAGCAGGATTACTAAAAGCATTCAAAAAAAATTATATATATATATATATATATATATATATATATTATTTTCAGTTCGTGTAATAATATTGCCTAAATATATTTAATAAAATTTCATTCAATTCAATATCTTAGAAAATATGTGAGCTAAAATAACACATGTACCCTCATGGACAAAAAATTAGCGCACCAAGAAATAATTGCGGGATCGTAACGAAACTTGCAATGAAGGTACATATCGGGGAGATATGCAAATGATTAGAAATGCAGCGTGATTACGCATTACGTATAGCCAGTAGAGGGCGTTGAACATCGTACTCTGTGCAGTATAAAGCAGGTAACCAAAGCTTGTTTGAGTGTTCTGAATTATTTACAAAGGAAGAGCTGAGATAGACATGTCATTACGCCGTGTTTGAAGACAATATAAGCAGTTGACGCAGTTTGAGAGGGGGAGAATCGTCGGGATGATGGAAGCTGGGTGGTCAGCTAGGCGAGTAGCTCGTCAATTAGGCCACTCTGATTGTGTTGTGAGGAGGTGTTGGGACCAGTGGACGCGAGAGATGTCATGTACACGAAGACCAGGCTCAGGACGCCCTCGACAGACCAGTCGCCGAGAAGACCGCCACATCGTAAGAAATGCACGCGTACAGCCAACTGCTTCATCGGCCGCCATCCAGGCCGCCACAGGTAGCACCTTCACTAGGGGCCTCTGTGTCTTCTCGAACCATACGAAGGCGCCTGGCTGAAGGACAGTTGGTATCGCGGCGCCCATTACGTGTGCTGCCCTTGACGCCCACCCATCGACGCCTCCGTTTGGAGTTTTGCCGCGCACGAGGAAACTGTACTGCAGTGGAATGGAACCAGGTCGTCTTTAGCGACGAATCCAGATTCAATCTCGGCAGTGATGACAATCGTGTTCGTGTGTGGAGAGCCCGTGGTGAACGCTTCAATCCTGCCTTTGCTGTACAGTGACACATCGCTCCCACAATTGGTGTGATGGTATGGGGTGCCATTGCCTACAATACACGGTCACCCCTAGTTTTGTTCCGTGGCACCATGACAGCCCAGCGGTATGTTCATGAAATCCTGCAACCACATGTGTTGCCAGTCATGCAACGGCTCCCAGGAGCCATTTTTCAACAAGACAATGCTCGGCCTCATACGGCAAGGGTGTCACAAGACTGTCTCCGCACTGTTACTACCCTTCCTTGGCCTGCCCGATCCCAAGATTTGTCTCCAATCGAGCATATCTGGGATCATTTGGGACGACGAGTTGGGCATCCCACGAGTTTGAACGAACTAGAGGCAAGGTTACAGCAAATATGGAACGAAATGTCCCAAGACATCATACAGAACTTGTATGACTGAATGCCCGATCGTATCGCATCGTGCATTCGCGCTAGAGGGGGTGCAACGGAGTATTATTAACTCCTCCGTTCTTTTGCCTTTTTCTCTGAAATAAATTATCCTTTTTCTTTGATTTTCTTATCATTTACTTATATCAAAGTAGTCATTACGTATGTTAAATTTCGTTTCATTTTGACGACTCCTTCTTGGTGCGCTAATTTTTTTGTCCATGAGTGTACAACACTGTACTTTATAATACAATTCATCAAAAGTTAATGAAAATCTATTTAATATGCAATGTTTTTCATGCTCGAGTATTGTTTTTTTTTACTTAAAGAGTTATTATAATTCGTCAATAGTATCAGTATGGAGCAATTTGTATCAATACAGGAGATACTCATGTATAATTTATTTCATTTTAATCATTGTAGGCTCTCGGAAACTATGCTTTCGGATATGACATCGTTGATGGACACGGAGATAGCAATTCCCGATCAGAAAGCGGTGATGCTCATGGAAACAAGAAGGGATCTCACACCCACAATGATATTGACGGAAGAGCTAGGAAAGTAGATTAAGTAGATGACGGACATGGTTTCAGGGTTGTTATCAACACCAATGAGCCAGGAACGTGCCCACAAGTGCCCAAGCCGCAGGTCTCGCAGCCTCTTCCTAATAATATTAATTCAATATTAATTGCCGAAGGATTGTAAAATAAATCGGCTTGAGTTCTTATCTGTCCAAGGTCGTTAAATCTTCCGCTGGTAAACTCTGAAATTAAAATATACATGTGGGGCACAGAGGCACTGAATTCGCAACCTTCTATTTTTTCCCTTTTAAGACTTACCATGCGCAAAATGAGTCAAATCGTTTCTGTTATGGGAATCTTTAGTATAAGTGAGGAAATTATGCTACACAAGCCAGCGTCTAACATTGGCAAGAAAATTCCTTTGAGCAATAATACAGTGAAAAGAAGAACTGATGAAATGGCTCAAGATGTTGAAGGCTCATTATGTGAGTATTTAAAAACATCCAGCCTCTCTATACCTGTTTTATGAGACAACTTTGCCTGGAAATCAGGGCTTACTTTTAGTATATGTGCAATTCATAAAAGAAAATAATAATTGCCAAGAAATATTATTCGCATAAATTTTCAAACTGATACTAAAGGAGAATCAATATTTCATGCATTAGAGTTTTTCTAAGAAAAAGAAATCCCCTCAGAAATATCAGTTGCTACGAATGGTGGTCCAGGTATGATAGGATGCTACACGGGGGGTTTCTTGCATATTTAAAAAAGTGGTTCCAAATGTAATCGCTTGACACTGTGCCCTTTATCGTCAGCATTTAGTTGACAAATATATGAGTGAACACTCACGTAGGTCATTACGTGAGTGTTCATCATTCAACATTCTTTTCAGCAATCAACATTCAGCAATCAACCTTCATCATCAAAACATTCTTTTCAGCAATCAACAAAATCAGAATCAATTCATTGTATGACAGATTATATGGTTAACTTTGTACTTAAATGGAGAATAGAATCGTTTGCTTCGTAATAGAGAAGTTCACTGCCTATCAAAAGTTGCGTGTTTGGATTGGTTTTATAAACTCCTTTACTCAATGCTAGAGTTCTTAGAAAGGAAAACTGATGCTCTACGAGCCATCTTAACATATCCCAAAAATGACATAGCTCGTTTTATAGTAATGTTAAATAAATTAATGGAAGAATTCAAAAACTCAAAGGCGATGAGCTGAATTTAATCAAAACAAAAACTGCTATTTTCTCATTTGTGGCAAAACGTCTGTGTAAACGAAATTTAGGAAGAGGGGAATTCAGCCAGTTTCAAAATTTATCAACTGTGAGAAATATCATGAAGACTTGATTATGTATTGTCAGTGCTTGGAGGCTCTCCATTCTGACTTCAATCAACGATTTGAAGACAATCTTAAAACGAACATACCCGATTGGGTTTTTGGACCCTTTTAAAAACACAGCATAATCTCCTAAAGTACAAGAATTGAAACTTGAATTAAAACACAAGAACCAACAGTTCTGTCTGCAAAACATATACCGACATTTTGCCCTGCATTATGGGCTATAGTATAAATGTTTTTGGTTGCATTTCCTTCATCATATCTAGTGGAACGTGGGTTCAGTGAGATTTATAAGTCTGAGTACTAATAACAGAAACTAACTATATATAGCTGATGGCTGTGATTTAAGAATGCTGCTAACAAAACTAGAGCTGAACATTAATAAACTGATAGCTGTGCACCAAGTTCATCCTTCTCATTAGGATTACTTTTAATATTATTCGTAACTTTTTCTTTAATATTATCCTTCATTATCTTAATTTTCTGTGTGTAATGTGAATATCAGTAACATTGATTTTAATAAGTAATTTAATTCAAAGTGTCTGATTTACAACATCTTTATTATGTTCTTGGACATAGATAGAAATATAGTTGCATAAACGGATGCAAATATGTCAATGCATCTCTTTGTTCTCTTAAAAAAGTAAATTTCAATTTGGGGGAGGGGGGCACTGAGTATTTTTTTTCTCTGAAAAGGGGGCGGTAGGCTGAATAAGTTTGGGAACCCCTGTTTTATATTTACATCAGTAGTTTGTCTTTTAATAGTGTCGTGGAGACACGATATGTGTTCAGAAAAGGGGCGATAGAAAATGGAATTCAAAAAATCAGACAAAAGAGATGCCTTGAACAGCGGGATAATGTACTGCGTATGCGAATGGCAAGGAGAGATAACAAGTTGAGAGGGGGCAATTGAAATGAGAAAACGGTCAACAGCTGCGTTTAACGAAGGGCCCAGCTGGTGATAATGAGCTGAGGAAAATCTGAAAACGGAGTCACAGTTAGGAGAAGAAAAGGGGTAGGGCAATTTACGAGGTTGACCGGCGTTAGAAAAACCACAGGAGGCCCAGGCGAGAGCGTGGGAAGTCAAAAATGTAAGAAACCCCAGACAGGTGCAAGGGCGAACGCCCCCGTCAATATTGATTGGAGAAGATAGGAATATAAAATGGGTGATCGGCCAATGAAGAGGTCCCGGATCGACCCATAGGACAGAAGGTGGCCACCAATGAGGGCCTGAATAAATAATGATGGAAGTTGAGCTCGAGAGGAAAAGTTTTTAGAGAGAGCAGAATGATTTGAGATCTTTCACTAAGAACACATAAGCCCCTGTAGACGGCGAAGGAAGAGAGAAGGAGATGACGGGCTGCTAACTTAATACCGGAGAGACAAGCCAAGTCCTCGGTACCCGAAAAAGCAAACCGATATAAGATAGATGCAGACCCCAGTACCGGAGAGGCCGACCGACTAACCTGCCATTTAGCGAGAGAGGAGCAGCCGTTTCCCCTGGACCAACGCGCCCCCGTAGCAAATGCCTAGATGCGGAGAAAAGCACCCTGAGTCCGCCGCATGCCGATGATCGCAGCTGTTACCCTGGACCAGAGAGCCCGATGACCCCCCAGCCATGCTTGTGATGAGGTACGGACCTTCGGAGTGACGAACGCTCTCCCAACGCGAGTGTATTCTCGGAGACGTGCAGAGCCCTATGTTTCTCCCAGCAAGGCTTGTGATGTCGATGTGTCGTCAGACAAGGTAGGAGAGTATTTTGACTTATCCTAGCAATGCCCAATGCCTACTAGAGAGCGCAGTTAATTAGATAGGGCAGATTAGGTGAAATCTTTACATTTATGCATAGAATATCTATCATAAAATAGTGCTTGTATATATCCATATTAATTGAAGTAGTATCTTGCAATAATTTTGTAATGTGTTTATGTATAGCAATTAAGAATGTAGGATAATATAACAATGTTAGGGAGTAGATAAAAAGGTTAGTAGTTTGATATTGATGAGAATGAAGGTTAGATAAATAATCAGAATTATTGTATTGATAAGATATAGGAAGGAAGATAATTTGAAATGTATATGTAGATATATGGTGTTAATGAAATAGAAATTCGGAAATCTTCAATGAATAATGCTGTTTGTATATGTTTTATGATTGGTTTAATAAATTGATTTGGAACTATACATATGAGCATCACTCTCTAATTACTCGTACTACCACTAATATCATAACTAATAAACATATTACGGTGACAAATAGCATCAGATACAATTAGAAATGAGAATCCAAAAATAAGCGAATATACTGGAGAGTATGGCCAAACATGTAATATTCCATTACAACTCGTTTTAAGAAAATCAAAAGTACAAACATCCGAAAGTGTAAAGCAGCATATATATATATATATATATATATATATATATATATATATATATATATATATATATATATATATATATATATATATATATATATATATATATATATATATATATATATATATATATATATATAGAGAGAGAGAGAGAGAGAGATAATGAGGGAGAGAGAGAGAAATGACGAAGCTTTCCTTTGGTCATGTGAGGCATGACGTTAACAAAGTGCGGCAAAATAGGATCCAAAAGTTTTAAGATAATTAAGATTTTATAAGTTAATTTTTATTCCTATCACACATTACAATTTTGGGAAAATTTGCGACTGAAAAATTCAGCCATATGAATTTCAGTAGAAAATTATTGAATAAACTTGTATTTTATTATTTTTGACTGAAGAATTTCAATGCGAATTCTTCTTCATTTCCAGCTTTTTAAAACGGGGAACCATTTGTTTTGTTTCTAAACTATTATCATGGCCTAAACTCAACATAAAAAGTTATTAAGAGCACACTCGAACTTCATTCTCTTTCACAATTCATACGGTTCTATACAAATTATACGAAACATTTCCTTTATATTTTATGAAAATAAGCAATAATCAATTTACATTTCATAAACTAATGCATATATTAGTCATAAGATAAAGTAAATAAATAAAAATATTCAATTTGTAGGATGTTAAAATGACACAAGGCTGCCAATCTGTACGATAAATATCCTTATTATGAAGAAATAATGACAAGTAACTAGGTTTTTTTTGCGAAAATGACTCCCTACATACTTCTAGAGGTTCTGTCACACTTAACCTGCGGCCTTTGGTTACTTAAATGACAAAAGGATGTCACTTTCCAGGATATACCTCGACAATTATAGACGGATAGTAACTTTTCTGGCTTTAGAGCTTTGAGCTCGAATACGTAAACACATAAATGTTTGTAAATATACCGTTGATGTCGGAAAAAAATACAAAGGAGACGGAAAACTATATTTAATTTTTTGGGTTGCTGTATTAAACAAACTTTGGTTGATTTTAATAGATTCATTGCAGATTATAGAAAGACCGTTAACACTGAACTGAGCTTTACATCCTAGTAATTTGCCTTGTAGCTAGGAAATACTTCATGTCTATGACAACAGTGCAATATAATTTTATTGTATAGTTACCCTGTTAAAATGCGCTTAGTTTACTTTTTTAAAATGTATGCACTAGTCCATAATTTCTTTGGGTTAGAACTGAATGCCAAACATTTATTATTTCCAGTAGTCTTTCGACTGGTTTCCACATTATTTCTGAATCATGCAAATTCAGAAATACTGCCGAGATAATGCGATGATGAAAAATACTGAATAAAAACCTCGAAAACTGTTTTTTTTCTAATGATAAATTCTTGCCTTTTATGCTCAAATGTAAACATTTCTACTGAATGAGGCAATCATTTAAATGTAAACTAACAAATTTAAAATAAATGCCTTGATGTTTCAATGCTTTTCAAAATATAATTTAAATATTAAAAGTATCTCTCTATTCTAAAAAAAAGCAACTCCCGCCGCCGCTGTCAAAAGCTTGTCACGCTATCTCCTCCAAAACCGCTGGAGGTATGGAGTCTAGACCGATACCAATGGATGCAGAAAAATGTGGGGAACAAAGTAAGACATGTCTCATCTTCGTCGGACTTTAAGTTTTTTTTATTTTATGTTTTGTGGGAAAATATTGAAATTTTCATCTTCAGATTACGATAACTCGCCAAAAAATGATTGTAGAATTTTGATCTTTTTACAGTCTAATACTACAGACATTTTCTTTCAAACTAGACCTCATTTGTTTAAAAATATTTTAAAACAGACAAATATTTTCATGAAAAAATGAAACACAGTTTTTCAAGAAATATTGACTTTTTCATCTTCAGATTACGATAACTCTCCAAAAAATGACCGTAGAATTTTGATCTTTTTACAATCTAAGACTACAGACATTTCTCTTTCAAACTAGATCTCATTTGTTTAAAAGTATTTTAAAATAAACTAATATTTTCATCAAAAAATGAAACACAGTTTTTCCAAGAAATATCGTCTCCTATGTGGATGTAATATCGATGCTCCTCGAGATATCTTACAAAGAACATATTTACATCATCTGGAAGCTGAAAGCTTAAGATAAATTATTAAGATAAAAAGCTTAAGAAAAAATAAGAAAGCTTTAAAATACTATTTAAAAATCAACGATACTGCTTGAACCAAATAAATTATGGAAGCACACAATTGATATAACACAGTTTAAAATCAAAGTTTAAAAAACAAAAAAGTATAAAATTATGTAATACCTGTAAATTGAAAAAATTGCTTGATTTGTATTTCAATGATTTAACTATACAGTTCTTGCTCATATAATTAGCTGATATTCCTAGTAAAATTCAACAGAAATAATAAAAAAATAAATAAATATTTTATAAATTATGATTAAATTCAGTAAATTGCAAAAGAAGATCGTTGCTATATGAAACACAAGTAATTAAAATTCATTACTTATAAAAATGGTTTTACAACAATTCAAGAAAAAATTTATGCGTTATTAATTCATACACATTGATAAAGTATAAAAATGTAAAGTATTTATTAGTAAATTAATTGGCTACTAAAGCGAGCGAAACCGGATGTTTTATAAATAAAATTTCACATATGTGTATCTGATAATTAAAAGAAGACAATTCTACAAACTGACATTTCGAAAGATATAAACACGACTTCGTTACGAGTTTTTAACCTTCAACGCCATCGTATGAAAACAGATGCAATGACCTTTAGGCTAGACCAAGTTACATTTTATCTTACGCTTTCCACTATAATCGAGTTTTCTTTGAGGAAATGGGAGCTATTCTTCTCGACAGATGACGGGCAGTGATCAAATTCATTTAGTTCTACTTTTTGAAGGTGATTCAGTAACTCCCTACGTCCGTTTACATAATTTGAATATTTTTCAGTACTATATAAATCAGCTATTGGTGAGACAAAATCACTTCAATATCCAAAGTCCCAACATTCACAATGTTCGCTAAGGTAAGTAACTAAGCTTTATTTACCAATAGATAATTTTATTTACCCATTTAATAAATTTATTATTTATTTTCCATTTAAATAGTTATTTTTACGGTAATCCAAAATTAAATCTTTTAACTGAAAATATCTCTAAATATTCCCTTTTCCGTACCCTTAGGTTGCTATTCTTTTCGTCACCCTCGTGGCTGTCAACGCTGGAGCTCTTCTTCACGGAGTAGGTCTTGCACACACAGGAAACAGTGTCAGCTCCAGACAACAAGATGTAAGTACACTTCATAACTTAAGGTAGTGATAAAGATAGACAATATTGATCCTTGGACTGTATTTATATTTCTGCCTCTTACTTTTACATCTTGATTGCACATAAAGTATTATTCATAAATTCAGTAAAAACGCTTATTTATCATATTATACAATGGAACTTAATATGACAATTTCTAATTTAGCTTAGTAAAAAGAAATAAATTTCAAAACTTTGTTGTAAAGATTTAACGAAAATAAAAGTTTATAATATTCTAGAAGCATGATTACAAAAAGCATTTAATTAATAATATAATCTGCATTTTAAATATATCATTTTCTGTAGGAAGATTTAAATTATGCCTTAAAACAGTTTTTAAATGTTTAAACAAACTTTATTAGTTCCTTTTTTGACGAAACATGGCACCTAGAATAGCTTATGTACAGTATGGCATTTTAATAGAAATCTATTTAAATTCCATCATTTTTATGCTCAATTAGTTTTCTTTTTACTTAAAGAGGTATTATTATTGGTCAATAGTATTGATATGTCCCAATTTATATCATTACAAGAGAAACTTATATGTAATATACTTTGTTTTAATCATTGCAGGCTTTCGGAAACTATGCTTTCGGATATGACATCGTTGATAGACACGGAGCTAGCAATTCCCGATCTGAAGTAGGCGACGCTCATGGAAACAAAAAGGGATCTTACACCCTCAATGATATCGACGGAAGAGCTAGAAGAGTAGATTACGTAGCTGACGGACATGGTTTCAGGGCTGTTGTCAACACCAATGAGCCAGGAACTGCCCACAGTGCCCCAGCCGCAGCTCTCGTAGCCTCTCCCTACGCGGCTCCTCAAGCTCCCGTTGCTGTAGCCCATGCTGCTCCACTTGCCGTAGCTCATGCTACCCCACTTGCCGTAGCTCATGCTGCACCACTTTCTTATGCCCATGGTGCTCCTCTTGCTCTTGCCCACGCTTCTCCATTAGCTTATTCTACATCTTCCGCTGTTAACCATGTGGCTCCAGCTGTTGTTGGAGGCATCGGCCACGTAGCCGCTGCCCCTCTTCTGGCTGGGCACGGTCTTCTGGGTGCTGGTCATTTAGCCTATAGCAACGGAATTGTCGGTCATGGATTGGTTGGTCACAGTGGATACGGTGCTGTGAAATCCATCCATTACTAGAACTTCTGACTCAAAGAAACAAAACTGTACCAAAGCCTTCTATGTAAAATAAATTATTTCTGCCATACCATTCAGTTGTCATGACTTCAATCTGTAGCATCGAGAACTAGAAATAATTCATTTATAGATCTTACCGTATGGGAACAACGTAACCTTTCATTATCATGAAACATTCATTGAATGTTCCAGCTATGAACAGATAAATATATGGCCTTTATTCATGTCAAGAGTCTCAGTAAACAAATATATGATTCACTACATGACATACTTTGTTTTGAAATAATTTTCTGTAGTTCAAATGCAGGTACTGTTGCATCAGACCAGGTGATCAATGATTGCTTACTTAAGGATATAGCACAAAAATTTATTCTTAAACATAGCAGGAAGTCATGAGAATCAGTATCACAACTGTTCCAAGGTTGAGAATAAAAACTAACGACTTGCCCACAGAGACCTAGACTTTCTTGCAAACCAACACATTAAATTTCTTCAAAAGTTGAGTTTTTTAGAGAAGATGTACAAATACGTGCATTTCTCTAATTTTTAATTCCATTAGCGGTCTTTGTTTTTCTCAGCAGATCCTAGCACCAACTCTTATAAATATAAACAGTCTTTATATACGCATAATCTTTAAGTCATAATAGAAAAAAAGATTCATCGTAACAAGTGGTTATTTCCGGTACTAGATCCTAAATTTGTTAATTCACGTTAATACATTTCGACTATGGATAGGGATTAGAACAAGAATACTGAGAAAAACGTCAGTACGAAAATTACCTGAAAACATACACGTAAGCAACAATTCTTTAATATCACAATAAATGAAAAGGATAGCTATGTTTTTCGAACTAATTAACTATTCCGCATCAGGTCGAGGAGTATTAGGTTCTTAGCGAGCTGTATTGTTCTGGGAAATATCATTGTCGCTGTGGACAATTCACAAATATTTCAGAAATTCATAACGACAATAACACCTAATGCTCCAGAGTAAATCGAAACATGTTGCCCTCCTTTTTCATTTATTGTAGAATTAAAGAATTGTTGATAACTTATGAGTTTTCCGCAAGTTTCCTCTAATCCATACTTTTCTAACCGTACGCTTTTTAAGACGAAGCCCTGCTTGGTTTTTATATTATGAAAATATTAGTATAGAGTAAACATAAGTATTTCTTTTTGCATCCTTAACTTTATAAAAAAAATTGTCAAGGTCTTCAATTGCTTTTTCTGAAAGGGATAAATTTTAAAGCAATTTCGAATTAATATCATCGCATTTCATCTCCTTCGCAATTCATTCCTGCTCCTCGCTAGGTCACACAATCAGTCTGTACTCGGAATCTCTGATCCTAAGCAAACCCAAATGTTTACCATTCTCGATTTATCGTGACCCTGATATCCAACTATAACAACTTGGTCCATCGCAAGGATATTTAAGCATTTTTATCTGGTCGTATTTTCTGCATTCTACATTTGATTAAGTTAATTTAGATTGCTTAGATAACTAAGAAGCTTATGGAAAACGCAAAACAGGACCACATAGCTTTTTAATATCCAAAGCATAAAGAAAAAGAGTCACAGTTAGTACGTATATAATGAATAATTCTTCATTAAGCTGCAGAGCATTCGGAAGGATTGTCTTTAGATACAATTCACAAACACAAAATAATGAATTACGTGCCACCCTTTTTATTTTTCACTGCGGATATTAAGACCTGTGTGTTCCTATTATTCGATTAAATTTTCATTGGCATTAACTTTTCTTTACATTCCGCGTGGTATCTCTTTTGTATGGGTTTATTTTTTGTAAACAAAACTCAAATTTAACTAATTTACTGCCACTCACGACACTCTCGTGTACCTCGATGCTCTACAAAAGCCTTATGCCATTTTCAGTGCATATCAAAAATACTGAGGTAAATTCGAATGCGATCGAGATAATAACATACAATAAGGATTATATTTTGTAAAATTGGATGATTTTAACACTTTTCCTCTGATACATGATCTTAAGTCAGACAACACCAAGGTAAAGACATTTATACAAGCAAACATTATGTCGAAGAATACTCAACAGAGTGAAAATATTCCATGCACGATTATTCACTCCATATAACATTTTCGGTTTTGTGATGTCCTCAATGCAGCAGTGTGGGCAACACTGTCATCTTTTCTATTATTTAACCACCGAATGCTTTAGAATTTATCGTAAATGTTTATTGAATCGGAAACTTATTGCAAGCTTGTCTACTGACTATAGTGACAGACGACATGAAGCTAATGATGAATTACAGGGTAATTAACAATACTTCTAAATCTTAATAAACTACACCACCATATGGTAAACAAAATGACTTTTCATGCAATACAATATTCATGGCAATACATATGAAGCCACGATCATTACAAATTTCTGCAAACTCTGTAATCTTGACTTTTCTCTGATATAAACATCAATCTATTGTCTTTTAATAACATTAGATATAATTAGAAATGAGAATCTGAAAAAATCGGCAATAGTGGGGAAAGAATGGCCAACTATGTGACTTTTCACTACAAATCCTTAAGACAAAATCAAATATTTAAACTTCAAAAAGTTTGAGGCAGATTCCAATAAAGTCTTACTTTGATGTTTTTCAATTTGTATGTAGGTATATATATATATATATATATATATATATATATATATATATATATATATATATATATAGGATGGCAAGATGTCTAGGGGAATGATGATGCAAAAATCTTGCAGAAACGAACACTATCTAATATTTCTTGGACATAACAACTTACATGGGGACGGCTACAACACAGGTAATATATGGACATTAAGAAATAAGATGAGCGTTAGCTGACAGTGTCTCGGAGATGACCTCGCTCGTCTCTCCTTACGACCGGTCTCCCGTTTTACCTTCTCGCATGTTTTTCTTGCCGCGCAAACCTCAGCGACATCTAGTATCTATTCCGCACAACTCTTGTACGGTTTGCCTTGCTCCTATATATATATATATATATATATATATATATATATATATATATATATACAGAGGAAGGGCGAACCTCTATTTTTATTGCTTTTTAACTGAAGAATTTTAAAGTCAATTCTATTTCCAATTCAAGCTTTTTAAATCAGAGAACCATGTTTTTTCAGCACTATTAATAAGAGGAAAATAATATATATAAAAAATCTTTAAGTACCCGCTAAAACCTCATTCTCTTTCACAATTTCCACGTGTCTAAACAAATTGTATGAAACATTTCATATATATTTTACAAAAAATAAAAAAATGAACCTAAAATTCATATATTATTAAATATAACAGTCATGAGCTAAAGTAGATAAATAAAAATATTTAAATTGAAAAATATTAAAATGACACAAAACTGCCAACCTCTATGATAAATATGCTGATGATGAGGAAATTTTGAAAAGTAATTAATTACACTTAGAGGAAAAATCTATATTGTTTTGTATCATTTAAATAGAATGTTACAATTTTTAATTTTTAAACTTTAATTTTCGCCAGTATTATTAATTGTGTACTTGAATATTTTGTTTGTTTCATGCAGCATCGTTGAGTTTCAAGTCATTATTTAAATACTTTCTTAGGCTTATAAACCCCTAAAATTTATAGTGTGGAAAACATTGAAATAATAACTTTACTCTAAATTATTTAGTTTTTCTTTGAGTCGCTGTCATATTCGGTAGAAAATTTTGTATTGTAACGTAAAATGCAAGACCTTAATTGACGTAAAAAACATATATTTGGACATATCTAATTTAACAATATCTATATTATTAATATAAAATGGTAAAATATGTATTTCCTAAAGAAAGGATATCATTATTGATGATAATCTTTTAGGCTTTATGAAAAAGAAATGCCGAAGAACTTTGCGCGATTCAGTTGCACTGAATTTCAGGTCTGGAATTAATTTCGTAACAAATTGATTTCACGGGCCAGAATAATTCCCGACATTTCAATGGACTGCAGTTTTTATGGCAGAATTTTGAAGCTCAAATACATTAAGATATAGATGCTTGGAAATTTGTTGCAGATTAGAGAGAGACGACATTAAAAACGGACTGAAATTTAGTTTCATCTAATTTACTTTATAGCTTGGAAATATTGCATATGCATGAGGGCTGTTTGATATAATTAATTTCTATTATTATCCGATTAAATTGGGTTCATTTTACTTTTTTTGAATTTATGCACTGATCTGAAACTATTTACGGTTCACAATGAGTGCCAAATATTCTAGTACACTCTGAACTGGGGTTAACGTTAAACAAAAATCATACGAATTCATAAATATTGAACACATAACACAATGACAACAATGACAAAAGATACTAAGTGAAAGCCTAAAAGATTATCATCAATAATGATATCCTTTCTTTAGGAAATAGTTATTTTACTATTTTATATTAATAATATAGATATTGTTATATTAGATATGTCCAAATATTTGTTTTTTTTTACGTCAGTTAAGGTCTTGCATTTTGCGTTACAATGCAAAATTTTCTACCGAATATGACAGCGACTCAAAGAAAAACTAATTAATTTAGAGTAAAGTCATTATTTCAATGTTTTCCAAACTATAAATTTTAGGGGTTTATAAGCCTAAGAAAGTATTTAAATTTTGACATGAAACTCAACGATGCTGCATGAAACAAACAAAATGTTCAAGTACACAATTGATAGTACTGGCGAAAATTTAAGTTTAAAAATTAAAAATTGTAATATTCTGTTTAAATGATACAAAACAATATGGATTTTTTCTCTAAGTGTAATCGTGGTTATTAGGAGTCTAAAAATTTTGAAAAATATATTTATAATAGCAAGCAGGATAGAATAAACACTTACGAGAGATTACCAACTTATTTTTGCATTTATTTAGATTTCTAGGAACTCGTAAAATGACATCAGCTTATATATTTTTATTCTTTTGTAATTTTCATTGTTGATTTCTTCCGCTTTTAAATAATCTAATCTTAGTAAAATACCTTTTGCCTTTATTAAAGTAGGAAAATGCCTTTATTTAAAATAATATATTCTCACATTTGTGTTACCTTCATAAATTAGTTGGTGCACAGAGGCACATCTAAGGAACGTATTATATAAAATTTCATTGTGACGAAATTTCTAGGAATACCTTTAAATGTCGCTTTAGATATTAAATAACGTAATCATACAGTTCTTAATGTTGTAATTTACTAACATTTTTAGTAAAATTCAAAGGAAATCATATTAAAAATAAAATAAATCATTACTTAATAAAACCTGTATAAATTTAATAAGACATGTATAAATTAAAAGAACTATGGAAGAAGATCAATCTTATGCAAACAAAAGTAAATAAAATTCATCTCTTTTACAAAGGATTTTACCACATTTTACAGAACAGATACGCGTTTTTAAATAATATCGATTAATAAAATATAAATTATAAAGTTTTTATAAACAATTAATTGACTACAAAAATGAAACATGATATTTTAAAATCAATATTTCTTAGATATGTATCTGATGATTAAAAGAAAGCAATACTACAAAATGACATTCCGAGGAATGGAAACACGCCTTCGTTATGAGATTGTAACCTTCAACAATATCGTGTGGCAAAAGATGCAATGACCTTTAGTCTAGTCCCAGTTACATTTTATTTTACGCTTTCCACTATAATCGGGTTTTCTTTAAGGAAATTTGAGCTATTCTACCAGACAGATGACAGGTAGTGCTCAAAGTCATTTAGTTTTTTTTCTTTTCAAGGAGAATCGGTAACTCCCTACGTCCGCTTACGTAATTTGCATATTTTAGAGTACTATATAAAGCAGATGTTGATGAGACACAATCACTTCAATATCCAAAGTCAAACATTCACAATGTACGCTAAGGTAAGTAACTAAGCTTTATTCATCAATAGCTAATTCCAATTACACTTTTAATTAAAATATTATTTATTTCCATTTAAATGGTTATTTTTCCAGTGGAATCCAAAATTAATTCTTTTAACTGAAAATATCTCTAAGTATTCCCTTTTTCCTACCGTTAGGTTGCTATCCTTTTCGCCACCCTCGTGGCTGTCAACGCTGGAGCTCTTCTTCACGGAGTAGGTCTTGCACACACAGGAAACAGTGTCAGCTCCAGACAACAAGATGTAAGTACACTTCATGACTTAAGGTAACGATATAGGTATAGATAGTATTCATATAGAGGATATATCTATAGTTCTGCTTCTTAATTTTGAACCATGATTTCCAAATAACACATAAGTTATTATTCATAAATTTCGTAAAAAAACTTGTTCATTGTTTTATACAGTGAACATTAATGTAGAAATTTCTAGTTTATTTTAGTATAAAAAATGACTTTCAAACTTTGTTGCAATGATTTATGGAAAAATAGGTTGCAGTATTTTAGTAGCATGATTACAAAAAGCATTTAATTAATAACTTATTATATATTTAAAATATATCATTTTCTGTGGACATTATTCAATAATACCTAAAAATATATTTTTCTAAAATTTAAACAAATTTTAAGTAGATCTTTTTTGAGGAAAGATGCCACTTGCAATAGTATATGCGTAATATGGCGCTTAAGAAATATAATTTATCAAAATTAGTAAAAATCCATTTCATTCCCATCGTTCATTGCCCGATTATAGTGTTTTTAGTTTGGGTATTATCATTGAACAATAATATTGGTATGACACAGTATATATCAATACAGAGTATACTAATATGTAATATATTTTATTTTAATCGTTTTAGGCTTTCGGAAACTATGCTTTTGGATATGACATCGTTGATGGACACGGAGCTAGCAATTCCCGATCAGAAGTAGGTGACGCTCATGGAAACAAGAAGGGATCTTACACCCTCAATGATATCGACGGAAGAGCTAGGAGAGTAGATTACGTAGCTGACGGACATGGTTTCAGGGCTGTTGTTAACACCAATGAGCCAGGAACAGCCCACAGTGCCCCAGCCGCAGCTCTCGTAGCCTCTCCCTACGCGGCTCCTCAAGCTCCCGTTGCTGTAGCCCATGCTGCTCCACTTGCCGTAGCTCATGCTGCCCCACTTTCTTATGCCCATGGTGCTCCTCTTGCTGTTGCCCATGGTGCCCCTCTTGCTGTTGCCCACGCTACTCCACTAGCTTACTCTACATCTTCCGCTGTCAACCATGTGGCTCCAGCTGGTCTTGGAGGCGTCGGCCACGTTGCCGCTGCCCCTCTTCTCGCTGGGCACGGTCTTCTGGGTGCCGGTCATTTAGCCTATAGCAGCGGAATTGTCGGTCATGGATTGGTTGGTCACGGTGGATACGGTGCTGTGAAATCCATCCATTACTAGAACTTGTGATTCAAAGAAACAAAACTGTACAAAAGCCTTCTATGTAAATAAATTATTTCTGCTATAACACTCAGTTGTCAGAACTTCAATCTCTACGCAATATTTTTAAGGAGATTTAGAAATATTTCTTTTATAGTTTTTCAAGCCAGGACACTTGAATTTTTTTTATTATTATGAGACTTTCATTCAATGTTCCCTCTATAAACCGATGGTCATTTATTATGACATGTATCCGAGTAAACAACTATATGATTCTCTAATGGACACACTTTATATTGGTATAGATTGATGTAGTTCAATTGCAGGTACTGGGCATTAAACTAGTTAATCAATGATTGCTTGCTGAAGGATAATTCAATAATATCTATTATTAATCAGAACATGTAGTCATGATGATCAGTGTCACATCTATTTCAAGGCTGACAAGAAAAATTAAATCACCTAGACTTTCTCACAATTCAACACTTTAAATAACTTCAAAACTATCCTTTTAATTTGGTGACAAGTGGACTTTGTGCCTGCGGTGATGCTGATGAAGATGTTGAGCATTTTCTATTTCACTGCAAATTGCATGCGCGTTCCAGAGCTATATTAAAGGTGGACTTGAGACGTCTGTCCATTTGTTGACCTCCTGTTCTTTCTGATATCGTTTAGGGTGTTGAAAGTCTTGCTGTCTTGCGAAATTTTGTTTGTAATTTAAATTTAAATTTTTCTTGTTTTGTGTTTTTCACTTACTTCTGTAAGCCTCATGTTATACCTTGTGGTGCATAAGGAGTTTTCAAATGAAAAAATAAAAAAAAAAATTTAAAAAAAAACTAAAAAAACAGGCAATTGTACCAACTCGTTTAATGGTAAATGGTGTTTATGTACGTATAATCCTAGCAAGACTGAGAAGCACATCATTACGAGAACGACCTGTAAACGCATATTTAAGCAACACTTCTTTAATAACCCAATAATTTAAAAGGATGGCTATGTGTTTCGAATTACTTAATGGTTCATCATCAGGCCCAGGAGATATGATTGTCGTATAAAAAATTCAAAAATATTTCAGAAATTTATACCGACAATAACATATAAATCTCCAGGGCCTGCCCTATGAACTGTTAATTAATTTGGAATATCTAGCCATAATTTTTCTTTTATTGTGGAATTAAAGATTTGTTAACTACGTGTGAGCCTTCCGCAAGTTTCCTCTAAGTCATACTTTTCTAAACGTACGTTTTTCCAGACGAAGCCCTTCTTGGTTTTTATATTATGAAAATATTAGTATAGAGTAAACATAAGTATTTCTTTTTGCATCCTTAACTTTATAAAAAAAAATTGTCAAAATCATCAATTGCTTTTTATGAAAGGGATAAATTCGAATTAATATCATCGCATTTCATCTCCTCCGCAGTTCATTACTGCTCCTGGCTAGGTCACACAATCAGTCTGTACTCGGAATGTCCGATCCTAAGCAAACCCAAAAGTTTACCATTCTCGATTTATAGTGACCCCGATATTCAACTATAACAACTTGGTCTATCGCAAGGGATTTAAGCATTTTCACCTGGCCGTATTTTCTGCATTCTACATTTGATTAAGTTAATTTAGATTGCTTAGATTACTAAGAAGCTTATGGAAAAAGCAAAACAGGACCATATAGCTTCTTAATATCCACAGTATAAAGAAAAAGGGTCACAGATAGTACGTATATAATGAATAATTCTTCATTAAGCTGCAGAGCATTAAGAAGGATTGTCTTTAGATACAATTCACAAACACAAAATAATGAACTACGTGTCACCCTTTTTAATTTTCACTGCGAATATTAAGAGCTGTGTGTTCCTATTATTCGATTAAATGTTCATAGGCATTAACGTGTCGTTAAATTCAGCGTGGTATCCATTTGTATGGGTTTATTGTTTGTAAGCAAAACTCAAATTGAACTAATTTACTGAGACACTCTCTCGTGTACCTCGATGCTCAAGAATAAGACATGTCATTTTCAGTGCGTATGAAAAAGACTGATGTAAATTCTAACGCGATCGAGATAATGACATACAGTAAGAATTATGTTTTGTAAAATTCAATGATTTTGACAGTTTTCCTCTGATACGTGATCTTAAGTCAGACAAAGCCAAGGTAAAGACATTTCTCCAAGCAAAAATCGTATCGAAGAATACTCAACAGACTGAAAATATTCGATGCATGATTCTTCTCCCCATATGACATTTTCGGTTTTCTGAGGTTCTCAGTGCAGTAGTGTGGGCAACACTGTCATCTTTCCTGTTATATAGCCGAATGCTTTAGAGTTCATCGTAAATATTTATTGAATCTGAAACTCATTGCAATCTTGTCTACTGACTATAGTGACAGACGACATGAAGATAATAGAAAATTACTGGGTAATTAACAAAAAATCTTAATAAACTAGACCACTATATGTGTGCAAACAAAGTGACTTTTCATGCAGCAGAATATCCTTGGCAATACATCTGAAGCCACGATCATTACAAATTTCTGCAAACTCGGTAATTTTGACTTTTTTCTGTTATAAATATTAATCTTTTGTCTTTTAATAAACATAATTTGTCTTTAGATATAATTCGAATTAATAATTTGTTTTCAGATATAATTAGAAATGACAATCTTAAAAAATTCGGCATTAGGGGAGAAAGAATGGCCAACTATGGGACTTTCCACTACAAATCCTTAAAAGAAAATCAAATATTCAAATTCAAAACGTTTTGGGCAGATCTCAATAAAGTCTCACTTTAATGTTTTTCAATTTTTATAAATGTAAATATATAAATAAATGAAAGTATATATATATATATATATATATATATATATATATATATATATATATATATATATATATATATATATATATACAGGGTGTAACGAAACTCTTGGGCAAAACTTTAAGGGGTGATAGTACACATCAAGACAAACAATATTATATAAGAAACTTAGGGTCCCAAACGTCTTCTAAAGGAGATAGACGCCATTAAAGTTTTGGGTCCGAAATTTTAAATGATTATAAAAAACGGGAAAATGGGTCAATTCGTTAGCGGTTTTAGCTAAAATTATTCTTTTTGTCAGTTTTTTCTTGAAAAATAAATTTAAAGATAAAGTTAAAAAAAAATGTCGACAGAGGGCGCTTTAGACTTTGGAGTAACGAACAACCATTTTTTACCATTATTTTTTTTATCACATTAAATGCTTTCAAAAGCTTAGCTTTAAACTTAAATTTTGAGCTCAAAATCTGATTCGTTGGGGGTGGTTAAGTAGCGCAAACGGAATTGTGTTCAGGAGTTGAAATTTGAAACTCCCTCCCTCCTGAACAGAGTTCAGTTATTCCCGATCTTGGTGTCGTAGGACTTTGTGTCGTAGATCAGGCAGCAACTACTACCTCCTAGACGTAAAATAAACTAGAGAGGGATGACAAAATTAAAAAATTTATTCATAATACTAGACATGAGCAATTTCTCCTCTCGAAATAAAAAAAACAATTTGATGTACGCACGTCTTGCGCATGAATGAAGGTTGAATGAATGATGACACGTAGAAAATGGTACACGCATGATTTTCTTGTGGAATCACAAAAACTGCTAGAAAGAGCGCCCACCAGCAAGGATGCAGGCCTCACACCGCCGGCGGAGGGACTTTCGAACATTAGTAAATACCCGGGAATCTCCCGGATATCGCCTGCTACGACGGCAATTCTCGCAACCAGTTCCTCGTTGGAGTCGACAGGGCTTGCGTAAACAAGACTCTTCATATGGTCCCAGAGGAAGAAGTCTAGACAGGAGAGGTCAGGCTAGCGTGCCCGATAATTTACCGGACCACCCCGTCTAATCCATCGCCCTGGATATGCTGTATCCAATGCACTTCTCATATTTGCGCTGAAATGTGCAGGCGCTCCATCATGTTGGAACCACATACGAGCCTTTATGTTGGCTGGAGCACTTTGCAGCAGAACTGGAAGCACCTCTTGTAGGAATACCAGATACGTTCCGCCGTCCAGGCGCCTTGGCAGAAGATATGGCCCGATCAAATGATCGTGGATAATTCCGGCCCACACATTGACACTGAAACGGCGTTGATATGAATGAGGGCGGGTAGCGTGTGGGTTAGTGTACGCCCAGTTGTGCCCAGTTGTGAGCATCCAAAATCGGGAATAACTGAACTGCGTACAGGGGAGGAGGGGGGTTCAAATTTCACCTCCTGAACACTGTTGATTTTCACGACATAACCACCTCCAACGATTCAGATTTTGAGCTCAAAATTTAAGTTTAAGTCTAAGCTTTAATCGGATACAAAAAATAACAGCAAAAAATAGTTGTTTGTTACTCCAAAGTCTAAAGCGCCCTCTATCGGCATTTTTTTAACTTTATCTTTAAAATTTATTTTCCAGAAAATCTTGACATAAAGAATAATTTAAGCGAAAACAGCAAACGAATCGACAAAATTTCCCGTTTTTTATGATCATTTGAAATTTCGGACCCAAAACTTTAATGGCGTCTATCTCCTTTGGAAGACGTTTGGTACCCTAAGTTTCCTATATAATATTGTTTGTCTTGATGTGTACTATCACCCCTTAAAGTTTTGCCCAAGAGTTTCGTTACACCCTGTATATATATATATATATATATATATATATGTGTGTGTGTGTGTGTGTGTGTGCGCGCGCTTGTATGTATATATAGAGAGAGAGAGGGAGGGTGGGGATATAGTGTATTTTAATTGTTTTTTTAAATGAAGAATATTAAAGTAATTCTATTTCCAATTCAAGCTTTTTAAACCTCATTATGTTACACAATTCCTATGTGTCTAAAGAAATTGTACCAGACATTTCATAGATATTTTACAAAAAAATTAAAAAAATAACAACCTAAAATAAACAACCTAAAATTCATATATTATTAAATATAACAGTCATGAGCTAAAGTAGATAAATAAAAATATTTAAATTGCAAAATATTAAAATGACACAAGACTGCTAACCTCTATTATAAATATGCTGATGAGGAGGAAATTTTGACAAGTAATTAGTCTTTTATGAAAAAGAAATGCCGAAGAACTTTTCGCAGATCAGTTGCACTGAATTTGAGATCTTCTATTCGTGCCAAATGATGTCACTGGCCAAAATAAATGTCGACACTGCAATGGATTGCAGATTTTGTGGCAGAGTTATGAAGCTGAAATAAATTAAGATATAGATCCTTGGAAATTTGCTGCAGACTAGAGACAGACAATTAAAAACGGACTGAAATTTAGTTTCTTCTAATTTACTTGTATCTTAGAAATATTTCATGCTTATGAGAGCTGTTTATAATATAATTAATTTTTATTTTTTCCTGATTAAATTTGGTTCATATTATTATTTTTAATATAAACTGCTTAATTTAAAGTAAAGACATTATTTTTATGTTTTCCAAAATAAAATTTAAATTTTAAGAGGTTCATAAGCACAAGAAAAAAATTAATTTACGACTTGAAACTCAAAGATGCTGCATGAAACAAACAAAATAATGAAGCACAAAATTAATAATACAGGCAAAAGTTAAAGTTTAAAAATTTAAAATTATAATATTTTGTTTAAAAGATACAAAACAATATGGTTAATTTCTCTAAGTGTAATCTTGGTTGTTACGAGTCTAAAATTTTGCAAAAATATATTCATAATAGCAAGCATGATAGAATAAACACTTCCAACAGTTTACCAACTTATTTCTGTATTTATTCAGACTCCTAGGAACTCGTAAAATGCCACCAATTTATATGTTTTCATTCGTTTGTAGTTTTCATTGTTAATGGGAAATGTTAAATAAACTGATCTTCGAAAACTACCTGTTGCCTTTATTAAAGCCGGAAAATGCTTTTATTTAAAAGACTATATACTCACATCTTTATTACCTCCATGAATTAATTGCTGCATACAGACAGATCGAAGAAACGTATTACATAGAATTTCACTAAGACAGGATTTATAGGAATACATTTAAATGTCTCTTAAGAATTTAAATAAGGTAATCATACAGTACTTAATGTTATAATTTACTAATATTTTTAATAAAATTTTAAAAAATATATTAAAAATGAATTAAATCATTACATAATACAACCTTTATAAAATTAATAAGACATGTATAAATTTAATATATTACGGAAAAAATCGTTCTTATCTCGAAAACACAAGTATATGAATTTCATTTCTTTTACAAATGAGTTTTCCACATTTTACAGAACACGTACGCGTTTTTAATTAATACGCATTAATAAAATATAAATATATAAAGTTTTTATAAACAATAAATTGACTACTAAAATGGAACCGGATATTTTAAAAGCAAGATTTCTTAGATGTATATCGGATGATTAAAAGAAAGTAATACTACAAAATGACATTCCGAGGAATGGAAACACGCCTTCGTTATGAGATTATAACCTTCGACGATATCTTGTGGAAAAAGATGCAATGACCTTTAGGCTAGTCCCAGTTACATTTTATTTTACGCTTTCCACTATAATCGGGTTTTCTTTAAGGAAATTGGAGCTATTCTACCAGACAGATGACAGGTAGTGCTCAAAGTCATTTAGTTTTTCTTCTTTTGAAGGTGAATCGGTAACTCCCTACGTCCGTTTACATAATTTGCATATTTTAGAGTACTATATAAAGCAGATGTTGGTGAGACACAATCACTTCAATATCCAAAGTCAAACATTCACAATGTACGCTAAGGTAAGTAACTAAGCTTTATTCATCAATAGCTAATTCCAATTACACTTTTAATTAAAATATTATTTATTTCCATTTAAATGGTTATTTTTCCAGTGGAATCCAAAATTAATTCTTTTAACTGAAAATATCTCTAAGTATTCCCTTTTTCCTACCGTTAGGTTGCTATCCTTTTCGCCACCCTCGTGGCTGTCAACGCTGGAGCTCTTCTTCACGGAGTAGGTCTTGCACACACAGGAAACAGTGTCAGCTCCAGACAACAAGATGTAAGTACACTTCATGACTTAAGGTAACGATATAGGTATAGATAGTATTCATATAGAGGATATATCTATAGTTCTGCTTCTTAATTTTGAACCATGATTTCCAAATAACACATAAGTTATTATTCATAAATTTCGTAAAAAAACTTGTTCATTGTTTTATACAGTGAACATTAATGTAGAAATTTCTAGTTTATTTTAGTATAAAAAATGACTTTCAAACTTTGTTGCAATGATTTATAGAAAAATAGGTTGCAGTATTTTAGTAGCATGATTACAAAAAGCATTTAATTAATAACTTATTATATATTTAAAATATATCATTTTCTGTGGACATTATTCAATAATACCGAAAACTATATATTTTTTAAATGGAAACAAATTTTATATAGATCTTTTTTGAGGAAAGATGCCACTTGCAATAGTATATGCATAATATGCCGCTTAAGAAATATAATTTATCAAAGTTATTAAAAATCCATTTCATTCCCATCGTTCATTGCCCGATTATAGTGTTTTTACTTTGAGGTATTATCATTGGGGAATAATATTGGTATGACACAGTATATATCAATACAGAGTATACTAATATGTAATATATTTTATTTTAATCGTTTTAGGCTTTCGGAAACTATGCTTTTGGATATGACATCGTTGATGGACACGGAGCTAGCAATTCCCGATCAGAAGTAGGTGACGCTCATGGAAACAAGAAGGGATCTTACACCCTCAATGATATCGACGGAAGAGCTAGGAGAGTAGATTACGTAGCTGACGGACATGGTTTCAGGGCTGTTGTCAACACCAATGAGCCAGGAACAGCCCACAGTGCCCCAGCCGCAGCTCTCGTAGCCTCTCCCTACGCGGCTCCTCAAGCTCCCGTTGCTGTAGCCCATGCTGCTCCACTTGCCGTAGCTCATGCTGCCCCACTTTCTTATGCCCATGGTGCTCCTCTTGCTGTTGCCCATGGTGCCCCTCTTGCTGTTGCCCACGCTACTCCACTAGCTTACTCTACATCTTCCGCTGTCAACCATGTGGCTCCAGCTGGTCTTGGAGGCGTCGGCCACGTTGCCGCTGCCCCTCTTCTCGCTGGGCACGGTCTTCTGGGTGCTGGTCATTTAGCCTATAGCGACGGAATTGTCGGTCATGGATTAGTTGGTCACGGTGGATACGGTGCTGTGAAATCCATCCATTACTAGAACTTGTGATTCAAAGAAACAAAACTGTACAAAAGTCTTCTATGTAAATAAATTATTTCTGCTATAACACTCAGTTGTCATAACTTAAATGTCTACGCAATATTTTTAAGGATATTTACAAATATTTCTTTTATAGTTCTTCATGCCAGGACACAACAATTTTTTTTTATTATTAGGAGACTTTCATTCAATGTTCCAGGTATAGAACGATGGCCATTTTTCATGACATGTATCGGAGTAAACAACTATATGATTCTCTAATGGACATACTTTGTATTGGTATAGATTGATGTAGTTCAATTGCAGGTACTGGGTATTAAACTAGTCAATCAATGATTTCTTGCTTAAGGATAATTCAATAAAATCTATTCTTAATCAGAACATGTAGTCATGATGATCAGTGTTACATCGCTTTCAAGTCTGAGAAGTAAAAGTAAATCACATAGACTTCCTCACTATTCAGAAAATTAAATAACTTCAAAGCTATCCTTTTTTAGAAAAAAACTTCAATTTCCTGCAACTTCTCTGTTATATTTAATTCCATCTGATGTCTGTTTTTTCACCTCAACAGTTAATAGTTCCAACTCGTTTAATGGTAAATGGTGTTTTTGCACCTATAAACCTAGCAAGACTCAGAAACACGTCATTATGAGAATGACCTGTAAACACACACTTAAGGAACACTTCTTTAATACCCCAATAATTTCAAAGGATGGCTATGTGTTTTGAACTACTTAATAGTTTATCATCAAGCGAAGGATTTCTAGATATGATTGTCGCTATGAAAAATTCACAAATATTTCAGAAATTTATACCGACAATAACATATTATGCTCCAGGGCCTGACTTATGAACTATTAAGTAATTCGGAATATTAAGCCATCATTTTTCTTTTATTATGGAATTAAAGATTTCTTAATTAGGTGTGAGTTTTCCGCAAGATTCCTCTAAGCCATAATTTTTAAAACGTTCGTTTTTAAAAATGAAGTCCTGATTCGTTTTTATATTATGAATATACTAGCTGAAAACCCGCACTTCGCTACGGAGTGCATTCAAATTAAACACAACGGTCAATGTATGCAATTAATGCCAATATATATATATATATTTATAGTAAATACAGCGATGAATGTATATGATTGATGTAAAAAAATATATTTATAAAAAATCGTAAGGGATATTTTTATAGATAAAATAATGTAGAAGAAAATATTCAAATTAAATCTAATAGAACATACTAAATAATATAGCAAAGTTAATATAGTACAGTTTGAGGAACATTTCTTTTACTGAATTTTAATATTTTTTTTGGATAATATCCAATCGTCTGCCGCATTAGAAAGAAAAAAAATATTTTTTTGTATATTTCGTTGTTATGCACGTGACGATAAATTAATTTAAAGTACCAGAAAAAGAAATCACGTGATCAGCACTTAATAAATTTAATTCTAAAAATCAATTTTTAAAAATTCACCAAAAATAAGAAAATGGAGGTAAAGATCCGAAAAAGAATCCATTTTAAAGGAATTTTTATGATCTTTCTCGTGATATAAATTTTATAACCCTCAAATTATTATTTTATATACAAACTTAAAAAGAAGTTACTAAAACAGCTTAAAAATTTAATTTTTAAAAATCTAAGAAGAATTTTTGAAAAATCTTTCTTAGTGCAACCCTACACTATAACAAGATTCGCCATGCAAAATTTCAGCTCTTTATGTCCAGCGGTTTGGTCTGTGCGTTGTATGTCAGTCAGTGAGTCAGTGAGTTACGGAACTGTTTTATATATATATATCAGAATAGAGTAAACAGAAGTATTCCTTTTTCATCGTTAAATTCATAAACAAATTTTCTCAGAGTAACTCTTCAATTTTCACACAATTAGTCTGTACTCGCAACGATTGACCCTTAGCAAAACATAACATTTACCATTCTCGATATATCATGACCCCGATATCTAACTATAACAACATGGTATAGCTCAAGGACATTTATGTATTTTCATCTGACTGCATTTTCTGCAGTCTATATCTGATGAAGTTAACTTAGATTGTTTAGATAACTAAGAAGCTTATGGAAAATGCAAAACAGGAACACACAATTCCTTATTATCCACAATATAAAGGAAAATGGGACAGAAAAAGGTACGGATTTAATGAATAGTTCTTCAATAAACCGAGGACCATCACGAGTGATTGTCTTTAGATTAAATTCAACAGCGCAAAGTAATTAACTTCCTGCCACCCTTTTATTTTTTCTGGGAGTATTAAGAAACTATGTGTTCCTGTTATTCGATTAAAAGTTCACAGGCATTAAATTTTCGTAAAGTTTAGCTTGGTATCTTTTTTGAATGCGTTTATTTTTTGTAAATGAAACTCAAATTGGGCTATTTTACTGCGACCCATGCCACTCTGTCGTGTATCTCGATGCTGTAGTATAAGTCTCATTATCAGTGCATGTGAAAAAAAATATGTCCATTTTAAGGAGATCGATATCATTACAGACATTAAGGATTGTGTTTTGTAAAATTGCACTACTTTGATTGTCTTCCTCTGATACGTGATCTTAAGTCAAACAACACCAAGGCAAAGAAATTTCCCCAAGCAAACATCATATCGAAGCACACTCAACAAAATGAAAAATAATTTGATGCACGATAAGTCACACATGAGATTTTCGATTTTGTGACGTCTTTAAGTGCAGCAGTATGTGCAATATTGCCCTCTTTTCCTGTTATTCATCCGAATGCTTTAGAATTTATCGTAAATGTCTATTGAATCTGAAACTTTCTCTTATCTACTGACTATAGTGACCGACGATATGAAGAAAACAATAAATTACACGGATATTAACTGTAGTTTTTCATCTTATTAAACTATAACGCCATGTGAAAAATAAAGTGTGACTTTTCATGCAGCAGAATATTCTTTATGCTTCTGAAGCCACGATCATTATAAATTTCCGAGACCTCTCTAATTGCCTTTTTTCTCTTATATAAGCATCAGTCTTTTGCCTTTTAATAGCATTACATATAATTTGAAATGAGAAAATCGGAAACAGTGGCGAAAGAATGGTCAAACAGTGGAATTTCCACTACAAATGTTTAAAAAAAATGTAATGTTTGAACTTCCGAAAGTTTGGGGCAGCTTCCAATAAAGCCTATTTCTAATATTGTTTTTCGATTTTTATGTATATGTAAATATAAAATTGAGATAATATCCGAATATGCCCACCGAAACCTTATTCTCTTTCACCACTTTCACGGATCAAAATAAATTGTACGAAACATTTCATTTAAATTTTACCCACAATAAAATCAACCTAAATTTTATATATTAGTAAATATATCAGACGTAATCTGAAGTAGATAAATAAAAATATTGAAATTGCAGAATAAGCAAATTACACAAGACTGGCAACCTCTACGATTAATATGCTGATCATGAAGTCATTTTGACAAGTAATTAAGTATTTTATAAAAAAAGATCTAACGAAGTACTTATAGCGGTTCAGTTGCATTGACCTTGAGGTCTTTAAAATTAATTTCGTGACAAAATGATGTCACGGGCCAGAATAATTCCTGACAGTGCAATAGACTGCAGTTTTTAAGGCAGGGTTTTGAAGCTCGAATAAGTAAAGATGTAGATGCTTGGAAACTTAATCTTAACTTTGTATATAAAGTTGAAAGGGAAACGAAAAGCTGAATTTAATTTCTTTATGTCGCTCTGTTAACCAATATTTAGATTATTTTACTAGAATGTCGCAGATTAGAGAGAGATAGTTTACAACGGACTGGAAATTAATTTCTTCTAATTTACTTTGTAGATTGGAAATATTTCATGTTTATGACAGCAGTTTAATATAATTCATTTCTATTATTATCGATTTAAATTGGGTTTATTTTATAGCTATGCGCTGGTCTGAAACTATTTTCGGTTCATAGTGAATGCTAAAACTCTAGTACCCTCTCGACTGGTGTCAATGTTATCCATAAATCATACGAATTCATAAATATTGAAGACAATGATAAGCAATTCTAAGGGAAAGCCTTAAAAGAATATCATCAATAATAATATCATTTATTTATAAAACATTTATTTTAATATTTTATATTAACAATATAGTTATTGTTATATTAGATATGTCAAGATATCTGTTTTTAACACCAATAAAGTCTTCCATTTTACGATAAATGTAAAATTTTCTATGGAATGTGACAGCGACACAAAGAAAAACTGACTAATTTAAAGTAAAGGTAAATATAACTAAAAGTAAATAATTCAACAAAGCAATATAATTATTAGCAGGAAGAATGCAGACAAAAATAAACCGAAATCACGCACTAAGGGCTCAACGTACCATAATGCAAGATTCTGTAGCAGTGAAGGAACTAAACCATACAACGAGGCAACCGACTGGTCTCTTCATCAGAAGGCCTAACCAAATCAGTTACCTCAAGGGGGAACTTTCTGAATAGGATGCAGGTCTAACCAAAAGACATCCCAAGGCCTCGAGATCCCAACTGAAACAGATAGTCAAATCAAAGGAAAATAAACGGACATCCTGCACTTAGGACTCAATGCACCATAAATGCAAGTAAACATCTATATTAATAAAGTAACAGAGGGGTTTGTCGAGATCACGTGACCATAACGCGACCGGGACGGACTCATCCTCCAAAAAAAATGGCCGACAATTACAGGAATCGGTGTATTTTTTTTTCTCATGAAAGTACATAAATGTTACATATTTGGAAAGAGCTTCGAAAACTGATAATTTTTTCTGCGTACACTTATTCTGTTAATTCAATAGTTTTAGAGATATTTGGATTCTAATGAAGCGTCATCCCTCTGAGAAATCAAATCATGTATATCCAGTATGTGCAGTGGTGCAGCCATCTGTCGGCAGCGACGGGAATGAAAATTTCACTCCACTGGTGCAGTGGTGCAGCCATCTGTCGGCAGTGACGGGAATGAAAATTGACTTTAATTTAACACATTTGTAGGCCTTTTTTTCTTTTGTGGGGCCCGAAGTACATAAATATGTTACACGGATGGCTTGAGCGTAGCTAGGCGAAACCCGGCTAGTTCAATCCTAAACGAACACAAATGAAACACAGAAATGCAAAAGGCACACCTATTCCAATGAGTAACGGTTATAGCTAAATAGCAGCCAGTTTATAACCCTAAGAGTTACGCTACTGTAGCAAGACAACAGCGCCATACCACATTAAAGTTTTTAAGCCACAAAAATGCAAAGAAAGTGTGAAACTAGAAAACCCTGTCTTAAATGTTCTTAAAATATATCTGAGTCTAAATGCCATTTTTTTAATACTTTTAGATTACAAAAATCATTAGGGAAATTGTTCTTACGTAGATTTTCCTCGAAATTATTACACGCCTCCAAAAACTCGTCACTGTTCTTGCAAATCTTGCATTTTACGTTAAAATGTAAAATTTTCTACGGAATGTGACAGCGACACGAAGAAAAACTAACTAATTTAAAGTAAAGGCCTTATTCTTTCAATGTTTTCCAAAGTATAATTTGAATTTTATAGATTTATAAGCCAAAGAAAAAACATCAAATTAAGTCTTCAAACTCAACGATGCTGCATGAAGCAAATAAAATATTGTAACACAGATAATAATACAGGCAAAAAATAGAGTTTAAAAATTAAAAATCATAAAATTATCTTTAAAATATACAAAAAAGTATGGTTTATTTCACATAGTGTAATCGTGATTGTTACGAGTCTAAAATTTAACAAAAATATTTTTATAATAGCAAGCAGGATAGATTTAACACTTTCAAGAACTTACCAATGGATTTCTGTATTCATTTAGACTCCTGGGAACACATAAAATGCCATCAGACTACATATAATTTCTTTTGTTTGCAACATTCATTGTTGATGTAAAATGTTAAATATACTGCTCTTTGAAAATTGCAATTTTTCCCAATTAAGAAACATTTCTTTATTTAAAACTCTATATTATCCTGCCTGTATTACTTCCATTAATTAATTGCTACTTAGAGACTAATCGAGGGAACGCATTTCATAAAATTGCATCATCTCAGGATTTCTAGGATTGTTACTATTTCTAATGCTCCGTGGCTGGAAATTCCAAAACAAGTCCATATTGATTTCGGGCTGAAGAGTGCTAATCCGGTTTATATAGCATCACAAGTGTCGCAGTCCTTCACAGCTAGTTACAACTCAATTTTGACCGAGCTTCCCCAGGTGAAACATCTGGGGACATCGTACTCGCTCCTACTATCTCTGATCTCATAGTGGGACTTTTCGGTCTACGTATTTTACGTACCAATATCCAGACTAGACACGGATTTATTTAATGGAGTATCACGGGAATCGATCCGAGAACCCTCAGCACCGAGATCCAGTGCTCTGCAACAAGGCTACCTCGAGACCACACATTTTTTGTAATACATTTAAATGCCTCATTACTATTTAAATAAGATAATCAAATTGTTCATGCTGTTATAATCAACAGACATTTTTAGTTAAATTACAAAAAAATGATTAGTTTAAAAAAATTATTTAAAACAATATTTAATAAATCATGTATAAATTTATTAAAATACGAAAGAAGATCGTTCTTATTGAAAACACAAATATATAAAATTAATTTCTTTTACAAATGATTTTACCGCATTTTACATAAACCTTTTGCGTGTTTAGTTAATACGCATGTATAAAGTATAGCAATATAAAAATATTATAAAAAATTAATTCGCTACTGAAACAAAACTTGATTTTTTTAAAACAAAATTTCACAGATGTGTATCTGATAACTAAAAGAAGAAAACTCTACAAACTGACATTCCGAGGAATGAAAATACGCCTTCCTTATGAGATTAAAACCTTCAACGACATCGTATGGAAAAAGATGCCTTGACCATTTGGCTAGTCTAAGTTACATTTTATCTTACGCTTTCCACCACAATCGGGTTTTCTTTAAGGAAATTGGAGCTATTCTACTAGACAGCTGACAGGTAGTGTTCAAAGTCATTTAGTTTTTCTTCTTTAGAAGGTGAATCGGTAACTCCCTACGTCCGTTTACGTAATTTGCATATTTTAGAGTACTATATAAAGCAGTTGTTGGTGAGACACAATCACTTCAATATCCAACTTCAAACATTCACAATGTACGCTAAGGTAAGTAACTAAGCTTTATTCATAAATAGATAATTTTAATTACACTTTTAATTAAAATCTTATTTATTTTCCATTTAAATGGTAATTTTTCTAGTGGAATGCAAACTTAATTACTTTTTAACTGAAACTGTCTCTAATTATTCCCTTTTAACTACCCTTAGGTTGCTATCCTTTTCGCCACCCTCGTGGCTGTCAACGCTGGAGCTCTTCTCAACGGAGTAGGTCTTGCACACACAGGAAACAGTGTTAGTTCCAGACAACAAGATGTAAGTACACTTCATGACTTAAGGAAATGATAAAGGTATAGATAGTATTGATATAGAGGTTATATCTATAGTTTTGCTTCTTAATTTTGAACCTTCATTACCAAATAATACATAAGGAATTATTCATAAATTTAGTAAAAATACTTATTCATCGTTATATACAGTAAACCTTAATATAGCAATTTCTAGTATAAGAAAACGAATTTCAAACTTTGTCGTAATGATTTATGGAAAAATAGGTTGCCGTATTTTAGTAGCATGATTACAAAACGCCTTTAATTAATAATTTAATATTTTTTTAAACATATGATTTTCTGTGGAAATTATTCAATAATACCTAAAAATATATTTTTATAAAATTTAAACAAACTTTATGTAGATCTTTTTTGAGAAAAGATGCCACTTGCAATAGTATATGTATAATATGGCGCTTAAGAAATATAATTTATCAAAGTTAGTAAAAATCCATTTCATTCCCATCGTTCATTGCCCGGTTATAGTGTTTTTACTTAAAGAGGTATTATCATTGGACAATAATATTGGTATGACACAGTATATATCAATACAGGGTATACTAATATGTAATATATTTTATTTTAATCGTTTTAGGCTTTCGGAAACTATGCTTTTGGATATGACATCGTTGATGGACACGGAGCTAGCAATTCCCGATCAGAAGTAGGTGACGCTCATGGAAACAAGAAGGGATCTTACACCCTCAATGATATCGACGGAAGAGCTAGGAGAGTAGATTACGTAGCTGACGGACATGGTTTCAGGGCTGTTGTCAACACCAATGAGCCAGGAACAGCCCACAGTGCCCCAGCAGCAGCTCTCGTAGCCTCTCCCTATGCAGCTCCTCAAGCTCCTATTGCTGTAGCCCATGCTGCTCCACTTGCCGTAGCTCATGCTGCCCCACTTCCTTATGCCCATGGTGCTCCTCTTGCTGTTTCCCACGCTACTCCAGTAGCTTACTCTACATCTTCCGCTGTCAACCATGTGGCTCCAGCTGGTCTTGGAGGCGTCGGCCATGTTGCCGCTGCCCCTCTTCTCGCTGGGCACGGTCTCCTTGGTGCCGGTCATTTAGCCTATAGCAACGGAATTGTCGGTCATGGATTAGTTGGTCACAGTGGATACGGTGCTGTGAAATCCATCCATTACTAGAACTTGTGATTCAAAGAAACAAAACTGTACATAAGTCTTCAATGTAAATAAATTATTTCTGCTATAGCACTCAGTTGTCATAACTTCAATCTCTATGCGATATTTTAAAGGAGATTTAGAAATATTTCTTTTATAGTTCTTCATGCCAGGACACAACAATTTTTTTTTATTATCATGAGACTTTCATTCAATGTTCTCTCTATAAACCGATGGCCATTTATCATGACATGTATCCGAGTAAACAACTATATGATTCTCTAACGGACATACTTTATATTGGTATAGATTGATGTAGTTCAATTGCAGGTACTGGGTATTAAACTAGTTAATCAATGATTGCTTGCTTAAGGGTAATTCAATAAAATCTATTCTGAATCAGAACATGTAATCATGATGATCAGTTTTACATCTCTTTCAAGGCTGACTGAATTAATGTATCTCGGTATAGCTCAAGGACATTTATGTATTTTCATCTGACTGCATTTTCTGCAGTCTACATCTGATGAAGTTAACTTAGATAGTTTAGATAACCGAGAAGCTTATGAAAAATGCAAAACAGGAACACACGATTCCTTATTATCCACAATATAAAAAAGTGGTCACAGCTAGTACGGATTTAATGAATAGTTCCTCAATAAACCGAGGAGCATTACGAGTGATTGTCTTTAGATTAAATTCACAAGCGCAAAATAATTAACTTCCTGCCACTCTTTTACTTTTTTCTGGGAGTATTAAGAATCCATGTTTTCCTGTTATTCAATTAAAAGTTGACAGGCATTAAATTTTCGTAAAGTTTAGCTTGGTATCTTTTTTGAATGCGTTTATTTTTGTAAATGAAACTCAAATTGGGCTATTTTACTGCGACCCATGACACTCTGTCGTGTATCTCGATGCTTTATGATAAGTCTCATTATCAGTACATATAAAAAAAAAATTATGTCGATTTTACGGAGATCGAGATCATGACATGCATTAAGGATTGTGTTTTGTAAAATTACACGATTTTGATTTTCTTCTTCTGATACGTGATCTTTAGCCAAATAACACCAAGGGAAAGAAATTTTTCCAAGCAAACATCATATCGAAGCACACTCAACTAAATGGAAAAGAATTTGGTGCACGATTCGTCACTCCTTATGATATTTTCGGTTTTGTGACATCTATAGCAGGAGCAGTGTGCGTAATATTGCCCTCTGTTCCTGTTAGTCATCCGAATGCTTTAGAATTTATCGTAAATGTTTATTAAACTCGAAACTTATTGCATTCTTGTCTACTTACTATAGTGACCGACGATATGAAGAAAACAATAAATTACAGGGATATTATCTGTAATTTTTTATCTTAATAAACTATAACACCATGTGGCAAACATTGTGTGACTTTTCATGCAGCAGAATATTCTTTAACATTCCTTTGAACCCCCGGTCATTATAAATTTCCGAGACCGCTCTAATTGGCTCTTTCCTCTTATATAAGCACCAGTCTTTTGCTTTTAATAGGATTTTATAAAATTAGAAATGAGATTCTGAAGAAATCGGCAACAGTGGTGAAAGAATGGCCAAACAATTGACTTTCAACTTCTTTTAAGTCTTTTATGAAAAAGATATACCGAAGTACTTATGGCGGTTCAGTTGCACTAACCTTGAGGTCTTTAATTAATTTCGTTAGAAAATGATGCCACGCTCCAGAAAAGTTCCTGACACTGCAATGGATTGCAGTTTTTATGGCTTGGAGTTTTGAGGCTCGATTAAGTTAAAGATATAGATTTTAATTTTTTAAATTAAGTTCAAACGAAAACGAGAAATTTAATTTAATTTCTTTATGTTGCTGTATTAACCAAACTTTAGTTTATTTTAATAGAATGTCGTAAATTAGAAAGAAACAATTTACAACGTATTGAAATTTAGTTTCTTATAATTTACTTTGTAGCTTGGAAATATTTCATGTTTATGAGAGCAGTTTAATATAATTAATTTAAATTATTATCTGGTTAAATTGGGTTCATTTTATTTTTTTGAATTTATGCACTGGTTCGAAATTATTTTGGGTTCACAATGAATACCTCTAGTACCTCTAGACTGGTCTCTAGTACCCTCTGGACTGGTGTCAATGTTAGCCATAAATCATACGAATTCAAAAATATTGAGGACAATGATACAATATACGAAGTGAAAACCTTAAAAGAATATCACCAATAATACTATCCTTTATTTAGAAAATATTTATTTTAATATTTTGTATTAACAATATACTTTAGGTTGTTAGTTGTGGAAAGACATGTGTATTTTATATCAATAAAGACTTGCCTTTTATGTTAACACTGAAATTTTTTACGGATTTAAAGGAAATAACAAATTTAATAAAAATGCCTTATTGTTTTAAATTTTCGAAACTATAATTTAAATTTAATGGGTTAATAAGCCAAAGAAAAAACATTAAATTACGTTTTTAAACTCAACGGTGCTGCATGCAGCAAATAAAATATTGTAAAACAGATAATAATACAGGCGAAAAATAAAGTTTAAAAATTAAAAATTATAAAATTCTGTTTAAAAGATACAAAAAAAGTATGGTTTATTTCACATAATGTAATCGTGGTTGTTACGAGTCTAAAATTTAAGAAAAATATTTTTATAATAGCAAACAAGATAAAACGAACACTTCCAAGAACTTACCTACGGATATCTATATTTAAATGACTCCTAGGAACACATAAAATGCCACCAGATTATATATATTTTCTTTCGTTTGCAACATTCATTGTTGATGTAAAATGTTAAATATACTGCTCTTTGAAAATTGCAATTTTTCTCAATTAAGAAACATTTCTTTATTTAAAATTCTATATTATCCTCAATTTTGACCGATCTTCCTCAGGGGCAACATCTGGGGACATCGTACCCTCTTCCACTCTCTCTGCTCTCATAGGGGGAATTTTCGGTCTAGGATTCTACGTACCCATTTCCGGCCTAGACACGGAGGTATTTATTGGCGTATCTCGGGATTCGATCCGATCACCCTCAGCTCCGAAATCCATTGCGCTGCCACATGGCTACCTCGAGCCCATGGATATTTAGTAATACCTTCAAATGCCTCTTTAGTATTTATATAAGATAATCAAATAGTTCATGCTGTTATAATCAACAGACATTTTTAGTTAATTTACACGGAAATGATTAGTATTAAAAAATTATTTAAAACAATATTTATTAAATCATGTATAAATTTAATAAAATACGAAAGAATATCATTCTTATTGAAAACTCAAGTATATTAAAATAATTTCTTTGACAAACGGTTTTACAACATTTTACAGAAAACTGTTGAGAGTTTAGTTTATACGTATGAATAAAATTTAAGAAAAATAATAGCAAGCAAGATAAAACGAACACTTCCAAGAACTTACCTACGGATATCTATATTTAAATGACTCCTAGGAACACATAAAATGCCACCAGATTATATATATTTTCTTTCGTATCTCGGGATTCGATCCGATCACCCTCAGCTCCGAAATCCATTGCGCTGCCACATGGCTACCTCGAGCCCATGGATATTTAGTAATACCTTCAAATGCCTCTTTAGTATTTATATAAGATAATCAAATAGTTCATGCTGTTATAATCAACAGACATTTTTAGTTAATTTACACGGAAATGATTAGTATTAAAAAATTATTTAAAACAATATTTATTAAATCATGTATAAATTTAATAAAATACGAAAGAATATCATTCTTATTGAAAACTCAAGTATATTAAAATAATTTCTTTGACAAACGGTTTTACAACATTTTACAGAAAACTGTTGAGAGTTTAGTTTATACGTATGAATAAAATTTAATAATATAAAAATATTATACACAATTAATTGGCCACTGAAACGAAACCGGCTTTTTTAAAAGCAAAATTTCACACATGTCTATCTGATAACTAAAGGAAGAAAAATCTAAAAAATGACATTCCGAGAAATGAAAACACGCCTTCGTTATGAGAATATAACCCTCAACGACATCGTATGGATGCAATGATATTGATTAAGTGCTTTTTTATCATTGTATAGATGCAATGACCTTTAGGTTAGTTGAAGTTACATTTTCTCTTACGCTTTCCAGCACAATCGGGTTTTCTTTAAGGAAATGGGAGCTATTCTACTAGACAGTTGACAAGTAGTGTTCAAAGTCATTCAGTTTTTCTTCTTTTGAAGGTGAATCGGTAACTCCCTAGGCCCGTTTACGTAATTTGCATATTTTACAGTACTATATAAAGCAGAAGCTGGTGAGACACAATCACTTCAATATCCAAAGTCACAACATTCACAATGTTCGCTAAGGTAAATAACAAAGCTTTATTCATCATTAGATAATTATATTTACACATTTAATTAATTTATTATTTATTGTCTATTTAAATAGTTATTTTTTAGGGTAATTCAAAATTAAATCTTTTAACTGAAAATATTTCTAAGTATTCCCAATTTTCCTACCCGTAGGTTGCTATCCTTTTCGCCACCCTCGTCGCTGTCAACGCCGGAGCTCTTCTCCACGGAGTAGCTCTTGCACACTCAGGAAACAGTGTCAGCTCCAGACAACAAGATGTAAGTACACTTCATAACTTAAGGTAGTGATAAAGATAGACAATATTGATCCTTGGACTGTATTTATATTTCTGCCTCTTACTTTTGCATCTTGATTACCAAGTATTACATAAAGTATTATTCATAAATTGAGTAAAAACGCTTATTTATACAATGGAAATTAATATGACAATTTCTAATTTAGCTTAGTAAAAAGAAATAAATTTCAAAACTTTGTTGTAAAGATTTATCGAAAATAAAAGTTTATAATATTCTAGAAACAAGATTCTAAAAAGCATTCACATAATAATGTAATATGTTTTCTTAAATATATCATTTTCTGTAAGAAGATTTCAATAATGCCTTCAAATATTTTTTAAATATTTAAACAAACTTTATTAATTCATTTTTTTATGAAACATGGCACTTACAATAGCTTATGTATAATAAATGAATTAATAAAGATACGCATTTTAATAAAAATCTATTTAAATTCCATCATTTTTATGCTCAGCTAGTTTTCTTTTTACTTAAACAGGTATTATTATTGATAAATAGCATTGATATGTCCCAATATATATCAGTACAAGAGATACTTATATGTAATATATTTTATTTTAATCATTGTAGGCTTTCGGAAACTATGCTTTTGGATATGACATCGTTGATGGACACGGAGCTAGCAATTCCCGATCAGAAGTAGGTGACGCTCATGGAAACAAGAAGGGATCTTACACATTGAATGACATCGACGGAAGAGCTAGGAGAGTAGATTACGTAGCTGACGGACATGGTTTCAGGGCTGTTGTCAACACCAATGAGCCAGGAACTGCCCACAGTGCCCCAGCTGCAGCTCTAGTAGCCTCTCCCTACGCAGCTCCTCAAGCTCCCGTTGCTGTAGCTCATGCTGCTCCACTTGCCGTAGCTCATGCTTCCCCACTTTCTTATGCCCATGGTGCTCCTCTTGCTCTCGCCCACGCTGCCCCAGTAGCTTACTCTACATCTTCCGGTTTTAACCATGTGTCTCCAGCTGTTATTGGAGGCGTCGGTCACGTTGTCGCTGCCCCTCTCCTGGCTGGGCATGGTCTTCTGGGTGCTGGTCATTTAGCCTATAGCAACGGAATTGTCGGTCATGGATTGGTTGGTCACGGTGGATACGGTGCTGTGAAATCCATCCATTACTAGAACTTTTGACTCAAAGAAACAAACCTGTACCAAAGCCTTCTATGTAAAATAAATTATTTCTGCCATAGAATTCAGTTGTCATAACTTCAATCTCTACGGAATAATTTTAAGGAGAGTTAGAAATATTTTGTTTATAGGTCTTCATGCCAGGACACGACAAAAGTTTTTATTATTATGAGGCTTTCGTTCAATGTTCCTGCTATAAACCGATGGCAATTTTTCATGCCAAGTGGCTGAGTAAACATATATGATTATCTACTGGACATACTTATTTTGGTATACATTATTGTAGTTCGAATGCAGAAATGGGGTATTAGACTAGGTAAACAATAATTGCTTTAATAAGGGGACCAAGAGTTTTGCGATTGTCGAAAAAGAAGGAAATTGTACTGTTATTTAATCCCTTATATGTGTTTCCAGTAGTTATATAATAAAGTTTTATTCTTCCATTAAATTAACAATTGAAAATAGTTTTATGCCTCTTAAAAGTTATATTGTTTATATTCTTTTAATGGCATCTTAAACAAGATTTTTTTTCTCTTAAAAATTTACTATTTAATAGTTAGTATTTAACTGTTTACTATTTAATAGTTAGTTTAGTATTTAATAGTTACTATTTAATAGTTACTATTTACTATTTAACAGTACACTTTAAAAAACTATATAAAATATCACCTTGAATGCTGTAAATTTTTTAAATTTTATAAGTGGAACTTAATTATTAAAAAAAATAGAAACTTTTCAAATCGAAAAAATCAAATAATTTCGAATTATCATTGGCTAACACATAAATATCTAGCCCGTTATAAAATAAAAAAGACAGGTTCACATTATCAAAGTGAAAGCTTTTTATAACCAAATAAAGTTTTAAGTGATATTTTATATAGTTTTTAAAAAAAAGTTTACCTAACAGTTCAATAGTAAATTTTTCCGAGAAAAAAAAATCTTATTTAAAATGCCATTTAAAAAAATTATAAACGATATAACTTTTAATTCGCATAAAATTACTCTCAAGTGTGAATTTAATGTATGAATAAATATTTATTTTGTAAATACTGGAAATACATATAACGGTTTAAATAACGGTACAATTTTCTTCCTTCTCGACCATCGCAAACGCCTTGGTCCCCTTAAAGATAATGCACTAAAACTCTATTCTTAAACAGAGCATGTAGTCATGAGAATCAGTGTCACATTTCTTTCAAGGCTGACAATGAAAATTAAATCACCTGGACTTGATCAAAATTCAACAGTTTAAATTACTTCAAAACTAGCCTATTTTTCAGAAAAAAATTACAAATTCGTACATTTCTCAATTATATTTGATTCTATCAGTGATCTTTTATCAGCTCAGCAGATCCTTGCAACAATTCGTTTAATGATAAATTGTGTTTATGTACGCATAATCTTAGCAAGAATGAGAAACATGTCATTACGAAAATGACCTGCAATTCTGTATACACGTAAGCAACAATTCTTTAATACACCTATAAATGAAAAAGGATGGCTATGTGTTTCGAACGACTAAATAGGTCATCATCAGATCGAGGAGTTTTAGGTATGATTGTCGCTATGAACATGTCACAAATATTTCAGAAATTCTCAGCGACAGTAACGCATAATGTTTTAGGGCCAGATGCCATGAGCTATTAAGTAATTTGGAACATAACTATCCTTTTTCATTTTTTACAGAATTAAAGTTTTGCTGATTACGTGTGAGATTTCCGCAAGTTTCCTCTAAGCCATAATTTTCCAAACGTTCGTTTTTCACAACGAAGCCCTGCTTGGTTTTTATATCATGAAAATATTACTATATAGCAAATATAAATTTTTCTCTTACATCGATAAATTCAAACACAAATTTTGTCAGAGTAGCTCTTCAATTGCTTGTTATGAACGAGGTAAATTTCGAAGCTATTTCAAATTAATATCATCGCATTTCATCTTTTGAGCATTTCAGTATTGCTCCCCGATATGCCACACAGCTAGTCTGTACTCGCAACGTCCGATCCTTGTCAAATAATATTATGTTAAATAAATATTATTCATAATATTTACCATTCTCAAATTTTTATGACTCTGATAACTATCGATAACAACATGGTCTAGCTGAAGCATATTTAAACATTTTCACCTAACTGTATTTTCTGCATTCTACATCCGATTAAGTTAACTTAGATAGCTTAGATAACTATGAAGTTTATGAAAAATGCAAAACAGGATCATATAGCTTCTTTATATCCACAATATAATGAATAAAGTGCTACAGCTAGTAAGAATTTAATGAATAGTTCTTCATTAGGCCGAGAAGCATTGGAAGTGATTTTCTTTAGATACGATTCACAAGCGCAAAATTAAAAAAAAACTACGTGTCACACTTTTCTTTTCTTTTTGGATATTAAGAAGTTGTGTGTTTCTGTTATTCGATTAAAACTTCATAGTCATTAACTTTTAGTTAAGCTTAGCATAGTATCTTTTTTGTATGGGTTTACTTTTTCTTAAAGAAACTCAAATTGAGCTATTTTGCTGCGACCCACGACATTCTGTCATGTACCTCGATGTTCTAGAATAATCCTCAATATTAGTGCATATAAAAAAAGAATGATGTCCATTTAGTGCGCGCGAGATCATGGCCCACATTAAGGATTATGTTTTGTAAAATTAGATGATTTTGACTGTTTTCTTTTAATACGTGATCTTAAGCCAAACAACGCCAAAGCAAAGATATTTCTCCAAGAAACATCGCAACAAAACACACTCAACAGAGCAGAATTATTTGATGCACGATTCATTACTCTTTATGACATTTTGAGTTTTGTGACGTCTTTAAGAGCAGCACTGTGTGCAATATTGCCCTCTACTTCTGTTATTCAGCCAAACGCTTCAGAATTTATTGTATGTGTTTAGAGAATCTGAGACGTCAATCTTGTCTACTGACTATAGTGACCGACAACATGAAGCTTAATTTATAGGGTTATTAAAAATATTTAATCTTAGTACAGTAGTGTTGGAGTTAACCTTTATCTTCGTTCCAAACAATATTACTTTAACTTTCAAATTCCTATTACTATGCAATAATAGCTGACTGGGTGTGACGTCAGCATAGTATCTGACTTAACTTTTGCACTAGCTACTGAGTATGTAATTGTGCTGTATATATGTAAGTCACCATGTAACTTGTTAGCTAGCTTGATGTATGTTAACTGAAGTTTTTGTTCATTATATTTTTAAGACGAGATGAGATGTCTTCTTCGTTAAAGAATTTACTTTACTCTGTTTTTTATTATTAAGCCCCTTACACTGAAACCAGGCAAAAAAATAGGAATGCATGTGGCAAACAAAGAGTGACTTTTCATGCAACAGAATATCCTTGACTAAGCATATGAAGCCACGATCATTAGAAATTTCTGCGGCCTCTCTAATCTTGACTTTTCTCTTATATAAAGATCAGTATTTTGTCATTTAATAACATTAGATATAATTAGAAATGAGAATTCTTCTTTCACCCGGTGTTAGGATGTGGGGTGATATTGGATTCCACTCCCGCCCCCCTCTAGTACACATTACTGCTACACTTACCAGCCAGCTCTATATCTCTGAGGTTTTGCAGTCTGTTCTCCTTCCTTACCTTCAGGGCTTGCCTACGGCCACGTTTCATCGGAATAATGCGCGACCACACGCATTGTTGAAGATTTCCTCTCACACCATCAGATTGCATTGTTACCCTGGCCTGCCTGTCCTCCAGATCTATCGCCCATCGAGCATGTCTGGTCCATGATTGGACTTTCCTAGCCTGGCATGCCGCACCCTCCGGTACAACAGATGAACTTTGGCTACGTGTAGAGGGAGCATGGGCTGCCATTCGCCAGCACCACATCCACAGCCTCTTTCAGTCAATGCCGCGGCGTGTCGCAGAGGTTATTGACAGACGTGGAGGTAACACTCATTACTGATTTTCTCGTCTTCCTCACTTCAGAGAAGGCTGTATTTCTAATCAATTATTATTGATACTATCTGTAATAGCTAATAAATTTGGCTTTGATATCTCTTGTCCTTCTTGGTGTTGCACTTAAGATGGCCAGCAGTGTATATACACAGAGAAACACAACACATGAAGAATGATGTCACTAAAGTGTAGAAGTTTTGGATCCTGGTGTTTTAAAATTATTAAGCTCGTAAATATTAACCCTACTTGTAATACTCATTATAAATTTGATAAAATTCGTAATTGAACAATTCAGTGCATTTCGGTAGAATTTGTTTTAAATTATGATCTATTTTTTATTGCATTTCAACTGAAGAATTTCAATGCAAATTTTATTTCTAATTCAAGCTTTTTAAACCAGAGAACCAATTTTGTAAAATTTCAGCACTATTATCAAGATGAAAATTAAATATGAAAAAAATCTTTAAGACCACACCGAAACCCCATTCTCTTTCACAATTCCCCCAGATCTAAACAAATTCTACGAAACATTTCATTTACATTTTACCAAAAAAAAATCAACTTAACTTTCATATATTATTAAATATATCAGTCATAAGCTAAAGTAAATGAATAAAAATACTCAAGTTGCAGAATATTAAAAGGACACAAGACTGCCAACCTCTACGATAATAATATAAAAATATATAAATAAATGAATAAACGAATATGCTCTCCGAAACCTCATTTTCTTTTACAATTCTTTCGGATCCAAACAAATTGTCCAAAAGATTTCATATATAGATTTTTAGAAATATGAAAAAACAATTAAATTTCATATATTATTAAATATAGCAGTCATAAGGTAAAGTAGGTAAATAAAAATATTCAAACTGCAGAATATTAAAACGACACAAGTCTGCCCCCTCACCGATAAATATGCTTATCATGAAGAAATAATGACAAGTAATTAAGTCTTTTATGAAAAGAACTACCGAAGTTGTTTTAGCAGTTCAGTTGCACTGAACTAACTTGAGGTCTGTAATTGATTTCGTGACAAAATGATGTCACTCTTCAAAATATTTCTGAACACTGCAACAGCCTGCTGTTTCTTTGGCAGAGTTTTGAAACTCGAATAAGTAATGGTATGGATGCTTGGAAATATTACCTTCATTTTGTAAATAAAGTTCAAAAGAGGACGTAAAAATTTAATTTCTTTGTCTTCGCTGTATGAAAGGAACGTTATTTTAACGAAGTGTATTCCTATATACAGAGGCTGTGCACACATTTTTTAGACGATGTATATTGTATTCACAAAACTAAATTACATAAAATTCTTGTGTTTTAAATGTTCTATTTGACATTCTGAACTATCTTTCGACACCGCAATTTCCAGGATAATAATGCCTTTTGAAGTGTCAGAAGAGGTATTCTATCCCATTCCTCCTGAACAGCTTTCCAGAGTCCTTTAAGGGTTTTGGGACGACGTTTGGATAATGCAGATTTTAACTGTCCGAAAGCACAAAAATCCATAGGTGATACATCGGGAGATTTAGTAGGGATATCTGTGAAGGGTATGGCCTTGATACCGCTTTTTGTTCCATTTCTTTTAGGAAATTTACAGTGGATTTTGATGTGTGACTGCTAGCTTTGTCCTGATGGAGTCCCACAGATTGATGGCACTGTGGGTAAAGCGATGGCATTTCATTCAGAAAAATTGGCGATAAAATATGTTCCTGATAGTATTTGGAGTTAATCTTGACATTTTTTTCCACTCTCTTTATTTTTAACTTGCCATTGTAAGAAAAACCAGCAACAATCATGAATCCCTTAGAAAAACTTTCTTTCGATTCTTTGAACCATGTACTTAAATTTTTTTCACCCCTTTTATGATAATAAATGGCTCTTTTTTTGTTGCAATCATTTAAATACACCCATGATTCATCTATTGTGACAATTGTTTTCCATTTTTCTTTGGATAAATGTTTCTCATATAGAATTCTGCAGCGGGTCCTGCGTTCAGCGATATGATTTGGAAGAAGACGATGCACATTGCGTTTTTTCGCTTTCTTAAGATTTAAATCAATGTTTATCATTTTGTTTACAGTGGACACCGAGCATTTTAATGATTTTGCAACTGTCCTTTGACAAGGGGGATTTTCTTTTAACGTTAAACAGCGTACCTTTGCAATAGTCGATGATGTCCGTTTTTTCCTTGGATACTTGTTTGGAATTTTTGTCCTACTTGAGGCTCCAATTTGACGTTTTTTTCCTTTTTTGTTGACGATATTACCTATCGACGCTTTAGATATCACAAAACCATGACTCTCACATCGTTTTTGGATAACGGAGTATGCATATTTCTCTTCGGAAAGAGCATAAATGTAGTCTTCGAACCACTGCTTTATTAAAAACGCCATTTTGAATAAAAACAAAACTTTCAAGCCGTAGACGATAATTTTGACTTTTAAAAACACAGTACAATTGCAATTTTTTCTTTTGCAGCAAACGATTTTTTATTACCGCTTACCAAAATCGTCTAAAAAATGTGCGAACAGCCTCTGTATTAGTTGCAGATCAGAGAGTCGCTATAAAAATGGACTAAAATTTAATTCCTTCTAATTTACTTTGTAGCTTGGAAATATTTTGTGTTTATAAGAACAATTTAATAATTTATTTCTATTGCTATGCACATAGACATAAATGCACATGCGGTTAAAGTGGGTCCATTTTATTTTTTTTATTGAGGCACTGCTACGGAATTATTTGAGTCCACAATGAATGTGAACGACAGTCTTTCCATTAGCCTTACGTCTGCTTTGAACATTTTGTATGAATCATACTAATTCCTAAATGTTGCAGAGATAACGCGATGATAAAAGCTTCTAAATGAAAGCCTCGAAGGTTATTATTAATAAAAATATCCTTTGTTTACAAAATATTTATTTTAATATTTTGTATTAACAGTATAGTTAAGGTAATGTTAGATGTGCAAGAGATATGTTTTTCTACGTTAGTAAAGTCTTGCATTTTATGTTACAATGTAAAAATTTCTACGGAATGTGACAGCAATTCAAAGATAAACTAACAAATATAAATCAAGATGCATGATTGTTTCAATTTGTTTGAAACTATAATTTATATCATACTGTTTTTTAAGCCTAAGAAAAAAATTAAATTACTATTTGAAACACAACGATGCTGCGTGAAACAAATAAAATAGTGAAGCCTGAAATTAATAATACAGGCGAAAAATAAAGTTTAAAAAATAAAACAATATGAATTATTTGTCACAGTGTAATCGGGGTTGCTACGACTCTGAAATTTAGAAAAAATGTATTCATAATAGCAAGCAGGATAGAGTGAACACTTCCAAGAACTATTCAACTTCTTTCTGTATTCATTTAGATTCCTAAAATCACATAAAATGCCATCAGATTAAATATTTTTATTCGTCTGAAACTTTCAGTGTCGATGCGAAATATTAAATAAATTACTCGTTGAAATGTGATATTTTTTCTATTACAGGAGGAAAATCCTTTTATTTGAAGCACTATATTCTCCTTTTCGTACTACCTCCCTGAATTTATTGCTCCTTAGAGACACATCGATCGAACTTATTATATAAAATTACATCATGATAATATTTTTAGTTATACCTATAAATGTGTCTTAAGTATTTAAATAAGGTAATCATATAGTTCTTGCTCTTATAATTAACAGAATTTTTTGGGAAAATTCAACAGGAATGAAAACGAAAAATTAGTTAAATCAATATTTAATAAAACGTGATTAAACTTCATTAATTACTAAAGAAGATGTTTCTCCTTATGAGACAGAAGTATATAAAATTCATAATAATAAGTTTAGAAATGATTTTACAACATTTTATAACTTTCATGCGTTTTCAATTAACACACATAAATAAAATAAAAAAATATAAAGAATTATGAACAATTAATTGACTACTAAAACGAAACTGGATGTTATAAAAACAAAAATTTCTCAGATGTGTATCTACTAATCAAAAGAAATCGACGAACTAATTCACGCCTTGGTTATGAGATTATAACCTTCAATGATCTGGTATGGGAAAAGATACCTGTAGGCTAGTCCAAGTTACATTTCAGCTTGCTCTTTTGACTATGATCCCATTCTGTTTCAGGAAATGGGAGCGATTCTTCTACACAGCTGACAGGTAATTCCCAAAGTCATTTACTTCTCTTTGAAGGTGATTCAGTAACTCCCTACGTCCGTTTGCATAATTTGCATAGTTTAGACTACTATATAAAGCCTATGTTGGGGAGACACAATCACTTCAATATCCAAAGTCAAAACATTCACAATGATCGCTAAGGTAAGTAACTGTGCTTTATGTAGCAATATATACATTAATTTCAACTTTTAATTATTTATTTTTCATGTACGTAATTAACTTTCTAGGGGAATAAAAACTTAACTCTTTTAACTGAAAATATCTCTAAGTATTCCTTCTTCCTACCCTTAGGTTGCTATCCTTTTCGCTACCCTCGTAGCTGTCAACGCTGGAGCTCTTCTCCACGGAGTAGCTCTTGCACACACAGGAAACAGTGTCAGTTCCAGACAACAAGATGTAAGTACACTTCATAACTTAAGGTAATGATGAAGATAAATTGCATTCGTATAGGGACAATATTTATAGTTCTGACCCTTAACTTTGTACCTTGTGTACCAAATATTAACTATCGAACATAAATTAAGTAAAAATGCTTGCTTACCATTTTATACGACTAAAGTTAGATCGGTGTTTTCTAATTGAATTTAGATTAAAGAAATTAATTTCAAACTTTCTTGTCAGGATTTGGTGAACAGAAAAGTTTGATTACTCTGACAGCACGATTACAAAAATCATTAATAATAAAAGCATTATACAAAAATTTAATATTTTGATTTAATTATGAGTGTGAAAATTTGACGTGTACATTAGAACATTATTTTAATATTGTCGAACTTTTTTTATTTAAATTTTTGAGAAATTTATAAGTTTAAAGAAACACATGTACAATACGGTACATTTGTAATTCAGTTCATCAAATGTAATGAAAATTTATTTAATTGCTTTGTTTTTCACACTCGATTATAGTGCTTTTACTTAAAGAGGTATTATTATTGGTTGACAGTATTCATATGGAGCAATTTATATAAATATAAGATATACTAATATGTAATATATTTTATTTTAATCATTGCAGGCTTTCGGAAACTATGCTTTCGGATATGACATCGTTGATGGACACGGAGCTAGCAATTCCCGATCAGAAGTAGGCGACGCTCATGGAAACAAGAAGGGATCTTACACCCTCAATGATATCGACGGAAGAGCTAGGAGAGTAGATTACGTAGCCGACGGACATGGTTTCAGGGCTGTTGTCAACACTAATGAGCCAGGAACTGCACACAGTGCCCCAGCCGCAGCTCTCGTAGCCTCTCCCTATGCTGCTCCTCAAGCTCCTGTTGCTGTAGCTCATGCTGCTCCACTTGCTGTAGCTCATGCTGCCCCACTTTCTTATGCCCATAGTGCTCCTCTTGCTGTTGCCCACGCTGCTCCAGTAGCTTATTCTACATCTTCTGCTGTTAACCACGTGGCTCCACTGGTCGGCCATGTATCAGCTGCTCCCCTTGTAGCTGGACACGGGCTTCTAGGTGCTGGTCACTTAGCCTACAGCAACGGAATCGTCGGCCATGGATTAATTGGTCACAGTCTTGGAGGACTCGCATATGGTGGTGTTAAATCCGTCCATTATTAGAACTTCTCACTCAAAAAAAAAAAAAATTGTACCAAAGCTTTTTATACAAAATAAATTATTTCTGCCACAGCATTCATTCATTTGTATTGACTTAATTATGTGTGTAATAAGGTAAAGGATATCTAGGAATAATCCATTGTTCTTTTAGTCAGTACTCAAAAAAATAATCTTTTATTATCATTATATTCATTTAATGTTCCCGCTATGTACTGATGGCTATTTTACACAAGAGTGCCACTAAAAAAATATATGATTCTCTACTTGATATAGATTTTTTTGGTATTAATTGGTGTATTAGATCAGGTTATCAATGATTCCTTTCTAAAAAAATGCTCTGAAATCTATCATTAAAGAGGAATCACTATCGCAACACTTTCAAGGTAGAGAATTAACTAAATACTTGTTGGTACCCGTCAAAACATGACGGCTAGATAGTAAATAAATGTGCTAATACACAAATTACACTCAATACATCATTGCCAAATGTTGAAAATCTTAATGATGCGCAGAAACAAATTAATGTGTTTCAGCGACCTCGTGCTTAGTGAGTATCTAAAGCCAGATTTTAAAATGTCACTGAGCATGCGTAGAAAACAATTTTTATTATTGTAAATTATCGTAGTTAAACAGCGCAAAATAAACAATTTCCATCAGGTTTAATCTTGTATTTCACAAACATAATAATCATAAAAATAAAAATGGAAGAGAGAGATCTACAGAAACTCCTCAGATTAAACGTGTTTATCGTTAAAACATGTCACTGAGCATGCGCAGAAACAGTGAGTTTCTAAAGACAGATTTAAACATGCCACTGAGCATTCGCAGAAATCAATTTTTAATTGTAAATTATCACTAATTAATAGAAATTACGGTTACAAAAACCGAATTTGAGAAATCTACAGATTACAATATTTGTTTAAGACCAAAATGAAGTAAATTAATGCAGTAGTTTTCTCTCACGGACTGCCCAAAAAGTCGGCTTAACAACTTAAATATATAGATAGCTAAGATTTAATTAGAAACCAACATATTATATTGCTTCAAAACTGGCCTCCCTTTCATAGAATTGTTTTTCAAATACGTGCATATCATTTGATATGTTAGGTAATATTTACGAGTAGAATGAAGAGCACATTGCAAAGCTTATTTCATGAAATTTTAATTGAAAACATTTACACAAATTTCCTCAGCGGCTGAACTGTATCATTAAATTATAAATATCCATTATGAAACAACATTTATAATTTATTCAATTTATTGTTTTATATTTTAAATTTAAATATATATTGAAGTAAAACATTTATATTAATATTTATCTCAAGGGAATGAAAGTAGATGTGCTAATATTTTTGCATGTCACAAAAGTGTTTATAGAATTAATTGATAGATACATTTACCGTAATGGGGTATTTTGTCGTTATCAAATGTGACTTCACAACAGAATACAAACTTAAAAACTACAATTAACAGAGTTGATTACAATTTACAGAGTCGATAATACTATGACACTAAGACAAAATTATCCAGTCATATATTTATAGCAGCATTTTAAATATTATAAATTTTTTGATATTTTTGCATGTTATTTAGTTTTAGCGTCATATAAAATTTTCCTAATAAATCTAAAATTTAATAAAGAAATATTATTTTAATGTTTAGTTTTACCTCTAGTTTAGCCTCCACGTTGTCCAGCTGGTAACTGGACCTTTCCAGGCTAAGTGTGGCATGGGTTGTTGAACTTGTCTTACCCCACAATGATGTAGGTACTAACAAGTTACAACGATCTTAAATTAGTTATTGAATCTGCAGTACATTATTCTGCGTGGAGGACTGCACTCAGTGAATACGAGTTTTCAGCCAAACTTGCCGCGTTCCTTTGGGTGGGCCGGATGAACTTTTTGGGCTTATACTCTGGTTTAGGACGAAATTTAAGTAGACAAAAAGTGCATCAAAATGTCGTTAATGTGGATGAATAGGTTTATTGTTTTCCCCAATAATAGTTTGAAGCACTTGATTTCTATTGCCGGTTTTGTTTTTTTCATCAATACGTTCTGTCACCATCTCTAATGAAGATAAACTTTGTTTACTGATGAATAATCATTAAAGTACTATAGAAAAGGATATTCATCGCGATAGATGGATTTTTACTGTCAAATCCTGGTTAATTCCTGGCGATATTTCATTATTCACAGGTATACACAGGTTTTGGACAATGGGCAAGGGCTACAATAGGAAGATTGAGAGATATGTTGCTAAGAATCTCACCTGCAAAGGAATGTTGATCGAAATGAATCATTGTTTAATGATTTGTACATTTTAAAATCATTAAGTATTTCTTTTGCATTTTTAAAAGAATGAACATTTTTTGTCTTAGTAACTATTCAGTTGCTTTGCATGAAAAGAGATTAATTTCTATGATATTTTAAATTAATGTTATCACATTTGAACTCCTATGAAATTCAGTTTTTTTTCTTCATCAGATCACACAGTCAGTCTGGGCTCACAATGAAAAACCTTAGCAAACTCAAATATTCAAAATTTATAAATTGTTATAACCCAGATTTAGGGTTGCAGCAACTTGGCCTATCTCAAGTGCATTCATGGATTTTTATCTGACCGTATTTTCTGCATTACACATCTATATATTTCAGTTGCCAAGCCGATTCTTTGGGCAGTCCGTGAGAGAAAACTACTGCACCAATTAACTTCATTTTGGTCTTGAACGGAAGATTTTAATCTATAGATGTGCCAAATTTGGTTTTTGTAACCGCAATTTCTATTAGTTAGTGATAATTTACAATTAAAAATTGCTTTCTGCGCATACTCAGTGACATGTTTAAATCTGGCTTTGGATACTTACTAAGCATGAAGCGACATAAACACGTTAATTTGTTTATTCCGAGGAATTTCTACTTCTCTCTCTGCCATTTTTATTTTTGATTATGTTTGTGGGATATAGAATTAAACCTGACGAAAATTTTCTTTTTGAGCTGTTTCTATAGAATATTATTCAATAATCTTATTACATATATCAGTCATAAGCTAAATTAGATAAATAAAAATGTTCAAATTGTTGAATGTTAAAATGACATAAGACTGCCAACATCTACGATACATTTGCTAATTATGAGAAACTAGCTGAAAACCCGCACTTCGCTACGAAGTACATTCAAATTAAATACAACGGTCAGTGTATGCAATTAATGCCAAAAAAATAAATATATATATTTATAATAAATACGACGATCAATGTATACAATTGATGTAATATATGTGTATATAGTATGTATATATATAAATATATATATATATATATATATATATATATATATATATATATATATATTTATTTATTTATTTATAAAAAAATTGCAACGGATATTTATTTTTTTTTGGATAATATCAAATCGTCTTCTGCATTAGAAAGAAAAAAATATTTTTTTCTCTATTTAGTTGTTATGCACGTGACGATAAATTTATTTAAAATACCAGAAAATGAAATCACGTGATCAGCATTTAATAAATTAAATTCTAAAAACTAATCTTTAAAAATTCACCAAAAATCAGAAAATGAAGGTCAAGATTCGAAAAAGATTTCATTTTAAAGGCATTTTTATAATCATTCTCGTGATATAAATTTTATAACCCTCATATTATTATTTTAAATGCAAACTTAAAAAAAGTTACAAAAACAGCTTAAAAATTTAATTAAAAAAATCGAAGAAGAATTTTTCAAAAACTTTCCTAGTGCACCCCTACACCATAAGAAGAATCGCCATGCAAAATTTCAGCCGTTTGGGTCCAGCGGTTTGGTCTGTGCGTTGTATGTCAGTGAGTCAGTCAGCCAGTCAGTCAGTTACGGAACTGTTTTAAATATATAGATACATAGATAATAACAAGAAATTTGGTCTCTTACCGAAAGAACCGCCTACGTACTTAAAGCGATTTAATTTAAACGCAACCTGAGGACTTTAGTTCCTTTCGTGGCAAAATAATGTCACTCTCCAGGAAATTTCCCGACACTTATACACGGACTGCAGTTTCTATGGTAATGCTTTGAAGTTTGAATCAGTAAAGATATCGATGCTTGAAGTTATAATTTAGATGTAGAAAAGTGTAAAGGAAGGCGAAAAGTAAATTTATTTACTTTGGGTTCAATGTATTAAACGAACTTTATTTTAATACATTTGTTGCACATTAGATAAGAATATCCCACAATGGACTGAAATTTAGTTCCTTCAAATTAACTTTGTAGCTAGGAAACGTTTCCTGTTTAGGGAGTTCCTGTTTAGGAGCCAAAGGTATAATTTATTTCCACCTTTAACTTTTAAAATTGTGTCCAGTTTATTTTTTTTTAAATTATGCACCCCTCCGAAATTAATTTAGGTTCATATTGAATGGCAAAGGCTGATACTTTCCAGTAGCCCCTGGACTGTCATAATCACAGAAATTCATAAATATTGCAGACATAATGAGATGATAATAAATACTGAATAAAAGTCTGAATAAGATACATAATAATATCATACATCAATCATAATATCCTTTCTTTAGAAATTATTTAGCTTATTTTTTATATTAACAATACAGTTAAGTTTATGTTAAATGAGTAAAGTGATTTGTCTTTTTACGTTAATAGAGTTTTACATTTTATGTTACAATGTAAATTTTTCTACGGAATGGGACAGCTATTTAAAGGTCAGCAAAAAAAAAATGTAAGTAAAATGTCTTATACCTTAAATTTTTTCCAGACTTAAATATTATGGGATTTTAAATCTTGGAAAAAAATTGAATTACGACTTAAATCTTGACGATGATGCATGCATCAAATAAATTATTGAAGCATGCAATTCCGAAAGTCCGAAATTAAAATTAAAAATATATAAATGTATCATTTTCTTTAAAAGATGCATAAAAATATGGATTATTTCTGATGGTGTAATTGCGGATGGTATGAGGTTACGAGACTAAAATTTGGCAAAAAATATATTCATAATAGCAAGCGAGATAGAATGAACACTTTCATAAACTTACAAATTTATTTCTGTATTCATTTAGACTCCCGAGAACACGTAAAATGTGACCAGATTATATGTTTGCATTAGTCTGCAACTTTCAGTGTTAATACAAAATATTAAAAAAAAACTGCTCTTTAAAATTATCTTTTTTATCTATTAGAGGAGAAATACACCTTTATTTAAAACACTATATCCTACTCTGTGCATTACCTCCATGAATTTATTGCTCCTTAGAGACACAACGATGGAACATATTATATAAAATTACATTATGATAGGATATCTAGTAATACCTATAAATGTGTATTAAGTATTTAAATTAGATAATAATATAGTTATTCCACTTAGGATTAAATGACACTTATAGAAGAATTCAGTGGGAATGATAAAAAAAATAACTTAAAATATTTAATAAAACATAATTTCATTTATTAAATAACAAAACAAGAACGTTCTTATATAAATTACAAGTATATAAAATTTATTCCCTTTAGAAATGATTTTACAACATTCTACAAAACTCTTATGCAATTTTTAATTCATGCACATTTATAAAATATAAAAATATCATCTTTTTATAAGCAATTAATTGGCTACTAAAACGAAACCAGATGCTTTAAAAACAAACTTTCTTAGATGTGTATCTGATAATAAAAGAAGACAATATTACAAACTGACATACCGAGCAACGAAAACATTCCTTCGTTTTGAGATTATAACCTTCAACGACATTTACGTGTGGTAAAAGATACAATGACCTTTAGGTTTGTCCAAGTTTCATTTCAGCACACGCTTTTGACTTTGATCGCGTTCTGTTTCAAGAAATGGGAGCTATTCTTCTACACAGCGGTCAGGTAATGCCCAAAGTCATTTAGTTCTTCTTTTTGAAGGTGATTCAGTAACTCCCTACACCCGTTTACATAATTTGCATATTTTAGAGTAGTATATAAAGCAGCTGTTGGTGAGACAAAATCACTTCAATATCCAAAGTCAAAACATTCACAATGTTCGCTAAGGTAAGTCATTTAGCTTATTCGAAAATAGATACAATTATTTCCAGTTTTATTTATTTATTTTTATTGTACATAGTTAACTTTGTAGGGGAATCCAAAGTTAATGCATTTAATTGAAAACACCTCTCAGTATTTCATTTTTCCTACCCTTAGGTTGCAATCCTTTTCGCCACCCTCGTGGCCGTCAATGCTGGAGCTCTACTCCACGGAGTAGCACTTGGACACACAGGAAACAGTGTCAGCTCAAGACAACAAGATGTAAGTAAACTTCATAACTTAAAGTAACGATAAAGATAGATAGTATTGACAAAGGGGCTATATCTATAGTTCTGCCTCTTAATTTTGCACATTCATTACCAAAGATTATATAAACTATTATTCATAAGTTTAGTAATAATGATCATTTATCATTTTATACAATTAAAATTTAAACGGCAATTTCTAATTTATTTTAATATAAAAAGACATATTTCAAACTTTGTTGTAATAATTTTGTTGTAATAAACTTTATTGTCATAGTATTGATGCAACAACTATATCTATAGGAATGGCAGTTAATTTGTAACTTGATTATCAAATAATATGCAAAATATTCATAAACTTAGTGACAATGTTTGTTTACCATTTTATGTAATAAAATTCCATGTGGCATTTTAAAATTTATTTTAGAATAAAGAATCGAATTTGAAACCTTCTTCTAATGATTTAGCGAAATTACTGGTTTGATTACTCTGCCAACACGATTACAAAAAGCAGTTATATAATAATTTCATATTTTGAATAATTTATCATTTTTATTATGTTTAAGCATATCTTAGAAATATTTTCTTCATATATTAAAGCAACCTTTATTTGGTCATATTTTTGTGAAAAGATGCCAACTAAGAGATTCACATTTTCAGTATGTCACTGCAATTAATCAAAGTTAATAGAACTGATGAAAGTTAAAGAAAATATATTTAATTTGCATCGTTTTGCAGGTTTATAGTCATTTTGTTGAAAAAAAGTATTATCATTTGTCCATAGTACTAATATAGAACAAATTATATTACTTCAGGAGATACTAATATGTAATATTTTTATTTCAATCATTGTAGGCTTTCGGAAACTACGCTTTTGGATATGACATCGTTGATGGACACGGAGCTAGCAATTCCCGATCAGAAGTAGGCGACGCTCATGGAAACAAGAAGGGATCTTACACTCTCAATGATATCGACGGAAGAGCTAGGAGAGTAGATTACGTAGCCGACGGACATGGTTTCAGGGCTGTTGTTAACACCAATGAGCCAGGAACTGCCCACAGTGGTCCAGCAGCAGCTCTCGTAGCTTCTCCCTACGCAGCTCCTCAAGCTCCTGTTGCTGTAGATCATGCTGCTCCACTTGCAGTGGCTCATGCAGCTCCACTTGCTGTAGCTCATGCAGCTCCACTTTCTTATGCCCATAGTGCTCCTCTTGCCCTTTCTCATGGTGCTCCTCTTGCCCTATCCCATGGTGCTCCTCTTTCCCTATCCCATGGTGCTCCTTTTGCTGTTGCCCATTCTGCTCCAGTAGCTTACTCTACATCTTCTGCTGTTAACCATGTGGCTCCACTCGGCGGCCAATTAGCAGCTGCTCCCCTTGTAGCTGGGCACGGTCTTCTGGGTGCTGGTCAATTAGCCTATAGCAACGGAATTGTCGGTCATGGATTGCTTGGTAACAGACTTGGTCGGTACGGTGGACTCGCATACGGTGGTGTGAAATCCATCCATTATTAGAACTTGTCACTCAAAGGAACAAAATTGTACCAAAGCTTTTTATACAAAATAAATTATTTCTGCCATAGTATTCAGTTGTCATGACTTCATTTTGCACGCAATAATTTTAAGCAGAGCTAGAAATAGTTCATTTACAGATCTTGATGTCCGTACACAACAAAATCTTTTATTATCCTGATATTCATGTATTGTTTCCGCTATAAACTGATAGTCAGTTTTTGTAAGAAGATTTCCAATAAACAAATATGATTATCTGCTTGACCACACTTTTTTTGGTATAAAATGGTGTCGTTCAAATGAGGGTAATGTAGTATCAGAACGTGCTACGAATGATTAGTTACTTAAGGATATTGCGCTGAAATTTATAAACAGAGAAGATAATCATAAGAATTATTATTGAAATTCATTCAAAGCTGATCATTAACCATACATCACCTACACCAAACCAACTATTTACAAACCAACACATTAAATTACTTCAAAGTTTTTTATAGAAAGTTTTACCGATTCAGGCACTTTTCTGTTACTTGTTTTATTAGTTTATTTTACGACTAGAATGAAGAACACATTACAAATTTTATGTCATGCAATTTTAACTGAAAATATTCATATTAATTTCATAAGTGACTGAATTGTATCATTAAAATATATATATCCATACTGAAACTGCGTTTATGAGTCACTACATTTATATATTTTTTTAAAGTTGGATATTTAATATTACAATTTATATTCAGCTTCAAACTATATCTGCTTCATAGTAATACCATATGTGCTCATATTTTCGCATGTCATGAAAGTTTTTAAAAAACAAATGAAACGTACATTTATCATAATGTTGTGTTTACTTGTATCAAATATGACTGTACAACAAAATAAAAATTCACTACAGTTAACATATTGGTATTACTATATGTCACACTATAAGTACCTGTGTCTTAGTGTCACACAGGTACTTATAGTGTGACACTAAGACAAAATTTCTCGTATATATAGCTATTAAAACTCTTGGAATTTTTCGAAATAAATTAAACTTTTGCATTTCATTTAGTTTTGGCAGCAATTGAAATTTTTATAAGCAAACTAAACTTTGAGCAAATTTTTTTTAGTATTACGTTTTATCTATGTTTTATAAAAATATTCAATTAGAAACAAAAAACATAAAATTACAATTAATATGAATGGATAGATTCATTTCTTTTCACAATACATGCTTTTAAGCATTTGATTTCAACCATCGTTTTCTTTCCATCAGTACATCCTAACACCATTTTTTCTTCCTTCAGATAAACGTGTTTACGTAAGCATGATCTTTATGGTATAATAGAGAATTGTTTACCGTTAATCCCTGTACAAGTTCCAGTATTTGTTTATTCATAGGAATATATTTTCGACAGTTGAGGGGGGGGGGGGCTACAACAGGAAAATTGGGAAACACGTTACCATGGAAATGACCTCCGAATGTATGTTCCTCAAAACGAAGCACTATTTGGTTTGTATATTTTGAAAACATTATTAAATAATTTAAGTGTTTCTCTTACATTATTATAATTATTACCAATTTCTGTAAGAGTAATTATTGAATTGTTCTTTATAAAAAGGGATCAATTTCGAAGATATTTCAAGTTATTTCATTTCAACCCCTCCGCATTTCAATATTGCTTTAGCTAGCTCACAAAATCTGCATTAACAATGAATGATACTTCGCAAACACAAATACTTTCTTTTCTGGATTTATCATGACCGCGATATCTGGCTTCAATAACTTGGTCTATACCAAGGACATTCAGGCATTTCCATCTGACCGTATAATCTGCATTCTACATTCGAATGAGGTAACTTGGAAGAAAATTGGGGAAAATGCATAACAGGAACACATAGCTCTTAAATATCAACAATAAAAAATTAAAAACTAAACTAGTGTCAAACTTATGAATAGGTCTTCACTAGCCGAGGATCATTATGTGGGATTATATCAATAGACAATTCACAAATGCAAAATTATAAACTAGAAGACAACTTTTTGTTTTCTATTGTGCATATTAAGAAGGTGGGTGTTCCTGTTATTCGATTCACAGGTACTTACAGTTAGGTTTTGTGTGGTATTTATTATGTAGGAATTTATTTTTTGTAAACGGAACTCAAATTCAGTTGTTTTACTGCAACCTACGAACTCTGCCGTGTACCATGATATTCTAGAATAATAAGCCTCATCATCAGTGCATATGAAAAAGATTGATGTCACTTCAAAAAAGATCTTGACACATTTTAAGGCGTATGTATTGTAAAATTAGGTCATTTCGACTGATTTCCTCTGATACGTGAACCTAAGCCAAGCATGGCTAATATAAAGACAGTTCTCCAAGCACACTCACTAGAAGAATTTGATGTACGATTCATCCCTCCTCATTCATTTTCAATTTTCTGATGTTCTTAAAAGCAGCAGTCTACACAAACCGCACTCTCTTTCTGAACAGTACTCTCCTTTTTCTGTTATTCATCTGAAAGCCTCAGAGTTTATCGTAAGTTGTTCATTGAATCTGAAACTTATTGTAGTTGTCTACTAACTATGGTGACCGATAACATGGAGATAACAATAAATTACATGGAAAAATAAAAACAATTCTTAATCTAAAAAAAAACCAAGTGTTGCAATAACAGAAAAGCTGAGATTATAAAGGTCCCAGCAAATTTTATAATCTCAGCTTTTCTGTTTTATATAAACATCCTTCATTTGATTTTCAATAACATCAGGTGCAATTAAAAATTAACAATCTGAAAAAATAGAGAATTGCAAGGAAAAAATGGGCAAACGTGGTTACTTTCACTAGAAATTCTTAAAAGAAAATCCAATGTTCAAACTTACGAAAGTTTAAGGCAGATTACATTAAAGTCTTATTTTAATGCTTTTCATTTGTTTTATACATACACACACACTATATATATATATATATATATATATATATATATATATATATATAAGAAAGAGAGAGAATCGTATAGATGACGAAGCTTTTCTTTTATCATATTGGAGAGAACGTATCTAAAGTGCAAAAGGTTTTGATCCAGGAGTTTCAAAATAATTAGGATTGTAAAAATTAACTTCACTCGTATCAAACATCATAATTCTGTTAAATTTTGATTGTGGAATATTGACGCGTACTTACATAGGACTGCTTTTAATTATCTTCTATATTTATTACTTTTCAATTTAATCTAAATTTTACTTACATGTCAAGTTTTAAAACGAGGAACCACTTTTTTTTATTTCTGCATTATTTTTAAAGCCAAAAACTAAATATTAAAAAAAAATATTTAAGTACGAACCGAAACTGTATTTTCTTTCAGAATTCCCACGGGTGTAAACAAATTGTATGAAACGTTTAATTTATATTTCACAAAAATTTAAAAAGTTATATTTCATAGATTAATACATATTATATCTGTCATAGGATACAGTAAATATTTAAAAATTCTCAAATTGTATAATTTTAAAATGACACAATGCTGCCCATCTCTACAATAAATATGTTGATAATGAAGAAATAGTGATAAGTAATTAGGTCTTTTATCAAAAGAAGTGCCACCCCATTTTTAGCGGTTCACTTCTACTCAACCTGAGGCCTTTTGTTACTTTCGAAACAAATGTCACTCACCAAAGTGTTTCCTGACGATTACACACAGACTGCAAATTTTATGGCAGAGCTTTAAAACTCAAATTTAGTAATGATATATTCTTGTAAATATAATCTTGATTTTGTTAAAAATATCACAGGAAGACCTAAAACGTAATTTAATTTATTTCTGTTCGCTGCATCAAACGAATTTTATTTTATTTTAATAGATTTGTTGCAGATTAGAGAAAGATAATTAGCAATTTAGTGAAAATTTGGCATCTTTTAATTTACTATATAGCTCGGAAATAATTCATGTTTATGGGTGAAGTTTAATAGGATTTATTTCTTTTGTTATCCTGTTAAAATTTATTCAATTTGTATTCTAAATTCATGCACCAATCTGAAATTATTCAAAATGAATGCCAAAGAGTTATTCTTCCCAGTAGCCTCTCTACTGGTTGCAATGTTATTCAAGGACTCTTCAAATTGATAAATATTGCAGAGATAATGAGGTGACAAAAACACTAAATTAAAGGATTAAACATTATCATCAATAAAAATATCATTTATTTAGAAAATATTTATTTCAATTTTTATATTTACAATATACGTAAGGTTATATTAGACGTGCCAAGAGATATGTTTTTCATGTCAATAAAGTCTTGAATTTTATGTTACAAGAGGAATGGGACAGCTATTTAAAGGGAAAACTAACAAGTTTAAAATAAATGCCTTTTTTTATTTTTTCCAAACTATAATTACAATTTTATGGTATTTTTAAACATAAGAAAAAAATTAAATTGCGACTTAAAACTCAACGATGCTGCAAGAAACAAATAAAATGTTGAAGCTCAAATTAATGACACAGTCGAAAATAAATTTAAAAAATTAAAAATTTTAACATTATGTTTAAAACGACGTTTAAACGATGTATAAACATATAGATTATTTTTCATAGTGTAATCATGGGTATTTACAAAATTAACGAGTTTAAAATTTAGCAAAAATATGTTCTTATTAGCAAACAGTATAGAATGAACACTTCAAAGAACCCACCAACTTATTTCTGCATTTATTTGTACTCCTAAGAACATATCAAATATCATCAGATTATATACTTTCATTCGTCTAAAACTTTCAGCTTGAAAATGAAATATTATATAAAATCTTTGAAAATTATTTTTCTTTTCATGGAGTAAATTCCTTTATTTAAAAAACTATATTATAATCTCTATATTACATCCATTAATCAATTACTCTTTATAGATAAGTTTGCAAGTGGGTACTTGAGGTGCCTAAAATTTGATCGATAAAACAAAACCATTCCCACTTGAAATAAGTGTAATAACGAGAAGGTCACTCCTAGTTACATCTTAACTTGCGTAAATGTATCTAGGGAGGACTTTTTTTATAGACCCCCGACTATTAATTGACCTAATGAAAATATATGAACTAATGGACCTGGTCTAACGCTGCTAGACCAGGAGGGAGTAGAAACAACAACAACAACAACATGATAAGACTTACATCATGATAACACATGATAAATAATACCGACAAATTGAAGAATGTTTCTTTAGTGTTTCATCAATGCAATTTTATAATTCTTGCTCTTATAATTAACTGACATGCTTAGTAAAATTCAACGGGAAAGATAACAAAAAATAAATTATGTTAATGTTTAACAGAACAGGATTAAATTTAATAAATTCTGATAGATGTAGTTAGGTAGGTTTGAGTTTATTGGCGCAAGGTATAAACTGACAGGGACATGCTGTGCCAGGAACATGGTAAATTCTGATAGAAGATCATTGCTATATAAAGCACAAGTCTTTGAAATTAATTTCTTTTAGAAACAATTTTATAACATTTGACAAATCTCTGAAGCATTTTTTATCAATACACATCAATAAAGCATGAAAATATAAAGTCTTCCTAAAAATGAATAGGCTACTGAAAGAAAACCGGATGTTTTAAAAACATATATATGACAATTAAAATTACACAATGCCACCAACTGACATTTCGGTTAATGGAAACACGCCCTCGTTATGAGTTTATAACCTTCAGCGACATTGTATGAAATAAGAAACGACTTAAAGTTCTTCAACGTTATGTTTTTTCTTGCGCTATATTCTTGTTTTGTACGAGGAAATAGGAGTTTTTCAAGGAGACTCGACAGATATTTCCTAAGTGATATAGATTTTTACTGTTATTATTATTTTTCTTTTGAATATGATTCGGTAACTACTTTCGCCCGTTTACATAATTTGCATATTTCAAAGTACTATATAAAGCAACTATTACGGATACAAAATCACTTCAATATCCAAACTCTAAACTTTCACAATGATCGCTAAGGTAAGTTTCATTTAATAGTAGATCCTCATATATCTTCTCATTTATTTATTATTTATATTTCATTTACATGATTAATTTTTTAGTCGAATTAAATGTTAATTTGTTTAATGGAAAATATCTCATAGCATTCCCTTTACTTTATCTATAGGTTGCTATCCTTTTCGCTACCCTTGTGGCTGTGAACGCTGGAGCTCTTCTTCACGGAGTAGCTCTTGCACACACTGGAAGCAGTGTCAGCTCTAGGCAGCAAGATGTAAGTGAATTTTGTTATTTACCATAACGATAAAGATAAATAGTATTGATATATGGACTATATATAAAGTTATGGGACTATTAATTTTTAATCTTAATCACAAAATGCTATAAGAAAACGGTAATTTCAAGTTTGGTGGAATATCTGTCGTACACGAAGTAATGGTGATTGTTATTTCCCTACCACACCATACAATTAAAAATAAATAAAGAACAATCATTTAATTTATTTCAAAATAGAGAAACGGAACATTATTTTTTCGCTAATTTAGCGAAAAGAAATGTTTATATGTTTTGTGACAAGATTCGAGAGGTATATCTTTAATTTATCATCTTTCATGGGATGACTTCTTAATGTATATAAACCATAATTTATAAAATTCAAGTTTAGAAAAGACGTTAGTTGGAATAAAAACAAGTAAAATATGTATCATTAATTTTTGGAGGCACAAATGCTATGCAAGTTATCAACTTTATAGAAAATCTATTTGATTTGAATCTTTGCTTACTCTCAGAAATGGTATTATAACATGAAGCCGTATTGTTGAATGTTCGCAGAATACATATATGGCAATTTACACCAATTTAAAAAAACAATAATACGCAATATTGATATGTTATACATGTAAATTTTACCAATGCAGGCTCTTGGGAACTATGCTTTTGGATACGACGTTGTTGATGGACACGGAGCTAGCAATTCCCGATCAGAAGTAGGCGACGCTCATGGAAACAGAAAAGGATCATACACCCTCAATGATATCGACGGAAGAGCTAGGAGAGTAGATTACGTAGCTGACGGACATGGTTTCAGGGCTGTTGTCAACACCAATGAGCCAGGAACTGCCCACAGTGCCCCAGCCGCAGCTATCGTAGCCTCTCCATACGCAGCTCCTCAAGCTCCTGTTGCTGTAGCTCCTGCTGCTCCACTTGCCGTAGCTCATGCCGCTCCACTTGCCGTAGCTCATGCCGCTCCACTTGCCGTAACTCATGCCGCTCCATTTTCTTATGCCCATGCTGCTCCCCTTTCTCTTGTCCATGGTGCCCCTCTTGCTGTTGGCTCCGTAGCCGCTGCTCCTCTTCTCGCTGGACACGGACTTCTGGGTGCTGGTCACTTAGCCTATAGCAACGGAATTCTCGGTCATGGATTGCTTGGTCATGGTGGACTCTCGTACGGTGCTGTGAAATCTATCCATTACTAGAACTTGTGACTCTAACAAACAAAATTATACCAAAGCTTTCTATGTAAAATAAATTATTTCTGCCACATGATAAAATTGTCTTGTCCTTATGTTATACGCAAAAGTTATAAAGATACCTAGAACTATTTTATAGTTCTAAATGTCATTATACATAAATTGTTATTTTTAAAAATTTTCTTTCAAAAGTCTACGCTATGAATACAACACTGTTTTCCATGGGAATAGACTTCTGAAACAAAATCATTATTCTTCACTCCTCGACGTAGAGTTATTTGGTATGGTTTTCAGTGTCTCAATAGAACATACTTTCGAGTAAAATTTTTGTATCAATGACTGTTTATATGAGGTTATTACTTATTGGGCTCTGAATTCTATTTATAAAAGGAGTTTTCAACAGAGTTGAGCACCGTTTTTTAAATTCACTAATTTCCTAATTCTCAAGAAATGAAATGTGACTTCTTTTTAATACATGTAACGTTAAAATAAAGCAGTGTATACGTGCATTTCGTTGTTATGTTTTAATGTTCACTACAGTGCATGCAGTTATACTTTTTTAACAAATTAATCTTTATCAATACCTTAGATTCAGTTCAAAGTAGTTTTGTTGATTATATAGAAGGGTAAATAAGCATTCCCCGAAAAAAATCATCAGCTTCTATTACCGTAATGTAGTTTATTCTCATACAAATGACAACTAATGATAACTTTGATGAAAAAATGATATTACTAAAAAGGTTAAGACAAAACTACGTGGTCTTATTTTTATAACAAAATTTGAAATATTTTAATACAATTTGATTTTTTGCATGTGATTAAATTTTTGCAGATGTTCAGATTCTTCTTGACATCTGCAAAAATTTAATTTGAACTTGGAAAATTTTCAAAACACTTATATTTTTCTCTTCTTTGTTGTTTTTATCCCTCGGTTGTTTAATTACTTTTAATTACGTTAACATTTAATTACTTTAATCTATACTTTTTCAAATACACATCCTAGTGACACCAACTGTGTTTCAGATAAACGATGTTTATATTCCCTTGTGGGCTCTTTATTCATAATTTAAAATGAGATTCAGCACACTGGCAGACCATTTACAATTAATTCACGGTCTACTAACAATGCTCGTTTATTAACATAAAACATACTTTCGACACCAGACAGGTATTACAGTGAGAAATATCAGAAATTTGTTGCTACGAAAGTGAACTACAAACATACGTAACTCTAAATGAAGCACTGCTTTTACCAAATTGATTTGTTCTTGCCAAATGCAATAAATTATATCTCAAATTCTTTTCCTGGAATTTAAACTCCTCTGCGTTTCGATTCTTCTGCTGCTTTTGGTATGATGATCTTTTTAGCATTCCCTGATTTTGGCTTTGCCGGTGGTGTGAAGTTAGTAACTTACCATGGATTACACCACAACCAATATCGTCAGAAATTCCGAAAGTTCATTGTTGTTTATCACATTAGCTCCCAAGAAAGTAAAAAAAACTACTATCTATTAAAATGATAATAGTAACGACAAATGCATATTTAATAAATTTGGCGATAACGTACGTACATACATACATACATACATACATATACACGTATATTTGTGTTTAAGCCGGGTATGGGTACGTCAAACATTTTAGCTACGGAAAAAGCCTCCGAGAGTTTTTGTAGGATAGAAAGATAGTCTAAGCACAACAGATGTCGCTCCTGGGGTACTCGGTCTAAATTGTGGCGACAGACTATTTACCAGCAGGGATTCAACCTAGGAAGGTTTTAGCTGCTATGTTAGGCACTGTCTATTGCATTGGATTTCATATAAACACCCATTGCTGTTCACTGAAATTACAATACGAAATTCATGTTAGATTGACCTGAAATTTGCTTGACAGGAAATTTATGATGGGAAATTCTGAAGTGGAAATCCTCAGCTAATTATTCAAATATGTTGAGCGTGCAATACAGGCAGTGAGTCGACGTATATAAAATAAGGCTTTGAGAGCAAATCCCAAACACTGTACCAGTGCATTCGATGGGTACTGTAGTAAGTAAACAAACCTGGTGAGAAAGCTATACATTATTAATGACAGTTGACGGAATTTTTAGGTTTGAAAGATTGATGTTTGTTTGTCTATCGTGATATTCCTGTGCGTGTTGGGTAAACACGCACAGTTTCGAGTACTATGAGACAGTGAACACACGAACTTTTTACTCGCCGTTGTGATATATCTGGACCACATATGCCTTCGTCAGAATGAGTAGACATGCATTTGATGCGCATGACGAATCGTAGAGCGAAATCTTCAATGTTAGCGCAATAGTGGTGGAGAGTAACACATCAAGCGAAGGCTCGTAGCTCATCGTCATCTACAGCGACTTCCTTTAACTGTATCCCTTTACTTCCCCGTACTCTTTAAAGTTGAAATTCTGACCTAAAAATTTGTAGGCACCCTGTTTAGGCCTAAAGGAGTACACAGTTAAAATTCCCTAAAGATTGCACTACCGGTTCGATTTTGTGGGTGTTCCATGACCTGGAACACTGGGAAACTAGCGCTCTGAAAAGTGCGGCTAAACGAGCATTGCGGTGAAACGAACAAAAAAAAAACGCACACACACAAATAAAAACACAGAAAAAAACTTGATTATATATGATTTTAAATAAATATTTACAGTTCCTATATACAAAAGTAGTTCCTATATACAAAAAAAAACATACAAATAATAACACAACAAAACAACTTGATTATATATGATTTTAAATAAATATTTATAATTCCTATGTACAAAAGCAGTTCCTACACATAAAAATATTCACTAACGTATTTTATTTTTGCTTCGTGATATATTTGGAAGAACGTCAGACCCTTCTGAAAACAGCGCAATCCAACATTGCAGGATTTGCAACATTGCAGATCTTCGAGTTTACGAACAGTAAACTCGATGATGCCAGGATGCGACGAACAACGAGGAGTCCGGAGGACGAGATTGCACAGGATTTTGGACATAGGGCTTTTGTTCGAGGTATGTGGTCGAAGTTGAACCAGCTTGGACTGCCTGAGCTGGACGGAGTGGTCGCAAAGAGAGAGACAGTCGTTCTACTGCGCAAACCTCTCTAGTTTCCCACTGTTCCATATCATGGAACACCTTTTGAAAATCTTCCGTTATTGCTATGGTTTCGGTATAGAAAATTTAAAATTTAAAATACATTTAAAATAAAAAAATTTAAACTCAAAAGAGGTCCCACAATGTTTCATAAACAATGAACTCGTTAAACAGGAAAATAAAATCATTTTGTATTCTATTAAAGATAACTTATAAAACTCTTTCAGCAAAAAGAAAACATTAAATGCAGCACTTTATGATTGAATAAGAAAAGATTAAGCAATTATAAAAGACTGTTATAATTTTCCGTTTATTCAATCCCATTATTTCAAAGAAGAGAAATAAAAAAAATATGTCACTAAAAAATTAATTATTCTAAACGGAAAGTTTATTGAAATTTCTTTGAAATGTGTGACGCGTATAATGGTCAAAGTGGATCTACGAAACATTTACTGTTTTGAGAATCAGAGGTTAGCAGACACTTTGGCAGACACTTCATAATGAACGTTTGGCCTTGATCAACATCCACACGCGAAGACAAGAATGCAATACCCTTTAACACAATAGACGTCAAATTTTCATCCACGTTTCCTATATCAATGAAGTTCTGTTTGAGGAAATCTCAGGTCAATCCGACAAGTAATACATATGCTTGAAAGTTTTGCTTATTTTTTTAACCGAAGGTAATGTGGAAATTTTTACTTTAGTCAGCATAATTTGAATATTACGAAGTAGTATATAAAGCAACAAGTTTTGAATTAAAATCAGTTCAGAATCCAAACTCATACGATTCACAATATTCGCTAAGGTAAATCTTTTACAATCCAGTAATAGATTTGTTATTTGTGGTTTTAGAAATTTCACTTATCTGAAAGGATTGTTAACGTTAAATTATAACGTTAATTTTCATTTATACACTGCTGGCCACCCAAATTGCAACACCAAGAAAAACAAGAGATATCACAACAAAATTTATTTTGTATATAACATGTTGACCAAGTATCAAATGATTAAATTTATAGACTTCTGTAAAGTGTGGTTCCTGCTAAAATCAGTAGCCAGAGTAGCCGCCATTGTTGGAGATCACCGCTGCCACACGCCTCGGCATTGATTCAAAGAGACTTTGGATGAGTTCTTGGGGTACAGCAGACCAAGCAGCTTCCACACGTTGCCAGAGTTGATCTGCTGTGGCAGCTGGGGATGGAATCTGGGTCAATCGTAGAGCAACCATGGACCACATGTTTTCTATCGGCGAAATATCCGGAGAGCGAGGCGGCCAGGGAAGCAATTCAATCTGGCGATTGACGAAGAACCGTTGGACAATGCGTGCCACGTGTACAGCACATTAGAGAATATTTTAAATGCTGTGTTCAGTAGTGTGATCCCCCTGTAATAACTACAATTCAATTTGTCTCCTTTTTTAAATATTAGGCAGATAAGTCCATCATCCCATTCAATGGGCATTTGTTCCACTTCCCAAATCCTACAAATAATGGCATGGATTGCCTTGATCTGTTCTGGCACCTTGATTTTTAAAAGCTCGGCTTTTATTCTTACTACAGAATAGTCTTCTGAAAAATAGTCTTGGGGCCCCCAACAGAAGTTTGCCCCAAGCCTCGTAAAGTCTCTGGGCGGCCCTGGACGCAATAGACAATCAATCGATGTAAGTCATTATTCTGATATATTAAAATTTTAATGGGTAGAGAGGACACATGTCTGCTAACATCTACAATAAATTAACAGAGGCTTGGGGTGGTCCCGTGGTACAGCGCCCTGGCTTTCGGTGCTGAGGGTGCTCGGATCGAATACCGGCGTTGCGATACTAAAATACCTCAGTTTGTGTCGTAACTTCGTAGGGGGTACTGCTGGTACACCTATATGGTGCCCCCATTATAAAATGGCCAGCAAACTGCGGTGAATTACGGGCGATTGTCTACACGACAAGTGCCTCTGCTTAAAAAAAAATTAAAATTAACATAGTGAAGAAATGATATCATTTTTTTCACACGATTTGCTGTTAGAGGATTAAATCCATTGAAGCTGAGACATTTAATTACTATAGAGACAAAATGGTGTCACATAATATGAAATTTTCCCCCGCCTCTAAATCACAGACCATAATAATCAGTATGAATATTATTGTCCATTACTTTCCAAGAATGCTTTTCTTGGAAAGTAATGGACCTATTAATGGACCATTATTCGGGCACCTATATGGTGCCCCCATAATAAAATGGCCAGCAAACAGCGGTTAATTATAGGCGAATGTCTACATGACAAGTGCCTCCACTTAAAAAAATATAAAAAACAATTAACAGACAGTGAAGAAATGATAATATAATTTTTTTCGCAAGAGTTTCTGTTAGAGGTTTAAATACATTCATGCTTAGACATTTAATTACTCTAGAGACAAAATGATGTCATTTAACCTTTTCCTTATGGGGTGCGATAGCATGTATGTCCCAGGAATACGAGCCTAAGAATATATATATATATATATATATATATATATATATATATATATATATATATATATATATATATATATATATATATATATATATATATATATATATATATATATATATATATATATATATATATATATATATATATATATATATATATATATAATATATATAAATATATATATATAATATATATATATATATATAATATATATATATATATATAATATATATATATATATAATATATATATATATATATAATATATATATATATATAATATATATATATATATATAATATATATATATAAACCCCCTGAACGGTCGTTCTTACAAAGGGGATATGAAATTTCCCGTTCTAAAGATGGGATCGGAAAAATAGACCCCGTAGGCTAAAGCTTAATATGAAATTTCCCCCGCCTCTAAATCACAGACCATAATAATCAGTATGAATATTATTGTCCATTACTTTACAAGAATGCTTTTCTTGGAAAGTAATGGACCTATTAATGGACCATTATTCGGGCACCTATATGGTGCCCCCATAATAAAATGGCCAGCAAACAGCGGTTAATTATAGGCGAATGTCTACATGACAAGTGCCTCCATTTAAAAAAATATAAAAAAGAATTAACAGACAGTGAAGAAATGATAATATAATTTTTTTCGCACGAGTTTCTGTTGGAGGTTTAAATATATTCATGATTAGACATTGAATTACTCTAGAGACAAAACGATGTCATTGAATATGAAATTTCCTGCGCCTCTAAAACACAGACCATATTAATCACAGTATGAATATTATGGTTCATTACTCTCCAAGAATGCTTTTCTTTCATTCCGAACGCAATTGCTTTTTTCGGAAACTGTTTTAAAGAAAACATTTCCCATTGATTCTAAACAGATATTGTGAGGGCTTGATAGCTTCAGAGTGCACATGATTTTACATTCTGAGAGAAATTGGCAGTAAACAAATTTTAGAGTGAAAGAATTTACTGCATTTACGTTTTCAAACACGAGAACACGTGCAAAAGGAATATGAAAGTATTTCAAGTAGAACTAAAATTTTCCATATAAGGAAGGACTGGGAATAGAATGTTATAAAGCCCATTCATGAACACTTTTATCGAATTTCTATGATATTTTGGCAAACCATGGCTGTTGTGTAAACGGAAGTTTCGGGTTTGGTTTTCGGACAGTTTACATCTTCAAACTTTTAGAAAAAGTTTGACGTGATATGTTATAACATTTAAAATATAGCCTCAGACATGTTCCCGTTTTTGTTTACATATCAATGCAAGAATGATTTCATTGCATTAATGACAAACAAAAGTTAAAGGAAACATCTTTGAATGAAAGTAGTTCACGTAAAATTTTTCCAAAAGTAAATTCATGACGAAATATAAAATTCACGTCTTGAAAGACCTACCCAACATTCAAAACACAGGGAAATTAAATCATTATGTTTTCAATTAAAGATATTTTTTATGAATTATTAATCTCATACAAATTGTTTCCACAAAAATGACATTAAATACAACAATTTATATAATAGGATTGAACGAGAAAAACTATGCAATTAAAATAAATATTTTAAATTTTAAGCTCCTAAAATCATGTTATTTCCCAGATAAAACATGAAAAAAGACATACTACTAAAAAGTAAATTAATCTAAAAGAAATTTATATTATTGAAATTCCTTTGAAATGTGTGACGCATATAATGGTCAAACAGGATCCGGCAAATACCTATTGTTTCAAGAATCAGTAATTCAGAGACTGCATAGTGATTGTTTGCCCTTGATCGACATCCACACGCAAAGACAAGAATGCAATAACCCTTACGACAATTAACGTCATATTTTCATCCCCGCTTGCTATTTAAATCAAATTCTGTTTGAGGAAATATTAGGTCAGTTCGCGACGTAATACATATGGTAGAAAATGTTGTTCATTTTTTTAAACCCGAGGTAATGGGTGACATTTTAAGTCAGTCAGCATAATTTGAATATTTTAAAGTAGTATATAAAGCAACAGGTGTTAATGAAAATCAATCCAGAATCCAAAATCAAACGATTCGCAATGTTCGCTAAGGTAAATACTTTTACTGTTAAGCAATAAATTTCATAATTTTTGGTTACAGAACTTTCATTTATCTAAAAGAGTTGATTAATCTATTTTTTTCAATTAAATACAGCTAAAGAGATTTACCTAAATATATACGTTATTAAAAAAATTTCTTTGTTTACCTTTAGGTAGCTGTTCTATGCGCCACCCTTGTGGCTGTGAACGCTGAATCCTTTCTGCACGGTGTAGCTGTTACACACACCGGAAAAAGCATCAGCTCCAGGCAACAAGATGTAAGTTAATTACATTCATTACAAAAAATAAGAGTTTGTGAATTTTTTTTTATTCTCGCTCTTTTTCTGTCTTTATAGTTATCAATGCAATCAATATGATTGTTAATATATTGTTTAAGTTGTCAGTTTTCTTGACTGTTGCTTTAACTCGCTGCTTCAAGATTTCTTGTTCGGAATTTAGAATCGAATAAAGACACTTAAAATAAAATCAGAAAATTATATTCCTGACAAAAATTTTCACTAGAAATTATTTTTATAATAGATATTGAAAAAGGATTGCTATGAAAATGTATTAATTAATGTGTAAATGGATTAAATCGGTCTAACGCTTTAGGAATTAAATTGTATTCATTTTGAAATATTTTGATGTAAATAATATACTATATATATATATATATATATATATATATACATTTTGGTTTTAAATGTAGATTGAAATATATTTTGCTTTTCACATATCGTTAGACAGTTGACTAAAGGATTAGAAATCAAAAATATCTCAAGAAGAAGCAATTACCTGTATTTTGTCACACTCGTGTATAACGAAAATTTCTAAAAATTATATCATTTATTTATGTGCCATAATCTGAAGAAAGTATAGAAAATATTTTATATTTAAAAATGTTTTAACATGATATTTTAATAGGTGGTTTGGTGTCATTTCATAGTCATCTGAAGAATTTCTTAACACTCAACATTTATAAAATGATAAATTGTATTGTATTTGTTGTTTAATATATTTTCAACCGTAAAGGATACAGTAAGAACACGGTAACAAACATTTCAACCTTCAATGTATTGCAGGCGTTTGGCAACTATGCTTTCGGGTACGACATTGTTAGTGGACATGGAGCTAGCAACTCCCGATTAGAAGTTGGCAATGCTCATGGAAACATGAAGGGATCTTACACCCTCAATGATATCGACGGAAGAGCTAGGAGAGTAGATTATGTAGCTGACGGACATGGATTCAGAGCTGTTGTTAACACCAATGAACCAGGAACTGCCCACAGTGCCCCAGCCGCAGCTCTCGTAGCCTCTCCATACGCAGCTCCTCAAGCTCCTGTTGCTGTAGCTCATGCTGCTCCATTTGCCGCAGCTCATGCCAACCCCCTTTCTTATGTTCATGCTGCTCCTCTTGATCTTGCCCATGGTGCTATTCTTACTGTTGGCCACGTAGCCGCTGCTCCTCTTCTTGATGGATATGGACTTCTAGATGCTGGTCACTTAGCCTATAGCAACGGAATCGTCGATGAGGGATTGATTGGTCACAGTGGACTCGCTTACGGTGCTGTGAAATCCATCCATTACTAGAACTTGTGACTCTAACAAACAAAACTGTACCAAAGCTTGTAATGTAAAATAAATTATTTTTGTCGTTGGATATAAGTATCTTTTCCTTATGATGCACTTAGTAATTATAAGAAACATAACTACTTTATTTGCAACTCCGAAAACCATTACATAAAATAATATTTCCTAATGAAATTTTTATCAAAAATCTCTTTGAAGCCAATAGGCATTTCACGGGAATAGTCTCGGGAAATAAAAGGAATTATTCTTTACTCCTTGACGTAGTCTTATTTGGTGTCGTTTGTTATGTCTTCATGCACTCTTGTGCCAGAATTCTGCATCACTGACTGCTCATATGAGGATGTTACATATCGGGATCCGCATTTCCTCCATAAATAGAGTTTGCAGCCGAGAGAATCAACATCAAAATTTTATCAAATTTTGGATTTTTAGGATTTTTGTAAATAACTTTACTTCTTTCCTCTAAGGAAGTGTACTGAACTTAAACTGCTTTATAATCTATATTGTTGTTATATAGAAGTGAATACGTACAGCTTCTTATTAAATTTATGTGTTCACCACAAAATTTTATGTAATTATGCGTTTTTGAACAAAAAATTAATAGTAAAGCATTTGAATAAATTCAAGCTATTTCGGTTGATTATGTAGTGTGGAAACGTAAGTTTGCACCCAAAAAATCAGCAGATAGTATTACTACAGTGTAATTCAGGGATGGCGAACCTGTGACCCGCGGGTCACATAGTGACACGCGAAGCAATTTTAGACTATCCGCTAGACCAGTGGTCGGCAAACTCATTTGTCAACAGAGCCAAATTTCAACAGTACAACGACTAAAATTTGTTTTGAGAGCCAAATTTTTTAAACTTAAACTACTTAAACTATATAGGTAGGTGCATTGTTATTAATTTAATTAGGATACTCCAAAGCTGGCTTTTGCTAAAAACGTCCTCAATCTGAATAAGTTACGTTCGCTGAAGTTGACCCCTTCCAACTCTTCCATCCACACTCGTCTTGTATAATTATTTCGTCTATCTCCTTTCGTTCATCCTCTCTGTATGTCCAAACCATCTCAACATACCTTTCTCAATCCTCGACACTACATCTTCTACCACTCCACAGCACTCCCTAATATTAACTTAATAAACTGTACTTAAAGTTTTAAGTCTTAGTTAAACTATAGGTACGTTGAATAAAACTTGATATCATACTTAATATCGATATTATTTATTGATAAAATTAAATTGTAAAGTATCCATAAAATTAAATCATGACAATGAAAAACAAACACTAATATGAACAATGGCTTCGCATCTCTTTGAAAAGTTTGGGTAAGTCAAGTTTGTATGTTGTTTTTTTATTTTAGGCATGATTCGAAGTTCTCATCAATAAGATGACTTCTCAATTTACTCTGGATAAGGTTCATTCTTGAAAATGATTGTTCGTATGAATATTGTAGTGTAATGTTTGACTAAGAGTGCTGGTTTAAGCTAAAATGTTGTGACCCGTGATTCCCCCCCCCCTACCAATCAGAGGATTGGATGCGTGGGTTGAGGGGATCGTCGAGCAGTCAGAAAGAAAGAGTACAGAAGGGTCGCGTCTCTTGAAGGAATCAGAAGTCTGGCGAGATACATGCAGGCTCGTCTCGCCTCCAGTGAATTAATTAAGCTGTAAGCAGATTAGATTGTAGTAGTAAGAGCCGGGATCTGGTAAGATGCTGTAGGCTTGCCCACCTCGTGCTCAGAGTTGTTTGTAATTGTTATATTAATGTTCAACTGTAAATAAATTTATGTTCGTGTCGTTAAGAGAGACTCGTTTTTATACTACCTCATTTGTCCCCATGCCATATAGTAAAAGAACCTAAGTGAACCGGTGAAAGAAAGAGGGTTCACGACAAATATGTAGACCCGAATAAGAAAGAACAGCAAATATTAGTTTTTCCAGCTGATTATATGAGTCAGCAATACTATTCTAGGTGTTAAAAATCATACCTTCCTTCTCCAGATCTTTCAAAGCAGACCACTTGTGCTGTGAACTAAGTTAACATTTGTTTATCTCCAATATTTTTATATCAGAACAAAGGCGTTCAAATTTCGAACTCCACATTTCTTTGTTTTTAAATCCAGTAACTGCATTTCAAAGTTTCTAATCTCAATATTAAAGGGCTAGGTTTGGTTTTGGAGCGCTAGGTCATTTTTTGCTACACGAGGGCTAATTAGACCGGGACCTACAGCTTAAAGCCAATTCCGAACGGCTACAAACGTCCGTGTCAAGATTGGAATTCGAACCCACAGACTCTGGTACCGAGGGCCAGCGCCCTAGCCATTCGGCCATCACCCTGCTTAATATTAAAGGGAGAAAAATTTAATTCTGTTACAGTAGCATTAAGAGGTTTTTAACAGAAGCTAACGTCGCTTTGCTGTTTCTGACTTCCTGAAACCTGTCGAGAAAAGCTTCCCTAATATTTAAAAGTGGTGTTTTGAAATAGCAAATGTCAATACCAGAATTATTTTCTTGGCGATGTTTCAACGGGCTTGGAAAGTGAATCTAAGTTTCTCTATCAAAATCTTAATTAAAAAGAGATAATTTGTTTTTGAATGAAATAACTTCTAACATCGAAAAAATTGTGCATCCTTTCCCCTCTGGTTTACGATTGAGCTGATTTAGATAAGACGTAACGTCCCCCATGAAATAAATTTCTGGATCCACTAATCGTTCGTTAGTCCTGGATAGTGAACACCCTTCTCAAGTAGAAATGCTTTAATTTCTGTTTTTTAAGAAAGCGAAACGTTTCAAAACGTTTCCTCTTGAAAACCAACGTACCTTGTTATGCACGTTGAAGATCTGAGTACTCACTCTCCATTTCAACTAAAAATTCTTTAAATTGGCGATGATTAAGAGCGTCAGCTATAATGGAGTTGATAATCTTAATCACCAATTTCATAACTTTGCAAATTTCTTCTGAAAATGTCTTCGCACAATGCGCATGTAGGTGAATGATGCAATGGTAATGGACTCATCGTAAGTACCTCGTAATTTTTCTCTCAAAGTAGTAACAAACCCGTTTCTTACGCCGGTCATACTTTTCACCCCATCTGTTGAAATTGAGGCAATTTTATCGGGTAGAATATGAAGTTTTTCAATGCACTCAATTACAGCATTTGCTATATCCTCTCCACGTGTTTGACCTTTGAGTGACAATAATTCTAAATGTTCTTCTTTAAACCTGTAGATGAAATAAATCGTAAAAAGTGAAACTAGCGCTGTATCATTTATGTCACAAGACTCTTCAACTGCTATTGATAAGCTAAAACCAATTTAAGATCTTCGACTTGCTGGTTGGTTATATTCGAAGACCATTTTGACTAGTTTAGTGTTTTCTACCGGGAGACGCTCTCAGAGGCAATACATTGTAAAACACGATGCAAAGATACGACTTGACGATACGCGTTGACATTTAATCTTTCTGGAAATGTTTTCTCATTAAGTCGCTTCAGAGCACTCGCCTTAAGATAGAGACACATAAACACCAAGTATGTAAAAATAGAAATAAGAAAACCAGTCATAACGAAGTTTTAATCGCACTGTACGTGCGCTCCCGCACGTGGTATTTTGTGGAAGAGCCACACGCAAGGGGCAAAGAGCCACATGTGGCTCGCGAGCCACGGATTGCCGACCACTGCGCTAGACGATCATGTTTTAACATCAATTTAATTTAACTTTTTCAAGCTTTGATTTTCATTCGTCGGACTGAGAGATCTATAATCTAATTTATACTAGAAATAATTTTTAGAAATTTACTTTTCCCTCTTTTTGCCAAACAGAAGTCTTAAAAACTATTCTTCAGAATTAGCGAATGCAAAAGAAATATTTGACGAAAGATTATCCCAATTTCGTGAAATGGAGAAAACTTTACAGTTTGTCATTTTATCACACAAACTTGAATTTGAAGATCTTAAATTATCCTCTTTCGATTGGCTTCAAATTGATAACTTAGAAACGGAAATGGTTGAATTTCAAAACAGTGTTATATAGACGAATAAATTTTCAAAACTAAACGTAAACTTAGAAGAAAAAATTACAAGATCTGGAAAATTGTGACGAATATATTTCAACAACAAGCACTGAAAATATTATTTTAACTGACTGGAACTCGTTGCCTAATTCGCTAATGTCGATGAAAAACTTAGCAAGAGCTCCTTTGACAATGTTTGGATCAACATAACTTTGCTAAAAGTTGTTTTCGACACGAAATTTTATTAAAAGTAAGAATAGAAATTGCCTTGGCATCAACTTGTCCGCTGCGTGCGTACGATTAAAAGTTACAAATATCGAACCACGTATAAGTAAATTATCGCCCGAAAGACAACAACAAGTGTCACATTAAGTTCGAGAATTCTGTACTTATTTTCTTCCTGATATTGATAGTTTAAAAAAAAACTATAATAAAAAGTTAAATTTGTTTTTGTTTTGAACATCTATCGTATAATTTTTTGAATATTCGGAGGTCTTCCAAAGGCCGGAAAAAAATTTAAGTGACACGCGATGTCAATTTCTACGGTCTCAAGACATTTTTTGACAAGCGTTAGAAAAAGGTTCGCCATCCCTGATGTAGTTTATTCTCATGCAAAATGTGACAAATAATAAAATGTGTAATAAAAAGTGAAATTACTAAGACGCAGCTATGTTATCAGTTTTTTACAAAACTTGAAATGTTTCAATGCATTTTGGGTTTTTTGAGCTTCGATTTAAATTTTGCACAAATTTAGGTTCTTTGTTGCAGAATAAAATTTCCAAAAGTCTTATAATTTCGTCGTCTTTATTTTTTTTATCCCTGGGCTCTCGTAGTTGAAATGATATTCATGCAGACACTGTACCTACTATAAGTTAACTCTAAGGTGAATTAATGGTTCCAGGGCTTCCTTGAACAGCGTAAGATATTTTAATTTGCTTTACCAACTAATTTTACCCTATACAGCATTCTGGTACCAATACTTTTGCTGATCAATGATGGTTACATACCTATGTGCGGACCTTATTATGTAATATATAACGAGATCTATCGCACTGACTTTTACAATTAATTCACGATCTACACATATTGCTCATTTACTCGGTTAAAACATATTTCCGACAGCAGATAATGATTACATTGGGACATCTCAGGATTTGTAGTTTTGTAACTGACTCCTAAACATATGTAGCTTCAAAACAGCTCTGATATATGGTTTTCATTCTTTAGAAACAATATGAATTCCCTTACATTATTTAAAATTACAAACAATTTTCGACTCAGTAACCATTAATTTACTTTTAGAAAAACGTGATAAATTGCATTGAAAATTCATGTTTTGGTATTCAAACTCCTCCGCATTTTATTTTTATTGCCCCTCTTCCTGATACGATCATTAAATTCTGCAGGTTCTCTGATTGTGGCTTTGACGGGGGTGTCGATGGCCTGACTAACCATGAGTTAGGCCACCAGCATTTCCCTCCGGTAATCTGAAAGAGGAATTTTGTTTATCACATCATATCAATTCCCAATATCATTGAAAGATCTTTTGTTTTCAAAACCTTAGTTATTACAAAGAAATATGGTCATTCAATAAATTTTGGAATAGGATTTATACACTCTATAACAAAAAAAAAGATGTACCATGTAGGAGTTGTCCGATTTTAATGAAATTTCGCAGGAAAAGATGTTTTGATCGAACATGCCAATGATTAAAATTTGGTGTGCAATGAATAAATAGCGGGAGCTCCAGAACTGCGCATTCAGTAGGTGTATATAATGAGCGATTCTCAATCTGATGTTTAAAATTTTTGTTGCATTTCGACTGCGGGTATCTTACGTCGCGTCGGTTAACAATACCTCTCCGAAGGATTCGTTCTCATTGCAAACATATTTCAGAGTTTGAAAGACGCGTTTCATCGGATTGAATGAAGCTGGTTGGGTAAATCGAAGAATCGCTTTACATCTGAGTCGAAAAAATGCAGCGATTAGACGATGCTGGCAAGTGTGAGTCAACAATGGCAAATTTAAGTATCAGGACGGTAGCAGTCAACCAATGACCGCAAATGAACGGGAAGACAGAGCGATTGTCAGATCAGTTGTCAAAACACTAGATTCATCGTTATCAGCCATCCGACGTGTGAGCCGCACACAAGTGTCCAACATGACCATTGACAGACAACTGAGAAAGAGAGAGGAATCTACGTTCGCACAGACCGTTAGGCCGCTTACCCCTCACGCCTGTACACCGTCAAGTCCGGTTAAGTAATGCTTAACTCGATCAATTTGGAACTGCGCTGAGTGGGGACCATTGGCGGCTCCATTGGGGGGGGGCAATTCCCCTCCCCCCCAAAAAAAGCCCGGCGTATTTTTTTCTGTAGCCTAAAATTATGTAATCATAGACCTAATACTAAATAAATTTAAATTTAAAATAAGATGATGCCTATTTCTTATATATATATATATATATATATATATAGGGTGTCCAGCGAAGAAGTCCCTGATTTAAAAATTAAAAATCTCGAAAACAAAGATCTGTAGAATGCAACAAACGGTATATTTATCGTGAAAGCTGTAAGAATTTTATATACTAATTTTTGAACTAGCTACAAAAGCTGCTAACAGATGGCACCGTTAGCCAAATTTACTGCAATTTACAGGCGCAGGCATGGATTGGTCTCCATGGACCTGAGTCCTTGTGACTTTTTTTTGTGGAGCACATTAAAAGATACTATCTACAGGACCCATCCCACCACTCTGGATGAGCTTCAGTCGGCGATCTGTTGGGCAGCTGAATCGATTTCTGTTGGGACACAACAGGGTGTGATGGCAAATTTTATTCTTCGTTTGCGCCACCTCCGTACAGCAAAGGGTGGACATTTTGAAAAGTTTGTGATGTAGTGATTGCAAAGACTGCTTGCAAAGAGTACGAGTTTATTTATGCATGCTGATGCGACTTGTATACCGCCATCTGTTAGCAGCTTTTGTAACTATTTCGAAAATTGGTGAATTAAATTCTTACAGCTTTCACGATAAAAATGCCTTTTGTTGCATTCTTCTACAGATCTTTGTTTTCGAGATTTTTAATTTTGAAATCAGGGACTTCTTCGCTGGACACCCTTTATATATATATATATATATATATATATATAATTCTAAGAGCTGACGTTGCCCCCACCCCCCCAAAAAAACTCTCTACTGGAGCGGCCCCTGGTGGGCATGTATAGCCTTTAGTGACTAATCCTGATTCCAACTGTGTCCTGACGACCACCGAAGACGTGTGTGGAGACGTCCAGGGCAGCGTGGGGGATGCTGCCCTTACTATCATACGCCACACGGGCCCATAATAGGGCATTATGGACTGGGATGCCATATTCTTTGATAGGCGGACCCATTTTGTAGTAATTTTGACGCACTTTTAATACAGCGATACGTTGACAACATTCTGCGACCGTTTTGCTTGCCGTATCTCTTGCACCTACCGGTCATACTTTTCAACTAGATCCGTATACGGCACGTGTTACAATGCATTGTCTTCAAGATTGCCGAACACTTCCTTGGACAACTCGGTCTCCTGATCTCTCAACCATAGAGCACATTTGGGACGTGATGGGAATACGATTGCAACTATTTCAGAATGTTACCAATTTTGCCCGATAGTTGGGCATAATTTGGCAAGAAATCGCGTAGGACATCAACCGGGGACTTTATCAGTCTATACCATGCTGGGTGACAGCTTGCATCCAGGCCAGAGGTGGACCAAAGCTGAATAGACTTCCTCACTTTGTAACGATCAAACTGTGGAATAAAACCTTCACTTCATCTGAAATTTTAATCATTTTTTTCTGTACATGTCCGTCCCATCCACCAATTTTGGTCGCAATCGGACAATTTCCTTTTGGTGTGTCGATTTTTTTGTTATATTATGTATGTATATATATATATATATATATATATATATATATATATATATATATAGAGAGAGAGAGAGAGAGAGAGAGAGAGAGAGATAGATAGATAGATAGATAGATAGATAGATAGATAGATAGTTTTTTTTTTCAGAAATATACTTTAGATTACTTGGCACCACTGTTGTTTTATTGAAACCTTAATTCTTTTTGACTTTTCGTTTAGGATTAAGCGGACTTTCGAATTACCAAAGTTCGGATTAGTGGGACTCCACTGCATATATATCTGAAAATTACGGGGAAATTCAAAATTAGACAACAATATAATAAAGTAGGACATAGCAGAATAAAGAGCACGTGTTTATGCTAATGCTAAACTGACACTAACAGTAACAACGCTGTGGCTGTCTGTGAGAAAAGGCGTGTCAACTGAACCCCCTCTCCTCAACACGGTTGCACCTCTCCAACTGTCGAGCACTGTGACGAAGGTTAGAACAACTTACAGTCCACTGTATTATACTAGGCAGCGTTTCGCTCTCTTACCACCCATTTCGTACCGAGATTTGGTTATGTTTAGACAGACCTTATAAACTAAACTGTGTAATTACACGTAATATGTAATATTTATGTAATCACACGTTATTATGTGATTTAAGTTTATTTTAAGAATCGTTTCGCTTAATCCGAAAAGAGTCTGGTTCCAATCATGTCGGATTATCGGGACTCCACTGTATATATGTATATATATATATATATATATATATATATATATATATATATATATATGTATATATATATATATATATATATATATATATATATATATATATATATATATATATCCCATCAACAGGACTGATTGATTGGATTTGATAACCATTCAAGCAGCGAATGCTAACCAAGAGAATATACACAGACAAACAAACACACACACACATATCTTACTATTAACAGCTGAAGGTAAAAAAATGTTAGTTTGTGAGTCAGCAGACACGGGGACGGGCTAATCTCGCGAACCGAGCATAGAAGGATATCGCGACTGGTACCGATGGACGCGGACGAACCTGACGCGTACACTGATACCATCCTGAACTTTTAAAACTTTAAACTTTTTAAATTATTAAATTAAAACCGCCGAACTCAAAAGAAGCGGGCAATAGAGACAACTGTCATTCCGGGTGGGCCAGTTCCTTTCCGTTAAGCAAATTTCCACTATTTTCATGCATGCAAAATTCAACTTTTCGTCCACCAATTGACAAATTTTTTATTTCCATGTGTTCTACAACTCTTCATCTTTAAGGATATACACATTTTTATAAAGTTAAAAATGTTTTTCACTGCAAACGAAGCTTTTTCCCCAAAGCAGTTTTCCAAATTTCACGAAATCGAAAAAAGATTTTGATGGACAAATATTTCGGTTTTCTGCACCTATTAATGTCAATTTTACGATATATCGGCATTTTCTAGATGTTCAGCTTCTAAATTATACCAAATACATTTAATTAAAAAAATGTTATCAGATTAAAAAAGCGTACTTACAAAACTAACTTTTGAAATTTCCCGCGCTGACCTCCATAGTATCTTAATGTAACTTGAATGCCGAGTTCGTAATTTTTCGACCTATTATTTTACTCACTAATAATTCCAGCAAATTCATGAAATTTGTTTCTAATTAAGGAGGAAGTGATGAGGATTCTTCCGCCACCAATTTTGAATTCATCAGAACTGTCTTTCTATTTTTTTAAGCCCTTTTTTCTCCCATGAGATGTAATATTATTATTCGGCCATGTTGCCAAAAGGAAAATAATTAGTTGAGAACGAGTCATTTATTTAATAATTGAAATCCAGAAATAATTTTAAAGTACCAGAAATAACTTTTGCTTTAGGAAATGAGAAGTTAAAATCTTTAGAATTTATTCTAATTCAATGAATTTCTTTTTGGTTTAAAAAGCAAAATTTGATAACGGAAATTTGAAAGAATTATTTCAGAAGCCAAAAACCAAAATTTGAAAAAGAGAATTTTAAATAATTATTTCGTTTTTTAAAAATTCTAATATATTTTTAAAAGTTATTAAACAGTTTTTAATCTTTAAGAAATAAAACAATTTCATTTTAAATCGAAAAAGCAACACATCGGGTTGTCACTCAGCTAGTATATATATATATACACTGTAACAAAAAATGTATGCACCCAGAAGAAATCGAGCTACTATCACGAAAATTTGGCAGGAATGTAGTCTGATAAGAGATATACAAATGATTAAAATTTCTACGTCAATTAGACAAGGGTAAGCGCGCTATGCTCATATGTGATGCGCAGCAGGGAGAGTTTAAAAGCATGATTGCTCGTGCCATAGGATTATTCAAACAAACCTGTTGACTTGTATGGACGGTATTGTGACTAGAGATGCCTCTGAGACGTAACCGGTGACAGTACGACAATTGTCGAACTTTGAGAGGGGGCTTATAGTAGGCCTCAGAGAAGCAGGTTGGTCGAACAGGCGTATCGGCCGCCACCTCGGTCGGAGCGATGTGGTAGTTCCTCGGGCAGTGTCGATTGGATTTTTTCCGACCTCGGGAAAGCTGGAGTACGGCAAACTGGAGGCGTGTGATCTTCAGCGATAAATCCCGATTCAGTATCAATGCTAATGACCAGCGCATACGCGTGTGGTGGCGGCCAGCCCACCGGTCCGACCCGGCATTTGTTGTCGAGAGGCATGCGGTGATTACACAAGGTGTGACAGTATGGGGAGCGATTTGTTGGGACACACGATCACCTATAGTCGATCTTCATCGCACTTTGACGGCACGCAGTTACGTGGACGAGATTTTAACGCCAGTTGTACTGCCTATGCTATCAAGTCGCCCAGGTGCCATTTATCAGCAAGACAACGCTCGGCCACATACTGCGCGACTCTCCCAACAATGTCTTCAAGGATATGACGTACTCCCATGGCCTGCCAGGTCACCAGACCTCTCGCCAATTGAGCACGTCTGGGACGTGCATGGAAGGCAACTTCAGCCGTCACGGAATAGTGGTGAATTAACTTCCCAGTTGTAAAAATTATGATATGATCTTCCGCAGGATGTCAGGTGACCTCATTTATTCCATGCCACGCCGTGTTTCGGTTTGTATAACTGCCAGAGGTGGATTTACTACTTACTGATTTGTAACCTTTTTCATGCCATATCTTCTTAATAAAACGGTCTGTTCTTCTGAAGTTGTAAGGATTTGCTTATCTCCTCCTACACTACTAAGTTCCGTGATAGTTGCTCGTTTCCTTCTGGGTGCATATATTTATTTGTGACAGAGTGTGTGTATATATATATATATATATATATATATATATATATATATATATGTGTGTGTGTGTGTGTGTGTGTGTGCATGTATAGATATATGTATGTATGTATGTATGTTTGTAAGTATATATACTTATTACCTTATTACTACTGCCACTCAGTAATCGTCATAGCATTTATAGTAACTCACACACTAAAAGAAACGCACTCTCTTTATATTTTTTCATTGTTTCCTGTTGTTTGCGAATGACTTAAGTCCTCAAATGTTGTAATACTTTAAATAAGTAAGAAATGTAGACATGAATTTGCGTAAATAGCCTGAAATCGTTTTTCCCGTTTTTTGGCATTTATGCCAAATATTATTTTTTTTAGTTTATTTATCTATTGTTAAAGAAAAGAAATTCAAAGCATTAATGATGCAAGTAAAACATAAATCTAATTACATAAAAAAGGAAAAGAAAGTTTAGATTCTTATATTGCAACTTAAATTTTTTTATCAGTTTAATTTTTTTAAGGCTTTGGAAATTTTGAAACCATTTAAAAGTTGTAGAATAGAAAAAACATGTTAAATTATAAGTGGCATAAGAAATATGTGCAGGTAAATTTTTTATATACTGTTCATGACGTACAACAAATATCTGCTCTTTTCTCAGGGGTAGAAGGAAAACAAAATCAAAATAGTCAGGATTTAAATAAATAGACTTATTTTAATGCCCTTTAAAATTCTCTTACTTAAAGTTTCATCAAGATGGTGTTAAAATTTTCACAGGAGAGAAATAAAAAAAAATATGTTTCTAAAAATTTGTTATTCTAAAAAGAAAGTTTTATTGACATTTCTTTGAAATGTATGACGCGTATAATTGTCAAACTGGATCTGCCAAACATTACTGTTTCAAGAATCGAAGTTCGCAGATACTTTATCATGAATATTCGGCCTTGATCGACATACACAAGGAACTAAAAGAATGCAATAACCTTTAAGGAAAATAACGTCATACTTTCATCCACGCTATTTTAATCAAGTTCTGTTTGGGGAAATATCGGGTCAATTTGTGACGTACGACATATACATGAAAAGTTTGTTTATTATTTTAAACTGAAGGTAATGTGGTAACTTATTACGTCTGTCAGCATAATTTGCATATTTTAAAGTAGTATATAAAACGAGAAGTGTTGAATGAAAAATCAGTTCAGAATCCAAACTCAAAAGATTCAAAATGTTCGCTAAGGTAAATACTTTTTCTATCCAGCAGTACGTTTGATATTTAGGGTTTTAGAAACTTCATTTATCTGAAGTGGTTGATTAATCTAAATTTTATTCACTTAAAAATAAGAGTAAAGTACCTAACTGTATACGTTATTGAAATATTTTTCTTTTTTACCGTTAGGTTGCTATTCTGTGCGTCACCCTTGTGGCTGTGAACGCTGGAGCCCTTCTGCATGGTGCAGCCCTTGCACACACTGGAAGTAGCGTCAGTTCCAGACAACAAGATGTAAGTAATCTCAGTTTATGAAAAAAATTAAAAATTTCTAATTGTATTCCTGTGACTTTTTTTCTGCCTATGTTTGCAAGTTTCTTGCATCTGTAAGCTTTTTTGACTTATGCTTAATGATGCTTATGAAATTAGCTTTAAGAAAATAATCTGAGAACAGCAAACAAAAGTTTTGAAGAAAATATATATCAAAACTGATTACTGTAAAAAACTTCTTTATTAAAAAGTTTTCACTTTTCAGGCATTAAAATGCATTCATTTCGAAATATGTTGATGTGAATATAAATTTGCCATATTAATTTGATATAAAGACAGAATTTTTTTTACTTTTAACATATCGTTAACCATTTAACTATTGCGTTAATCTAAAAATGAATAGTCGCCTTTTTTTAATTTTTCATGTCTGACAGATTCTAATAATTATATCTTTTATTTATGTCGAAAAATTCAAGCAAATTTAAGAAAGGTTCACACTATTATATTCAATTGAGTCATTTCCCGATCCATTTAAGAATTGATAAAACTGAAACTTTATAACATGAAAAGGATTTTTTTTTTACTTTGAAAGCTATTTTAATCCTAAAAGATATCGCAAGGAAATATATATTCATATTTACAACTTTAATGTTCTGCAGGCATTTGGAAACTATGCTTTTGGATACGATATCGTCAATGGTCTTGGAGCTAGCAATTCTCGATCGGAAGTAGGTGACGCTCATGGAAACAAGAAGGGATCTTATACCCTCAATGATATCGACGGAAGAGCTAGGAGAGTAGATTACGTAGCTGACGGACATGGTTTCAGGGCTGTTGTTAACACCAATGAGCCGGGAACCGCCCACAGTGCCCCAGCAGCAGCTCTCATAGCCTCTCCTTACGCAGCTCCTCAAGCTTCTGTTGCTGTAGCTCATGCTGCACCTTTGGCAGTGGCCCATGCCGCTCCACTTGCTTATGCCCACGGTGCGCCACTTGCCGTCGCCCATGCTGCCCCACTTTCTTATGTTCATGGTGCTCCTCTTGCTGTTGCCCACTCTACTCCAGTAGCCTACTCTACATCTTCCGCTGTTAACCATGTGGCACCAGCTGTTGTTGGAGGCGTCGGCCACGTAGCTGCTGCCCCTCTTCTTGCTGGACACGGACTTCTGGGTGCTGGTCATTTAGCCTATAGCAACGGAATCGTCGGTCATGGATTGCTGGGTCAAGGTGAACTCACATACGGTGCTGTGAAATCAATCCATTATTAGAATTTGTGACTCAACAAAATTGTACCAAAGCTTGTAATGTAAAATAAATTATTTCTGCCATACCATTTATTTGTTATGAATTCATTCTGTGCACAAAAACATTAAGGAGTGCTGTAAATAGTTCATTTTTAGTTCTCGGTGTTAGTACCAGCAAAATAATCTTTCTGTCATTTCATTTAACAGACTTCTTGTCATGTTGTGAATAATATTTACAAGGAAAATTATTTCATTCAAATATTCTGAGTAACCGAAAAACATAGAAAAATCTTCGTTAGAAAAAACTTTAAAAGTTAGAGACACATGAGGAAAAATATTTTAATTAGTAAAACTTCCAAAACTCAACAACTGGAAACAAATTCTGTACATCTGTTCGTTGGGATCCTGGTGGATGACAATGAATTTTGGAATTATATTCAATGTTTTATGATGATAAAGGTTTAGTGATATTGTGGGCGGTACATTTAAATCCTTTCGAGAATGTGCAAATTAGAATTAATAGACAGAACTAAACAAAATCTTTTTTTCCCTCACTCTAAGCAAAGGGATCGTATTGTATCATATTTGTAAATACACATACACACACATATACACACACACACCTACACACACACACACACACACACACACACATATATATATATATATATATATATATATATATATAGGGTGTTGCCGAATTCGACCAACAAATTCAGAGGGCTGATAGTAGGTATCAAGACGAGCAATAATCACATAAGAATGCATGACCGGAAACGCAAACCTGACGCTGGAGGGTGCCGTTTACTTAATCGGACCATACCTCTTTCCAACCTTACTGGATGAAACGAAAATATCGCATTTTTCTGGAGGATGTAGAACATTCAAAAACAAAACAGAATCACATAGGAACGTATGACCGGAAACACAAACTGGGGTGCTAGAGGATAAACAAAGATGCAGAAATGTTGGCTTTTTCATTCTTGCATCTTTGTTTATTCTCTCATTGATCAGGTTTGCGTTTCCGGTCATATATTCCTATGTGATTCTGTTTTGTTTTTGAGTTTTCTACCTCTCCCATTAAAATGCGATATTTCCGGCCATCCAGTGGGGTTGATAAGAGGTACGGTCCGGTTAAGTAAACAGCGCCCTCCAGCGTCAGGTTTGTGTTTCTTGTCATACATTCCTATGTGATTATTGTTCGTCTTGATGTTCACTATCACCCCTCTGAATTTGTCGGTCGAAATCGGCAACACCCTGTATATATATATATATGTGTGTGTGTGTGTGTGTGTGTGTGTGTGTGTCGGATATTTCATGAGCACTCATTAGTTTCCGTTGAAAGCAAGTCGTGAGTACATTATAAAACAGAATTCAAATTCAACAAAGAAAATATAAAAAACATCTGGACAAAGAAGTATTCTGACGTTTAATCTACAGTATATTAAAAGTATACGGAAATTTTGATTTCTTAGATAAAGATTCCTCCAGTAGCAGAAGTCTTGATGAATGAAATCTCTTTGGATCGACTTCTTAAATTATTTTTTCACTGTGTAGATTATTTGGGCCATTTCTAGAAAGATTTCAAACTTCATGCTACACAGACTAAGCGTGAATAGAATACAACAGAGAGTATAATAGCAAACAAAAAATCAATTATCTTTTCAGTTTCTTCAATGATCTGGAAAAAGTTATTGAAGAGTAAATTGCTCTATTATCTGTAGATAGGAACTTGCTGAATGAAATCATTTCTAAAGGCAATCAAATTCATTGTTATTCATTTCTCCTTGTAAAATAAGTTGTTTTTTTCTTATTTTACAAGAAGAAATTCTCATTTTATTATAGTATTTGTTCCCGTGAGTATTATAGAAGAAAACATTCGTTCATTAGTATAAATAATTGGATCTTTCTAATAAAACACAAGAAGAAAAATCACCCCAAAGAGGATATTTCTTCTTTATTAGTAGGATTCACACTTCATAACGGACATGAGTGTTACTAAAATGAATAAGATGGAAATCCTAAGGCGTGAATGAAATACCAATTTGTGTAACATTTTAGAAAGTAGAATTTTTCCTGAGCGGTGCCGCTTAAACTTTTCCCAAACTTGTGTTTTCCCTATCATTTGTCGTCTCTCTATTCTAAAAAAAGTAACTCCCGTTGCCGCTGTCAAAAGCTAGTCACGCTATCTCCACCGAAACCGCTGGGGGTATGGGGTCGAGAGCGATACCAATGGATGCAGAAAAATGGGGGGACCAAAGTAAGACATGTCTCATTTTCATCGGACTTTATGGGGTTTTTTTATTTTATGTTTTGTGGGAAAATATTCCCTTTTTCATCTTTAGATTACGATAACTCGCCAAAAAATGGTCGTAGAATTTTGATCTTTTTACAATCTAAGACTACAGACATTTCTTTTTTAAACTAGACCTCATTTGTTTAAAAATACTTTAAAACAGACTAATATTTTCATCAAAAAATTAAACCCAGTTTTTCAATAAATATCGTCCCCTATGTGGATGTAATATCGATGCTCCTCGAGTTTTTATCTTACATAGAAAATATATACATCATCTAGAAGCTAAAAGCTTTTTTATTCATATAAACCTCCTTTCAAGTCTATATCTTAAATTTTTGATTTTTAATTGAATTTTAAAGCTGATAATTCAACAGTGATGTAACGCCCTTCGCATTAAGGGTGACAACAGTAAATGGATGGCAGCTGTTACATTGCCCGAGAATCACCCCTATGTATCTCGCTATTAGCCCTAAGAGAGGAGCTAGGGTAGCGAGCCTAGGGGCGAAGCCCCTAGTGTTCTAAATATAAACTCTCTTTTTGGGGCAAAAATTCAGAAACTATGTTATAACTTCAAAATTAATAAGTTAATATTTTTAATGGGCGTGATTTATCAAATGCTCTGCTTTAAATAAAATATCACTAAGCATTTTATTTATAGCTATAGCAAATGTCACAGAAATTCAGTTTAGCAAGTATAATTTCTAAAATATTACGTCTTCTGAGTTGAAACAGTGATCTCTGATTTTCTTAGTTCATAAGGTATATGCGTGTATATATGTATGTATATATATATATATATATATATATATATATATATATATATATATATATATAATGAATTTACTTGTCGTCACAAAATGGCTATATTCGGGAAGAGCTGAACTGGCATTCTCTTTGAGGTGGCGCTTGTGGGCACAAGTAGAATCATTCGCTTCGCTTTCAAATTTTGCAGAAAGGACCAAACAATTTAAGTTTTCGTCTGACGGCACATGGAAATCTTCCATCACGGTGGCAAACGAATGCAGAATTCTAAGGACCAGGAATGCACTGTAAATCCACAAAAAAGGATTTGAAAGGAGATTTTCCCACGGATTACATCCTTGTTGATTCTCTCTTAGAGAATATATTGGTCGACATTAAATGACGATATTCGGGAACAGTTGTACGGGCATTAGGCTTGCGGTGGTATATGGGTTAAATTTTGTAGTCTGGCTTGAGTAGCATCAGATTCAAACCATATCCTCCAGTTGGTGGTAATAATATGTTTATTCATTTGTTCACATTATGGCCATTTAATATTCAAACACTTTTTAACAAATATAAAAGACTTGAAACTATTAACATATTTGCAGAGAGAACGCATATTGAGTAGCTCCACGCATATCTAATCTCAAAGTTCGCAGTTCGAAACTCACACCAGAACACAATGGAAAATTCAGTTTCGATTGCCCTAGTGACTCTGTAGTGCAATACGTGCTCACGATACCCAGGCGCCATAGAGAAAAAAACGTGGGAGTAGTTATACAACGGGAAAGACATTATTAAATGTAGCGAATCATTGGAATAAAATTAAAATTGGTTTGGTGTCATTATTGTAGGATAATCAATATTAGCGTTATTATTACATACATATATATATATATATATATATATATATATATATATATATATAAATATATATATATATATATATATATATATATATATATGTGTGTGTGTGTGTGTGTGTGTGTGTGTTTGTGTGTGTGTAATGGAGTAACATTTTCAACTCCGTACGGTTCAATCTCGTATTTTTCAGTGATGATCCGAGTGAATAAGACGACCTTGATTCCTCAAAAAACAGTTTATTTCCATCTTAAGGGTCTCTAGCTCCATTAACTTAAAGCTACCATTTTACAATTCATCCCACCACGTGACATGCGTCTCTCTTGTTTCGCTCACTCTATCGCTCTGCTTTGTCCCTTTGTTCGGGCGCCCAGTAAGAGACACCACTGACCAAAGCACAATCCGACATAATCCTGCCTCAAAGTTACAAGACATTAAATTGAAAGACGGACAAGTACTGCCATTTCTTGACTTTTATGCTCACAATCTCGTCAATTCTTATTATTTAATCATTATTTCGCACTGTTTTACTTAAATTTAGCCTAATTTAACCTAATTAGATCTAGCTATATCCCTGGCATAACTAACTAACACACATACATACACACACATACACACACACACACACACACACACACACACACACATATATATATATATATATATATATATATATATATATATATATATATATATATATATATATAAATCACAGAGGATAACAAATCTAATAGGAGACTGAGTCGAAATACCTGCATCCTTGTCTTTGAGGTCATTATTAATAGACCATTCCGAACATGTAGATGAATCTCATATAGTAAACTGTATGCCTCGCATACATCGCTACATTCTTTATACAAGCAAGGCATGTTACACTAACGATGCAAGGTGTTGACCATATATTAAGGATATTATTTTCCCCTTACAATGCCAATTCTTTTGGTTTTGCTCATGCACATACGTCATATCTTTAGAGAGGTTTTATCCAATGACTAGATTCCACAATAACGATCGTCTACAAGCAGCGTGATAAGAAACATGCACCTCCAATTTACAAAAACAGAGTATTATTTCATTAAAAGCACTTGTCATGTAAGATAGATATTAACGTTTGTAAGAATTATTATATACTTGTCATGCTAATTTAATTGCACTAATATATATCAAAAGTCCAACAGACATTATATATATATATATATATATATATATATATATATATATATATATATATATATATATATATATATATATATATATATATATATATATATATATATATATATACAGTGGACGCTCGTTAATTCGAACTCAAAGGTTCCCAGAAAAAAGTTCGAATTATCCGATGTTAAGAGAAAATATATAACTTTAAATGTGTATTACTGAAGAAGAAACTCTCCTAGTATGTATAACCCCAGAAAATATATTATACTATGTTATCTAAAGTTAAACATATTAAAAAGCAATACAGACTTACCTTTATCATAAAATGAAGCAGAAGATATGCAGTGTAAAGTAAACTTTTATTAAAAATATGAATTATACTTTGGGGAAAAACTGTAAAATGCTGGATGTTTGGTTCTGTTTATGATGCCTATGCCTACATTGTTCAGCCAGCTTCTCGATTTGAAGTAAACATTTCAATTCATTTTCAGAAGAAGGTTCCATCCGAATAAATGCTTTCAGAGTTTTAATAGAGTCCATTATGGCTGCATTAAAAATATCTTGCGGCAGGTAAGTAGAGAAAAAACGTGGCAGTTTCCTACCGAAATTAGTGCATACGTCTTCGTTTACATCAGAGCTTTGGCCACATACAGTTTGATAAGAAATATTGTGCCTTGACTTAAATCGAGAAAGCCATCCATCACTGCATTTAAAATCTTCAATACCCATTCGACTTGCCAATTCATCAGCCTTTGTCAGCACTAGGGATCCATTTATCGGAAAATTTCGAGATCTAACATCCTGGAACCATAGCAGTAGAGCTTTTTCTAGAATTTCTTGGGACGCATTTCCCATGCGTTTCCTTCCTCTAGCAAATTTTGATTTTTCCCATGAATCTAAAATTGACTCCTTGTTTTTCAAATTAGTTGGCAAGGCATTTTTTTAATTCCATAGTCAGCTGCTAACTTTGTTTTACATTCGCCATTCTCTACTTTCTTTAAAATTTCTACCTTTGTCTCCAAAGTTAGGGTTTTGTACTTTCCACGTGTAGACATCCTGAATTTTTACACGCTTACACCACACAATGAGGAAGAAAAACTAGACCACATTAACTTGTCTGCACTGCAGTTATAACTGACGCAGCTCCCTAGAATCTGTAGAAAAGAATAGTTTTTCTGAAATTCTAAGAAAATAGATCCAAATAAAGGAAAATTGCTTTTTCCGTTTAGCACTAATAAGAAGGACAATATCTACTAACGTTTAGCGGACATGCAATAGTCTAGGAATACAGGCATGTGCCTCTTTACACAGAAAAGAAATTTTGACACACAACATAATAAATACAGTGTGTATTTTCTCCATTAAACGAGGAAAAAGAATTTTTTTGTCAAATTTTTAGTTCGAATTAGCCGAAGAAATAAAAATTTACTTCGAATTAATGAGATATTTTTAACATTAACTCCAATACAAGATTTTTTCGGCCTTTGGATTAGTTCGATTTAACTGAGTTCAAAATATATATATATATATATATATATATATATATATATATATATATATATATATATATATATATATATATATATATATATATATACACACACACACATGTATATGTATATATGTGTGTATATATATATATATATATATATATATATATATATATATATACAGTGGAATCTCGATCTATCGTTTTCGAAGGGACTGACTGAACTAAACAATAGATGCGGGAAAACGATAGATGCGGGAACATACAAAAAAGTATTAACATTCCTTACAGTTTGATATCCCTAAAATATATTTATTCACATACATAAATGCATACATACCTTAGTGTAACTTAAGATAAAATTACAAAGTTGTACTGAAATCCAAGATAATAGTAATAAAAAAAGAAATATACGTAAGTGCACAGGAATTTTGATTCAAATAAAAGTATTTAATCTTCGTTTTTTTTTTTTTTTTTGGCGGTTTTCTCTCCACAAGTAAACAATATTTTATTCTGTAGTGCAAATTGCATTCCTTTCGGTATCGGTTGTTGTGTGAGAGTATAAAGAAGCGTCAGCCGCGAATTGTTTGTAACCTGAACCATTCCATTTCACTGGATTGGGTCCGACATATGACCACCAGGAAGTTCTGCTTCCGGGTGAAACCCTCACCGGCCAGTTTAGAGTGCAGCAATCAGAAACTTTTCACACCCTAGACCAAACACCAGGGCTTCTCCATCCCAAGGCCAAGAGAAAAGCCAGAGGACAGCAGGAACCGCTCAGGTCGGCTGACTGTGAGCCATAGCTGATAAGAACAGAAATGTTGATCAGTCAGAGAATTTGTAATGAGTTTCCTAAAATAGGATACTTCAGGAGCTAAAGAATTAAGGAACACCAACGGCGAACAAATAATGGTAATAGTACGACTCTGCGAAACCTGGCTGAACAGGAGAGAACAAAAATACAATACCGTGCATCTCAAATGTTCTGCTCATTGTTTAATTAGAGCGTCATTCTAGCTCAATCCAGACATTTTTACTTCAGGTTCAGTTATTATGTAAAAACGATCGATTCGATAAATTAATCGTTCGGGGAACGATCGATCGAGATTCCACTGTATGTATATATATATATATATATATATATATATATATATATATATGTGTGTGTGTGTGTGTGTGTGTGTGTGTGTGTGTGTGTGTGTGTGTACGTACATCTGTAATCGCATTAAAAGAACTTTTATCTTGGATACTCATTTAAAAAAACCTAATTTGTTCCGACGTCACTTATTATGAAATTTATCAATTTCGAATACCTACGTTATTACAAGATAAGTGTTTTTCCACATGTGTATTATAACATTTCCTCGGTCCGTTCACAAAAGATCATAGAACTATCAATTATGAATTACATATCACAGCCTAAAAGCAAGGTCAAAATATTCCGCATTTTTAACCTTGCCACACCTCCCTTTCGTGCGTAATACCAAGCCGTGGAAAGTCCGTTACTGAGGCGTTTTGACCTTTGTCAAATCATGAGCTTTAGTTGAATAATGATCGTAATCTGGTGAGCCGCCTAAGAATGACCGTCAAATATGTGACAGAACAACGTTATGTTTGTGAAAAAAAACGATAAAAAGCACAATCTTTTCTTGTTCTAAGGCGGAGTATTTGTTCTCCTGATACAATCAAGAATCTGAGAATAAGTATAAAAGGGGGCCGCAGATCTGGAGGAAAATCATATCGACTGTTGCAGTTGAAGAATAATCATCATGTTCGCTAAGGTAAGCTACCCGTTTACTACATTTAAAGTTAAAATAATATTGTTTTACATTAAATAAAATTTGACCGTGTTTTCAAAGATTAAAAATATGTATTGAACTATGAAGATATTTAATTTAAGTAACGTATACACTTTTCGGTATAACAAACACTTATATGTATGCCAGGTTTTGTTTGTCTATCATGTCTATAGCATTTAGTTTATTTTCTGTGTAGCCTACTAGGCCTATAGCTGAAGCTAAGTGGATCGGACAATACATGATCTTGCTAGAGGCCATTACAGAACATTTTTAATTCTATCCTTTAAAAGGTCCAGTATCTCAAAGGTTTATAAATTTTCCCGTAGTTATTAGAACCACTCAGAGCATATTACGATCTACGAATTTAAGAGTTATTTTATGAATATCGGTATCAGAATATTGTTGTAGTATGTGTTATCAGAAATAAAACACTAGCCTTTCTTATAAGATTTCTCCTATCTATTTTGCAAAATGTAGAGACACTTATAATTAAACTTACGATACTAATATAATATAATTACACATATTAAGTCAATTGATATTATTCAAATAAAATCATTATTCGCTTATCGATAGTAAATGTAGATTAAAATTTTAGTATTAAAATAGAAAGGATTAAATGACGAATATACAAAATCATTAAAATGAGAAAAATTCAGAGTTTGTATAAAAGAGTATTATAAATTGAGTGTTTAAGTCATTAGAATTCCATTATTTTCGTCAAATCTATGATGTTTATTTCTTTATATAGGAAGGATATAATCTTCATATGAAAGTCAGAGTAATTTTTCATAGTCAGAGTAATTATTCACTCGAGTAATTTTTCATAATTTCACGTAATTCCAAAGTCTATACTTTACTAACAGGTTATACTTAAGAAATATGCCAACACAAAAATACATGCATATAATTGATAGTATTGGAATTCATATACCATGTTCAACCATCATTTTATAAATAGATTTAATTTTGGAATCTGTGAATAAAATGTTTATTTTTCAAAGAATGTTTATTTTTTTTCCAGATTGCTATTCTTTGCGCTACCCTCGTAGCTGTCAACGCTGGAGCTCTCCTCCACGGAGCTGCTCTCGTTAACACTGGAAAGAGCGTTTCTTCCAGACATCAAGATGTAAGTATTAAAAACTAAATAAAAGACATACTTCAATCTGTACATAATTCATGTTTCTATTGATTTAATACGGGTACAAGAGAAAAGCTTATTAGTTATTAATTTGATATTCATTTCAATTTCTAATGAAAATATCTCAATAAGAAATTAACCAGACTAGAATAAATTAAGTATTATGACGGATATATCAGCTGTTGAAAATGAATAGTTTCTAAGTACCTCAAAGACGATACGATAAGTTATATTTATCAACTAAATTTTGGTAGCATATTGATTCTCATTTTTATATCATTCTTTCTCAGGCTTTTGGAAACTATGCTTTCGGCTATGATATTGTCGATGGTCATGCCTCCAGCAAATCTCGATCTGAAGTAGGTGATGCCCACGGAAACAAGAATGGAGTTTACAGTTCTCGCATCAACCACGTTGCTCCAGGTCATTTGGCTGTTGCCCACCACGCTGCTCCTATTGCTGTAGCCCATCATGCAGCTCCTCTTGCCGTAGCCCATTATGCAGCTCCTCTTGCCGTAGCTCATCATGCTGCTCCTCTTGCTGTAGCCCATCATGCTGCTCCTCTTGCTGTTGCCCATGCTGCCCCCCTGGCTTATTCTACCTCTTCAGCTATCAAGCATGTAGCTGCTGCCCCTCTTGTAGCTGGACATGGTCTTGTTGGAGCTGGACACTTGGCTTACGGCCATGGAATTGCTGGACATGGACTTGTTGGAGCTGGGCATTTGGCTTACGGCCACGGAATTGCCGGACATGGACTTCTTGCTCACCATTATGGTGGCATCGGTCATGCAGGCCTCAAATCAATTCACTATTAAACTGTTAAGAATATATTGTTCCGGACGAGAGAAATGAATGTTTCACCAAAGTTTTCTATCAAATAAATTATTTTTGTCTTGCAAACTTTTGTGTAATTACTTTAACGCTATGTCATGATGCAAACATGTTTCTCTGACGTCATCTATCAATAATGTATAACAAAATGTGACAGCATTTGCGATGATTTTTAATTCATAAGGATTATACAGATTTAAGTATCAAAATAAGAAATTCCTCTATTACGAAATGAAGCAAACAATGCTGAAAATCTCTTTACTGTTTTCGAATTACATTTCTTACAGTTGCGAAAAGATTTCGAAATTTCACGTAAAATTATCGAATATGAGAGTAAAAACTTCATAAAGGGGTATGATTTACATCCTATTTAAGATCAAACATATTTCTGAAGAGTATGATTGCACACAACTTGTCTTAGTCTTAAAAATATGAGGTCGATATAAGATGAAAAGTTATCAAATATCTAGAGGTCTGTTTGATTCATACCTCAAATTAAATAGTTATAGATAAAATTTGTAATGTATGGAGTAATAAATATAAATATCAAGATATATTAGTAGTAAATCTTACATCATATAAATTTGAATCTAAAAATACAACTTTAATTAGCAATGATGAGAAGAAAGATCTTCTAACGTTTTGGATTGAATCATTTCCAGCAAAGATTGTAATATTTTGCTTTCACTAATAAGTAACCGCTCGGTCTATACGAGCACATAAAAGGTAGGGTCAGATAGTTATTAGATGATATAGATCAATTAATTCCCTTAAGACGTAAATTCGTGTTGATTCGAACAATTTCTCATTATACAAAAAAGAAATTTACTGTAGCGGCAAATTAGGAGAGAGAGTAAAACGAAATAAACATGAGGAATAGAAAGAGAGTTGTACATACACACACATACACACACAGATACATACAAAATTTGTGCGCCAAAATTAAAATAAATTCAAATAATTTCTCCATCGTAGTAAACGCTATGAAAGATTATAATATGTAGGTAGCCTGAAACGCATGGATTAATTTCACAGCTAATCAATTTCACATCCTTAAAATATCTATGAAGTGATCGATAAAATACGTTTAACATTTTATATGACGTCAGTCCTTAGGAAAATTAATATCACCGCAATTGAATCTTCATAAATTTCTATCTGAAGAAAAATTCATAGTTCTATCAGATCATTTAACTCTTTAATTGAAATTTCAGTATTTCTTTGATTTTTATCTAATTGAAGAAAAATTGCTACCATTGAAATTATTCTTTGGTCTTTTATTATGAGGTTTATAGTATGTTAAACAAAATAGGTTGTGTTTCGGGTCGTATGTTGGACTCCCTTGAACAACTATAACCGATTCTTCTATCAGCCACCATATGAGGACATTGCCGTGTGTACTTCAGGTGTACTTTATGTACATTTTAATTTAATGACAAATAATTTTGAGCCTTTAGAGAAGACATCAAATAAAATTATCTTGTGTAAGGTATTCTGCTGGTTGTGTAATAGAGTAACGAAGCAAAACAACCAGTTAGCTTATTGCAATTCAGTTATTTAAAAAAGTGTTCTAATATTAAAATTAGGAAGGGCTCAGTTTCCCTTTTGTAGTATATATACTACACCTTTGTTTTCAGTTTGGATAACTATGAACACGGCAAGGAATCCTGACAACTATATACTACTTCCATCAAATTGAAGAGATCCGTTGAAGGTTGCATATTTTATAATAGCAGTCAAATCTGAAAACTCGAAAACTGAGTGCAAAATATATATTTTCTCTTGTGTAGTGTTTAGCGTTGGAAATTTAATTAAATGTTCTAACTACACATGAAAAGTACAGACTTTAAAGCAATGAATGGCTTTTAACAATATTTATTTAATGTTCTATTAGTCCCTTTTGCCCCAAGAGGAAAAATTAAAGCTATTAACTGGGGTATCTTATGATTTAAGTTATTTCTGGAAGAGTTTAAATTCGTCAGAATGCGTGGAAAGATCATCGATCTCGAAAGATTCTCGTATCTCATAGAATATAGGATTCAGGTAGAATCTAGTAAAATCATAATATAAATATAAGATAACATAAATTAAGATGGTCCATGGCACATAATTCTCAAAAAAAACACACCCTATCATATTCTTAGTGTCTTCGAAAATTCTAATCCCTATTTTCATATCCTTAGTGTCTTGAAATTTTGTCCAGCTTTCCTGAGTTCTGTTTTCATTAAACTGTCATCAGGAGTTTTGAATCAAAAGTAAAAATTTCTGAAATTATATTCCCTAAATTAAATATGATGCGGATAAAAAAAATGTTTTCTTTTCAGAATTACTAAAATTTTGTAAATACAATTTTCATAAATATTAGAAACAATCATTTTGAATCCATTCCAGTACAGAAAATTGAAAATTGTTGAAAGAACAGCTATTAGTTCAGTAAGTATAACCAAAATTAAACAGGGCTTAGATTTTGAAATTTTTAAAGCAAATTTTCAAATAGTACAATTATTTTTTTATAAACAGTATTTTACAAAAAGAATATCATACAACGTGCATAAACAATAAAAATAAAATTTTCTGTCCTCTTAAAAATAAGCATGTATGTTTATGGGATTCATAATCATATAAGAGATTTCCTACATAATTTCACTATATTAAGAAAATGGTATTAACTATTTTGATCATTCTTTACATACAGTAAAAATTTAGAAATAGGGTGATTTCAGGCAATGAGCTACAACTGTTTGCCAGTTCTGTTGTATAGTTTTTGTTTTCATATTCTGTTGCAATTATATATGTTGTTAGCAAACTGTTGAATTAAAAGCAGCTGTTGTATTTATACCAAACTCCAGGTCAGTGAAGACAAGTATCAAAATATTTTCTCAAACAACAGGTTATGTTTTTAACCAAATTGCATACCCTCTTACTTAAATTAAAATGTAGCAACTACAGAACCGTACTTTATTAATACTTAAAACATAACAATAGAATGAAACATAACTATCGAACTAAACATATACTAATCCTTTTTATCTTATAAAAAGATTTATTAGAAAATATTCGGCACAAAATATTCGATAAATATCCCACCAAAGGAATGACAAAATTTCAAAACTTTGAAGGTGATTTTTAATTTTTATGTCTATATATAAATATATACAGTTAGTCCGTGCATATACTATACAGGTGGTTATCAAAATAATGGAAACACTAATAAACATCATGAAAACTTTTATTAATACGGGGCAGGATCACTTTGTCATGTAACACCACATGATTCACCTTGGAATGGGATTATAGAAGTCATAAATAGTGGTTAAGGATATATTATACCATTCTTCAGGGAAAAATCCTGAAAGTTCCTGTAGAGATGCTGTGGTGGATATCGATACCTTTATCTATCTGCTTATACAGATCACAGTGGTTGGATGATTTATAGTCGGGGGGATTGTACAGGGCAAGATAAGATATTTGACTTATTTTTCATGCTTTTCAAACCAATACTTGATAGATTTAGCTGTATATTGCTTGATAGATTTAGCTGTATAGGATGATTTTCACACCGGAGAACGCCATCTCCTGGAAGACGCAATGTTTGCACCATAGGATGGACTAGTGAGCTAAAATTTCGATACAGTCCTTCTCCTTTAATCTCCCTTTTAGGGTCACAATAGGGCCTGAAGAAAACCATGAGATGCCATCCCAAACCCTGATAGATCTACCTCCATGATTGACAGTTGAGATGAGACAGCCCGAATATTACGCTTGTGTAGGTGTTTTCTAGACATACGCACGTCCTGTTGCGAGGAAGAATGTGAACAATGATTCGTCGGACCAAATGCTGTTTTCGACATGTTGCTCGACCAGCATTTGCACTCGTGGCACCATTGTGGACGATACTTTGTATTCACATCTGTTAGAAGTGGCTCGGGAATAACTACTCTTCCGTAAATGCCTTGTTTGTGAAGTTCCCTTCTACCTCTAATGGTTGATACCAGAACATGAAGATGCCGACTGAGCTCTTCGGTCATTTTGGTTGCAGTTGTTTTCTTTCTTCGTGTCATAATTCGCTTCAATACCTCGTCCGTCTCTTTCACTCAGCTCTCCCTTTCGTCTACTATTCTGTTTGGCAAAGGATGTTTTTCCGTGCACTCTGTATGCTATCATGACTTTCGATACTATAGCTCGAAAAACACCGGTAAGCCTGGGGGTTGTAGTAACAAATACTCCAATTTAAACGCGCTCCAACAATTTGTCCTTTTCACAAGCTCTGCAAGGTTTGACATTTTACGCTGTTCCCCCCAAAAGCACGATGCCCTTAGCTTCATTACTGCTACCTGACATTAGAATATTACATACACTATATTATATGAAAAATACCGGTGTCCAACCTTGTTTTTTAAGGAATACGAAGCACATTCATAAACACCACTAATATTGCTAGGTATTTCCATTATTTTGATAACCACCTGTATATATATATATATATATATATATATATATATATATATATATATATATATATATATATATATATATATTTATATATATATATATACTATATATATATATATATATATATATATATATATATATATATATATATATATATAGATAGATAGATAGATAGACAGATATATCATGGATTACCACGAGTTATACCTTACAGTTGTTTTGAAAGAATACAGATACTTCCAAAACAACTAGGATTTTTTGTAAAGCGAAACAAAATGTGAAAAAAGAATTCAAGCTCCACTGTGCATTTCGTTTTATACACTTAATCGTGTTTTTACATGGAAGATGCGTTTCAGACTATGTCGTGTAAAAAAAGACATTGGGTATATGGTAAAATGGTGGATATGTTCAACGACTTGTTTTAGTTTATAAAATAAATAAAAAGTTTAAAAAAATCAATAAATAATTGAAAAATTAAATAGACTTATTTATTTATTTCGACATTCGAGGAAATTGTATGCATCAAACATAAAGAAAATCATATTCTTAACAATGTTAACAAAACATAAAAAATGACAGTCTCTTGAAATTAAAATAAATCAAAGCTTTATTTTAAATTGTAAAAAAAATCACAAATTCGGGAACAATATAAAAATATATATGTATACGATCAAACTCGTTATTATTCGGAATCGTTTTCTAGAATAATTCGTAACCTTTTGTGTTGGGCTGGGGCAGAACCGCTTTCGTCCGATGGAATTTATACAGTAGCTGCATAAGTTTTCGCATTTCAGAAAAAACCTCTGATGACTGGGGTTGGATACTTTTATTCATAAATTCTGCAGTAGATCGTTGTGAACCTGTCTTGGATAGGTCTTTCTAAATTTCATTTCTGAATTCTTGGCATCAATGGAAGTTCCAAGCTGGAAATTGGTAGTTGTCACACATTCTGGCCAAACAGCCTTCCAGCAGATATTTAAGGTAGATTATTCTATTTCATGTGGGTGTATGTGTGGTGTTTTAGTTTATTTAGCATTCTCATTCATTACGTACTTAACTTGGATTAAATATATCCATTTTTACGGCAGGTTCTCATATCAGACGTACGGGAAAAACATGCCAATATTGAGATTAGTATTGTTTCAAAAAGTTATTAAGAAAAGAAGGGCAAATGTTTATTCCATCACTCATCATTTGATACACCTAAAGAATATTTTATAATTTCATTAGGCAGGTCTATTAAATATTAATTTACACTGAAATTCATGCATACCAATCACAACAATTTTAAAATATTGCACTGTATGATAATAAAAGGAATATTACATAAACACTTCTAATAAATAATTATCTGATAAATGATAAATTGTATCTTATACAGATTAACACTTTCCCGAAAAACAAACCTAAAACTTCTCTACTTTAACCTTGACACACCTTTATTCCGTTTGCATACTTCCAGCCTTGCATTAATACTCGAAATACGTTGACCTCCCCAGAATTCAACGTTTTGCTTATCATTGTAATTTTGTTCTTTGCACGAAGATGGCGTCGATTAATTTGCGGAAAAAGAATTGTTCGCCGTAAGAAAAACCAGACTTTCACCTTCTTAAAGACGTTTTAATTATTTTTCCCGCTTTATTTAAGATTCTAGGAATTAGTATGACAGGCCATTCACGAGTGATATACAATTAAATACTCTTATTTCGTACAAAGGATATCATCATGTTCTTTAAGGCGAAGTCATTTATTATATCAGCTTAAAAAGACAATTACAAAAACGTATCCTTCGCTGCCGAGCTAATGATTTGTTAAAATATGTTTAAGAAAAATTAATGAAACCTCTCTAACAGAACAATCTACATCCGCGATATTAAGCACTTCAATACAAATAAGGGCCAAAATGCTTTCAGTAACTTCCTATCCTTTGTAATGTATATCCACTAAAAAAACTTTTGAAAAGTAAAAAAACGCCAAGCTTCAAAACAAAAAGTTATGACTAAAAAATGGTGTGATATCAAATATCCAAGCTTATTAAGTTCTGGTATTTAATTTCGTAATCACGAATTTTTCACATCTAAGTGAAATGGTTAAGCATGACTTGTTGACAGAAACACTTCTTCCCTAGACAAAACTCATCGTAACCTGTTTCTGAAAGTTTTAAATATTTAAGTTTTAAATACATCCTTCTGCAGGCGGAAGACTGATCGGTTCCCCAGAATACAACTAAGTCTTATGCGGGAATCGAACCCACACCCCGGTGTAGCAGGCTGATGTCTTAACCACTTAGCCACTGGGTGACAATCGCAATTCTTCTATGATTAAACGGTTGCGAAAATAGCGTTGCTGCTGAATAATGGTTGCCATTTTGGCGTACTATCGCCCTGAGATGCTAATTTTACAGTTTTATGCTTATTAAAGATAGAAATATTCATTTTTTTAACTGAAACATATAAAAGATTTTAAGTTAGCGAATAACTTATCGAAAAAACAAAGTCTCAATCGAATCTGTTCAATATTAAACTCTATAGGTCTTCTTAAAATTTTGACGAAATAAATCTTGGTGAAAGCTTGATTCTAGCAAAATCCCTAACTTTACAAAAAATCAAAATCTCGGTTAATTTTTAACTTTCAAAGTCCATTTTTATCTCAATTTAAAGTACTCGCTGATAAGATTCTTCTACTATTTGTTTTAATTTTTTACGATGCTTGGTTCATTCAGAATTTTATAATTTACGCACACAACTTTAACATGGGAAGTATAGGAGAGAGAGGTGCAGAGTATATAAGCAGTAAGCGGTCTGATGAACTTTTGTACTTGGCGTGTTTATTCATTTGGCGTTTATTTATTTATTTTTTTTTAGCTTGGCGTTGCAGGTCGCCCGCTCTGCTTCATGTAGACATTGGTTGCTAAGATTTTTTGTGTCGTGGTCCCCTTTGACAATCGAGGAAAAGATATGGGATCCTCATCTGATAATAAACATTCATATAACAAATCGTATCAAGCAAAAAATTTGGAAGCGTGATAAAGCAACAAACAGTGTTAAAATATTCTAATTATATTCGTATTCTAAAATGGGAAGGATATGCTTAAAATAAAATACAAAGGATACTATATAAGAAACCATATAATATATAATCATTATACTTTATTCCATTTTTATGACATTTTGAAATAATTGAGACTGCAAAAAATATATTAAATAATGCTACGAAGAGGAATCAAAATTTAAATTAATCAGTTTTGTTGAATTTTGCAAAAGAAACGCATACGATTAACCGATAACAGCTATTTCTGAACGCAGTAAATTGCAGTATATACAATATACGGAAAAATATCACTAATCAAGCATTTAATCATTTATTTACGGAAAAAATTAATGCCAAAATCTTAGAGAAATAATTGTCATAGTTACACTTTATAAAACACTTTACCCTGTGTCTACTGCACGGTTGAATATTTTCAATTGTTACATTTAACGTATGCATCCATTTTAGTCTCAAATAAAAATTCTGGAAATGGGTGTTTAGCAGACTATACTAGAACCTTCCTCAAAGTGGACGGATCCCATGAAATATATTCATGGATTCCACGTAAAAGGATTTATATTCATTTATAATCATCATATTTCTTATGCCATATAAAGCTTCGATACTCTTCGTTTCACAGAAGCTTTAAGGTACACCTGAATATAAGATATTTTATGGAGTAAAATAAAGTTTTCAAAAGCTACCCCCGTTTGGGAGAAAAAAAAATTAGAGTATTTTGTGGAGCATAAACTTCATATTTTGAATAAATAAATAGGTCCTGTCAATGATTTCTCTTTAGATTTTACAGAAAGTTGAACTGAATGCATTCAGTTGGTTGAAAAATAAGTATAATAAATATTAAATACATTTTTATAGATGCTAAATTTGGAAAATTTACAATATTTAGAGTTTAAATTTATTTAGAATTATCAAAAAAATATACTCAAATTAAATATGCTGAAATTAAATATATTGAAATTAAATATACTCAAATTAAATATACTAAAAATAACTGAATATAACTGATTATACTGAATTAAATAACTGAAAATAACTGTATATAACTGAAAATACTGAATTAAATAACTGAAAATAACTGAAAATAACTGAATATACTGAATTAAATATACTCAATTAAATATACTCAAATTAAATATACTCAAATTTATGAACTAATCATAGCGATAAAGCCTTACAGGATGTAATATTGGGTTAAGTGAAGGTTATAATTAAGTACATAAAAAATTTAGGAATTATGAATCGAATTTAAAACAGAAGCTATAAAGCTTTAGATTAAGACTTTAGACGTCTTGTATATAGGTTTAAATAAATTCGTAACGGCATTCAAAATTAAATTTTTTTCATGCGCTCATATATAGATACGAAACTCTGAAAATGATCCTAAAAGCATTATGCTTATAAAGGTAAACTTTGAAGTAGTGGAAAAACACATGAAATAAAAGTACTGGGGATTACGCAGATACTTTAAATTAGATTGAAAATGCATGTAGAATTTTAGTTTGAAGAAATTCCTCTGAGCTTTTACATTATTCCTTTGGGAAGTATACGTGAAATCATTTCAGATTTCATATAATCCATGATACTTTTATGATTATATAAACATAATGATATAATTATAACACTATCGAGGACAGACAGGAAATTGTAGTCTTCATTTTCATGAGGAATGTTTGGATAATATGCTCCATTAAAATAACAAAATATACATGCATCATGCCCTAAATATATTCAAAATATGCTTTAAGATGAACGAAATGTGCATTTGTCTATTTTCTTTAAATGTAAACTTGTTTGGTGCAAAGGTATGCAGGCAAATTTTTTCAAAGGAAATTAAAATTAAGTAATCATTGAAAAAGATTTTTATATACTAAGAATATATATTTTTGCAATACGTCATGATATATTTTTTAAGTGGGTCTTAGTAAAAATTTTGCCTCCGATCATCCATTATGGATTTGAATGCGAAAAAGGTTCATTAGCGTTTATTGATGTTACCAGGCTGTTGTGAGTAACAACAGTTTATACAGTTTTATACAGTTTATACAGTCTGTACTTTCTACATCCCTGATTGTTCTTATTACATCCCCTCTGGTACTATCTTTTTCAATTACTATTGAATTATATACTGATGCTGTTAAACATTCAGTAAATTATTTGTCAAATAACAGCATTCACAACTACCCAAAAATCATATTTACATTTACCATTCAGAAAACTTTATGGGGTAATTGTAAATTGACTCTAGCTTGGTCCTATGTTGTGCATACCTACGCATAACAGATTAACTAGTTGACAGAGAATGTTACATTTACTTTTTTTGTCAAATAACTTTTTTTTCAGTATTACCTGTATTTGTTCTCAAAATAAGTATTTCTTTCGAGTTTTGCAAAACCATTTATCAAACTTTTTTGATAGAAAAAAAATTCAATCACTAATATTAACAGATAACCTCTAACTGGAATTCCAACAACACTCTGCAGTTATGAAGGGAAGTTAAAGAGATAATTCAATGATGATGTAACAAATATGTTATAGATTTTATGTACATCGTGGTAGCGGTGGTCCAACTGGCAAGAGTGACGGTCCACAGATCTGAACGTACCTGATTCGATGCCCGTCACTGCAAATCCACCGCCGTGTTCACTAGTGGTGGCCGGGGCACGTGAAATAGGTCGTGGCTGCAATATCCTCCAAGTTCTCAAATTTACCTCTGGAGGTGCGGGGTCAAGTGTTCTGGTCTAGTCACTTAACTCGGTTCGAAATTACGGGACTGGTCCTTTGGCCTATATGGACTCCGACCCTTGTGGTGCCAGTCAAAACAGGAGCCGCACCTTCACCGCCCATAGCCTTGGGGACTTGACCTGATGTTGCTGTCGATCAAGTGGCATAAGCAACAACAACAACAACAACATGCACATCGTTACATATTCTCGATATGTCTGTTTTCAGAAAATAATGTTCTGTACAGAAATATGTCTATAAATTTACCGGCATGATTAAACTGTGCAATGAGGAATATTTTCAACACTTCAGAATATACAAAGATATGCGAACAATTACATAATACAGTTTCTATTCAATTTTTAAGTGAAATAAAATATTTTCTGCCAGGGGAATTCATAATTTTAAACCATCCTCTGTGTTTGAAAGATATGTCAGGAAATTAAAGATGAATAAACATTAGTAAGCAATTAAAAGAAAGTTTTACCTGGAAAAATTTGCCTAATTGACAAGAAGTTCGTTTTGATTGAGGAAGCGGGACACGATTATACAAAGCGAGGCGCGAAACGTCCGCGGATCTAACCCTGACACACCTCCAATTCCACGCGTTTCTTTGTCCTTCCGTGAAAGTTCTGGATATCCAATGACTTCCTGTAAACTCACCGGCCCACTGGTCTTTACTCGTATCAAAATGACCATCAAATAAGATACGGAGAAATACAGTAAAAAAAGAGCATACTTTCACCTTCTTAAAGGATTTTTGATTTTTTTTCCTGGTAGCATGAAACGACGAGTATAAAAGGCAGTCTCAAATAATGTCGATATCAGTTGAACCGTTTGATCGTGAACAAGTCATCATGTACGCTAAGGTAAGTTGTTCATTTTGATAAGCTTCATATCAAGACATTAATAAAATTTAGTTTATCTGAAAGAAACTATTTTTAAATGTCATATTATTATGCAAAATAGTAACATTAAATTAATTCCATAAAATATTCATCCAGTTAAAAAAATAATAATTTTATAGTCATTTTTATCACACCTAAGAAAAATACAATATATAAATAATTTTATAGGATAAAACTTACATGCTTTACGATATTTAAAGCCTTTATATTCATTTATAATCATCATATCGCATAAAAAGCTTCGATACTTTTCGTTTCACAGAAGTTTTAAGGTGCACCTTAATATACGATATTTTATGGAGTAAAATAAACTTTTTAAAAGCTACCCTCTTTTTGGAGAAAAAAAATTCGAATATTTTGTGGAACATAAAATTCATATTTTGAATAAATAAATAGGTCCTGTCAATGATTTCCCTTTAGATTTTACAAAAAGTTAAACTGTATTCAATCATCTGGTTTAAAAATCAATTATAATAAATATTAAATACATTCTTATAGTTGGTAAATTTGCTAAATTTACAATATTTAGACCTTTAAATTGATTTACAATTATCATAATATTTCAGAGAGCAGAAAATTTATATTCTGAGCTTTTTGTTTAACAATAATTTTATAGTTTATCTTAATGTGCAACATTCAAAATTCAATTTACTGACAGTCACTATATTCCCACGTGGAATATGTATATTTTGATGCCATTACATTTAAATACTAAAAGTGCCATGAAACTTAAATTCAAATTATATTATGCACTTGTCATGAAATAGGTAAATTTGTTTATACTGAAAAGATATCAATTTGTTTTCATTGATGCTTTTATTATGTCACATTTTTTTTAAAACAATTATACGATTTTTACAACAACAGTATTTTTTCACAGGTAGCTATTCTTTTTGCTGTCCTCGTGTCTGTCAATGCCGGAGCTCTTCTTCACGGAGCAGCTCTAGCACATACTGGAAAGAGCATTAGCTCCACTCACCAAGACGTAAGTATCTTTATATCATTATAAAGTATTACAACATGTAAAATATATTATAGTCACCATGTAATATTGTGGTGCTAGATAAATGTTTAGATTATGTAGATATTCGTCATCCGAATAATTATTGAATCAAAGTTTAATGTAATTGGAGCAAAAACATTTGATACCAGTAAATTTATATTCAAGTATTAAAGAGATTTAAATTTTATTTATGCTAATATATACTCATCTTTTATTGAAAATTATATATGAACTGTATTCCTTTCCTTTTGTCCTGTAGGCTCACGGAAATTACGCTTTCGGATATAACGTTCATGGAAATGGAGCCAGTAACTCCCGATCAGAAGTCGGTAATGCTCATGGACTCAAGGAGAGCTCTTACAATTCTCACATCAACCATGCAGCTCCTCTTGCTGTAGCCCATCATGCTGCTCCTCTTGCTGTAGCTCATCACGCAGCTCCTCTTGCTGTAGCCCATCACGCAGCTCCTCTTGCTGTAGCCCATCATGCAGGTCCTCTTGCTGTAGCCCATCATGCTGCTCCTCTTGCTGTAGCCCATCACGCAGCTCCTCTTGCTGTAGCTCATCGTGCAGCTCCTCTTGCTGTAGCCCATCACGCAGCTCCTCTTGCTGTAGCTCATCACGCTGCTCCACTTGCTGTAGCTCATCACGCTGCTCCACTTGCTGTAGCTCATCACGCTGCTCCACTTGCTGTAGCTCATCACGCTGCTCCACTTGCTGTAGCCCATCACGCTGCCCCACTTGCAGTTGCTCACGCTGCTCCTGTGGCTTACTCCACCTCATCTGTAGTTAACCACGCCGCCCCTGTAGTGGTTGGTCATGTCGGAGCATCCACTCTTCACGCCGGACATGGACTTGTTGGAGCCGGTCACTTAAATTACGGTCATGGAATCGCCGGACATGGACTTATTGGAGCCGGTCACTTAAACTATGGTCATGGAATCGCTGGACATGGACATGTTGGAGCCGGTCACCTAAATTACGGTCATGGAATCGCCGGACATGGTCATCTCCTTGCTCATAGTCTGGGTGGTGTTGCTTTGGGAGGCGTGAAGTCAATTCACTACTAAACCATATCATCACTGTATATACGACAGACATTTGAATTTTTCAGAACCGAATGTAAATATATAAAATAAATTATTTTCTGCAAATATTTGGATTGTCTGTATTTGTAATAATGAACGCTACAATAGTTTTGTTTTTTATTAGACTGAAGAACTAAATAGTTTGAGTTATATTTTTGACAAAAAAAAATCCCTTGCGATTAGTGTACGAGAAAAAAAATTCACAAATAAGAAGCGTTGATCTGTCAGAAATACTTATTACAAGAGGGATGTCTCAAGAATTAATACAGAATAAGTAGAATTATAAGGAATCTCAAATTACAAAAACTTAAAATACACAAATTACAAAAACTAATAATACACAAATTACAAAAACTAATAATACACAAATTACAAAGTATTGAAATTTTAGGTTATTTAAGATTTTTGGAATTAGTATAAAATACCATTCAGTAGTGATATACAATTAAATGCACTTATGTACAAAGAATATAATCATATTCTCAAAGGTGATGTCCTTTACTCTATCAGATTAAAAATAAAATAACAAAACTTACCCTTCTAGTCTAAGCTAATGAGAAAAAAATATGTTCAATAAAATATAATAAAATCTCTCCTACAGAGCAATCTACATTTTCAAAACTAAGCACTTCAATGTAAATCAGGGTTTCCCAAAGTGGGCGATACCGCCCCCGGGGGGCGGTGGAATGATCCAGGGGGTGGTAATAGCCTCGGGTGACAACTAGGGGGTGGTAAACGAAATAGGTAGGGGGTGAAAACATAAAGAAAGAAGACGAGACAATTCTAAAACATTCCGCAGAAAGTGGACACAGAGTGTACGGAAGAGCCCTAGCCGGGGAAACAATCATGTATTGTGATACTATTAAGTATCCAGTGATTTAAGTTTCCATTTTTGGTCTACTGAGCATCTTGGGAAGTACTCCTCATTTTGTATTTTGTCCCACTTGTACTTCCATTCTCTATGTGCTGTTGTATTAAACATCAATGCTCGACAGATAGAGTCACATGTTCCATCACTGACAGCTTTTCCTAGGGGTAAGTGTTGATATTTGTCGAGTAATGGATGATTGGCGACAATGGGGTTGAGATCCCGTTCACCCTTACTATCGTTACTTTCTACTCCTCAAGTGACTGCTTGTTAAGAAATCAAATTTTGGTAAATTTCATTAAACTTCTGACCAGATTTAGTTGAACTTGAAAGAGTAACAGCAAACCTTATAATTCCCATTTTTATTCTTTTGAGACACAAGGAATGACATAAAATTTCTTATATGATAACTTAGTAAGTATTACATGTGACGGTGCAGAAGTTCTAAAGGATAGGAAGGAGTAACCGAGGGAGGAATGAATGAGGGATCGATTTTTATTTTTGATAGTTGGGCACTGCACTAATCACAGACTTTTAACTATCAGTTAATGATACTGTTAAATCTGTTTCTGGTACTGATAGATTAAAATCATTTATTGATAAGTTTGTATTGTACAAAGTATCTGGGGAAAAGCTTAGACAACTAAAATAGTGAGCGATGTAGCTGGCTTGGACTAGAACTACTCGAATTTTAAGCACGCGATGGGTTGCATCAAGTTTTCGGACAGTTTCTGCAGTTGGAATAAATATGAGGCTTTGGTGAAACATTTCCAATATGCGAACACTGATTTCTCGAGCGATGCTAAAGAAAGATGTACATGTGAAGGATTAGAAAAGAAACTGCAACAACATAATTTATCATAGATTTAGGACTAATATGTGATGCTCTTCAAGAATTGAGTGAATTAAGCTTGGATTTGCAAGACCGTGATCTTGACTTGTATAAGACGAATGAAAAAATAAAAACTGTAGTACAGGGTTTTGAAGAAAGACAAAAGATTCCTGGATCATACTACAGATATTCTTGCAGAGCGGTCAAAATTTGAAGTTCATGAAAGAGGTTGTAAAAATGACTCTCCCATCAATCCAGAAGAATTTTATGAAACTTTGAAAAATTCATAGGAAAATAGATTTCTTGATAGTGAAAATGTTGAATTAGTACGAGTGGCTAAAATACCGGGTGGACAAAAAGTCCGAATAAACTTTAAAAATTCATAAAAAACGGAAAAATAACCAAAATAAAAAAAGGTTTGCAGGGTTAGCATCGCTAGGTCACGGGATTTGTTTTGAGACAGGAAAAAAATAACTCAAAAAACAGCCGACAGGTGGCTCTGACTTACGCAAGTCAAAGAAAAGATACGCAAATAACGAAAAAATTGCTTCTAAATCGTTTATTATATCAGTAGGTGTTCCACATGACCCCCACCGCAGGGAATAAGGCATTGCAGGCTAGTCACAAATCCAGCAACGGCAGAGTGCAGCAGGTCCGGATGTATACACGATACATCTCGGCGGATCGCGGAACAACGGTGAACTGGTTGTGCAAGCTGGTTGTTGGGTATGAACTGGAGTCCCTGGGTCTTCTTAGACTTTATCTCCAGTCAGCACGATAAAACATCATAACGGTATCTGTCTCAGTGACACTCGAAAATCGAGTTGTATTTAATGCTCAAGAAAATAGCTCTAGACAGCTTACATTAATTCAAAAGGGATTGGGGGAAATTAAAAAGTTAAACAATAAGTTTAACGAAAAATAAAAATAAATTAACAGTAAAATAGAAGAGAGAAAAGAGGGAAAAAATTAATAAATTAATTTAAGTAATTCATTTAAACTGTAAAGTGAAGGGTTAAACAATTAATATAACAGTTATAAGCAGGGAAAAACAAGAAGAAGGGACTAGCCAGAAGTTCCCCGAGCAAATTCGGGGGAGAAATAGTCACAGATAATAGTGAGTGCGTTAAGCATCTTGGCTACGCTATCGCCGGGTTTTCTAAGAGCAGCAGCGACTTTACTGAGAAGCTGCAGAATATCAGGGATGGAAAAGTTTTGGGAAAACTCCTTAATGTACTTAATAATTTCTGTGAAGTCGGAGAGGCTATTGTTATTAGTGATGTGGAATTCAGAAGAAGGGTTAGGTTGAACATTATATTTGGAAATGGGTTTTTGAATGTCGATTTTCTTCCTAGGCGCGGTCCTAGCATAAACTAGTTCCGACGCACTAGGAGTGTTAGTTTGAATGTCTGTATTTGTATCTGTGTTGGTTTCGCCAGAAACCGCAGAGTTACTGTTGTTAGTAGGGAGGATATTTTTATTCCAAGCAGAAGTGCTAGGGATAGGGGCAAGAATGAAGGTGTCGGTTTTATTATTGTAATTACTAGAGTATGTGTTGGTGTTGCTATTGGAATTATTAGTGTTGGTGTCTTTTTTGGCTTTAGAAATGTTTTTAGGATGTCTTGAACATTTGGTGTAGTTGGCTGTGTGTTTTCCACCACAATTAGCGCACTTGAATAGCTCAGGGTTTCCCTTAATGGGACAAACCCTGGCCTGGTGTTTCCCACCACATAATAAGCATTTCGGTGTAAGATTACAAGTAGTGCTCGCATGCCCGAACCGCTGACAGTTGTAGCATTGAGCTGTACCTGAGTTTTTAAACGGGGTAATTCTAATTTTTAAGTAGTTAATACTATTAAGATTGGGAAGATTATCAAGATTGGGTGATGGTTTGAGGGAAATCATAAAAAGGGGAAGTATGGTTTTAGTTTGCTTGTTAGTAAGGTACGCGATTTTAATGGGTACAATGCCTATGTTGGTGAGAGCGTCGTGAATGTCCTGTCTGTCAGTTGTGGCGGGCAGGCCCCTAATTAAAAACTTTTTTGGTCTCTCCGACCTAGGATCCATTACTCTGAAGGGTATATTATTGTTAGTGAGGATTCCCTGAGCATTTTGATAGTTTACAATATCAGTAAAAATTATGTGAATTAAAGAACCGGCCATTTCTGGCTCGGCTTCAGGACAGCTAGTTTTAATGAGGTTAATTAGGCTTTTATAATTAGCCCCCGATTCGAAATAAATATGGTACTTTTTCGTACTTGTAGGTTCGGCAGTGTGAACTGGTTGTGGATTAGGAGTGCACGTTCTTATAACCGTCCCATTTGAGTATTTCCACAGAATTCGCTCGTACCAGCGCCACCTGTCGGCTGTATTTTTTAGTTATTTTTTCCCCGTCTTAAAATCCCGTGAACTAGCGATGTTAATCCTGCAAACATTTTTTTTATTTTGGTTATTCTTCCGGTTTTTATTAATTTTTAAAGTTTATACAGACATTTTACCCACCTAGTACTTGATATGAAATTATGGCCTGGTGACAGTGCATCGCAATTAACATTTGGAGAGAACGAAATGCAATAACTGTCTACTAAATTTAAATTGAATGAGAGAGAAATTGCGTCGATTTTGTCATTATACTTCTGGCCATTAAAATTGCAACACCAGGAAGAAACGCAAATAACAAAACTTTAATTATTGTACGTATACAACATTGTAGGAAGAAAACATGATTAAATTTGCAGGCAATTTGGGGGTATAAAGGGTCCGAAATTAGTACACACAGCTGCTGCTTCTGGCATCTAAAACGGCTCTAACCCGGTTAGGAATTGAGTCGAACTGGGCTTGGATGACAGATATGGGCAAGTCATTAGCGCCCTTTGCACGTAAGCTCTTTCCTTTATATGTTAACTTTTACTTGTATAGAAAAAATTATAACAATAAAGTTGTCTATTGCAATTACGATGAGTCTTATTACGTATTAAAATAAAGATATTATTCCTATATTCAGATATTTCGCAAAAAGAGGAAAACTCCCACAGCACAATGTTAGTTAGGGGAAGACTTCCCACAGTATTAGTTAAACGTTTAGTAATGTTACAGCGTTGGCGCATGCGTTCACCCATTCTTTCCTTTTCTGGTTATTTAACGCGGGCCGTATAAATAGAATTTGAAGGCCGTGCCTGTTAGACATGCTTACATTAGACGATTTGAATAGCTTTATATAAATTTAAAACGCCATTTAAGATTACTATACTTTTTCCCATTATATATATATATATATATATATATATATATATATATATATATATACATACATACATACATACATACATACATACATACATACATACATATATACATACACACTGCTGGCAATTAAAATTGCAACACCATGAAAAGGGGATGATAAAACTTCAGATTCGCATGAAAGGAAGAAGATGCTGGGATATGCAAATGATTAGCATTTAAGCGCAATCAAACGATGCAGGTGGGAGATACGGCATCTAAAACTCTGTGTAAAAGGCAAGTTCCGCAGCAGGTCTCTCATTCAGAAATTGTATTTGTATGTTGGTTGTATGTGAGAAGATCGTGCTAAAAGAGGACAGTTCACCTCTGAGTGGCTTTAAAATGTAAAAAATTAGTGTATTTTTAGAATTTTTTTATGAACTAACTATTGAAGCTATTAACTCAAAATTTTGAAGTCTGCTACTTTAAATATTTTTTTGTTATATAAAAATATTACATCAAGTTAAATAGTTTTAAAATTATTTTTAAGATTTAAAATATAATATCATGTTTTCTTTATTATGGACTTTTGTTGTATCATTGCGCGCAGGATATCTTCAGTATATTTTATTTATTTTAAGAAAATAATATCTTAAATTAAAGGAAATAATCTAAATTTTAATTTGATGAAAAATATTTTGTCTAACTGTATATTTAAAATTAATATTAAAAATGTAATTAGTAAAAAAAAATTTCTTCTAAATTTCAAAATAATTTTATGGGTAAAATCCTTAATTTTTATTATATCAACATAATTTTTCTTCATTTTACAGAAAACCCTATCTTTTTTGATGTCTGAAAATTTCAAGGCGTTTCATGAAAGGGTTCTCAAGATATCATGCGCGCAATGTCAAAAAACCACATTTTGAGATATTTGCATTTAAAGTTGAAATTTTGTTTTTTTCTTTAAAATCTTTATCTAAATATACTCAATCGTAGTTAAATACTTAACTTATACCTGTTAGACCTGAAGACGATGAGAATTTAGTATTATTTAATAGAAATTTTGAAATATGTTCACAAAAATGGCACATTGTTAGGAATATCAACAATTGAAACAAATGAAACAGCTATTGTATCACATACTAAATATCACTAGTAGGGCCAGTTTTCAAATATTCTTCTTAAGTATTAAACATACATAAACATTATTTAAAATATTCAGATATTTTACATATTTTGTTCACATTTTATGGAAAAAAACTGATGACAATCCTTGCACCTTTTTCTCAAGTATATCAATATTTTGTCCACATATTTTGCAGCATAATTGTTCAAAAATATTTCTGCAAAACATACTAATATTGATTTAGCGATAACCCGAGAAACCATTATCAACAGAAATATCTGCGAAAGAAGTGTTTTCAAAATTTTTGATGTAGCTTTGGGAGATGCAATGTCTGCAGTCACATGAGAATCCTTTACACGTGTTACTTACATGTGGAAACTTTCGGGGTTTTTTGGCGTTGTCGGGAAGCACTTTTACGTTCACTCGACATAACTTATAAAATTTCTAATAAATTTAGAACTTTAAATATTATAAATAATTTGAAGCAAATGAAGAAAGAAAATAGTATGGAATGCAGCGATAAGAAACACCAGCACAATTGCGAACGAAATGTAAACAATGTAGCACGAAACTGATTTAGTTCCACTCTTTCTTCTGCTGGGAGAAAAAAAAACCCAAAAATATGAAAATAAGTGGTAGCTAGTGACATGTATATCATGAATGTTGTGACTAATAAATGAAACGCGTTGCGAATAAACGCTAGCCATACAGCTGTATAAACATTGGTTTTAAAGGGCAACTGCGAGGCATTTAAAATGGAAACTTTTTATAGGTTGCGTACATCATTCTTTAATATCTCGCTAAAAAAATTGGCGGACAGAAACGGATTTGGTATCAAATCGTTCAGAATTAAACAAGCTATATTAATAAGTAAAAATTGATATTTTAATTTTTTGATCCATTTTGAGTGAACTGTCCCCTTATGCTGCGCGTATAAGGAGAAACGGCTACGTGTCGAAATTCGATAACAGCAGAATCGTGGCCTATCCAGAGTGCAGTTTATTGTTCCGCGATATTGCTACTCGCATTGGTCGGAATCCAACGACTGTCATACGAATATGGAATCGATGTCTTCAGGAGGATCATATTGAACGCCGTGAAAGATCTCAACCGTCTCCCGCCAATAACACCCATGTTGTCATGTTGTCAGGTCAGCCATGCAGGATCGTACAGCCACATCACGGACCTTGAGTCAGGAAATGGGCTTGTTCGCAGCACGACAAGTATCCGCATGTACAGCGCGACGACGTCTGGAGCAGCACGGACTGTCTGCGCGGTGACCATTATTGCGGCTTCCCTTGACACTCCAGCATAGAGACGCACGGCGACAGTGGTGCGCCCAGCGACAAAACTGTTCACATGAGTGGGCACCACGTCGCTTTTTCAGACCAATCACGGATCTGCGTGCAGCATCACGATGGACGTATCCGTGTCTGGAGACCCCGAGGAGAACGCACGTGCCCTGCTTTCATTCGATGTCGTCATACGGCCCCTGCACCTAGTGTGATGGTATGGGCAGCCATTGGCCACACAACACGAACAGCACCTGTTCACGTTATCTGAAGAGCCAGCGTTACATTTCTCATATCTTAAGGCCGGTGGCTGTGCCCTATCGTCGAGGCCTCGGATACGTCATCTTTCAACAAGATAACGCAAGAAAGCATGTTTCCCGTCATATCCTGACCTACCTCGACACAAAGGGTGTTCGACTAATGCCCTGGCCAGCACGTTCTCCAGATCTCCCACCCACTGAAAACAGCTGGTCACGGGTTGCTGAGAGGCTGGGCCGCCACCGCTCTCCAGCCACTACGATTTATAAAGTGTTGCATAGACTTGAAGCAGCATGCAATGACTTGCCCGTAGCTGCCATCCAAGCCCAGTTCGACTCGAACCATAACTGGTTAAAGCCATTTTAGCTGCCAGAGGTGGCAGCTGTGTGTACTAATTTTGGACTCTGTATACCCCCAAATTGCCTGCAAATTTCATCGTCTTCTTCCTACTAAGCTATATACGTACAATAAGTAAAGTTTTTATTTGATATATATATATATATATATATATATATGGTATCTAGTCTTTTTCCACCTCACCTTTCAATCATTTGTTCGCCTGTACGGCGTCTAGATGTCTACCGATCAAGCGTTGCCACAACTCAAGAGGAGAAACTTTGGCCTCGAATTGGAACGCGCTATGATTTATGATGAGAGCGCTATGAGCGCGGGCAAAGACCGGAAGTGGACACGAGTGAAAGACGGACTCATACTGTTATGTGTATAATACTGAAACGACGGTGTACTGTTTAAAGAAATTGCTTTTAAGATGTGTACCATGAAGACGTAATGTTATATTAACCTTCTTTGCAAATATAAGTATATAATACCTGTGTCATCCATATATATATATATATATATATATATATATATATATATATATATATATATACATTGAAGTGCCACTGAGTTAGGGATAGCAAAGCCTATGCAAATTGTGTAGCGCTGCGCATCATGTATGCGCAAGTGAGGGCGCTGTGGTAACTGCATATATAGCGCGTACTCTGGTTGTTCTGAATTAGTTGTTGGAATTGCCAGTATGGGTAAACTGCCGGATTTAGATGCCTTCGATCGCGGACAAATCGTAGGTGCGCGACGCATGGGCCATTCAATTTCCGAAATCGTCAGACAGATAGGATTTTCAAGGTCGACAGTGTCAAGAGTATACCAAGAATACATGGATCGTGGAAAAAAACTACCATCGGGCAAACTGCAAAGGACAATTAGCCTTGACAGTGCGTGGCCAAACATTAGCTCAAATTACCACCCAGTTTAATGACGGTGCCAGTCGTACAGTCAGTAAACGGACTGTGCAACGCTCGCTTCACCGTATGGGTTTCAACGAACGCATTGGCCGTACTGGCAGGTTGTATGCCTTTAGATCTCAGAGCTGAAATTGACTACAAAATGTTTGAAATATATTACAAGGAACAAGAAATAAAAGTTATGGATATAAATTTTAGCAAAAATAATTGCGAATTGGCAAACAGACCTATAAAACGTGAGACTGATTTATGGACAATAAACTGGACATTTGATTTAATTCCAATTACTGATATTAATTATTACACGGATGGCTCCCGCATGAATGGAAAAACTGGGGCAGGTATTAATAAATATATTAAGGATTTAAAAGTATTGGAAATAAAACAAAGGCTATCTGATAATGCGAGTTCCTTCAGTGCTGAACTGTATGCAATACAACTGGCTATTGAAGATGCTATTGGACAAGGTCATAAAGCAATTGATATTTATTCAGACTCACGTAGTGCGTTACAGGCATTAAATACACTCAGTTTTAAAAGTGAGATGTGGATAACATCAAAAAATTAGTTCAAACTTCGGGACTTAATATCGCACTACATTGGATAAAAGCGCATATTGGGATTGATAAAAATGAAGCAGTTGATCAGACTGCAAAAGAAGCAACTAAATTGGAAGTAATAAATAAAGAAATTAAATGGACTAGAAATCAAATAAAAGCAAAATTATTTGAAATGGCGGAACACGTCTGGCAAGATAGGTGGAACAATACAACTGCTGGAACTAGAGTAAGAGAAATTTTTCCTCAAGTTAAAACTGACAGGCTAAGTGCAGATTTTTACATAAACCAAGCAATCACTGGACATGGGTCATTTGGTAGTTATCAAAGCAGGTTTCACGGAAAAAGTAGCACTTGCTCTTGTGGTGCTGAACAATCGGTGGAGCACTGTATGATAGTATGCAGTCAATTTAATAATATACGCAGAAGCTTACCTACCAATATTGATATCTGGAATAAGAATAGGTTTTATAATGATTATTACTGTAGAAGAGCCATAAGAAAAATAGTTATGGCCCTTATGGCTGTTCATTATCCGATTTCATAGATATTCTATTTCGTTGTGTGTTACACAATTAACATAAGTCCCCCCCCCCAGTTTTTTTTTTTTTTTTTTTTTTTTTTAAAAACGCATAACCGAAAGGTTGGGTCGTTTATATTTGTATCACCGTATGGGTTTCGGGAGCCGTTGACCTACGAGATTACTATTGCTCTATTCTCGCCATCGGGCTGCACGTCTTGCCTGGGCAAGAGAGCACAGAGACTGGAATGTAGAGGACTGGAAACGAGTAGCATGGAGTGATGAGTCTCGATTTCGACTACTTAACGCCGACGGGTGGCTGAGAATATGGCGTCAGGCTCATGAAGCCATGGATCCTGCATGCCTGGCTGAAACTGTACAAGGGCATGGTGGCTCAATCATGGTCTGGGGTGTTTTTTCGTGGCACAGTTTGGGATCTTTGGTGCGTGTACCAACCTCCCTCAATGCAATTCGGTACGTAGAGTTGCTGGGTGATCACCTCCATCCGTTTATGCTGTTCTGTTATCCGCACGGTAATGGAGTTTTCCAGCAAGACAACTGTACCTCTCACAAGTCCCGGTTGGCTACTGGCTGGTTGGATGAGCATTCCTCTGACTTCTCTGTCATTAATTGGCCACCTAGAAGCCCAGACTTAAATCCTATTGAGCATCTTTGGGATGTTTTGGAACAAGGCGTGAAAGGCCATCACACAGCACCAAAGAACCTTACTGAATTATGGACAGCTTTAGCCAATATTTGGCAAGCCATTCCCGTGGAACGTTTCCAGAAACTTGTTGAATCTATGCCTCGTCGTGTGGCAGCCGTTATCAAGGCCAGAGGAGGCCCAACTCGTTACTAGGTATTTATCCCTAATTCAGCGGCACTTCAGTGTATATATATATATTCAAGAATTTTAATAAACGTACTCTTTTGTATTCCCTTTTGACCAACTTCTGACTGATGACGGCTCACCACATGCATACATACATACATACATACACACAAGCATACATAGACACACGCACGCAAGGACGCCCACACTTACATATTTCTAAAACTGTTAATACAACACAATCATTATGTTTATATATGTATTCTTTGAACACAAAGTAATAGAATAGCACATGAAGAACAAGTACTGGGGATGACGCGAATACTCTATGTGAAATTAAAGTGGCATCTACAAAAAAATTCCTCTGAGATATTACATTATTCCTGTGCGAAATAAACGTCAATTCATTTCAAATTTCCCATAATCTATGATCTTTTCATGATTATATAAACATATTGATATAATTTTAAAAATACCTTGTATGAACAAAATATCGAAAATTCTTCAAACTTTTGAGAATATACTCCATTAAAATAGCAAAATATACATTTACTATACACTAAATAGCTTTAAAATATGCTTCAAAACGAAAGAAATATGCTTTGGTTAATTCTAACTAATCATAAATTAAACTTACAACGTGAAAAGATATGCAGATAAATGCTTAAAAAAATTATGCATTAAGTAATATTTGCAAAAGCTTTTCATTAACTGAGAATATTTATTTTTGTAATGCGTCATGCCATATTTTTTAAGTAGAACATAGTGAAGTTCTGCCCTCGATCACTCTTTATATATTTTAATACCAAAAAGACCCACCGAATTCTATCGATATTACGAGGAATTCTCACCAATTTATCTATTTCCGTTATTTGGAACTTATGCTGAACCCTGTTACTGAAGGAAATGAGGATTCTTGGCATCTGATAGAATGGAACGTACAAAGAGATATTCAGTGAACTGGTCATTGGACTGTCTTCAAATGGAAATAATTTGAATTTTCATCCGCGAAAAATTACAAATTTTGCTGAGGTTCTCTGTTGAAGTGGTGCTTTGTTGATATAGTTTTGTGTTGAAATGAAAGTAAAATATTTTTTGTTCCTCTCATAACTATGCATAAGCCTAATAGGCAGTAAAAACATTTCAGGTAGTCTCTTTTAACGAAACTACAGCGGGTTATTAACGTAGGATTACTTATCGTTGCTTACCTCTTTTTTTTTAACAATGGAATTCCTACATACGAAGAGAAGGATGAGTGATAACCCCGTGCAGAATAGGTAGATGATAAGAAAAATATGTTACATATGTCTACTCTGCCACTCTTGATTTATAACTCGCGACGACAGGTTTAGCGATATAAATTTTCCCTTACCATGGACCGTTATGGAGGAACGTAATCCTATGTTAAAACCCCCTCAAATACGTAATTTTACAGGCATTTTTGAAGTTTGATGCATTTATACCCATTAACACAAAACAAAGCATATGTCAAGTATGCAAATGCTTAGGCATATACATTCTCATATGTGAATGTTATATGCATATATGGACATATGCATTTTATATGCCAACCGCTCTGTACTCATGGGTATCAGTACAATTAATATGTTTTTAATATTTGTGTAATCTTAAAATTCTCTTAGTAAATAATGCTCTAGACTTTATAGACTTTACACATTTTACATATACGAAATTCAATAGAGAAAAAGAGCAGTTTGTTTGGTTTTTATCAGTTTTAAACTAAATATAAATTAAATATTTACACAGGAAATAAGGCTTATAAAATTAAATAAATTTTGGGGACTGTCATTTAAAATCATTTTGTAAATTGTGTCACTATATGTCTATACAACAGGAGGTTTCATTGCTATGAGTTTGAAAGTACATAGGGAGAACTGTGAACAGTTTCTTTTATAAATTTTTCTTTGGTATGCTTCAATAGGTTCAGAAAAATTATGCATATTCTCAAAATTTGAGCATTCAGGAAAAAACGCTCTGCCCAGAAATATGTTTCTAAATATACTGGCATAGTAAGACTATACAACGAGAAATAATTTCAGTACTTCAGAATAAATAAACACACGCGAATAATTATGTAATACAGTTTCTATTCAATTTTTAACTGAAATAAAAGATTTTTGGCCCAGGGAATTTATGATGGTCATTGGAAAATATGTACGGAAAATTAAAGTCGAGGTAAAGGTTACTAGAAAATAAAGCTGCTGGTTTTAATTGGAGACATTTACTTAATTAATGATAAGTTCCTTTAGGTGGAGGAAGCGGGACACGATTATACAAAGCGAGGCGCGAAATGTCCGCTGATCTAACCCTGACACACCTCCAATTCCACACGTTTCTTTGTCCTTCCGTGAAAGTTCTGGATATCCAACGACTTCCTGTACACTAAGCGGCACTGCGGTCTTTACCCGTTTCAAAATGACCATAAAAAAAGGTGACGGAGAAATACAATTGAAAAAATGAGCAGCTTTTCACCTTCTTAAACGACTTTTATTTTTTTTTTTCCTGCTAAAATAATACCACAAGAACAAGTATAAAAGGCAGTCTCAAATAAAGTGGACTTCAGTTGAACCGTTCGATTGTAAACAAGTCATAATGTACGCTAAGGTAAGTTGTTCATTTTGATAAGCTTCATATCAAGACATTAATAAAATTTAGTTTATCTAAGATAAACTATTTTTTAATCTCATATTATTTTGCAAAATAGTAATATTAACTTAATTTCATATAAATACTGATCCAATAAAAAAAAAACCTCATTACTAATTGTATCACACTCAAAATAAATGTAAGGCAATAAAAAATTTCTTAGAATACAACTTACATTCTTTAAGATATTTAAAGCATTTACAGTCATTTATAATCACCGTAATATTTCATTATGCTTAAAACGCTTCGATACTCTTTGGCAGAAATTTTAAGGTTCATCATCATGTAAGATATTTTGTAAAGTAGAGTAACATAAACTGATTAGTATTAATGTACAAAAACTATTTTTTATTCTGAAATAAAAATTAGAATATTAATGGGCATAAAATTAATATTTTAAATAGATAGACAGATGCTGTCAATAATTTCACTTCAGATTTTAAAGAGAGGAATTGCATGTATTCGGTTGGATGTAAAATAACTGAAATGAATATTAATAAGCGATTTATGACTGATGAATTTACAGAATTTCCAATATTAAAGCTTTATATTTACTTGGAATATATCGAAGTCATAAATAAAGAAGAAAATACACCCTTTCACCGTTTTTTACAATAATTTCATAGTTTTTCTTAATGTAAGACATTCAAATGTCTATTTGCTTATATTCCATATATTCCCATGTGTACTACATATATTTGGATGCCATGGATCTTCAATACTAAAAAGTCAATATCCGTACTATTTTTCCTAACAAATTCTAATAATCCTTAAGATCTTTCGTGAAATAGCCCAATTTGTCAATACTGTAACAAACAGCTAAATTTATTTTCAGTTATGCCCTGTCTATGTAATAAATTCTTTAAAACAATTATACGATTTTTACAACAATAGTATTTTTTTCCACAGGTCGCTATTCTTTTTGCTGTCCTCGTGTCTGTCAATGCCGGAGCTCTCCTTCACGGAGCAGCTTTAGCTCATACTGGAAAGAGCATTAGCTCCACTCACCAAGACGTAAGTATTTTTATAACATTGCAATGTATCACATCATGTAAAATATATTACAGTACCCATATGTAATATTGTGGGGCTAGATAATTGTTTCGATTACGTAGATATTCGTCGTAAAAATAATTACTGAATCAATTTTTAAAGTAATTGGTACTAAGTAATTGTCTTAAGGATAATCAGTGAATCAAAGTTTAATGTAATTTACGTAAAAGCATCTGATACCAGGAAATTTATATTTTAGTATTAAAGAGATTGAAATTAGATCTGATTTAGCTAATATATACTATTCATCTATATAAGTTTATACATGTATTATATTTTTTATCCTCTTCCTCTGTAGGCTCATGGAAATTACGCTTTCGGATATAACGTTCATGGACATGGAGCCAGCAACTCTCGATCTGAAGTCGGTAATGCTCATGGTCTCAAGGAGAGCTCTTACAATTCTCATATCAACCATGCAGCCCCTCTTGCTGTAGCCCATCATGCAGCTCCTCTTGCTGTAGCCCATCACGCAGCTCCTCTTGCTGTAGCCCATCATGCTGCTCCTCTTGCTGTAGCCCATCACGCAGCTCCTCTTGCTGTAGCCCATCACGCAGCTCCTCTTGCTGTAGCCCATCACGCAGCTCCTCTTGCTGTAGCTCATCATGCTGCTCCACTTGCTGTAGCTCATGACGCTGCTCCACTTGCTGTAGCCCATCAAGCTGCTCCTGTGGCTTTCTCCACCTCCTCAGTAGTCAACCACGCCGCCCCTTCAGTGGTTGGTCATATCGCAGCTTCCCCTCTTCACGCCGGACATGGACTTGTTGGAGCCGGTCACTTAAATTACGGTCATGGAATCGCCGGACATGGACTTGTTGGAGCCGGTCATTTGAATTACGGTCATGGAGTCGCTGGACATGGACATGTTGAAGCCGGTCACTTAAATTACGGTCATGGAATCGCCGGACATGGACTCGTTGGAGCCGGTCACTTGAATTACGGTCATGGAATCGCCGGACATGGTCATCTCCTTGCTCATAACCTGGGTGGTGTTGCTTTGGGAGGTGTTAAGTCAATTCACTATTAAACCATATCATCACTGTATATACGACAGACATTTGAATTTTTCAGAACCGAATGTAAATATAAAATAAATTATTTTCTAGAAATATTTGGATTGTCTTTATTTGTTATAATGAAAGCAGCAATATTTCATTTTTTGTATTAGACTGAAGATCTTATAGATAATTTGAATCACATTTCTGACAAAGAAAAATCCTTTCGAATGAGTTTACGAGAACAATTCAAGTGTACGAAATTCAAGTGTACGAAACTGAATTCAATTGTACGAAATTTTTGTCTATCGCAAATACTTAAATGTACAAGAGGGGTCTCTGAAGTATCGAAACTGAATGTATAGGATTATAGGGAAGCACAAATTACAAGATATTAGAAAAATCAAATAATGAAGTTATAAAATCAAAATTAACATCGAAATAAATTATATAATTTTTTTTATTTTTAGAGATTCAAAAATTCGGAGTGTCTACTCGTAAGAATTTGAAATAACTCGCTGATATAAAATATGCAATTTATTCCTTCTGTAAAGAGCAGTATGCTGTAAATATCGCAAAATTCAAGAGTTTTACTGGTGACTAACAACAGGAAAAAGAAATGTTCCTGCACTGAAAAAACTGCATCTGGATTTTATATCACTGATAAAAATATGTTTGGATCATTGTGATATAAATATAGCTTTAATTACTGATATTAAGTTTTTGCAGAGGACATTTCGTAGTTTTATTTAAATTTAAAATAAGATATACCATGAAAATAAGACTACGTGCAAAGAATTTGTTTTCGTGGATTATGCAAAGAAGCTGGGTGGAACCATTTTTCCCAACGTCAAGTCTGTTGATATACTAACTGAGACATTCCGTCTATGTGACGGATTGCTGATTTTTATGCATTTTTCTTCAAACCTTCTTCTCGTTTCACACACCGACAATAATTATTGGCCATACACGTTATTTATTTATTGAAAAAATTAAATTTATTCCTCTATGCATTTTTGTCGTTTGTATGTTTAGGGTAATTTTAATTATCGTTCTCTCTAACCATCGAGCTTTTTCTTTTACCATGAGCCCAAACCGGAGATTTTAACCGGATCTTCTTAACTCAAAGGGGGGAGGGGGCGCTCTAATAACTGTACCTGGCAATTTGATACTGTTTATTTTTCAATGCCTTTTCGTAATAACATTGCGCGTTGATTTTCGTATTAGGTCAAAAGTTATAGTACTTGAAAGATGAAAGTGAAAATATGATACTTTAAAAAGGTTATTTGGTTGTTACTTTCTTATTTTTGTGCCTATGATTCGTATCAGCAGCGTAATTAAATAACTCGTGAATATATAGACACTGAACACGGAACATAAACAGTAGCTTTTCCTTACGTGCATTGCAGAAATATATGAATTGTGTGATTAAGTTATTCTGTTTTGTTGTTCGTCTCATTTTAAAACATATGTGATTTAATGCGGTCTTATCTGGAAATATAAAATGCAACAAAATTATACACTCTTAGAAAAAAAAAACGACGCACCAAGAAGTAGTTATCCGAATGGGACGAAAATTGGTAGATGTGATGTACATGTACAGAAAAAGAAATGATTTCAATTTGAGAAAAATTGAATGATTTATTCCAATTTTTCTCAAATTGTAATCATTGTTTAATTATTTAAGAGAAAGAGTTTCACAAAGTCAAAAAGTCAATAACGCGTTGGTCCACCTCTGGCCCTTATGCAAGCAATTATTCGGCTTGGTATTGATTGATAGAGGTGGCGGATGTCCTCCTGCGGGATATTGTGCCAAATTCTTTACAATTGGCGCGTTAGATCGTCAACATCCCGAGCTGGTTGGAGAGCCCTGCCCATAAGGATCCAAACGTGTTCAATGGGGAAGAGATCCGGCGATCTTACTGTGCAAAGTAGCGTTGGGCAAGCGCGAAGACAAGCAGTAGAAACTCTCGCCATGTGCGGACGGGCATTGTCTTGCTGAAATGTAAGTCCAGGATGGCATGATATGAAAGGCAACACAACAGGGCGTAGAATATCGTCGACGTACCGCTGTGCTGTAAGGGTGCCGCGGATGACAACCAAAGGGGTCCTGCTATGAAATGAAATGGCACCCCAGACCATCATCCCCGGTTGTCGGCCCGTATGGTGGAAGAAAGTCAGGTTGGTATCTCACCGCTGTCCGGAACGTCTCCAGACACGTATTCGCTGGTCATCGGGGCTCAATTCGAAGCGGGACTCATCACTGAAGACAATTGTACTCCAGTCAGTGACATTCCAGGTCGAATGTGCCCGACACCACTGCAAACGGGCTTGTCGATGTACAGAGGTCATTGGTAATCAGCGCAAGGGGCACCATGAGCTCAGCCCCCTTTCTCTGAACCGCCTATGAATGGTCCTTGCGGTCACTGAAGCACCAGTTGCACGTACAATCGATGATAATGATGAATCTGGGGTTGTGAGTGCCGCTCTGACGTTTGCTCTGTCCTTACGTTCTGTCTTTCTCTAGGCCAACCGCTTCCATCTTGTCGCTGTGTTTCTGCCAACATTCTCTAATATTGGCATCGCTCCTATCCAAATGTCAAGCGATTCGCCAGTTAGTCCAACCGGCTTCTTTGAGCCCAACTACACGTTGTCTCTCAAATGCTGGAATCTGTGCATATTGTTTGTTACTGTCTACCTGAGTATACGGAATGAAATTTGCAAAGAATTTATGACCTGGAATCGAAAATTCTCCTCTTTAATATCCTGCCAGTTGCGCAGTTAAGATGCGCTGCATCGTCACAGGGTCATTCATTGGCCGCCAAAGTTTAAAATTTTGCACTTTCCGTCGAAACCTGTATCCATATCAATTTGTGTCCAATTTTCATTACCCCTTCTTGGTGTGTCGTTTTTTTTTGTCTAAGAGGGTATTTTGGTCATATAATATGAGATTTAAAGAAAAACAACTTTTGGGGATTGTTGTTGTTGTTGCTTATACCCCTTGACTGACAGTAATATCAGATCAAGTCCCGAAGGCTATGGACGATGAAGGTGCGGCTCCTGTTTAGAATTAGCACCACAAGGGTCGGAGTGCGACTTGGCTAAATGACCGGTCCCTTAATTTTGAACCGAGTCAAGTGACGAGACCGGAACACTTGACCCCGCACCTCCAGAGGTAAATTTGAGAACTTGGAGGACATTGTACCCACTCCCTATTTTACGTTGTCCGGCCACCATTAGTGAACACGGCAGTAGATTTGCAGCGATGAGCATCGAACCAGGGACGTTCAGATCACTGGCCCGCTGCTCTTGCCAACTGAGCTACCGCGCCCTTACTTTTGGGGGTAAGGGGGAAATGCTAAGATAACATTTCCCCCTCAGATAGAAATGCAAAGATTATTTCTAAATGAAATAATCTTTAAAGTTATTTTATTAGATGTAGAATAAAAAACAAAAATTTATTAAACAGAGAATTTTAGTTTTAACAAAATTCAAATTATCAAAGTACAATTTGCAGAATTCATACCTCCCATCCCTAGAGCAAATGTAGGCTGAATTGTATATTCTTGAAAATTCTGCATGAACAAATACACTACCCTACAATAATGGATCGGACGCCAGTGGATTTGAATAAAAGGCGACTACATGTCGGATTTTATGCAAATTCAGTACTCGCAAGTGACCTGTTAAATTTAAATACGATACGCGAAGTGGTAACGTCATTAGTTCTGTGTGAAATTATGACAATATGTCGAAACGAAAAGAAGTGACTTTGAAAGAGATGTTATAGTTGGTTGTCACATTAGTAGCAAGTCTATTCGCGCAATTGCGGTAGAATTATCACAGCCACGATCAACAGTTGGTTTTGTCGGGAAGAAGTGGAAGACTACGAGAGTTGGGACATGAACTGCACACGTTGGTCGTCCCCGTAAACAGACCGAACGGGATCGGCGTGTCCTGAAGCAGGAGGTTCGTAAGAACCGCAAGAAACCACTCCAAATCATCAACAGTGAGTTTCAACAGGTAGCAGGGGTTACGGTGCACCCCAATACTTTGCGGAAAGAACTGCATGCCCTCAATATCCCCGGATGTGTTGCCGCACACAAACCAAACATCACTCCATCCAATAAAGGCGGCAGACTCGCTTGGTGTTTGCAACGTCGCAACTGGACTTTGGATCACTGGAAAACTTTTTTATGGAGCGACAAGTCTCGCTACACGCTCTTTTAGTCGAATGGGCCTGCTTGGGTTTGACGAATGCCAGACGAACGTCTGTTACCCGAGTGCATCGTTCCAACTCTCAAGTTCGGTGATGGTGGCGTACTTGTTTGGGGATGTTTTTCCTGGTATGGCCTGGAACCTTTGCATGTTGTTCCTGGCTAATTGAACGCCGACGCCTACATGAACATGGATAATCAGGTTCTTCCTACGCTCTGACAATTTTATGGAATGGACGAATGTTACTTCCACGACGACAACGTTCCATATCATGTTGCAGCTTCTGTCAAGCAGTGTTATCAAGATATGGATGTAAAACGTCTTCCCTCGCCTGCTCAGAGTACCGACCTAAACCCCATAGAACATTTGTGGGACGAGTTAGAGAGACGCTTACGGACCAGGGAACCACGTCTGAAATCTACAGCTGAGCTGGCGACATTATTGCAGCAGGAATGGGCACAAATACCCATAGCTTTGTTTCAAAACATTGTTGAAAGTATGCCCAGAAGGGTTGCTAGTGTAATTGCGACACTTGGGGGATCATACCCCTATTAAACCATGTATTGTTTCCCTTATACCATCACATCTTGCAGTCAGGTCATTTATTGTAGGGTAGTGTATATGACTCAAAATAATTCTATAATAAAAGGTGAAAATCCTTTAAAAATTTATTTTAAAAAATGTATGCTATCACCCCTTAATTACTCATCCACTATTTTTTCTACCAACAATATTACTCAACGAGATTTATTCCGGCTTCTTAAATTTGGTGTTTTTTACGGAAATGTTAATAAAGCGAAAACTCAAACAAGACTGAAAGGAAAGGTAAAACATGGTGGAAAAATAATTGTTTGCTTGAAGAACTTCTGGCTTTTTATATAAAATCAAAGGATGGACTCTAAGACAAACCAAACCAAATTTTGTTATAAAAAGTTTCCCCTAAAGACTACAGATTTTTTTTATTTTTGAGACACTATTATTCGAGTTCATACTTATATCCAAACGAAAGATTTTTTAATTTAAAGATCAAATTTCAAATGGTATCACAAACCCTTTGTTTTGTTAATAGAGAAATAAAAAGCTTCGTACTTTTGGTATAACAAAGGTGATTTCATGCACTTTGTTAACATCAGAGAAACGGTTTTATGAGCAAATAATTTACCTTAGAAAGCACCTTTGAATAATGTTAAAATTAATAAAAATAATTATTTGTTAATTTGTTTTTTTATTCCTGAAAATGTAAAAAAAAATGATGGGCTCTATTGTCAGTAAGACACAAGCATTAAAATAGCAAGTGAAAACGATTGCTAAAGAGATTTTAATAGTTAACCTAAACAATCTAATTTCTAACTTGAAACATACGTTTTACTCGTTATTTCTAGTAGAATATACTTAACCTACAAAAAAAATTATGCTAGAATGACAGAATGACTTAGAATTAAGAAGTTTCGTCAATGTTTCTCTCTAGAGAAATAAATATTAACTACTTCTTTAAACTTTTCCTTACGAGGTGGGATAGCATGTATCCCAAGAATGTATATATATATATACATACATATATATATATATATATATATATATATATATATATATATATATATATATATATATATATATATATATATATGTATATATATATATGTGACATTATAAGTTGAATCTTGACATTATAAGTTGAATCTCGTCTATTTCTATAATTCGGGTCCCGCATCTGTAAGAGAGGACCCTTTCTCTCAGGAATAGCCCACCCCAAAGCAAGTGAATATCTGCAAATTCCAGTGGGGAAAATAACACAATAAATTCTTTTCAGTTGATAGGATTATTAGCCATGCCGCCCAGAAGGAGTAACCCAAACCCCGTCTCTAGTCATCTAAAATCCGCAGTTCACAATATCTCAGAGATAATGGCTGCAGGTGCCAGAGATAAAGGATCAAAAGTGTCAAACAATATCATAAAGATAAAGCGCACCCAATGTGCTTCTTATAGTAGTATACCACCCACGAAAAACATCTGTGTTCATGTAAACAGTCGCTGACTTTGGTACAGCCCCTGACTAAGAGAGCAGGATTATTCTGTTGTTGGCTGTGTATGTGAAAAGACTTGTATGTTCAGCGTCATGCTAGAAGGGCGCTCTGATATCCGTTCCCAACTACTGTGAAATAAAGAACTGCAATTTTATAGAACTCTGCCTCGTCTTGCTTACTGTGTGTGTTATGGAATCAGGGGTGGAATGTCACAAGCCGACAGGATAGTTACTTTGCGAAGGAAACCTAATGGACTTTAATAAGAAGAAACCAAATTGATTAAATGGACTTATATGCATTTTTAAGGCAATAGAAGACAAGAAGGACAAACATGGCGGACGAGCCTTGCTTCCCAATTCCCCACACCGAACCGAGCAGGGTATCATGTGTCACCCACATTACGAAGGAAGAGATTGCGGCGATAACTCACTGATAATATAGTTGAAAGACAGTTTAGTTTTTTAGAAGATGGAAGTTCTGAAGAGAACAAGAAAAGCTCAGAGGGGCTCTGTTTCTCGACTAATTAAACAATTCGAAGAAATTCAACAACAGCCAGGATATAAAAGTAAATTACATGCACTAAAGGATCAACTGGAAATGAAGCGGCAAGAATTATATGATTTGGATAAAAACGTTGCAAGCATGATAACGGAAGAAGGAGAACTAGATACGGATATGGAAAGCTCAGAGACCTACCAAACTAAAATACTTGAAACCATACATAGGATTATTGAAATAACACAAGAGAAGGAAATCCTGGAAGACAAATCAACTGACAATCTCTCTACTAAAGATACGAAACCCATCACCGCAAAATTGCCAAAAATAGAACTAAAAAAATTTCACGGAGACATAACCACTTGGATGTCGTTTTGGCAAACATTTGAATCCACCATCAACAACCGGAAAGAATTATCCCGAGTGGAAAAATTAAATTATTTAATCTCTCTTTTGGATGGAGAGGCAGCCAAAACAATAGCCGGATTCGCAGTGACAGCTGAAAACTACCCGGATATAATACAAATATTAAAGAAGAGATACGAGAATACCGATAGAACTATTGATCACCACATTCAAAAAATATTAGCCATCCGCCCGATAAAAGATTCCAACGACCTTCCCGCCCTGAGAACAAGCATCACGGAATTATATACACACCTACGCAGCTTAAAGAACTTAGAAGTGAACCAGGACAATGAAGTAATAAATGCAAAGATCAGGACTATTTTCCCAGAGGAAATTCTCCTATTATACGAGAGAAGCAAAGGGCAGAAAAATCGAAAAACCGAAGAAATGCTGGATTTTATAGATGAGGAACTAAGAATTCGAGAAAATCTAAAACCTCCGACGTTCCTGAACCCAACTGCTGAGGTTTTTAAACCAAAGAATGTTTTGACGCAAAACTGGAAGAAGCCACCTCGTTATTCCCCGAGAGCTGAAGAAAATGGAACGAGACCTTGGAGTCAGACTACACCTAACAACTACACACCTAATAACTACTCATCCCCACGACCGCCACAATTAAATAGATTATCAACTCGAGATAATACACAAAGGTTATGTTACAGATGCGGAAAGGCCGGACATTTGGCGAGGATGTGCAGATCCGCCTGACATCTAATGACACCTCCCAGGCAACGGACAGTCAACCACCATAGTGATGATAACGGACAATTCTTAAAGACTATGTTGCGAGTATCAAACAGTAAGAACTTTCCGTGTTTATTGGATACAGGTTCAAATGTGACAATCATGCCAAAATCTTGGCTACCTGGACTTACCTATAAAGAAAGACCCATGGAACCGCAAACAGTGCAACAAACGCAAGGTAAGATTGTTATTGTTAAAATTATCAGTGTAGAAGCTACGATAGGTGATCTAACCAAAACTATTGAAGTGTATGTTATAGATACCCATTTGAATTACATCTTATTATCTTTGCCACATATGAAATTATTTAACTTGAATATTAAATTAAGTGATTGTAGTGTATATCAGGATAATCTAGATATTACTCAACAAATTATCGAGTTGTTATCATAATGTTTCATATCATCTCAATTCTAATATAAAAAATAAGAATAATAATAACAATGAGAGTCAGGAGGATGTCGAGAGTACCATATTCATAGAGACGAAATATTTTTATAATTCTAATAAAATTGTAGATAACCAATATAACCCAAGTAAGGGAGTAACTAAAAATTCTAATGATATGATTTGTGCTAAAAAGTATTATAGTTCTGTTATAAGTGAGTGTGATGATATATGTAAGTCGAGTAAATTGATAAATGAATATCCTGATGATAATAACTGTACTAAATTAGATTATGGTCGTATTGAAAATAATTGTGATGATATAATGCTAACGAATGGCAATGGAGAACATGAGCATCCAAAAACGTCTATGCAAATCAGGAAGACACTTGATTTGACTGAAGACTCTAAGACTCAGAATGCCATTCAGGATAAATTACCTGAATTTGCTAACATGAATCTATCGTCGGAGCTCATTCCTCTATTGTCATCGTTTATTGGTATTTTTGCTAAAAGTAAATATGATATTGGGAGAGTAAATATGGAGCCTGCTAGAATTATTACCACATCAGAATTACCTATAGCTTTGAGGCCCTATAGAGCGTCGCAAAAAGACAATTTAGAAATTAAGACCCAAATCGACGAATTGTTAAAACATAAAATAATCAAACCCTCACATGGACCTTACAGTAGCCCCGTCACCCTGGCCCACAAGAGAGGAGAAGGAAAAACCCGACTATGTATAGATTTCCGAAAACTAAATGAGATATGTAAAACGGACAGAGAGCCAATACCCCGAATTGATCACCTTTTGGACCAATTGAGTACAGCTAGGATATTTTCCTCACTAGATATTGCTTCAGCCTACTGGCACATTCCTTTAGAGGAGGGGAGTCAAGAAAAATTAGCCTTCACCTGCAACTATGGGTTATATCAATTTCAGGTATTGCCTTATGGGTTTAAAAATTCTCCCGCGATTTTTCAAAGAACCATGCGACATATATTAAACAAACATAGAGTTAACTTCGCACTGAACTACTTTGATGATTTAATCATTTTCTCAAATACTATGGAAGAACATTTAGAGCATCTCCGAGCAATATTCCAGATCTGTGTCCAAGAAAATCTTAAATTAAAGTTATCAAAGTGCCAATTAGCGCAAAAGAAAATATCCTTTTTAGGATATGAGATTGGAGAGGGTACGATGTCGCCAAATAATTCAAACATAGAAACTATCAAGAAATTAATTCCACCAAAAACGTAAAACAACTCCAAGGATTTTTAGGGAGTGTCAATGTATACAACAAATTTATCAAAAATTACGCTAAATTGAGAAAACCCCTAAATGAGTTATTAAAAAAGAACGTTAAATGGGACTGGAACGACGAACGTCAACAAGCGTACGAAACACTTAAAATGTCACTAATTTCCAAACCGATTCTAACCATACATAATCCAAATTACCCTTGTAAATTATTTGTGGATGCTTCAGGAGAGGGGATAGGATGTGTCCTAAAACAGGAGTACCCTGATGGAACACTACACCCTGTAGCATATCATTCACGAGGTTTAAGACCATATGAAAAGAACTACAGTGCTTCGGAACTTGAATGTCTCGCGATTGTTGACTCTGTTGAGAAATTTCACTGCTATCTGCACGGAACTAGATTCACCATTTTCACGGACCATGCCGCCTTAGTATGGCTGAAATCTATTAAACACTTAACAGGAAGATTATTCCGCTGGTCCCTAAAGTTATCAATGTACGACTACGACATAAAATATAAGAAGGGTTCGACCAATCACGAAGCAGATTTTTTGAGTAGACAGCCGATTTCCCACTTTGTCCAACAACAAATCAATTTGATAACATTAGACGAAATAGAAGAACACCAACAGGCAGACAATACCCATAATCCGAGATTTCAGAAAAGAGATAATGTAGTGACTATCCAAAAAAAGGGTTTGACAAAAATATTTATTCCTACTTCATTACGGTTGAAATTATTGACAGCAGCACATCTTCAATTTGGCCATCATGGGATCCAAAAAATGATACAAATATTGTCACCTATTTATTATTGGGATACTATTATTATTGACATAGCGAATTATGTAAAATATTGTGAAATATGTCAGCTAAACAAAAAATCACATCAAAAGAGATTTGGATTATTACAGGCTTTACCTCCCGCAAAGCTACCGTTCGAATTAATGTCTATTGACACTATCGGAGGTCTAGGATATTATAATTCAAGGAAAAAATATCTACATTGTGTAATGGACCATAGCACAAGATACATCTGGACATTCGCAAGTACCACCTCAACTACAGACACATACATTAATTGCTTAAAACAAATTTTTCAGATTAACAAACCAAAGAAATTATTAAGTGACAGAAACGCCGCATTCACATCAACCAAGTTTAAACACTTCTTAAAAAACCACAATATATCACAAATTTGACCGCTTCTCATAGGCCTGAAAGCAATGGGAAACAGGAGAGAGTAGGAGCCACCATTATGCAAAGAATGCGCTGTAAAATTAATGGGGATACACAGAAAACACCCTGGCCGAAAGTTCTAGAACAGGTTACCGTAGATTACAATAATACCCCTCATCAAGTTACCTCATTCCCTCCAATATATCTATTATATGGATGTTCCCCATACATTTCTCCATTAGCTGAAACTAAGATTTACCCAGATTTAGATAGAGCGAGAGAGATTGCATACGAAAAAACTATCATTGACCATCAGAAAAACAAGGTACAGTATGATAAAAAATTCAAAAACTCCCCGTTTAAAGTAGGTGATACCGTCATGATAGAGACATTTCATTACCCCCAACACTCGCAAACTAACCCAAGCGTACGAGGGGCCTTTTACAATCACAAAACAATTATCCGATGTGACATATGAAATTAATAAGCGAAACCCACTGACGAAAACAGACGTCGACGTAATTCATGCATCTAGGCTACGATATTTTAATTCAGCACAGAATTTTGAATTGTGTGAAGGAACGAAACCCCAGTCGCCCAACAGCTGATAGCAGATAAACAACCTAGAGAGGCGAAAAGAAACCCCAGTCGCCAAACAGCTGATAGCGGATAAACAACCCGAGCGTGCTAGGAGTAACAGTGTGAACCCTGACCCCACCCAACAGAAGTAGGTCAAACGACGAGTAGTGTTTTAGAGGGGGAGGTGAAAGAGCGAGTCCCCGATTCCTTTGAGTGTGTAAAAAGAGACGAATAATGATTATACCTTAACCAAACTAGCTGAAGTTGTCAGAATTATTTTATTATTTTTAAATTATGGATTTAAGGAAAAAATGGAAGGAGGAAATTTGTACCTTTCAGTAGAATCTTAAATTCATTTAAATAGGACAGACTTATTCAAAGACAAGCTATCATGAGAAATTAGTACTCTGATTAGCAGATGTCATCATAAGTCAGAACACCACAGCTAGGTTAGAAGGATAAGGTAGTTGAAAAATTGAGCTTGAGAGAAATGAATACTGGAAGGGTGAAAGGATTAATTTTCGCTCAATGTAGAGATCTAAAAGAGTATAGGAAAGAGATCTTGAGATTAAGAAAAATAGAAGTTATTCCCCTGTATTAAAGAATATAGTGAATTAAAAAACATGAGAGAATTTAAGTGGAATGAAAGAGATGAATAATCTAATAATTGTAAAAAGCATTGTGTTCATATGATATATTTGTGTCTTAGTAAGGATTTTATTATATTATATCACCTGTTATTTCTTTTTCATTATTACGCACTATTATCATATTATCTATTTTATGATCATACTGGCATTATTGTGAATGTATAAATAGTAATTATTATCCGAGGTAAACCAGTGCTCTAGAAGTGTAAATAGTATTGAGTTATATTTTTCTGAATTGAACTAATTTAGTGCGTGATTGTCAATATGTTTTCCTATTTAATTAATGTTGAGTTACGTTTACCTGAATTGAAGTATTTAACGTATCATTTCTGTGTATTGATTTAGCATTGATTTACAAGTATCAGAATTGAATTGTTTTTGTGTATGATTTCATGTAGATTACTATTGAATTAGAACTGATTTTCGGTATAATGTATCTGCATGGAGATTCAATTAAGCCATATCCATTACCATTTCTATGTTATTCTTTTCATGGCTATACCATTATATTATCTTATACCTTATTTTATTCATAATTATTACCAGACTATTGATGTATTTGCAGAGAGATTCAATTATGCCATATCACTTGCCATTTATATGTTATTCTTTTCATGGCTATACTAGTATATTACCTTATTATTTTATTCTCCCACTAATATTGTTATAATTATGTACTTTTTAATTACTATTAGACTATTGTTGTAATTGTGCACCTATTAATTTGAGGACAAGTAATTGTATTGTTATGGTATTGAACACGATGACTGGAGATGGAGGAATTTAGATAGGTGGAGAACTTCCCCAGAGGGACGGAAAGATTTATAATTCCAGCTAACGTATGTCGATATAAAGAGCTTGATACTGCAGATCAAGAGTTTTATATCGATTATGACTTAACTTAAAAATTGAAGTAGTAAAACTTATAATGTTGATCTTGCAGAGTGAATTAGGTGAGGTCCCAACATACTCACACTCAGGTGTCTCTCACCCTATGCAGGCATAGGATGATAGCCTCTTGGGAGGGGGGATGTGACATTATAAGTTGAATCTTGACATTATAAGTTGAATCTCGTCTATTTCTATAATTCGGGTCCCACATCTGTAAGAGAGGACCCTTTCTCTCAGGAATAGCCCACCCCAAAGCAAGTGAACATCTGCAAATTCCAGTGGGGAAAATAACACAATAAATTCTTTTCAGTTGATAGGATTATTAGCCATGCCGCCCAGAAGGAGTAACCCAAACCCCGTCTCTAGTCATCTAAAATCCGCAGTTCACAATATCTCAGAGATAATGGCTGCAGGTGCCAGAGATAAAGGATCAAAAGTGTCAAACAATATCATAAAGATAAAGCGCACCCAATGTGCTTCTTATAGTAGTATACCACCCACGAAAAACATCTGTGTTCATGTAAACAGTCGCTGACTTTGGTACAGCCCCTGACTAAGAGAGCAGGATTATTCTGTTGTTGGCTGTGTATGTGAAAAGACTTGTATGTTCAGCGTCATGCTAGAAGGGCGCTCTGATATCCGTTCCCAACTACTGTGAAATAAAGAACTGCAATTTTATAGAACTCTGCCTCGTCTTGCTTACTGTGTGTGTTATGGAATCAGGGGTGGAATGTCACAAGCCGACAGGATAGTTACTTTGCGAAGGAAACCTAATGGACTTTAATAAGAAGAAACCAAATTGATTAAATGGACTTATATGCATTTTTAAGGCAATAGAAGACAAGAAGGACAAACATGGCGGACGAGCCTTGCTTCCCAATTCCCCACACCGAACCGAGCAGGGTATCATGTGTCACCCACATTACGAAGGAAGAGATTGCGGCGATAACTCACTGATAATATAGTTGAAAGACAGTTTAGTTTTTTAGAAGATGGAAGTTCTGAAGAGAACAAGAAAAGCTCAGAGGGCTCTGTTTCTCGACTAATTAAACAATTCGAAGAAATTCAACAACAGCCAGGATATAAAAGTAAATTACATGCACTAAAGGATCAACTGGAATGAAGCGGCAAGAATTATATGATTTGGATAAAAACGTTGCAAGCATGATAACGGAAGAAGGAGAACTAGATACGGATATGGAAAGCTCAGAGACCTACCAAACTAAAATACTTGAAACCATACATAGGATTATTGAAATAACACAAGAGAAGGAAATCCTGGAAGACAAATCAACTGACAATCTCTCTACTAAAGATACGAAACCCATCACCGCAAAATTGCCAAAAATAGAACTAAAAAATTTCACGGAGACATAACCACTTGGATGTCGTTTTTGGCAAACATTGAATCCACCATCAACAACCGGAAAGAATTATCCCGAGTGGAAAAATTAAATTATTTAATCTCTCTTTTGGATGGAGAGGCAGCCAAAACAATAGCCGGATTCGCAGTGACAGCTGAAAACTACCCGGATATAATACAAATATTAAAGAAGAGATACGAGAATACCGATAGAACTATTGATCACCACATTCAAAAAATATTAGCCATCCGCCCGATAAAAGATTCCAACGACCTTCCCGCCCTGAGAACAAGCATCACGGAATTATATACACACCTACGCAGCTTAAAGAACTTAGAAGTGAACCAGGACAATGAAGTAATAAATGCAAAGATCAGGACTATTTTCCCAGAGGAAATTCTCCTATTATACGAGAGAAGCAAAGGGCAGAAAAATCGAAAAACCGAAGAAATGCTGGATTTTATAGATGAGGAACTAAGAATTCGAGAAAATCTAAAACCTCCGACGTTCCTGAACCCAACTGCTGAGGTTTTTAAACCAAAGAATGTTTTGACGCAAAACTGGAAGAAGCCACCTCGTTATTCCCCGAGAGCTGAAGAAAATGGAACGAGACCTTGGAGTCAGACTACACCTAACAACTACACACCTAATAACTACTCATCCCCACGACCGCCACAATTAAATAGATTATCAACTCGAGATAATACACAAAGGTTATGTTACAGATGCGGAAAGGCCGGACATTTGGCGAGGATGTGCAGATCCGCCTGACATCTAATGACACCTCCCAGGCAACGGACAGTCAACCACCATAGTGATGATAACGGACAATTCTTAAAGACTATGTTGCGAGTATCAAACAGTAAGAACTTTCCGTGTTTATTGGATACAGGTTCAAATGTGACAATCATGCCAAAATCTTGGCTACCTGGACTTACCTATAAAGAAAGACCCATGGAACCGCAAACAGTGCAACAAACGCAAGGTAAGATTGTTATTGTTAAAATTATCAGTGTAGAAGCTACGATAGGTGATCTAACCAAAACTATTGAAGTGTATGTTATAGATACCCATTTGAATTACATCTTATTATCTTTGCCACATATGAAATTATTTAACTTGAATATTAAATTAAGTGATTGTAGTGTATATCAGGATAATCTAGATATTACTCAACAAATTATCGAGTTGTTATCATAATGTTTCATATCATCTCAATTCTAATATAAAAAATAAGAATAATAATAACAATGAGAGTCAGGAGGATGTCGAGAGTACCATATTCATAGAGACGAAATATTTTTATAATTCTAATAAAATTGTAGATAACCAATATAACCCAAGTAAGGGAGTAACTAAAAATTCTAATGATATGATTTGTGCTAAAAAGTATTATAGTTCTGTTATAAGTGAGTGTGATGATATATGTAAGTCGAGTAAATTGATAAATGAATATCCTGATGATAATAACTGTACTAAATTAGATTATGGTCGTATTGAAAATAATTGTGATGATATAATGCTAACGAATGGCAATGGAGAACATGAGCATCCAAAAACGTCTATGCAAATCAGGAAGACACTTGATTTGACTGAAGACTCTAAGACTCAGAATGCCATTCAGGATAAATTACCTGAATTTGCTAACATGAATCTATCGTCGGAGCTCATTCCTCTATTGTCATCGTTTATTGGTATTTTTGCTAAAAGTAAATATGATATTGGGAGAGTAAATATGGAGCCTGCTAGAATTATTACCACATCAGAATTACCTATAGCTTTGAGGCCCTATAGAGCGTCGCAAAAAGACAATTTAGAAATTAAGACCCAAATCGACGAATTGTTAAAACATAAAATAATCAAACCCTCACATGGACCTTACAGTAGCCCCGTCACCCTGGCCCACAAGAGAGGAGAAGGAAAAACCCGACTATGTATAGATTTCCGAAAACTAAATGAGATATGTAAAACGGACAGAGAGCCAATACCCCGAATTGATCACCTTTTGGACCAATTGAGTACAGCTAGGATATTTTCCTCACTAGATATTGCTTCAGCCTACTGGCACATTCCTTTAGAGGAGGGGAGTCAAGAAAAATTAGCCTTCACCTGCAACTATGGGTTATATCAATTTCAGGTATTGCCTTATGGGTTTAAAAATTCTCCCGCGATTTTTCAAAGAACCATGCGACATATATTAAACAAACATAGAGTTAACTTCGCACTGAACTACTTTGATGATTTAATCATTTTCTCAAATACTATGGAAGAACATTTAGAGCATCTCCGAGCAATATTCCAGATCTGTGTCCAAGAAAATCTTAAATTAAAGTTATCAAAGTGCCAATTAGCGCAAAAGAAAATATCCTTTTTAGGATATGAGATTGGAGAGGGTACGATGTCGCCAAATAATTCAAACATAGAAACTATCAAGAAATTAATTCCACCAAAAAACGTAAAACAACTCCAAGGATTTTTAGGGAGTGTCAATGTATACAACAAATTTATCAAAAATTACGCTAAATTGAGAAAACCCCTAAATGAGTTATTAAAAAAGAACGTTAAATGGGACTGGAACGACGAACGTCAACAAGCGTACGAAACACTTAAAATGTCACTAATTTCCAAACCGATTCTAACCATACATAATCCAAATTACCCTTGTAAATTATTTGTGGATGCTTCAGGAGAGGGGATAGGATGTGTCCTAAAACAGGAGTACCCTGATGGAACACTACACCCTGTTGCATATCATTCACGAGGTTTAAGACCATATGAAAAGAACTACAGTGCTTCGGAACTTGAATGTCTCGCGATTGTTGACTCTGTTGAGAAATTTCACTGCTATCTGCACGGAACTAGATTCACCATTTTCACGGACCATGCCGCCTTAGTATGGCTGAAATCTATTAAACACTTAACAGGAAGATTATTCCGCTGGTCCCTAAAGTTATCAATGTACGACTACGACATAAAATATAAGAAGGGTTCGACCAATCACGAAGCAGATTTTTGAGTAGACAGCCGATTTCCCACTTTGTCCAACAACAAATCAATTTGATAACATTAGACGAAATAGAAGAACACCAACAGGCAGACAATACCCATAATCCGAGATTTCAGAAAAGAGATAATGTAGTGACTATCCAAAAAAAGGGTTTGACAAAAATATTTATTCCTACTTCATTACGGTTGAAATTATTGACAGCAGCACATCTTCAATTTGGCCATCATGGGATCCAAAAAATGATACAAATATTGTCACCTATTTATTATTGGGATACTATTATTATTGACATAGCGAATTATGTAAAATATTGTGAAATATGTCAGCTAAACAAAAAATCACATCAAAAGAGATTTGGATTATTACAGGCTTTACCTCCCGCAAAGCTACCGTTCGAATTAATGTCTATTGACACTATCGGAGGTCTAGGATATTATAATTCAAGGAAAAAATATCTACATTGTGTAATGGACCATAGCACAAGATACATCTGGACATTCGCAAGTACCACCTCAACTACAGACACATACATTAATTGCTTAAAACAAATTTTTCAGATTAACAAACCAAAGAAATTATTAAGTGACAGAAACGCCGCATTCACATCAACCAAGTTTAAACACTTCTTAAAAAACCACAATATATCACAAATTTTGACCGCTTCTCATAGGCCTGAAAGCAATGGGAAACAGGAGAGAGTAGGAGCCACCATTATGCAAAGAATGCGCTGTAAAATTAATGGGGATACACAGAAAACACCCTGGCCGAAAGTTCTAGAACAGGTTACCGTAGATTACAATAATACCCCTCATCAAGTTACCTCATTCCCTCCAATATATCTATTATATGGATGTTCCCCATACATTTCTCCATTAGCTGAAACTAAGATTTACCCAGATTTAGATAGAGCGAGAGAGATTGCATACGAAAAAACTATCATTGACCATCAGAAAAACAAGGTACAGTATGATAAAAAATTCAAAAACTCCCCGTTTAAAGTAGGTGATACCGTCATGATAGAGACATTTCATTACCCCAACACTCGCAAACTAACCCAAGCGTACGAGGGGCCTTTTACAATCACAAAACAATTATCCGATGTGACATATGAAATTAATAAGCGAAACCCACTGACGAAAACAGACGTCGACGTAATTCATGCATCTAGGCTACGATATTTTAATTCAGCACAGAATTTTGAATTGTGTGAAGGAACGAAACCCCAGTCGCCCAACAGCTGATAGCAGATAAACAACCTAGAGAGGCGAAAAGAAACCCCAGTCGCCAAACAGCTGATAGCGGATAAACAACCCGAGCGTGCTAGGAGTAACAGTGTGAACCCTGACCCCACCCAACAGAAGTAGGTCAAACGACGAGTAGTGTTTTAGAGGGGGAGGTGAAAGAGCGAGTCCCCGATTCCTTTGAGTGTGTAAAAAGAGACGAATAATGATTATACCTTAACCAAACTAGCTGAAGTTGTCAGAATTATTTTATTATTTTTAAATTATGGATTTAAGGAAAAAATGGAAGGAGGAAATTTGTACCTTTCAGTAGAATCTTAAATTCATTTAAATAGGACAGACTTATTCAAAGACAAGCTATCATGAGAAATTAGTACTCTGATTAGCAGATGTCATCATAAGTCAGAACACCACAGCTAGGTTAGAAGGATAAGGTAGTTGAAAAATTGAGCTTGAGAGAAATGAATACTGGAAGGGTGAAAGGATTAATTTTCGCTCAATGTAGAGATCTAAAAGAGAATAGGAAAGAGATCTTGAGATTAAGAAAAATAGAAGTTATTCCCCTGTATTAAAGAATATAGTGAATTAAAAAACATGAGAGAATTTAAGTGGAATGAAAGAGATGAATAATCTAATAATTGTAAAAAGCATTGTGTTCATATGATATATTTGTGTCTTAGTAAGGATTTTATTATATTATATCACCTGTTATTTCTTTTTCATTATTACGCACTATTATCATATTATCTATTTTATGATCATACTGGCATTATTGTGAATGTATAAATAGTAATTATTATCCGAGTAAACCAGTGCTCTAGAAGTGTAAATAGTATTGAGTTATATTTTTCTGAATTGAACTAATTTAGTGCGTGATTGTCAATATGTTTTCCTATTTAATTAATGTTGAGTTACGTTTACCTGAATTGAAGTATTTAACGTATCATTTCTGTGTATTGATTTAGCATTGATTTACAAGTATCAGAATTGAATTGTTTTTGTGTATGATTTCATGTAGATTACTATTGAATTAGAACTGATTTTCGGTATAATGTATCTGCATGGAGATTCAATTAAGCCATATCCATTACCATTTCTATGTTATTCTTTTCATGGCTATACCATTATATTATCTTATACCTTATTTTATTCATAATTATTACCAGACTATTGATGTATTTGCAGAGAGATTCAATTATGCCATATCACTTGCCATTTATATGTTATTCTTTTCATGGCTATACTAGTATATTACCTTATTATTTTATTCTCCCACTAATATTGTTATAATTATGTACTTTTTAATTACTATTAGACTATTGTTGTAATTGTGCACCTATTAATTTGAGGACAAGTAATTGTATTGTTATGGTATTGAACACGATGACTGGAGATGGAGGAATTTAGATAGGTGGAGAACTTCCCCAGAGGGACGGAAAGATTTATAATTCCAGCTAACGTATGTCGATATAAAGAGCTTGATACTGCAGATCAAGAGTTTTATATCGATTATGACTTAACTTAAAAATTGAAGTAGTAAAACTTATAATGTTGATCTTGCAGAGTGAATTAGGTGAGGTCCCAACATACTCACACTCAGGTGTCTCTCACCCTATGCAGGCATAGGATGATAGCCTCTTGGGAGGGGGGATGTGACATTATAAGTTGAATCTTGACATTATAAGTTGAATCTCGTCTATTTCTATAATTCGGGTCCCACATCTGTAAGAGAGGACCCTTTCTCTCAGGAATAGCCCACCCCAAAGCAAGTGAACATCTGCAAATTCCAGTGGGGAAAATAACACAATAAATTCTTTTCAGTTGATAGGATTATTAGCCATGCCGCCCAGAAGGAGTAACCCAAACCCCGTCTCTAGTCATCTAAAATCCGCAGTTCACAATATCTCAGAGATAATGGCTGCAGGTGCCAGAGATAAAGGATCAAAAGTGTCAAACAATATCATAAAGATAAAGCGCACCCAATGTGCTTCTTATAGTAGTATACCACCCACGAAAAACATCTGTGTTCATGTAAACAGTCGCTGACTTTGGTACAGCCCCTGACTAAGAGAGCAGGATTATTCTGTTGTTGGCTGTGTATGTGAAAAGACTTGTATGTTCAGCGTCATGCTAGAAGGGCGCTCTGATATCCGTTCCCAACTACTGTGAAATAAAGAACTGCAATTTTATAGAACTCTGCCTCGTCTTGCTTACTGTGTGTGTTATGGAATCAGGGGTGGAATGTCACATATATATATATATATATATATATATATATATATATATATATATGTATATATATATATATATATATATATATATATATATATATATATATATATATATGTATATATATATATATATATATATATATATATATATATATATATATATATATATATATATATATATATATATATATATATATATATATACTAGCTTTATTTATCCGGCGTTGCACGGGTGAACCCTTAATAAAGCTTACTTGTATGATATGTATATTTGTATTTTATGGCAATCTATACCCCTCTCCACTGGTCATCATCCCATCAGCATATTATAATAACCCCCCCCCCCCATGCTAATGTCTGCATTAAAATGTTTCTTTCAATTTTGATAACCTACTGGATCCCGGCCCTTCGAGGAGTTTGAGGGCTTCCCCGTAAACCCTTGTGAAAATCGCCGGTTTCATAAACAAAGAATTACCTGACGTTGCCCAGGATAATAAAAATGAATGGAGTTAACCTGAGCTCTAAATGTATACGTACTAACAACCGCAATATATACAATTCACACACACACACACACCTTCGCACACTTCATTTAATTACGGTTGATCTCTCTCTTTTCTCCTACCACCAATTTGGTGTTCAAAATGGTGATATATAGGAAATATAAATTATTGGATTGTTTCTAGCAATTTTTTCAAAATCTAAAGCGAATGTCGAAAAATCGTGACATTGATCGTGTTTGTTACATTTAATCGTGTTTCTTACATTTTAAATCAAGAATCTTATGGATATCTGTTTCCTTCTTTGAGATATGACGGAATATGTAAAAAACACGTTTAGCCCCCCTAACCCCCTTGGGGGCCGAATTTTGAAAAATCCTTAAATTGGTTTTTAGGTATTCATATTCCTTACATTTTAAAGCAAGAATCTTATGGATATCTGTTTCTTTCTTTGAGATATGAGGTAATATGTAAAAAATACATGTTCCCTCCCCCCCCCGTGGGGCCGAATTTTGAAAATCCTGAAATTGGTTTTAATGTATTCGTGTTCCTTACATTTTAAAGCAAGAATCTTATGGATATCTGTTTCTTTCTTTGAGATATGAAGGAATACGTGAAAAACACGTTAAGCCCCCCTCCCCGTCCCCTGGGGCCAAATTTTAAAAATTCCTGAAATTGGATTTAAGGTATTCGTGTTCCTTACATTTTAAAGTAAGAATCTTATGGACATCAATTTCCTTCTTTGAGATACGAAAGAATATGTAAAAGACACGTTTTGCCCCCCTCCCCCCCTTGGGGGACGACTTTTGAAAAATCGCTTCTTAAATGACGCGTTCAGCACAAAAGTAATAAGCTCTTAAAATTTGATATCTGTAACTCCAATAGTTTTTGCTGGGTGTTGATTCCTTTTTATATATAGATAAAACACGTAAGAACACGTTTAGCCCCCCCCCTCTCCCCCTTGGGAGACGAATTTTAAAAAATCCTGAAATTGTTTTTTAGGTATTCATGTTTCCTACATTTTAAAGCAAGAATCTTATGGATATCAATTTTCTTCTTTGAGATATAAAGGAATATGTAAAAAACACGTTTTGCCCCCCTCCCCCCCTTGGGGGGCGAATTTTGAAAAATCGCTTCTTAAATGACGCCTTCAGCACAAAAGTAATAAGCTCCTAAAATTTGATATTTGTATCTCCAATAGTTTTTGCTGGGCGTTGATACGTGTATGTATATATATATAAGTCAGGACTTCTTCCTTTATAGATTCCTTTATAGACCCCTAAATTGCCTGCAAATTTATTCGTCTTCTTCCTACTAAGCTATATACGTACAATAAGTAAAGTTTTTTTTATTTGATATATATACATATATATATATATATATATATATATATATATATATATATATGGTATCTAGTCTTTTTCCCCCTCACCTTTCAATCATTTGTTCGCCTGTACGGCGTCTAGATGTCTACCTATCAAGCGTTGCCACAACTCAAGAGGAGAAACTTTGGCCTCGAATCGGAACGCGCTATGATTTATGATGAGCGCGCTATGAGCGCGGGCAAAGACCGGAAGTGGACACGAGTGAAAGACGGACTCGTACTGTTATGTGTATAATACTGAAACGACGGTGTACTGTTTAAAGAAATTGCTTTTAAGATGTGTGCCATGAAGACGTAATGTTATATTAACCTTCTTTGTAAATATAAGTATATAATAGCTGTGTCATCCATATATATATATATTCAAGAATTTTAATAAACGTACTCTTTTGTATTCCCTTTTGACCAACTTCTAACTGATAACGGCTCACCACATGCATCCATACATACATACACATAAGCGTACATATACACACGCACGCAAGGACTCCCACACTTACATATTTCTAAAACTGTTAATACAACACAATCATTATGTTTATATAGGTATTCTTTGGACACAAAGTAATAGAATTACACATGAAAAACAAGTACTGGGGATGACGCGGATACTCTATGTGAAATTTAAGAGGCATCTACAAATTTGGTTTGAAAATATTCCTCTGAGATATTACATTATTCCTGTGCGAAATAAACGTCAATTCATTTCAAATTTTCCTTAATCTATGATCTTTTCATGATTATATAAACATATTGATATAATTCTAAGAATACCTTGTATGAACAAAATATCGAAAATTCTTCAAACTTTTCAGTAGAATATACTCCATTAAAATAGCAAAATATACATTTACTATACACTAAATAGCTTTAAAATATGCTTCAAAACGAAAGAAATGTGCTTTGGTAAATTCTAACTAATCTTAAATTAAACTTACAATGTGCAAAGATATGCAGATAAATGCTTAAAAAAATTATGCATTAAGTAATATTTGCAAAAGCTTTTCATTTACTGAGAATATTTATTTTTGCAATGCGTCATGAGATATTTTTTAAGTAGAACATAGTGAAGTTCTGCCCTCGATCACTCTTTATATATTTTAATACGAAAAAGGCCCATCGAATTCTATCGATATTACGAGGAATTCTCACCAATTTATCTATTTCCGTTATTTGGAACTTATGCTGAACCCTGTTACTGAAGGAAATGAGGATTCTTGGCATCTGATAGAATGGAACGTACAAAGAGATATTCAGTGAACTGGTCATTGGACTGTCTTCAAATGGAAATAATTTGAATTTTCATCCGCGAAAAATTACAAATTTTGCTGAGGTTCTCTGTTGAAGTGGTGCTTTGTTGATATAGTTTTGTGTTGAAATGAAAGTAAAATATTTTTTTGTTCCTCTCATAACTATGCATAAGCCTAATAGGAAGAAAAAAAAATTCAGGTAGTCTCTTTTAACGAAACTACCGCGGGTTATTAACGTAGGATTACTTATCGTTGCTTACCTCTTTTTTTTTAACAATGGAATTCCTACGTACGAAGAGAAGGATGAGTGATAACCCCGTGCAGAATAGGTAGATGATAAGAAAAATATGTTACATATGTCTACTCTGCCACTCTTGATTTATAACTCGCGACGACAGGTTTAGCGATATAAATTTTTCTTTACCATGGACCGTTATGGAGGAACGTAATCCTATGTTAAAACCCCCTCAAATACGTAATTTTACAGGCATTTTTGAAGTTTGATGCATTTATACCCATTAACACAAAACAAAGCATATGTCAAGTATGCAAATGCTTAGGCATATACATTCTCATATGTGAATGTTATATGCATATATGGACATATGCATTTTATATGCCAACCGCTCTGTACTCATGGGTATCAGTACAATTAATATGTTTTCAATATTTGTGTAATCTTAAAATTCTCTTAGTAAATAATGCTCTAGACTTTATAGACTTTACACATTTTACATATACGAAATTCAATAGAGAAAAAGAGCAGTTTGTTTGGTTTTTATCAGTTTTAAACTAAATATAAATTAAATATTTACACAGGAAATAAGGCTTATAAAATTAAATAAATTTTGGGGACTGTCATTTAAAATCATTTTGTAAATTGTGTCACTATATGTCTATACAACAGGAGGTTTCATTGCTATGAGTTTGAAAGTACATAGGGAGAACTGTGAACAGTTTCTTTTATAAATTTTTTCTTTGGTATGCTTCAATAGGTTCAGAAAAATTATGCATATTCTCAAAATTTGAGCATTCAGGAAAAAAACGCTCTGCCCAGAAATATGTTTCTAAATATACTGGCATAGTAAGACTATACAACGAGAAATAATTTCAGTACTTCAGAATAAATAAACACACGCGAATAATTATGTAATACAGTTTCTATTCAATTTTTAACTGAAATAAAAGATTTTTGGCCCAGGGAATTTATGATGGTCATTGGAAAATATGTACGGAAAATTAAAGTCGAGATAAAGGTTACTAGAAAATAAAGCTGCTGGTTTTAATTGGAGACATTTACTTAATTAATGATAAGTTCCTTTAGGTGGAGGAAGCGGGACACGATAATCAAAGCGAGGCGCGAAATGTCCGCTGATCTAACCCTGACACACCTCCAATTCCACACGTTTCTTTGTCCTTCCGTGAAAGTTCTGGATATCCAACGACTTCCTGTACACTAAGCGGCACTGCGGTCTTTACCCGTTTCAAAATGACCATAAAAAAAGGTGACGGAGAAATACAATTGAAAAAATGAGCAGCTTTTCACCTTCTTAAACGACTTTTATTTTTTTTTTCCTGCTAAAATAATACCACAAGAACAAGTATAAAAGGCAGTCTCAAATAAAGTGGACTTCAGTTGAACCGTTCGATTGTAAACAAGTCATAATGTACGCTAAGGTAAGTTGTTCATTTTGATAAGCTTCATATCAAGACATTAATAAAATTTAGTTTATCTAAGATAAACTATTTTTTAATCTCATATTATTTTGCAAAATAGTAATATTAACTTAATTTCATATAAATACTGATCCAATAAAAAAAAAACCTCATTACTAATTGTATCACACTCAAAAAAAAATGTAAGGCAATAAAAAATTTCTTAGAATACAACTTACATTCTTTAAGATATTTAAAGCATTTACAGTCATTTATAATCACCGTAATATTTCATTATGCTTAAAACGCTTCGATACTCTTTGGCAGAAATTTTAAGGTTCATCATCATGTAAGATATTTTGTAAAGTAGAGTAACATAAACTGATTAGTATTAATGTACAAAAACTATTTTTTATTCTGAAATAAAAATTAGAATATTAATGGGCATAAAATTAATATTTTAAATAGATAGACAGATGCTGTCAATAATTTCACTTCAGATTTTAAAGAGAGGAATTGCATGTATTCGGTTGGATGTAAAATAACTGAAATGAATATTAATAAGCGATTTATGACTGATGAATTTACAGAATTTCCAATATTAAAGCTTTATATTTACTTGGAATATATCGAAGTCATAAATAAAGAAGAAAATACACCCTTTCACCGTTTTTTACGATAATTTCATAGTTTTTCTTAATGTAAGACATTCAAATGTCTATTTGCTTATATTCCATATATTCCCATGTGTACTACATATATTTGGATGCCATGGATCTTCAATACTAAAAAGTCAATATCCGTACTATTTTTCCTAACAAATTCTAATAATCCTTAAGATCTTTCGTGAAATAGCCCAATTTGTCAATACTGTAACAAACAGCTAAATTTATTTTCAGTTATGCCCTGTCTATGTAATAAATTCTTTAAAACAATTATACGATTTTTACAACAATAGTATTTTTTTCCACAGGTCGCTATTCTTTTTGCTGTCCTCGTGTCTGTCAATGCCGGAGCTCTCCTTCACGGAGCAGCTTTAGCTCATACTGGAAAGAGCATTAGCTCCACTCACCAAGACGTAAGTATTTTTATAACATTGCAATGTATCACATCATGTAAAATATATTACAGTACCCATATGTAATATTGTGGGGCTAGATAATTGTTTCGATTACGTAGATATTCGTCGTAAAAATAATTACTGAATCAATTTTTAAAGTAATTGGTACTAAGTAATTGTCTTAAGGATAATCAGTGAATCAAAGTTTAATGTAATTTACGTAAAAGCATCTGATACCAGGAAATTTATATTTTAGTATTAAAGAGATTGAAATTAGATCTGATTTAGCTAATATATACTATTCATCTATATAAGTTTATACATGTATTATATTTTTTATCCTCTTCCTCTGTAGGCTCATGGAAATTACGCTTTCGGATATAACGTTCATGGACATGGAGCCAGCAACTCTCGATCTGAAGTCGGTAATGCTCATGGTCTCAAGGAGAGCTCTTACAATTCTCATATCAACCATGCAGCCCCTCTTGCTGTAGCCCATCATGCAGCTCCTCTTGCTGTAGCCCATCACGCAGCTCCTCTTGCTGTAGCCCATCATGCTGCTCCTCTTGCTGTAGCCCATCACGCAGCTCCTCTTGCTGTAGCCCATCACGCTGCTCCTCTTGCTGTAGCCCATCACGCAGCTCCTCTTGCTGTAGCTCATCATGCTGCTCCACTTGCTGTAGCTCATCACGCTGCTCCACTTGCTGTAGCCCATCAAGCTGCTCCTGTGGCTTTCTCCACCTCCTCAGTAGTCAACCACGCCGCCCCTTCAGTGGTTGGTCATATCGCAGCTTCCCCTCTTCACGCCGGACATGGACTTGTTGGAGCCGGTCACTTAAATTACGGTCATGGAATCGCCGGACATGGACTTGTTGGAGCCGGTCATTTGAATTACGGTCATGGAGTCGCTGGACATGGACATGTTGAAGCCGGTCACTTAAATTACGGTCATGGAATCGCCGGACATGGACTCGTTGGAGCCGGTCACTTGAATTACGGTCATGGAATCGCCGGACATGGTCATCTCCTTGCTCATAACCTGGGTGGTGTTGCTTTGGGAGGTGTTAAGTCAATTCACTATTAAACCATATCATCACTGTATATACGACAGACATTTGAATTTTTCAGAACCGAATGTAAATATAAAATAAATTATTTTCTAGAAATATTTGGATTGTCTTTATTTGTAATAATGAAAGCAGCAATATTTCATTTTTTGTATTAGACTGAAGATCTTATAGATAATTTGAATCACATTTTTGACAAAGAAAAATCCTTTCGAATGAGTTTACGAGAACAATTCAAATGTACGAAATTCAAGTGTACGAAACTGAATTCAATTGTACGAAATTTTTGTCTATCGCAAATACTTAAATGTACAAGAGGGGTCTCTGAAGTATCGAATCTGAATGTATAGGATTATAGGGAAGCACAAATTACAAGATATTAGAAAAATCAAATAATGAAGTTATAAAATCAAAATTAACATCGAAATAAATTATATAATTTTTTTTATTTTTAGAGATTTAAAAATTCGGAGTGTCTACTCGTAAGAATTTGAAATAACTCGGTGATATAAAATATGCAATTTATTCCTTCTGTAAAGAGCAGTATGCTGTAAATATCGCAAAATTCAAGAGTTTTACTGGTGACTAACAACAGGAAAAAGAAATGTTCCTGCACTGAAAAAACTGCATCTGGATTTTATATCACTGAAAAAAATATGTTTGGATCATTGTGATATAAATATAGCTTTAATTACTGATATTAAGTTTTTGCAGAGGACATTTCGTAGTTTTATTTAAATTTAAAATAAGATATACCATGAAAATAAGACTACGTGCAAAGAATTTGTTTTCGTGGATTATGCAAAGAAGCTGGGTGGAACCATTTTTCCCAACATCAAGTCTGTTGATATACTAACTGAGACATTCCGTCTATGTGACGGATTGCTGATTTTTATGCATTTTTCTTCAAACCTTCTTCTCGTTTCACACACCGACAATAATTATTGGCCATACACGTTATTTATTTATTGAAAAAATTAAATTTATTCCTCTATGCATTTTTGTCGTTTGTATGTTTAGGGTAATTTTAATTATCGTTCTCTCTAACCATCGAGCTTTTTCTTTTACCATGAGCCCAAACCGGAGATTTTAACCGGATCTTCTTAACTCAAAGGGGGGAGGGGGCGCTCTAATAACTGTACCTGGCAATTTGATAGTGTTTATTTTTCAATGCCTTTTCGTAATAACATTGCGCGTTGATTTTCGTATTAGGTCAAAAGTTATAGTACTTGAAAGATGAAAGTGAAAATATGATACTTTAAAGAAGGTTATTTGGTTGTTACTTTCTTATTTTTGTGCCTATGATTCGTATCAGCAGCGTAATTAAATAACTCGTGAATATATAGACACTGAACACGGAACATAAACAGTAGCTTTTCCTTACGTGCATTGCAGAAAAATATGAATTGTGTGATTAAGTTATTCTGTTTTGTTGTTCGTCTCATTTTAAAACATATGTGATTTAATGCGGTCTTATCTGGAAATATAAAATGCAACAAAATTATACACTCTTAGACAAAAAAAACGACGCACCAAGAAGTAGTTATCCGAATGGGACGAAAATTGGTAGATGTGATGTACATGTACAGAAAAAGAAATGATTTCAATTTGAGAAAAATTGAATGATTTATTCCAATTTTTCTCAAATTGTAATCATTGTTTAATTATTTAAGAGAAAGAGTTTCACAAAGTCAAAAAGTCAATAACGCGTTGGTCCACCTCTGGCCCTTATGCAAGCAATTATTCGGCTTGGTATTGATTGATAGAGGTGGCGGATTTCCTCCTGCGGGATATTGTGCCAAATTCTTTACAATTGGCGCGTTAGATCGTCAACATCCCGAGCTGGTTGGAGAGCCCTGCCCATAAGGATCCAAACGTGTTCAATGGGGAAGAGATCCGGCGATCTTACTGTGCAAAGTAGCGTTGGGCAAGCGCGAAGACAAGCAGTAGAAACTCTCGCCATGTGCGGACGGGCATTGTCTTGCTGAAATGTAAGTCCAGGATGGCATGATATGAAAGGCAACACAACAGGGCGTAGAATATCGTCGACGTACCGCTGTGCTGTAAGGGTGCCGCGGATGACAACCAAAGGGGTCCTGCTATGAAATGAAATGGCACCCCAGACCATCATCCCCGGTTGTCGGCCCGTATGGTGGAAGAATGTCAGGTTGGTATCTCACCGCTGTCCGGAACGTCTCCAGACACGTATTCGCTGGTCATCGGGGCTCAATTCGAAGCGGGACTCATCACTGAAGACAATTGTACTCCAGTCAGTGACATTCCAGGTCGAATGTGCCCGACACCACTGCAAACGGGCTTGTCGATGTACAGAGGTCATTGGTAATCAGCGCAAGGGGCACCATGAGCTCAGCCCCCTTTCTCTGAACCGCCTATGAATGGTCCTTGCGGTCACTGAAGCACCAGTTGCACGTACAATCGATGATAATGATGAATCTGGGGTTGTGAGTGCCGCTCTGACGTTTGCTCTGTCCTTACGTTCTGTCTTTCTCTAGGCCAACCGCTTCCATCTTGTCGCTGTGTTTCTGCCAACATTCTCTAATATTGGCATCGCTCCTATCCAAATGTCAATCGATTCGCCAGTTAGTCCAACCGGCTTCTTTGAGCCCAACTACACGTTGTCTCTCAAATGCTGGAATCTGTGCATATTGTTTGTTACTGTCTACCTGAGTATACGGAATGAAATTTGCAAAGAATTTATGACCTGGAATCGAAAATTCTCCTCTTTAATACCCTGCCAGTTGCGCAGTTAAGATGCGCTGCATCGTCACAGGGTCATTCATTGGCCGCCAAAGTTTAAAATTTTGCACTTTCCGTCGAAACCTGTATCCATATCAATTTGTGTCCAATTTTCATTACCCCTTCTTGGTGTGTCGTTTTTTTTGTCTAAGAGGGTATTTTGGTCATATAATATGAGATTTAAAGAAAAACAACTTTTGGGGATTGTTGTTGTTGTTGCTTATACCCCTTGACTGACAGTAATATCAGATCAAGTCCCGAAAGCTACGGACGATGAAGGTGCGGCTCCTGTTTAGAATTAGCACCACAAGGGTCGGAGTCCGACTTGGCTAAATGACCGGTCCCTTAATTTTGAACTGAGTCAAGTGACGAGACCGGAACACTTGACCCCGCACCTCCAGAGGTAAATTTGAGAACTTGGAGGACATTGTACCCACTCCCTATTTTACGTTGTCCGGCCACCATTAGTGAACACGGCAGTAGATTTGCAGCGATGAGCATCGAACCAGGGACGTTCAGATCACTGGCCCGCTGCTCTTGCCAACTGAGCTACCGCGCCCTTACTTTTGGGGGTAAGGGGGAAATGCTAAGATAACATTTCCCCCTCAGATAGAAATGCAAAGATTATTTCTAAATGAAATAATCTTTAAAGTTATTTTATTAGATGTAGAATAAAAAACAAAAATTTATTAAACAGAGAATTTTAGTTTTAACAAAATTCAAATTATCAAAGTACAATTTGCAGAATTCATACCTCCCATCCCTAGAGCAAATGTAGGCTGAATTGTATATTCTTGAAAATTCTGCATGAACAAATACACTACCCTACAATAATGGATCGGACGCCAGTGGATTTGAATAAAAGGCGACTACATGTCGGATTTTATGCAAATTCAGTACTCGCAAGTGACCTGTTAAATTTAAATACGATACGCGAAGTGGTAACGTCATTAGTTCTGTGTGAAATTATGACAATATGTCGAAACGAAAAGAAGTGACTTTGAAAGAGATGTTATAGTTGGTTGTCACATTAGTAGCAAGTCTATTCGCGCAATTGCGGTAGAATTATCACAGCCACGATCAACAGTTGGTTTTGTCGGGAAGAAGTGGAAGACTACGAGAGTTGGGACATGAACTGCACACGTTGGTCGTCCCCGTAAACAGACCGAACGGGATCGGCGTGTCCTGAAGCAGGAGGTTCGTAAGAACCGCAAGAAACCACTCCAAATCATCAACAGTGAGTTTCAACAGGTAGCAGGGGTTACGGTGCACCCCAATACTTTGCGGAAAGAACTGCATGCCCTCAATATCCCCGGATGTGTTGCCGCACACAAACCAAACATCACTCCATCCAATAAAGGCGGCAGACTCGCGTGGTGTTTGCAACGTCGCAACTGGACTTTGGATCACTGGAAAACTTTTTTATGGAGCGACAAGTCTCGCTACACGCTCTTTTAGTCGAATGGGCCTGCTTGGGTTTGACGAATGCCAGACGAACGTCTGTTACCCGAGTGCATCGTTCCAACTCTCAAGTTCGGTGATGGTGGCGTACTTGTTTGGGGATGTTTTTCCTGGTATGGCCTGGAACCTTTGCATGTTGTTCCTGGCTAATTGAACGCCGACGCCTACATGAACATGGATAATCAGGTTCTTCCTACGCTCTGACAATTTTATGGAATGGACGAATGTTACTTCCACGACGACAACGTTCCATATCATGTTGCAGCTTCTGTCAAGCAGTGTTATCAAGATATGGATGTAAAACGTCTTCCCTCGCCTGCTCAGAGTACCGACCTAAACCCCATAGAACATTTGTGGGACGAGTTAGAGCGACGCTTACGGACCAGGGAACCACGTCTGAAATCTACAGCTGAGCTGGCGACATTATTGCAGCAGGAATGGGCACAAATACCCATAGCTTTGTTTCAAAACATTGTTGAAAGTATGCCCAGAAGGGTTGCTAGTGTAATTGCGACACTTGGGGGATCATAACCCTATTAAACCATGTATTGTTTCCCTTATACCATCACATCTTGCAGTCAGGTCATTTATTGTAGGGTAGTGTATATGACTCAAAATAATTCTATAATAAAAGGTGAAAATCCTTTAAAAATTTATTTTAAAAAATGTATGCTATCACCCCTTAATTACTCATCCACTATTTTTTCTACCAACAATATTACTCAACGAGATTTATTCCGGCTTCTTAAATTTGGTGTTTTTTACGGAAATGTTAATAAAGCGAAAACTCAAACAAGACTGAAAGGAAAGGTAAAACATGGTGGAAAAATAATTGTTTGCTTGAAGAACTTCTGGCTTTTTATATAAAATCAAAGGATGGACTCTAAGACAAACCAAACCAAATTTTGTTATAAAAAGTTTCCCCTAAAGACTACAGATTTTTTTTTATTTTTGAGACACTATTATTCGAGTTCATACTTATATCCAAACGAAAGATTTTTTAATTTAAAGATCAAATTTCAAATGGTATCACAAACCCTTTGTTTTGTAAATAGAGAAATAAAAAGCTTCGTACTTTTGGTATAACAAAGGTGATTTCATGCATTTTGTTAACATCAGAGAAACGGCTTTATGAGCAAATAATTTACCTTAGAAAGCACCTTTGAATAATGTTAAAATTAATAAAAATAATTATTTGTTAATTTGTTTTTTTATTCCTGAAAATGTAAAAAAAATGATGGGCTCTATTGTCAGTAAGACACAAGCATTAAAATAGCAAGTGAAAACGATTGCTAAAGAGATTTTAATAGTTAACCTAAACAATCTAATTTGTAACTTGAAACATACGTTTTACTCGTTATTTCTAGTAGAATATACTTAACCTACAAAAAAAATTATGCTAGAATGACAGAATGACTTAGAATTAAGAAGTTTCGTCAATGTTTCTCTCTAGAGAAATAAATATTAACTACTTCTTTAAACTTTTCCTTACGAGGTGGGATAGCATGTATCAAAAGAATGTATATATATATATACATATATATATATATATATATATATATATATATATATATATATATATATATATATATATATATATATGTATATATATATATGTATATATATATATATATATATATATATATATATATATATATATATATATATATATATATGTATATATATGTATATATATATATATATATATATATATATATATATATATATATATATATATATATATATACTAGCTTTATTTACCCGGCGTTGCACGGGTGAACCCTTAATAAAGCTTACTTGTATGATATGTATATTTGTATTTTATGGCAATCTATACCCCTCTCCACTGGTCATCATCCCATCAGCATATTATAATAACCCCCCCCCCATGCTAATGTCTGCATTAAAATGTTTCTTTCAATTTTGATAACCCACTGGATCCCGGCCCTTCGAGGAGTTTGAGGGCTTCCCCGTAAACCCTTGTGAAAATCGCCGGTTTCATAAACAAAGAATTACCTGACGTTGCCCAGGATAATAAAAATGAATGGAGTTAACCTGAGCTCTAAATGTATACGTACTAACAACCGCAATATATACAATTCACACACACACACACCTTCGCACACTTCATTTAATTACTGTTGATCTCTCTCTTTTCTCCTACCACCAATTTGGTGTTCAAAATGGTGATATATAGGAAATATAAATTATTGGATTGTTTCTAGCAATTTTTTCAAAATCTAAAGCGAATGTCGAAAAATCGTGACATTGATCGTGTTTGTTACATTTAATCGTGTTTCTTACATTTTAAATCAAGAATCTTATGGATATCTGTTTCCTTCTTTGAGATATGACGGAATATGTAAAAAACACGTTTAGCCCCCCTAACCCCCTTGGGGGCCGAATTTTGAAAAATCCTTAAATTGGTTTTTAGGTATTCATATTCCTTACATTTTAAAGCAAGAATCTTATGGATATCTGTTTCTTTCTTTGAGATATGAGGTAATATGTAAAAAATACATGTCCCTCACCCCCCGTGGGGCCGAATTTTGAAAATCCTGAAATTGGTTTTAATGTATTCGTGTTCCTTACATTTTAAAGCAAGAATCTTATGGATATCTGTTTCTTTCTTTGAGATATGAAGGAATACGTGAAAAACACGTTAAGCCCCCCTCCCCGTCCCCTGGGGCCAAATTTTAAAAATTCCTGAAATTGGATTTAAGGTATTCGTGTTCCTTACATTTTAAAGTAAGAATCTTATGGACATCAATTTCCTCCTTTGAGATACGAAAGAATATGTAAAAGACACGTTTTGCCCCCCCTCCCCCCCTTGGGGGACGACTTTTGAAAAATCGCTTCTTAAATGACGCGTTCAGCACAAAAGTAATAAGCTCTTAAAATTTGATATCTGTAACTCCAATAGTTTTTGCTGGGTGTTGATTCCTTTTTATATATAGATAAAACACGTAAGAACACGTTTAGCCCCCCCCCCTCTCCCCCTTGGGAGACGAATTTTATAAAATCCTGAAATTGTTTTTTAGGTATTCATGTTTCCTACATTTTAAAGCAAGAATCTTATGGATATCAATTTTCTTCTTTGAGATATAAAGGAATATGTAAAAAACACGTTTTGCCCCCCTCCCCCCCTTGGGGGGCGAATTTTGAAAAATCGCTTCTTAAATGACGCCTTCAGCACAAAAGTAATAAGCTCCTAAAATTTGATATTTGTATCTCCAATAGTTTTTGCTGGGCGTTAATACGTGTATGTATATATATATAAGTCAGGACTTCTTCCTTTATAGATTCCTTTAGAGACCCCCAAATTGCCTGCAAATTTATTCGTCTTCTTCCTACTAAGCTATATACGTACAATAAGTAAAGTTTTTTTTATTTGATATATATACATATATATATATATATATATATATATATATATATATATATGGTATCTAGTCTTTTTCCACCTCACCTTTCAATCATTTGTTCGCCTGTACGGCGTCTAGATGTCTACCTATCAAGCGTTGCCACAACTCAAGAGGAGAAACTTTGGCCTCGAATCGGAACGCGCTATGATTTATGATGAGCGCGCTATGAGCGCGGGCAAAGACCGGAAGTGGACTCGAGTGAAAGACGGACTCGTACTGTTATGTGTATAATACTGAAACGACGGTGTACTGTTTAAAGAAATTGCTTTTAAGATGTGTGCCATGAAGACGTAATGTTATATTAACCTTCTTTGTAAATATAAGTATATAATAGCTGTGTCATCCATATATATATATATATATATATATATATTCAAGAATTTTAATAAACGTACTCTTTTGTATTCCCTTTTGACCAACTTCTAACTGATAACGGCTCACCACATGTATCCATACATACATACACATAAGCGTACATACCCACACGCACGCAAGGACTCCCACACTTACATATTTCTAAAACTGTTAATACAACACAATCATTATGTTTATATAGGTATTCTTTGGACACAAAGTAATAGAATTACACATGAAAAACAAGTACTGGGGATGACGCGGATACTCTATGTGAAATTTAAGAGGCATCTACAAATTTGGTTTGAAAATATTCCTCTGAGATATTACATTATTCCTGTGCGAAATAAACGTCAATTCATTTCAAATTTTCCTTAATCTATGATCTTTTCATGATTATATAAACATATTGATATAATTCTAAGAATACCTTGTATGAACAAAATATCGAAAATTCTTCAAACTTTTCAGTAGAATATACTCCATTAAAATAGCAAAATATACATTTACTATACACTAAATAGCTTTAAAATATGCTTCAAAACGAAAGAAATGTGCTTTGGTAAATTCTAACTAATCTTAAATTAAACTTACAATGTGCAAAGATATGCAGATAAATGCTTAAAAAAATTATGCATTAAGTAATATTTGCAAAAGTTTTTCATTTACTGAGAATATTTATTTTTGCAATGCGTCATGAGATATTTTTTAAGTAGAACATAGTGAAGTTCTGCCCTCGATCACTCTTTATATATTTTAATACGAAAAAGGCCCATCGAATTCTATCGATATTACGAGGAATTCTCACCAATTTATCTATTTCCATTATTTGGAACTTATGCTGAACCCTGTTACTGAAGGAAATGAGGATTCTTGGCATCTGATAGAATGGAACGTACAAAGAGATATTCAGTGAACTGGTCATTGGACTGTCTTTAAATGGAAATAATTTGAATTTTCATCCGCGAAAAATTACAAATTTTGCTGAGGTTCTCTGTTGAAGTGGTGCTTTGTTGATATAGTTTTGTGTTGAAATGAAAGTAAAATATTTTTTTGTTCCTCTCATAACTATGCATAAGCCTAATAGGAAGAAAAAAAAATTCAGGTAGTCTCTTTTAACGAAACTACCGCGGGTTATTAACGTAGGATTACTTATCGTTGCTTACCTCTTTTTTTTTAACAATGGAATTCCTACGTACGAAGAGAAGGATGAGTGATAACCCCGTGCAGAATAGGTAGATGATAAGAAAAATATGTTACATATGTCTACTCTGCCACTCTTGATTTATAACTCGCGACGACAGGTTTAGCGATATAAATTTTTCTTTACCATGGACCGTTATGGAGGAACGTAATCCTATGTTAAAACCCCCTCAAATACGTAATTTTACAGGCATTTTTGAAGTTTGATGCATTTATACCCATTAACACAAAACAAAGCATATGTCAAGTATGCAAATGCTTAGGCATATACATTCTCATATGTGAATGTTATATGCATATATGGACATATGCATTTTATATGCCAACCGCTCTGTACTCATGGGTATCAGTACAATTAATATGTTTTCAATATTTGTGTAATCTTAAAATTCTCTTAGTAAATAATGCTCTAGACTTTATAGACTTTACACATTTTACATATACGAAATTCAATAGAGAAAAAGAGCAGTTTGTTTGGTTTTTATCAGTTTTAAACTAAATATAAATTAAATATTTACACAGGAAATAAGGCTTATAAAATTAAATAAATTTTGGGGACTGTCATTTAAAATCATTTTGTAAATTGTGTCACTATATGTCTATACAACAGGAGGTTTCATTGCTATGAGTTTGAAAGTACATAGGGAGAACTGTGAACAGTTTCTTTTATAAATTTTTTCTTTGGTATGGTTCAATAGGTTCAGAAAAATTATGCATATTCTCAAAATTTGAGCATTCAGGAAAAACGCTCTGCCCAGAAATATGTTTCTAAATATACTGGCATAGTAAGACTATACAACGAGAAATAATTTCAGTACTTCAGAATAAATAAACACACGCGAATCATTATGTAATACAGTTTCTATTCAATTTTTAACTGAAATAAAAGATTTTTGGCCCAGGGAATTTATGATGGTCATTGGAAAATATGTACGGAAAATTAAAGTCGAGATAAAGGTTACTAGAAAATAAAGCTGCTGGTTTTAATTGGAGACATTTACTTAATTAATGATAAGTTCCTTTAGGTGGAGGAAGCGGGACACGATTATACAAAGCGAGGCGCGAAATGTCCGCTGATCTAACCCTGACACACCTCCAATTCCACACGTTTCTTTGTCTTTCCGTGAAAGTTCTGGATATCCAACGACTTCCTGTACACTAAGCGGCACTGCGGTCTTTACCCGTTTCAAAATTACCATAAAAAAAGGTGACGGAGAAATACAATTGAAAAAATGAGCAGCTTTTCACCTTCTTAAACGACTTTTATTTTTTTTTCCTGCTAAAATAATACCACAAGAACAAGTATAAAAGGCAGTCTCAAATAAAGTGGACTTCAGTTGAACCGTTTGATTGTAAACAAGTCATAATGTACGCTAAGGTAAGTTGTTCATTTTGATAAGCTTCATATCAAGACATTAATAAAATTTAGTTTATCTAAGATAAACTATTTTTTAATCTCATATTATTTTGCAAAATAGTAATATTAACTTAATTTCATATAAATACTGATCCAATAAAAAAAAAACCTCATTACTAATTGTATCACACTCAAAAAAAATGTAAGGCAATAAAAAATTTCTTAGAATACAACTTACATTCTTTAAGATATTTAAAGCATTTACAGTCATTTATAATCACCGTAATATTTCATTATGCTTAAAACGCTTCGATACTCTTTGGCAGAAATTTTAAGGTTCATCATCATGTAAGATATTTTGTAAAGTAGAGTAACATAAACTGATTAGTATTAATGTACAAAAACTATTTTTTATTCTGAAATAAAAATTAGAATATTAATGGGCATAAAATTAAAATTTTAAATATATAGACAGATGCTGTCAATAATTTCACTTCAGATTTTAAAGAGAGGAATTGCATGTATTCGGTGGATGTAAAATAACTGAAATGAATATTAATAAGCGATTTATGACTGATGAATTTACAGAATTTCCAATATTAAAGCTTTATATTTACTTGGAATATATCGAAGTCATAAATAAAGAAGAAAATACACCCTTTCACCGTTTTTTACGATAATTTCATAGTTTTTCTTAATGTAAGACATTCAAATGTCTATTTGCTTATATTCCATATATTCCCATGTGTACTACATATATTTGGATGCCATGGATCTTCAATACTAAAAAGTCAATATTCGTACTATTTTTCCTAACAAATTCTAATAATCCTTAAGATCTTTCGTGAAATAGCCCAATTTGTCAATACTGTAACAAACAGCTAAATTTATTTTCAGTTATGCCCTGTCTATGTAATAAATTCTTTAAAACAATTATACGATTTTTACAACAATAGTATTTTTTTCCACAGGTCGCTATTCTTTTTGCTGTCCTCGTGTCTGTCAATGCCGGAGCTCTCCTTCACGGAGCAGCTTTAGCTCATACTGGAAAGAGCATTAGCTCCACTCACCAAGACGTAAGTATTTTTATAACATTGCAATGTATCACATCATGTAAAATATATTACAGTACCCATATGTAATATTGTGGGGCTAGATAATTGTTTCGATTACGTAGATATTCGTCGTAAAAATAATTACTGAATCAATTTTTAAAGTAATTGGTACTAAGTAATTGTCTTAAGGATAATCAGTGAATCAAAGTTTAATGTAATTTACGTAAAAGCATCTGATACCAGGAAATTTATATTTTAGTATTAAAGAGATTGAAATTAGATCTGATTTAGCTAATATATACTATTCATCTATATAAGTTTATACATGTATTATATTTTTTATCCTCTTCCTCTGTAGGCTCATGGAAATTACGCTTTCGGATATAACGTTCATGGACATGGAGCCAGCAACTCTCGATCTGAAGTCGGTAATGCTCATGGTCTCAAGGAGAGCTCTTACAATTCTCATATCAACCATGCAGCCCCTCTTGCTGTAGCCCATCATGCAGCTCCTCTTGCTGTAGCCCATCACGCAGCTCCTCTTGCTGTAGCCCATCATGCTGCTCCTCTTGCTGTAGCTCATCACGCAGCTCCTCTTGCTGTAGCCCATCACGCTGCTCCTCTTGCTGTAGCCCATCACGCAGCTCCTCTTGCTGTAGCTCATCATGCTGCTCCACTTGCTGTAGCTCATCACGCTGCTCCACTTGCTGTAGCCCATCAAGCTGCTCCTGTGGCTTTCTCCACCTCCTCAGTAGTCAACCACGCCGCCCCTTCAGTGGTTGGTCATATCGCAGCTTCCCCTCTTCACGCCGGACATGGACTTGTTGGAGCCGGTCACTTAAATTACGGTCATGGAATCGCCGGACATGGACTTGTTGGAGCCGGTCATTTGAATTACGGTCATGGAGTCGCTGGACATGGACATGTTGAAGCCGGTCACTTAAATTACGGTCATGGAATCGCCGGACATGGACTCGTTGGAGCCGGTCACTTGAATTACGGTCATGGAATCGCCGGACATGGTCATCTCCTTGCTCATAACCTGGGTGGTGTTGCTTTGGGAGGTGTTAAGTCAATTCACTATTAAACCATATCATCACTGTATATACGACAGACATTTGAATTTTTCAGAACCGAATGTAAATATAAAATAAATTATTTTCTAGAAATATTTGGATTGTCTTTATTTGTAATAATGAAAGCAGCAATATTTCATTTTTTGTATTAGACTGAAGATCTTATAGATAATTTGAATCACATTTTTGACAAAGAAAAATCCTTTCGAATGAGTTTACGAGAACAATTCAAGTGTACGAAATTCAAGTGTACGAAACTGAATTCAATTGTACGAAATTTTTGTCTATCGCAAATACTTAAATGTACAAGAGGGGTCTCTGAAGTATCGAATCTGAATGTATAGGATTATAGGGAAGCACAAATTACAAGATATTAGAAAAATCAAATAATGAAGTTATAAAATCAAAATTAACATCGAAATAAATTATATAATTTTTTTTATTTTTAGAGATTTAAAAATTCGGAGTGTCTACTCGTAAAAATTTGAAATAACTCGCTGATATAAAATATGCAATTTATTTCTTCTGTAAAGAGCAGTATGCTGTAAATATCGCAAAATTCAAGAGTTTTACTGGTGACTAACAACAGGAAAAAGAAATGTTCCTGCACTGAAAAAACTGCATCTGGATTTTATATCACTGAAAAAAATATGTTTGGATCATTGTGATATAAATATAGCTTTAATTACTGATATTAAGTTTTTGCAGAGGACATTTCGTAGTTTTATTTAAATTTAAAATAAGATATACCATGAAAATAAGACTACGTGCAAAGAATTTGTTTTCGTGGATTATGCAAAGAAGCTGGGTGGAACCATTTTTCCCAACATCAAGTCTGTTGATATACTAACTGAGACATTCCGTCTATGTGACGGATTGCTGATTTTTATGCATTTTTCTTCAAACCTTCTTCTCGTTTCACACACCGACAATAATTATTGGCCATACACGTTATTTATTTATTGAAAAAATTAAATTTATTCCTCTATGCATTTTTGTCGTTTGTATGTTTAGGGTAATTTTAATTATCGTTCTCTCTAACCATCGAGCTTTTTCTTTTACCATGAGCCCAAACCGGAGATTTTAACCGGATCTTCTTAACTCAAAGGGGGGAGGGGGCGCTCTAATAACTGTACCTGGCAATTTGATACTTTTTATTTTTCAATGCCTTTTCGTAATAACATTGCGCGTTGATTTTCGTATTAGGTCAAAAGTTATAGTACTTGAAAGATGAAAGTGAAAATATGATACTTTAAAGAAGGTTATTTGGTTGTTACTTTCTTATTTTTGTGCCTATGATTCGTATCAGCAGCGTAATTAAATAACTCGTGAATATATAGACACTGAACACGGAACATAAACAGTAGCTTTTCCTTACGTGCATTGCAGAAATATATGAATTGTGTGATTAAGTTATTCTGTTTTGTTGTTCGTCTCATTTTAAAACATATGTGATTTAATGCGGTCTTATCTGGAAATATAAAATGCAACAAAATTATACACTCTTAGACAAAAAAAAACGACGCACCAAGAAGTAGTTATCCGAATGGGACGAAAATTGGTAGATGTGATGTACATGTACAGAAAAAGAAATGATTTCAATTTGAGAAAAATTGAATGATTTATTCCAATTTTTCTCAAATTGTAATCATTGTTTAATTATTTAAGAGAAAGAGTTTCACAAAGTCAAAAAGTCAATAACGCGTTGGTCCACCTTTGGCCCTTATGCAAGCAATTATTCGGCTTGGTATTGATTGATAGAGGTGGCGGATTTCCTCCTGCGGGATATTGTGCCAAATTCTTTACAATTGGCGCGTTAGATCGTCAACATCCCGAGCTGGTTGGAGAGCCCTGCCCACAAGGATCCAAACGTGTTCAATGGGGAAGAGATCCGGCGATCTTACTGTGCAAAGTAGCGTTGGGCAAGCGCGAAGACAAGCAGTAGAAACTCTCGCCATGTGCGGACGGGCATTGTCTTGCTGAAATGTAAGTCCAGGATGGCATGATATGAAAGGCAACACAACAGGGCGTAGAATATCGTCGACGTACCGCTGTGCTGTAAGGGTGCCGCGGATGACAACCAAAGGGGTCCTGCTATGAAATGAAATGGCACCCCAGACCATCATCCCCGGTTGTCGGCCCGTATGGTGGAAGAATGTCAGGTTGGTATCTCACCGCTGTCCGGAACGTCTCCAGACACGTATTCGCTGGTCATCGGGGCTCAATTCGAAGCGGGACTCATCACTGAAGACAATTGTACTCCAGTCAGTGACATTCCAGGTCGAATGTGCCCGACACCACTGCAAACGGGCTTGTCGATGTACAGAGGTCATTGGTAATCAGCGCAAGGGGCACCATGAGCTCAGCCCCCTTTCTCTGAACCGCCTATGAATGGTCCTTGCGGTCACTGAAGCACCAGTTGCACGTACAATCGATGATAATGATGAATCTGGGGTTGTGAGTGCCGCTCTGACGTTTGCTCTGTCCTTACGTTCTGTCTTTCTCTAGGCCAACCGCTTCCATCTTGTCGCTGTGTTTCTGCCAACATTCTCTAATATTGGCATCGCTCCTATCCAAATGTCAAGCGATTCGCCAGTTAGTCCAACCGGCTTCTTTGAGCCCAACTACACGTTGTCTCTCAAATGCTGGAATCTGTGCATATTGTTTGTTACTGTCTACCTGAGTATACGGAATGAAATTTGCAAAGAATTTATGACCTGGAATCGAAAATTCTCCTCTTTAATACCCTGCCAGTTGCGCAGTTAAGATGCGCTGCATCGTCACAGGGTCATTCATTGGCCGCCAAAGTTTAAAATTTTGCACTTTCCGTCGAAACCTGTATCCATATCAATTTGTGTCCAATTTTCATTACCCCTTCTTGGTGTGTCGTTTTTTTTTGTCTAAGAGGGTATTTTGGTCATATAATATGAGATTTAAAGAAAAACAACTTTTGGGGATTGTTGTTGTTGTTGCTTATACCCCTTGACTGACAGTAATATCAGATCAAGTCCCGAAGGCTATGGACGATGAAGGTGCGGCTCCTGTTTAGAATTAGCACCACAAGGGTCGGAGTCCGACTTGGCTAAATGACCGGTCCCTTAATTTTGAACCGAGTCAAGTGACGAGACCGGAACACTTGACCCCGCACCTCCAGAGGTAAATTTGAGAACTTGGAGGACATTGTACCCACTCCCTATTTTACGTTGTCCGGCCACCATTAGTGAACACGGCAGTAGATTTGTAGCGATGAGCATCGAACCAGGGACGTTCAGATCACTGGCCCGCTGCTCTTGCCAACTGAGCTACCGCGCCCTTACTTTTGGGGGTAAGGGGGAAATGCTAAGATAACATTTCCCCCTCAGATAGAAATGCAAAGATTATTTCTAAATGAAATAATCTTTAAAGTTATTTTATTAGATGTAGAATAAAAAACAAAAATTTATTAAACAGAGAATTTTAGTTTTAACAAAATTCAAATTATCAAAGTACAATTTGCAGAATTCATACCTCCCATCCCTAGAGCAAATGTAGGCTGAATTGTATATTCTTGAAAATTCTGCATGAACAAATACACTACCCTACAATAATGGATCGGACGCCAGTGGATTTGAATAAAAGGCGACTACATGTCGGATTTTATACAAATTCAGTACTCGCAAGTGAGCTGTTAAATTTAAATACGATACGCGAAGTGGTAACGTCATTAGTTCTGTGTGAAATTATGACAATATGTCGAAACGAAAAGAAGTGACTTTGAAAGAGATGTTATAGTTGGTTGTCACATTAGTAGCAAGTCTATTCGCGCAATTGCGGTAGAATTATCACAGCCACGATCAACAGTTGGTTTTGTCGGGAAGAAGTGGAAGACTACGAGAGTTGGGACATGAACTGCACACGTTGGTCGTCCCCGTAAACAGACCGAACGGGATCGGCGTGTCCTGAAGCAGGAGGTTCGTAAGAACCGCAAGAAACCACTCCAAATCATCAACAGTGAGTTTCAACAGGTAGCAGGGGTTACGGTGCACCCCAATACTTTGCGGAAAGAACTGCATGCCCTCAATATCCCCGGATGTGTTGCCGCACACAAACCAAACATCACTCCATCCAATAAAGGCGGCAGACTCGCGTGGTGTTTGCAACGTCGCAACTGGACTTTGGATCACTGGAAAACTTTTTTATGGAGCGACAAGTCTCGCTACACGCTCTTTTAGTCGAATGGGCCTGCTTGGGTTTGACGAATGCCAGACGAACGTCTGTTACCCGAGTGCATCGTTCCAACTCTCAAGTTCGGTGATGGTGGCGTACTTGTTTGGGGATGTTTTTCCTGGTATGGCCTGGAACCTTTGCATGTTGTTCCTGGCTAATTGAACGCCGACGCCTACATGAACATGGATAATCAGGTTCTTCCTACGCTCTGACAATTTTATGGAATGGACGAATGTTACTTCCACGACGACAACGTTCCATATCATGTTGCAGCTTCTGTCAAGCAGTGTTATCAAGATATGGATGTAAAACGTCTTCCCTCGCCTGCTCAGAGTACCGACCTAAACCCCATAGAACATTTGTGGGACGAGTTAGAGCGACGCTTACGGACCAGGGAACCACGTCTGAAATCTACAGCTCAGCTGGCGACATTATTGCAGCAGGAATGGGCACAAATACCCATAGCTTTGTTTCAAAACATTGTTGAAAGTATGCCCAGAAGGGTTGCTAGTGTAATTGCGACACTTGGGGGATCATACCCCTATTAAACCATGTATTGTTTCCCTTATACCATCACATCTTGCAGTCAGGTCATTTATTGTAGGGTAGTGTATATGACTCAAAATAATTCTATAATAAAAGGTGAAAATCCTTTAAAAATTTATTTTAAAAAATGTATGCTATCACCCCTTAATTACTCATCCACTATTTTTTCTACCAACAATATTACTCAACGAGATTTATTCCGGCTTCTTAAATTTGGTGTTTTTTACGGAAATGTTAATAAAGCGAAAACTCAAACAAGACTGAAAGGAAAGGTAAAACATGGTGGAAAAATAATTGTTTGCTTGAAGAACTTCTGGCTTTTTATATAAAATCAAAGGATGGACTCTAAGACAAACCAAACCAAATTTTGTTATAAAAAGCTTCCCCTAAAGACTACAGATTTTTTTTATTTTTGAGACACTATTATTCGAGTTCATACTTATATCCAAACGAAAGATTTTTTAATTTAAAGATCAAATTTCAAATGGTATCACAAACCCTTTGTTTTGTAAATAGAGAAATAAAAAGCTTCGTACTTTTGGTATAACAAAGATGATTTCATGCATTTTGTTAACATCAGAGAAACGGCTTTATGAGCAAATAATTTACCTTAGAAAGCACCTTTGAATAATGTTAAAATTAATAAAAATAATTATTTGTTAATTTGTTTTTTTATTCCTGAAAATGTAAAAAAAATGATGGGCTCTATTGTCAGTAAGACACAAGCATTAAAATAGCAAGTGAAAACGATTGCTAAAGAGATTTTAATAGTTAACCTAAACAATCTAATTTGTAACTTGAAACATACGTTTTACTCGTTATTTCTAGTAGAATATACTTAACCTACAAAAAAAATTATGCTAGAATGACAGAATGACTTAGAATTAAGAAGTTTCGTCAATGTTTCTCTCTAGAGAAATAAATATTAACTACTTCTTTAAACTTTTCCTTACGAGGTGGGATAGCATGTATCAAAAGAATGTATATATATATATATACATATATATATATATATATATATATATATATATATATATATATATATATATATATGTATATATATATATATATATATATATATATATATATATATATATGTATATATATATATATATATATATATATATATATGTATATATATATATATATATATATATATATATATATATATATATATATATATATATATATATATATATATATACTAGCTTTATTTACCCGGCGTTGCACGGGTGAACCCTTAATAAAGCTTACTTGTATGATATGTATATTTGTATTTTATGGCAATCTATACCCCTCTACACTGGTCATCATCACATCAGCATATTATAATAACCCCCCCCCCCATGCTAATGTCTGCATTAAAATGTTTCTTTCAATTTTGATAACCCACTGGATCCCGGCCCTTCGAGGAGTTTGAGGGCTTCCCCGTAAACCCTTGTGAAAATCGCCGGTTTCATAAACAAAGAATTACCTGACGTTGCCCAGGATAATAAAAATGAATGGAGTTAACCTGAGCTCTAAATGTATACGTACTAACAACCGCAATATATACAATTCACACACACACACACCTTCGCACACTTCATTTAATTACGGTTGATCTCTCTCTTTTCTCCTACCACCAATTTGGTGTTCAAAATGGTGATATATAGGAAATATAAATTATTGGATTGTTTCTAGCAATTTTTTCAAAATCTAAAGCGAATGTCGAAAAATCGTGACATTGATCGTGTTTGTTACATTTAATCGTGTTTCTTACATTTTAAATCAAGAATCTTATGGATATCTGTTTCCTTCTTTGAGATATGACGGAATATGTAAAAAACACGTTTAGCCCCCCTAACCCCCTTGGGGGCCGAATTTTGAAAAATCCTTAAATTGGTTTTTAGGTATTCATATTCCTTACATTTTAAAGCAAGAATCTTATGGATATCTGTTTCTTTCTTTGAGATATGAGGTAATATGTAAAAAATACGTTTCCCTCCCCCCCCGTGGGGCCGAATTTTGAAAATCCTGAAATTGGTTTTAATGTATTCGTGTTCCTTACATTTTAAAGCAAGAATCTTATGGATATCTGTTTCTTTCTTTGAGATATGAAGGAATACGTGAAAAACACATTAAGCCCCCCTCCCCGTCCCCTGGGGCCAAATTTTAAAAATTCCTGAAATTAGATTTAAGGTATTCGTGTTCCTTACATTTTAAAGTAAGAATCTTATGGACATCAATTTCCTTTTTTGAGATACGAAAGAATATGTAAAAGACACGTTTTGCCCCCCTCCCCCCCTTGGGGGACGATTTTTGAAAAATCGCTTCTTAAATGACGCGTTCAGTACAAAAGTAATAAGCTCTTAAAATTTGATATCTGTAACTCCAATAGTTTTTGGTGGGTGTTGATTCCTTTTTATATATAGATAAAACACGTAAGAACACGTTTAGCCCCCCCTCTCCCCCTTGGGAGACTAATTTTAAAAAATCCTGAAATTGTTTTTTAGGTATTCATGTTTCCTACATTTTAAAGCAAGAATCTTATGGATATCAATTTTCTTCTTTGAGATATAAAGGAATATGCAAAAAACACGTTTTGCCCCCCTCCCCCCCTTGGGGGGCGAATTTTGAAAAATCGCTTCTTAAATGACGCCTTCAGCACAAAAGTAATAAGCTCCTAAAATTTGATATTTGTATCTCCAATAGTTTTTGCTGGGCGTTGATACGTGTATGTATATATATATAAGTTAGGACTTCTTCCTTTATAGATATAGATTGTAGCGAGCTGAGGTTTGTAGTTGCAACCAGTAGATGAACTAAACACGCTAGGTATACATCAATCGTAACTTAAAAAAAACAAATGCAATTTATTGAGAAAATTGATGATGATGAGATATGTACACTGCACAGATGCAAGATGAACTTCGGTAATCTTAAGAAATATCGCACTCGATTTAATCGGCGTGGGGCGGAGTAAGAGCAAAGAAGTCCGCTAGGCTAGCAGAAACTGACTCTGCTTCAATGATGATGAAACGGCACTTCGTCCTGCTGGGAAAAGGGGCTTCCCAACAATATCAACTGTGGTGGTCACTGCACGCACCCGGTAGCGATGAAAATTAGAAATTAAGGAGAAGGGACTCCTCACTGGAAAATTCGGTAGCAAAGGCTACTTCCACGAAGACTGGTCTCCGAACAAAATTAGCGGAGTATGTTTACTCCTACAGGAACTTAATCGTCGCTGCAAACAGTCACAAGGGACTCTGTACCTCTAAGGGCGGCCACCCGGCTGCTCTCACACTGGATCCGCCACGGGTCAGGAACAAAAAGACGCAAGCCACGGCCAAGGGGTCCATTCTCTTTTATAGGAGAGCCTCCACCGAATATTGCATCACTCTCCGGAAAGTTCGAACGATCGAGAACAAGTGAGCAACGGAAATGTGTTTCTCGGGGCGATAATGAAATATTTCTCGGGTCTAAGCGGCTGCCTTTTTAGTTTGTCCTCAATGCCACTTCAAAACAGCCTCACTTCAAAGAGCCTCAAGGGGACGGTCAATGAGAAGGGGTTACCGCACGAGTCTTTTTGTGCAGGCAGGCGGCGCCTCCAGGATGCTGCTTAACAACTGATAGTTCATGAATGAAAAGCACCTGGAGTCTCCTGTCATTCATAATTGATGTCAACCGGTTGTCAACTCACCCGGTTCGTAAAGACAGACTTAATCAAGAAAAATGACCGAGGCCTCCTAACGTTCTGTGGAACAAGTCTATCGGATGAACAAAGGAAAATGCCGTCAGCATTTTGCCACCTGAGTGGTCTGGTTTCTTTGATGACTCTCAGGCCGAGATAGAAGAATTTCTTTTATTAACGGAGAGGTTGAAATGCAATACTCTACATAACCCCCCTGCCGTTGTTTTCAATGTGGTTGCATATAGAAAACCAAACGTTTCGTGTGGGTGGTTCCCAATTCTGCTATCTAATGTGCCAGTTCCAACAGTTTTTTTTCTACTACACACAAAAAAATACACAATTCTAACAATTACTTACACATGTATAAGTAACTGAAATGCACTAACTGAATGCACTAACTGGGGGCATGAAATTTTCCGTTCTTTAAAGGGAATCGGAAAAATGGGCCCCGTAAGCTAAAGATTAAGGGAAAGAATTCAGCCTTATGATTCCGTAATCCGAATTCTCAACCGTGATAAAGTCCATGTTAAACTTCGATAGCCCCACGTTAGATCTATTTTTCATCTCTAAAATAAGGGATTTTATCTGAATGCCTGAAAAATACGTATATAGTTGTAATAAAAAAATTATATTATAAATCACTATCTTTATCAATATTTTGTACACGTATGCATACATTTAAATTTAAAATGGTATGACACCAATAAAATACATAAAGTAACATTTATAGCTCTCACATATTTCCCCCAAAACATGTTTCTCTGAGTTGAAGCTCTAAGGTTTTAGAAATAACATTTCGAATTTTAGGAATGAACTATTTTCCGTTGTGAGATACAATAATGAATCAAGTCATTCAAGGATATGAAGATTTGTTATGATAGATATTAAATATATACACTGCTGGCCACCCAAATTGCAACACCAAGAAAGACGAGAGATATCACAACAAAATTTATTTTGTAGATAACATGTTGACCAAGTATCAAATGATTAAATTTATAGACTCTTGTGAAGTGTGGTTCCTGCCAAAATCAGTAGCCAGAGTAGCCGCCATTGTTGGAGATGACCGCTGCCACACGCCTCGGTATTGATTCAAAGAGACTTTGGATGATTTCTTGGGGTACAGCAGACCAAGCAGCTTCCACACGTTGCCAAAGTTGATCTGCTGTGGCAGCTGGGGATGGAATCTGGGTCAATCGTAGAGCAACCCTGGACCACATGTTTTCTATCGGCGAAAGATCCGGAGAGCGAGGCGGCCAGGGAAGCAATTCAATCTGGTGATTGACGAAGAACCATTGGACAATGCGTGCCACGTGTGGTCGCGCATTATCCTGTTGAAATATGGCTGTGGGCAAAAACTGAAGGTACTGAAGGACAATTGTCTCCAACACCTCGGAGATGTATCGCTGGCTGTTTAAAGTACCGGCAATGCGTACTAGAGGTGTGCGAGAGTGATATCCAATACCGCCCCATACCATAATACCCGGTGCAGGACCAGTGTGGCGGTGCATAACGCAGCTGTTCGGCATCCTCGCTTCACGGTGTCTCCAGACTCGAATGCGACCATCGTGGTGTTGCAGACAGAAGTGTGACTCGTCAGTAAAGAAAATTTCATTACATTCTGCCGTCCACATCATTCTGTCATCGCACCATTGGCGGCGGAGACGTCTGTGGTTCTGCGTCAAGGGTAGACAAAGCAATGTACGTCTTGCGGACAGACCACTCTGCTGTAAACGGCGTCGAATGGTACGCGCAGACACTGGATGATGCGTTACAGACTGCATGTGCTGCGCTATGGTTCGTGATGTGACTGAGCGATCCGTCACTGCCATGCGCACAATTTGCCTGTCATCACGTGATGTGGTACGCTGAGGTGGATGCTATCGAACACGCCGGTCCGTCGTACCCTCCTGCATCCAACGATCACATATCCGCATTACAGTTGTTTGGTTTCGTCCAACACGACTACCGATTTCCCTGAAAGATAATCCACAATCTCGGTAGGCCACTATCCTTCCTCTGTCGAACTCGGATACTTGATCAAAAGATGATCGCTGTTTTCGACGAGGCATAATTGATCGTTTTTTTGAAAAACCACAAGAAAAACACAATTGCCGAACTTGAAATCGTCGAAATCTCCAAGCCTTAAATAGCGCTTTGAAGTGGCGCCACAGGCGCGCGTGATGTGCGTCTGCGCTGAAATTCTAATCATTTGCATATCTCACCTCCGCTAATGCACGTTGTAAATTTCATGTTATTTGTATGTTTCCTTCAGGGTGTTGCATTTAAAGTGGCCAGCAGTGTAATATACAACAAATTGTAGTCATAATATTTTAACTATAAGTAGAAATCTTTATTGTTCTCTAAGTCTTAAGCAAGAATTTTAGGTAGACTTTACTTATTTTTTACAGACTTTCCTAGTTAACATTCTGATCACTATACATAGGAGTTAAGGCGTTAGATTCAATCCACAGTTTTATTTTCACCTATTATAAGGGATTAAGTCTAAGACTATGGCCGTCAACATTTTAATGTTAAGATAAAAGTAGATTTTATTTATTGTTCAGATGAATTTTAACCATATGTAACACGCAAACTCATACTTGTATATCATATTAGCCAATGTGTGCGACCACATTTACACGATAATCACGCTTAAATGATAAGTAATTATTCGATTAATACCATTTTCTGACTTTGATAAAGAATCTGTGCAATTAAATTGATATCAGAAAACTTTTCATAAGAAATTTTCAGTGCTATTTCAATTTTGTAAAGCAAAAGGGGTTAGTTTGATTTACTAACGGAGCTCAAAGAAAATCTAGTTGGTAACATTTTGAAATAATACCTTTCGCCTTCAAAATTCTCACCTGGTCTGAAAAGAAGTGTAGAAACATGTTAATAGAATAACAATCTTTATTACACTTCCTATGCATTAAAGCTGTTTAAACGCCTGACTTCAATAAACATTCTCCAAATACTGCCCAACGGCACTTCCATGGATGTTAATCTCACCATTCGCAGACAATAGGACGAAAAAAAGGTTGTTTCGTTAAATACAGAATTATAATGCACTGCATTTTTGGTTGATAGATTTGGATATCGTGAAAGCAGATCCATTGTTCTTTACCAGATATCATTATGATACCTTTCAAATTTAGCGGGAAATCGGTGATAGCAATGGAAATTTAACTTAAAGCCATCGATTGTGTCTCGAAATCTACAAGGGATAATTCTATGGAAAATACATTGGCAAATTTTTAGACAAAATCCCTTTTCAACTTCAGAAAGATGGACCAGACTACTGAGAGAGTAATAGATGTGTTAGCACGAAGTCACTAATGATATTTGACCCTTTAACGCCCTAATAATTGCAAAAATTTCAGACAACAAAATAAAAAGCTGGGTGTTGACGAATTTTCATTTTTTATCACCTTTGAAAATTTCCTCTTGACTCGGTTTATGTATTATCGTTCGTATGGCTAGGTCCTTGGTATAAGTAACGGAAGAACATTCCTTTCCAAGTAGATATACATTCTCGTAGTATCCATACCTAGAAAGGGATTATCTAAGTGTGACGAAGGCATTATTCAGAAAACTGGATAATAAGGTTATGACTAAATTATGTTTTTTGAAAAATTTTAAAATCTGCAAAATTGTGTCAATAGGGACTAAATACAAGCAGCAAGAAATGAATATGCAAAAGCGACTGCAGTTAAAACTAATTTTCCTTTTAAACCAAAATTTTCAAAAGATTCTTTCGAGTCTCTCAATAAAGACAAAGTAGGGGAATAAACTTTGAATTTACAACTAAACATTAGAAAAAGTTTTCATTGGAGGTAGAAATCCTCGTTTTCATTTAAATATTATTTTAAAGTACTACAATTTACACATCGGTGTTGAGTCCTGAACGAACTGAGTCGAAGTGAAACCTTTTAAAAGTAAAATGTATGGATACAATTTCAGTTCTGATGACCTTAAAAATCAGCGTCCTTAGATTTGAAAGTGACATTATAAAAAGGTCTATACTTACTTACAATACATCGTACAAACAGGAAAACTTCAGAAAAATATATAAACATTAAAAATATGTTAATAAACCATAATCAAGGAATTTGACCCAGATAAGGAAATAAAGAGAATATTTTTAAAATTTTACTTGGTGTCACATCATTAAAGGAAGAACCCAAAACATTGTAGCAGGAAAGCGTCTGCAAATCTATCCCTGACACACCTCCATTTATTTCTTCGCGTTCCTTTAACCTTCTACGAGAACGCAGGACTTTCGACAGCCTTAAATGAATTCAACGACACCGTCGAGTCTTTAATTTCCTCTCCTCGAGTCGAGTTGACCGCCAAATATGCGAGTGGAAAATATTGTGCATATGAGAAACCGGAATATAGCCTTCTTTAAAGTGTTTTTATTGCCTTCTTGGTGCAATCACATACACCGAGAAAGAGTATATAAGACTGTCATATACGGAGTAAAATTCAGTCCAATTATTTGGTTGTCAAAGAATCATCATGTTTGCTAAGGTAAGTAAGTCTCTCAGTTTAATTCACTTTATGTGAAGATTATTTGAAAATTCAATACCTACTCATAATAAAATAAATATCCATAAACTCATTTCTGGATATCTGAAAGCTTTTTGGCAAAATGGAAGTATAATATTAAATACATAAAATAACGTGCACTATTAAAATTAAATTTATTTAAATGGTATAAACTGAAATCATTTTGAAATGTTAAAAATTAGAGTACTTCGAATGAATTAAATAGAGTTATTTATTCTAAATTTGAAAGTAAATTCCTTTGAAATTTTATTGTAAAGTTGACAGAATATAGTGGTAAAACAGCAAAAAAAGGAAATAAAAGAAATTTATAAATGTAAAATTTCAATACTTAAAGTACTTACATCTATTCATGACCACCATAAAATATCATGAGGCAGAAGTTTTGCTTTGATATTTCCTTTTTTAAAAGATTTTTTTCTGATTCAGTAGAACACAAAATATTATTTTTGTCAATAGCTATCCCTCAAAGAGAATTATTATTTGATTTAAAACAATAGAATACAAAATATTACTCTTTTCTTACAATGACCATTACTTGTAGGGAATTATTTTTTTCGTTGATACTATGCACTACTTCAGTTTTCACAAGTACATTAAACATAAGAATTTGGAAGGAATTTAAATATAAATATCATTTCAACTCTTTACTACTGCAAACGTTTATCATAAAACAATATACAGAACATGGTTTCTTCTAAAAAATTACAGTTTAAATCTTCCTTACAATAATAATTCTTTCCTTAGGTTGCTATTTTGTGCGCTACTCTCGTGGCTGTCCATGCTGGAGCTCTCCTTCACGGACCTGCTCTTTCACATACTGGAGATAGCATCGGCTCGAGGCATCAAGACGTAAGTATTTTGAAATTTACTGTGATATTGTACAGTATAACATTTCAATTTAAAGTATCCATATGATATTTTGGTGACTGGTGTTAATGCATATTGTGTGGAGATATTTATGACTTAAAATTTTCAAAAAATATTTTATCGTATAAAATATAATTTATTTAATACAGATAAATTAATATTCTGTTATTTAAGAAAATATGTATTCGTTTGATGCCCGAACACTTAGTTATGTATAATCTAAAATTAATCAAAGTAACACTTTTTCTCGCTTCTTTTTTAGGTCCTTGGAAACTATGCTTTTGGATATGAAGTCAATGGACATGGAGCCAGCAGCTCTCAATCAGAGGTCGCTGATGCCCATGGGCTGAAGGAGAGCTCTTATAGCTCTCAAATCAACCATGCTGTTGTTGCTCCTTTGGGAGTGGCTCACGCAGCTCCTCTTGTTTCTCATGCTGCCCCACTTGCAGTTGCTCATGCTGCACCACTTTCATTAGCTCACGCTGCCCCATATGCACTCGCTCATGATGGCGATCTCTCAATTGCTCATGCTGCACCACTTTCATTAGCTCACGCTGCTCCACATGCACTCGCTCATGGAGCCCATCTCTCAGTTGCTCATGGTTCCCCACTTTCAGTCGCTCATGCTTCACCAATTTCAGTCTCCCACGCTTCACCACTTGATGTTGCTCATGTTGCACCCCTTGCAGCCTACCACGCTGCTCCAGTGGCCTATTCGACTTCTTCTGTTGTCGATCACGCAGCTCCCCTAGCTGTCGGACACGGACATGTTGAAGCTGGACACTTAGCTTACGGTCATGGGATTACTGAACATGGACTTGTAGGAGCAGGCCATTTGGCTTATGGACATGGTATCGCCGGACATGAAGTGCTCGGAGCTGGACACTCAGATTACAGTCATGGAATTACTGAACATGGACTTGTAGGAGCTGGCCATTTAGGTTATGGGCATGGTATCGCCGGACATGAAGTGCTCGGAGCTGGACATTTAGCATACTCTAACGGAGTCGCCGGACATGGACTGCTTGGTCATACTCTTGGGGGAATTTCTCTTGGAGGCTTGAAGTCCATCCATTATTAAACTAAGTCATTCTTGTTAATACGTTACTGTTAAAAACTCTGTACCAAGTGTAAATATGTAATAAATTATTTTTTATGAAACTTTTATCTGCTTTTTGTAATGTGACTGTATAAATCACCACTGAAAATACATTTTTAAAATTATTTTTCGCATAAAGGCATTTCAGTCAATTTTAGTAGCATCTCTAGAAATTGGTTCGATTTACCTTAATTTCAAAATTGATAACTAATTACATACATTATTTCAGAGAGAATTAAACTGGGTCATTTTGACATATAAAAGCATAACTAACATTTCTCACCAAATATACTATATCGATTCAAAATCTTTTTTACATTAATATTTATTCAAACGAAGCCAAATGTAAAAGATATCTTTAGATTATTACTATGGAATCACATTTGATACAGTTTGTTTAAGTTCGGACTTATCAACAGAACCTGTTGGGATTTGTCAATGAAATTAAGATCCAGAGTTTTGTAGCTTATAATATACCGATGTTGCTTATGGAGACTTGAAGGGTATTCATTATCATATAAGTATGTCACTTTAAACACAAAAATTTACGTAACTAAATAAAATGTTTTTTCTCCTACGTAAAATGTTATATTCAATGAAATCAAGTTTTACATTTATACTTTTAAATTTTCCTGATTTGTAATTCCTCTTTCTAGAAGATTCAGTCAAAAATTTTCCCATTATGCTAGTTACAAAATAATTTGACTTTTAGAAAGGAGAAATTCAAATTTCAATAAAGGGTAAATTCACCTAAAATTAAATATAATAATACCAAGAGAAGTTACGTTAATAATTTTTGTTTGATAAAAATTTTAAATTTTTATTCCGAGCGGCCTATTTAAAGAAAAAAAATCAATAAATACTAAGAACTAGAAATGTCTTGGAACAGTCTAGCGATAGCTTTTACGCCACTAACTAAAAATATATGCAAGTTAAAGGAAAAGCTTCAAAAAATACTTTGGACCAGGAGAAAAACTATTCAGAAAAATGAAGCATGTTGAAAAAGTCTTGGACCCGTTTTTGCATTCTCTAAGGGGCTATTCAAGTTGGCTAAGAATCTCAATATACACGAGTGGCAACTACATTGTCTATACCTCGCTGAATGGGACATTATTGATGGTAAAACATAGATGATTTTTCATGGCTGGATATATTTGCAGCCATTTCGAGCTCAGCAGTTTGAAAACAGGGTAAAAATCTAGTTATCTTTTTAGAATTTTGTGCCCCAGTATTGTGTTATCAGTCGTGTAAATAACGGGTATTCCATGACAAAACTAGCAAAATGTTCACTGCATTAGTACATAAAAACACTTTATATATTGTTGAAATTTTTCAGCTTTTTAATAACTCGAAATAAACGGTTTAGAAAGGGAACGTAAAAAATAAATCAACTTAGTATTGAAAACCACAAGGTTTGTTTTCATTTTACAGGAATAATTAGAAACACATAAAATATTTTACGGCACTCTTGAACATACATTATTTATATCTTGACATAAAAAGTGTTCTTAATTTTTTTATTAGCATGTAACAAGTACTTCAGTAAATAAACAATTGAAATGAATGAAAATCTTTGTTTAAACATCCTTTTTGATAAGTTGAAATTTTATGTTTCATTTAATTTTGCATTTAATTATTTTTCTTGCGATTCTTTACATTACTATTCCATATATTTGAGAGTACACGCTTTGTTTTCTCGATTTATTGACGAGAGACTCACTATGCCAAGGACCAAAATTATATCTCTAGTTGATGGAATTCAATTTTCTTTCTCTTAGCAACTATGTTACTATCAAGTAGAAAATAATTATATAAATATGTTCATCCTAAGTGCGAACTAGTATTTCAACAAAATCTGACATCTTTATTAAAGGTGAGAATAAGACTGATTTGATTACTTGACAGTTATAAGTTTCTCTTTTCCACAGATTAAAAAAAATAAGATGAAAAGAAATGTATCTACTCTATCATACTTAATAAGACTTTATACTAAGTATAATCCACTAACATATAAAAGTGATAAAAATATTTATAAGAAATTAAATAAGAACCACTGGTAACAAAACAATTTACTACGTACTTGAAAAAAGCGAATGTTAAACGATCTTCACATGGTTATCTTGCCCTCATTAAATAGCAAGTTCAATTCGATAAAATGATGAAGTCAAAAACGTGTTAACAAAAGAAGGCACGAAACTTCCTCTAGTCAAACCCTGACACACCTCCATTAGTTCTCTTAATTTGGATCTTCCATTAATATGTAAGAAATGCGATAACCTTTGTTAGCATCAGCGATAGTAACGTGTTTTTATTTTCGTTCCTTGTGCCGAGATGACCACCAAGCATATGAATGGATAATAACATCATTGATTAAAAAACGAAATTAGAATATCATCCCCCAAAAGCGTTTTTAATTACATTTCTGGTGGGAACACAATCGCAAGAGCGAGTATAAAAGGCAGTCGTTCATAACAGAGAGTTACTTCAAAATATTTGAAACCGAACAAAATCATGTTCGCTAAGGTAAGTTGTTCATTTTGATATGCTTCATATGAAACTATTGCCATTTCAAAATTTAATTTCTTTTAATCTTTTTATAAATGAGAGTTAATCTATTGCTATGAAACATGCTATTTCTCCTACTAAATGGAAATATAATATTAATTACATAAATGTCAACTCAATTAAGATTAAATTCATTTTAAAGTCTCATATTATCTTGAGTGCGATAAACACATGTTCAGTTAAATGAAATTGAATTACAAAATATCAATAGCAGGGAAAAATAGTATTTTAGAATACAGGAATTTTGAACATTTTACTCAATAGGATTAATTAACTCAAATGGATGAATTATATAATCCTCATGTATACATTTTTAAGCTTTTTGGAGAAATAAATTCACCTACCTTCATATGTTCGGAGAAAATCAAATATAACACTTAGAGAAAAACTTTGCGTATTGACTCATTGAAATTTTTATATTAAAAAATACTAAGAGCATTCACTTTTTTAAACAACTACAATCTTACAAAAAATCAATAAAATTTTCCCGCTAGAAGTGTTTTTGCATCACAATTATTTTGTGGTAGTTCTTTTCATAATAAATACCCTTTTTAAAGAACATTCTTTTTCTCTTGCTCTGATTTTCATTAATATATCCATCTGATGAATTCATTCTAAGTTCTAATTCTCTCGTTCTCAATATTTTCATAGTTGAATTAAATAACAGCGCGTTCAACTTAAATCCTTAAAAGCAAATTATCTTTTTAAAAATTGTCTGCAATGTTGTTCTAAACATTTACAAGATTTTTATGCTTGTTTAACGATATTTTATCCTATTCCATAGGTTGTTATTCTTTGTGCTACTCTTGTAGCTGTCAACGCTCAAATACTTGTTCGGGGATCTGCTCTTGCTCAGACTGGAACCAGCGCTACTTCCAGGCATCAAGACGTAAGTATTTGTTTTGTACTAGATACAATTCTGTATTTCTCTAATTTAAATTGAAAATCCATTTATCTTATAGCTGTCACTTCATTACAATTTAAAATTATTCTTCTTAATATGCAATTTACAGTAAGAAATATTTGAATTTGAAATTGATCTTTTTAGACAGATATTAAGTACACAAATTAACATATTTACCTGCCTATACGAGGACAAAATTCATGCATATATAACATATATATTACTGAATATATCACTTCCTATTTTGAGGAAACTAGTTATTCATTCGTGAATAATGAATATATATTTTTTTTCTTTCGCAGTCATTCGGAAATTACGCCTTTGGCTATAATGTTGTGGATGGCTATGCTGCTACCAAATCTCATTTCGAAGTTGGTGATGCCTACGGGAACAAGGAAAGCTCTTATAGTTCTCACATCAATCACGTAGCTCCTGTGGCTGTAGCCCGTCCCGCAGCACCACTTGCCGTCGCCCGCCATGTTGCTCCTCTTGCAGTTGCCCGCCATGCTGTTCCTCATGCAGTCGCCCATCATGCTGTTCCCCATACAGTAGCTCATCATCATGCTGCTCCCCTTCCAGTTGCCCATCATGCTGCCCCTCTTCGTGTGGCTGCACCATTTGCTGTTGCCCACGCTACTCCTCTTGCAGTGAGACATCATGCTGCTCCTCTTGCGATTGCTCATGCTGCGCCAGTGGCTTATTCAACCTCATCAGCTATCAATCACGTAGCCCCAGTTGCTGTTAATCCCTTAGCTACTGCCCCTCTAGTAGCCAGACCTGGTATTGTTGGACCTAGACAGTTAGCTTATGCTCCTGAAATCGCTGGATATGGACTGCTAGCTCCCCGTTTCGGTGGCATCCCTTATGGAGGTTTCCGATCCCTTTACTAGAATGTTAGTTTTACATTGTTCCGGGATAAGAAAAATGAATGTTTATCAAAGTTTCTCTTTAAATAAATTATTGTGTTTGTAAAAGTTTGTGTTATTATTTGCAATACGGCTCTCTATTGTGATACACACTTGTTCATCTGTTGTAATATATCAAAAATACGGGGCAAAACAAATGGGCACATTACAAAAGTTGTCTCTAAATCACCAGAGCAAAGTGAGAATATCTATTGGTTTTTTTTAATTCTATCCCTCCAAAATGTTTTTAAGATTATATTAAATAATTTTGCCCTACACAGAACCTTTTTTTTTATAAGTTAGGAAACCCTGAATCATGTTGAAATAGCTATCGAAATTTGAAACTTTTTCTGGGAAATTTGATGAAACATGGATTAAATGTGATAATATCAAATACAAAATGTGCTAGTTTATTATGGAGTTACTTAATTTTTGACTAAGTATCATAGATTTTTAACATTTTTTACTCTAATGGACAGTATTTTTCACACCTTTTTATTTTACAAATTGAATGCCCCAATCTACAATAGGATAATTTTCTACCCTGTTCTGACTTTTGATATCCTCCATAGATGTCCATAATGAACACAATTAAACCAAGTTTATCTTATGAATTAGAGTAGCTAAGGAACACATAGTAAATCTGTCTGTTGACATTTACCAGACTGCAATTTAATGATTTCATCTCAGAAATATTTTGCGATACCTCGCGAGTAAAATGTCTCTTATTAATTAATTTTTGTAGGATAAAAGTGGAAGATAATTAAATTTTTATTTGTGATGATTTTTAAAAAACCATGTTTTCCATTTCGCATGTTGTAGTGACTTACTTTAAATTAAGCTTTACAGCTTTAATAATTTCAACTTTTAGGTAAAACAAAATGCAAAATTTTTCTTGGTCTTTAAATTATTGTAAAATACAGTGCGTTTTATAATATGAAAAAAGAAATTATTAAATACTACGTTTCAGCACTGTTATACTCAAAATCCTTTGATCCAAAGCAGAGCAAATTCAAAACGACATGGGAGTGATAACCCTGTGAAGAAAACATTGAGGAAAGGCATAACAAAACTATATAAACAGGACGACTCGTAACACTTGTACTCCCAAAATCATTTTCAGTAAATCTACCCCTTGCATACCTTTTGACCTTTGACCTGTGGACGTTTTTTGGTTCATTTTGGTGAACATATTTTATATAACATAGTAAAACAAATATCTACTCTAAAAAAACTGGAAACTAACCTCATAGAAATAACAATTTAGGAAAATTTCCTGAATATTCCTAATTTTTTTTTCCAACATGGCAGGTATTTTGTTCCGAGGACATTGGTGATAATTTTGCTTTTATGTTTAGGGAAAGAAAAACCAATCTATTCAACAGACTGAAATTAATTAATAGCTACATTGGCATATCCTAAAATATACTAAGTATTATAAACAATTATACACATAAAATATTTAGTATTCATTTATATCACACACACACATACATATATATATATATATATATATATATACTAGCTGAAAACCCGCACTTCGCTACGGAGTACATTCAAATTAAATACAACGGTCAATGTATGCAATTAATGCCAATGTATATATATATATATATATATATATATATATATATATAATAAATACGACGATCAATGTATACAATTAATGCAGAAAAAAACAAAAATTATATTTATAAAAAAATCGCAGGAGATATTTTTATAGAGAAAATAATGAAAAAAATATTCAAATTAAATCTAATAAGACATACAAAAGAATAGAGTACAGTTAATATAGTTCAGTTTGAGGAACATATCTGTTACAGTATTTTAATTGTTATGGACGTGACAATAAATTTGTCTAAACTACCAGAAAAAGAAATCACGTGATCAGCATTTTAAAATTAAATTCTAAAAATTAATCTTTAAAAATTCCCCAAAAATCAGAAAATGGAGGTAAAGATTCGAAAAAGATTTTATTTTAAAGGAATTTTTATGATCTTTCTCGTGATATAAATTTTATAACCCTCATATTATTATTTTAAATGAAAACTTAAAAAAAGTTACTAAAGCAGCTTAAAAATTTAATTTAAAAAAATCTAAGAAGTTTTCAAAAATCTTTCTTAGTGCACCCCTACACTATAAGAAGAATCACCCTGCAAAATTTCAGCCCTTTAGGTTCAGCGGTTTTGTCTGTGCGTTGTATGTCAGTGAGTCAGTCAGTCAGTCAGTTACGGAACTGTTTTATATATATAGATATATATGTATATACTATATATGGAGATGGAGTTATGATACGCAAGAGTATGGCCTCCACTAAAATCAGAAATATTGAATTCCCTGATGATATAAGAACTCAGTGAAAATTATAACGTTTTGAAACGTAATTTAAAATTGAATATTTAAAATAACGAATTCAGTTTGCAAAAAACAGTCCCAGTTTAACGATGACCCAGAGAATACACCTTTAGCTGGTAAACTTGAGGCTGTTTAATTGTTCCGAAGTAATAAAAGCATACCTTCCTTGATACCAATCTCCATACTTAAACCTTATGAAACATATTTTACAAGAGTGGTCTTAAATTCGAAAAGAAATTTTGACTAACAGGATTAGATTTAAAATTGAAAGATGCATGGAAAATAAAAAAGCGAAAATTGAAAAAAATTGGTAGTTGAATGTGTGCCAAAACGGTTCAATCATGTTTTAAAGACTTATGGTGGTCTAAACAAATATTAGAAAAATTCTAAGAAATAAGATATTTTTTACATTTATTTGAAACATCATTAAATATCCGATTACTTTTGTCATAATTTTATGCATTCCTCTGTTTTAATTCTATTTATTTTTTATTTGTTTCTTAAAAAGTTTGAATTTGTGGTAAAATTAATTTAATAAATAATAATGATACACAAACATCTGGGAATAAATTAATTTTATTCCCAGATCACATTTATTTGTTATCTTTATTAAATAAAAATCATACACAAAAATCTGGGAATAATGATATATTTGTGAAAGACTGAGATGCAGTAGGTCATGCTATCAAAAAATTCATATTACTAAGAAAATCGTATGCTTACTAAATGCTTTCGTTCAAGTTAATTATTTATAATTTTTAAAAATTATTCTTTCAAGGACTAAAGACATTTTGGAACTTAAAACTTTTCAGCTTCAAAAAACTAGCATAAATGTCTGGTATTAGAACGTCCTTGCCACACCTCCGGCTTGTGCGTAAATCTCACCTTGGGTGACTTGTGGAACATGATACGAAAATGCTATTCGTTGCAGAGTTTACTGTACCCACACTCAAAAGCAACTAATTATGAGGAAATGGCCGTCACATTTAAAGCCCCAGACTGCTTTTTCTTACGAATATTCAGGACTCAAATTTTTGTCCGCAGATAAACTAGTCTTTTTGTTTATCAATAATTTTGTTTGTTCATAAATCTGTTACATTTCAGTATAAAAGACCGTCGAGATGATGTGAAAAATCAGTTGAATCAGTCATTCAAACAATAATGCTTGCTAAGGTAAGTCAACCCATTTTCTGTCTAAAATATTTATTATTTTAATGATCGAATGTATTTAATTTTAAAAGAAACAATCCATCCTCTATTGAGAAAAAAATCACGTTTCAAAGAAACTAAATTAATATCTAATCGCATGAGTTTTTAATGAACATATATAATTCAATTCCCTATTCAACATTTTTTAATGAAATTTCAACTTAGAAAGGTAAATATAAAAAGTGAAACAACAACAAAATGATTTACCCACTAAATGATTTTTTTCTAGTTTTAATTAGTTTGTCTAAACATTACCTACAATAATATGCATATACTATAGGAAAATATATTTCTACAAAAATATTTCTTCAAAGGATACCGAGTCCCCTTAAAATAAACATAAAACAACTTTATGAAATATACTTTTGACATAAATCACAATCGTATGCTTACTAAATGCTTTCGTTCAAGTTAATTATTTATAATTTTTAAAAATTATTCTTTCAAGGACTAAAGACATTTTGGAACTTAAAACTTTTCAGCTTCAAAAAACTAGCATAAATGTCTGGTATTAGAACGTCCTTGCCACACCTCCAGTTTGTGCGTAAGGTGAAGTTATTATTAGCATATGATGAAAAAGTGGATTCACTTTCTTAAATATCTAAATCAGTTTTCATAAATATTTATTACTTATTTATTACATAAATATTTACAACTAAAATGGAGCCTGTTGTTCTCAAACTGTCTGTGTGATAACACTATTTTTTATAATATGTAAACCAACATCAAGCAGAGGTTTGATTAACAATCTTGATAATATTTTAAATCTAGTCATAAAACATTTTCTACAACTTAAAAAAAGCGAAAGACTCCTAAGAAATATTACTTGAATTTCGCTTATATATAATTCTTTAATTCGAAGTCTTAAAAATTCGAAGTCAGAGAAAAAGATAACTAAGAATCAAAAAGAGCATTTTATGGGTAATTAATCAACACACTTATTTGCTTTCTCAATCTTTCATGAGAAACGAGAAAAAATTAATTTCATTTAAATATCATGAGATACATGAAAAAGTTATAATATGAAAGCTTCTACCTTTCTTGCATGTAACACAATTTAAAATTTCATTTTTAGAAATGAAATATTTGTTATTCGAATATTATAATTTCAAAATTCCAAACTAATTAATGGTGCAATTAATCACGTTTTTATATGAGAGTCAGTATAATAATTTGATATCCTTTCTACTTTCAAATATTTTAATTTCATATATCTCTTTTTGTGTAATCTGGCCACACATATCAATATTCTTATTTACAATTTCTGAGATGTATAACCTATTTATTTAAATGGAGGCCTAACAGTTTAAAAAAAACTATAAAAATATTCATAATGATAAATAAATTATAATAATAATTATGTTTTTTCATAATTCCAAAATTACATTCATTTTACATTTCTTAGTTCCAGTCGGAGATATTCATGTTATAGTTTGCTTTTATTTTCGCAGATCGTTATCATCTGCGCCACCCTTGTGGCTGTCAATGCCGGAGCACTTCTTCACGGAGCCACTCTTGCCCATACCGGCACTAGTGTCAACTCCAGAAGCCAAGATGTAAGTATGCCAAACTCATTCATTATATTATGGCTATAAAAAAGTTCGAAAATTACAAATCCCTCCTTCTTATTCTTTATTGAAATACCAATACAACAAAAATTATTCCCTTGCAGTGCATAACACGTGAATATTGTAAATAATAATATTATATTATGAACAAAAATAAGTTCTTACTTCGAGTTGATGTTATTCAGCATTTTCATTTGATTTGAAAAAAAAATTAAATTCATTTGAAACATTTCTTTTGCCATCCGTTTGCAAAGTAATCTTGACTAATTTATTTATTTAAAGTTTATTTAATGTTTGAAAAATATCTTTTGTCGGATATGAAACTTTCATATTAATTTTGTGGTAAAAAATATTCATGAGAAATAAATCTTTACAAAAATTGTAATTAAAGTGATAAATTTCTCTTTCACAGGCTATCGGAAACTACGCTTTCGGATATGACATCGTCAATGGACACGGTGCCAGCAACTCCCGATCTGAAGTCGGTGATGCTCACGGAAACAAGAAGGGATCTTACACCCTGAACGACATCGACGGTAGAGCCAGGAGGGTAGACTACGTCGCTGACGGACATGGTTTCAGGGCTGTTGTCAACACCAACGAGCCTGGAACTGCTCACAGTGCTCCAGCTGCCGCTATCGTCGCCTCTCCCTATGCTGCTCCCCACGCACCCGTTGCTGTTGCACATGCTGCTCCCTTGGCTGTTGCCCATGCTGCTCCCTTGGCTGTTGCCCATGCCGCTCCCCTTGCTTATGCCCACGCCGCACCACTTGCTGTCGCCCATGCTGCCCCAGTGGCCTATTCCTCGGCAGTAAATCATGTTGCAGCTTCCCCTCTTGTTGCAGGACACGGAGTTGTGGAAGCCGGACATTTCGCTTACGGCCACGGAATTGCCGGACATGGATTGGCCGGACCTTTGGCTTATGGTCACGGAATTGCCGGACATGGATTGACCGGACATCCCTTGGGCGGAGTCGCTTATGGTGCTGTCAAATCCATCCATTATTAATTAGTGTGAAAACTTTCGTTATAACTGTTAATTTATTTTGAATGCCTTCGTTGAAATAAACTATTTTAATTAATTAGCCTTTTTTAGTTTTCTTGTGAGTGGTTATATTCATGAGTATCAATCTTCTTATTACAGAATCACTAAAATATTATTTCTAATCGAAGAAACTTTAAAAGAAAACAAGCATGGTTTATTTCACGATTAAGTAGGGGATGAAACGTCTACTTCTGATGTAATAACAGAACTGTTACATTTGTGTGCAAAAAATAAGGGTAACAAAATATGATTTTAATGATAATATTTACCGAAAATGCGTATTTTTTTAATATGATAGGAATCCAGTATAAATATGACTGCATTATTTTAAGCTCTTAATAACTAAATTATGCTTCCTGCATTTAATTTAGTTAGAGTTATCAATGAGAATTTAAATAAACTAAAAATCTTCACTTTGTGTATATAGTATAAAAATATTATTAAGTATAATGTTGCTATAGCCTTCTCCCGTTTTCGCTGGCCATGGACTCATTGGATCCAGACATTTGGCTTATGCAAATGGACTTGCTGGGCATGGATTAGTTGGGCATCATCTAGGTGGAATATCTCATGGCGATTTAAAATCCATTTATTATTAATTTATGAATCTTGCAGTTATTTTAAAGTTGTTTGTCGATACCTTTTTTCTTTTACATTACTCTATATACCCTTTTTTTACTCAAAACACAAAATTTATTTTTATCACTTACATACTGTTATAAAATGCAAAATCTTTCACTGAACATAACTTTGGAGTAAGTTTCATTTTGTCCTTAATTAATACTCTAGTGTACATGTAATTCCATATGTAATACACATACGATTATAGTACTTTTCTACATCTGCTTTTATGTTAAAACTATTTCACGTGATAAACGGAACAATTCTATTCAAGAAGGAAATTTGTAAAAAAAAAAAAATTCAAAAATTCAAAAAAAAATTCGCTTTAGTATAAACATATCAATACACTGTTGAATAAAACATTGTGTACTTCGCAAAAAATTCATAGAAAATCCACTATGAATGTTTGGCTTGTTCCTCATTTAACAAATAACTTTAAAATATTTTTTCTGTTTAAATTTTATCGTTAGTTTTAACTTCAAAATGTTATAGATAAAATTAATGTACTAGAAAAAAATTTTACATAAAATTCACACATTTTGTATAATATTTATTGGTTTGTTTGTATGATTAACTTTTGTAAAACATAAAAATTTAGGAAAGCTCTAAAAATACCTAAAACCAACTTTTTGTTACGTAAAGAAAAACTACATCATATTAAAAAAGTTGTTAATTTACTATGCATTATAGGTAGTGCCCATTGCTACACACAAAATTGTACTCTTTAACACCTCTTTTATGGTCTAAAATTATGTCAAATTTTTAATGACATAAACATTTGTGTTTTAATTTTATTCTAGGGAAATACTTTTGCTTCTTTTCGCATTTCAAAAGGACTTCTTCCTGTATTTTCAAATATGAGCCAGTAGCTACCTCATTTTCCTGTATTTTTCCTCTGCTATTCCTGAGGACTTGGTCATTGTTTATTGTCCACTTTCTGAACAGTATTGAACCAAACAGTCATTTTTTGTTACATATGTTAGACCCAAACCTTCCGCAAATCAGATATCATGAGCTCATGCAATATGAAGTGGTCACTAGAACAAATAGTGCCTTTTGATACCCTTGATCTGCCTCACTGGCTAATACGAACTAATATGCGGTGATTCTTGAGGCAAACTCTTAACTAATCGTGATTTCTGAAGCCGAAATGTTGGACTAGACTAATCGAATTCCAGAACATTTTTATTCTTGAGAACAACTAGGTATAAAAGCCTTTATTGAGGTGTTAGATATATCTACTATTGGTAAATGCACGGTAAAGTAACAAATAATTTGACGAAAGATCAACTTCAATCATACTCGTATTTTTTTAATATATTCTCGAATTTTCATTTGAGATGTTTCTACATTAAACAGTACTACAATAACTTTTTTAGAATTTAGAAGTAAATTTGCTATATCAATTAAATCTATCGTGTCGTCTTCTGAGAGAGATATAAAAAGCATAATTCGTAAATATTCATGTTGTTTCAAAATAAAATTGTATAGGTAGTTACTAAAAATTTTTCTTATAATAACCATAGTACTTCGTGATTATACATACTTTAACTGTACAGGGAATTTCTCAAAGTGATGTAAACTTACAAAAATTGAATGTAAAACTCAAAGAGGTATTTTTCAGCTTTTTTTCGCATAAATGCTTCTCAATGGAGAACTAAATAATTATTCAAGTTCATTTCTAATTCGATTAACTTTCCTTACTACACTAATTTTGCATACCTTTTTCGCATTGTAACCTTAAAACGAATTACGTCTTAAAATAAAGAATACATCATCTGTTTTAGATTAAAGCAATATTTTAAAAATATTAATGTATAAAATGTGTAACTATGGAATTGATAGGATTTTCACTTTAAGCTGATTTTCAATTTACACAAAAAATCAGTTAAGAAATTCCCTTATTCGAAATACATCTCTTTAAAATCAGAATAAAAATTAATTTACGGCAACTAAAACACAAAGAAAAGCATTAAAATGATTAATACAACACGATATTTATTTTCAAAAGTGTTTCAACAATATTCTAGGAAGACTTTCAATAGAGAATGAACAGATATACTTATGAACGAAGGTAAATCAAAGATCTGTGATGATAATTTCATAAAGTAGAATGCAACATAATCATCAATTCATGTTAGAGAACATGAGTTGATGTATGTTAAAAATTTTTGCTAGAAGTTTCATAACAAAATACAGTTTGAATCCATTATAATAGGATTTAGTTAGTTTTAAGCAAGAACATTAAACATATGGCTATATTAAATGTGAGGAAGGTGATAAAACATTCAAATACAAAATACGTATAACTTACAAACTTCTGCAAGCTTACTGCAGAATGTCTTCGCATTCATTCTATACATTTAATTTCCAGAATCTCATAACTTCATTGCTTTGATCGAGTGTATAACATACATAAAACGGAAGAGATAAATTTCCAGTACAGATAAATTGAAAAGTAAAAAATAACAGATATTCGTAATCTTAAATTAGTTCTAAGCAATTAAATTACAGACAACATCCATTGAAAGCAGTGGTAATATTAGTGTAATAAACGAAACAATTGTGACAAAACAAAGCCTACTTAGAACTCAATTCTGTCAATCTGAAATACAGAAAGGTTCTTCATATCGCTAGCACAAAAAACCTTTAAAATTTTCAGTTTTCTACGTCTAAAGACTGATAGATAATCTTGCTGACAATGAAACGCTAGTTTTTAACTATGAATAACAAAGTTAATGTTCCGGACATGTTAACAAAATTGGATCTTCCATCTTGGAACATGAACTGTATAATACTTTTCCTTCAGACACGTTTTTTACAAATATTCTGCCCTAGGTTCCACTATCAAATATAACTACATTAATAATGATCCAAAACATATGTCATAAATGAGATGAATTCCGATGAATTCACAAGATGTTATAGGACACCACATCGTATTTTACTACAAACATTAATAAGTATTTTCATCTGTGTATTCACGCAAATTTATTTTCTGAATTCACTCTTAAAGACTTCTACAAGGGAGCCAAATTAAACAAGTTTCGTCGACCTTCTTAATTCCTCCTAGGCACTTACCGGACTCTCTGTATCGGCTGTCCTTGGTCGACATCACACATCTTTAAAAGAATCGTTAACCTCTAAAGGGCATAATATTTTGTTTCATTAGGTGCCATCACAGCTATGTATTACGCATTTGAAAGCAGCTACTGAACTGCTTGAGACATCATAAATGGAGTTGCATGAAAGCATTTATATACGAGATGTAAACCTGAAAAAGAATTAATATTCAGCCTTTTCTGAGTCACATGTGTGCGCTGAATGAAATGTATTTGTTTTTGAATGCCAAGCATTAAATACGAAAATATAAAAAGTCCTGACATGAAAGAAAACAGAGACACATTTCTTGTGACTTAATTAAAAGTTTACAAAAAGTAAATAAAAAGAAAGAGACGCAAAAACTCTTAAATTTAAATTAATGCATAAATTAAACATCGACTGGATATAGCGTGGGATACAATTCTCTTAAGCCTTTAAAGTAACTTTTCATTTGTATATTTTTCAATAGTTTGGTTTTTCTATTGCTTGGCATTTTGGAATGTACTTTTTGTCGAGCTATAACCAAAACCTTTTAATCTGATTTAAGATTTTCAAAGAATACTTAATATTACAAATAAATATGCTTTGAGTAAAATCTCTTTAAAAGATCTATCAATTTCACAGATAATAACAAGTAAAAAATTTTCAATGTATAATCGTATTTTTGTGATTTGTCCCCGTATAAACCAGAAGAACAATAAAAACTTCAGTTTGCTCAAATACTGTTTAAGAATAACATCGTAAAATAGAAGGAAAATAATCCCTTATGTACCAGTTGACAATCTTACTAAAGAAGAAGAAAGAAGAATAAAGAGATTTTGTAGTAATCCTCTAGAAATACACTGAAGTGCCACTGAATTAGGGATACCTACCTAGTAATGAATTGGGCCTACTCTGGCCTTGATAACGGCTGCCACAAGTCGAGGCATAGATTCAACAAGTTTCTGGAAACGTTCCACGGGAATGGCTTGCCAAATATTGGCTAAAGCTGTCCATAATTCATTAAGGTTCTTTGGTGCTGTGTGATGACCTTTCATGCCTTGTTCCAAAATATCCCAAAGATACTCAATAGGATTTAAGTCTGGGCTTCTAGGTGGCCAATTCATGACAGAGAAGTCAGAGGAATGCTCATCCAACCAGCCAGTAGCCAAACGGGACTTGTGAGAGGTACAGTTGTCTTGCTGGAAAACTCCATTACCGTGCGGATAACAGAACAGCATAAACGGATGGAGGTGATCACCCAGCAACTCTACGTACCGAATTGCATTGAGGGAGGTTGGTACACGCACCAAAGATCCCAAACTGTGCCACGAAAAAACACCCCAGACCATGATTGAACCACCATGCCCTTGTACAGTTCCAGCGAGGCATGCAGGATCCATGGCTTCATGAGCCTGACGCCATATTCTAAACCTACCGTCGGCGTTAAGTAGTCGGAATCGAGACTCATCACTCCATGCTACTCGTTTCCAGTCCTCTACACTCCAATCTCTGTGCTCTCTTGCCCAGGCAAGACGTGCAGCCCGAGTATAGAGCAATGGTACTCTCGTAGGTCGACGGCTCCCGAAACCCATACGGTGAAGCGAGCGTTGCACAGTCCGTTTACTGACTGTACGACTGGCACCGTCATTAAACTGGGTGGTGATTTGAGCTAATGTTTGGCTTCGCTGGCTGTGTACAATACGCCTGAGCCGTCTCTCACCACGCACTGTCAAGGCTAATTGTCCTTTGCAGTTTGCCCGATCGCTAGTTTTTTTTCCACCATCCATGTATTCTTGGTATACTCTTGACACTGTCGACCTTGAAAACCTTAGCTGTCTGACGATTTCGGAAATTGAATGGCCCATGCGTCGCGCACCTACGATTTGTCCGCGATCGAAGGCGTCTAAATCAGGCAGTTTACCCATACTGGCAATTCCAACAACTAATTCAGAACAACCACAGTACGCGCTATATATGCAGTTACCACAGCGCCCTCACTTGCGCATACATGATGCGCAGCGCTACACAATTTGCATAGGCTTTGCTATCCCTTATTCAGTGGCACTTCAGTGTATAATTTCTAGAGGATTACTATAACTGTAAATATAAGCATAAAATGATATTTTAAACGTTAGTAACAGTGCATTTAAAGTTATAAAATGAAATCTCCTCTGTATGAAACCCAACACAAGTGAATCTAAGCGTAAAACTTCAAACACGTGGAATTGTCGTACTCAGTTTAAAAAAAGGAAATATGATTAAGGGTTTCCTCTTTACACCTCATTTACATTTATTTTATTTTAACAGAATTTAAACGGTTATTCACTTTCCTATTCGATACTATAAGGGAGAGAATATTTTCTTCGGTTTCAACCATAATACTAATAATTCATAACAAATTCAATCCAGTATCCTCAAATACGTTGCACGTAAAAATGATTTTAAATTATTCAAGTGTTTATAGACTTGAGTTCTTCCTTTGCAGTGTAACGTAAATTTAATAGTCTAGAAAACAAAACATAACAAAGTTTGTAACTCAAAGGTTCGAGGTAGAGAAAAAATTAGTTTTCCTCCGAAAGCCCATATAATCCCGTTCATTTATAATTTATTTATTTCACTTTACGATACAATATGAAAAAAAAGGGTTTCAAAAGGACAAGATATCCGGATAAATTTTAAGGAATAGGTCCGTATAACCTATAAATGTAATATGAAGTATATTCATCGAAACTACATATTTTCATAATATTCACAGAAGATGTAGATCAAACTCAAAATTTATTTAACATTTTCCAAAATTTCACTATCAATTCTCTCACTACACGTATGGGGCAATCTTAATTATTACAAGAAAAATCCCATTAGGGTATATGTCAAGTATCGTATTTATGGAAATGAATTAATATTGCCACAAGCGAAGTTAAAAAATCTTTTAAATATATCGCTCACTCTTTTCAACAACGTCATATCTCAAAAATCGGCGATTTTTAGTTATGCCTGTCTTCAGAATGCCCTGAAAGAGTAGTAAATCACTTCAAGATCGTCATATTTCACCACTTAATATTTAGTCACTACAGAGCAGAATTAATATTCACTTTTAATACTTTTGATGCTACTTTTAAACTTTAAAATCACTCTCCTGACGAATCACGTTTTTTGAGATATGACGTTGTCGAAAGAAATGAGCGATATGTAATCCTTAAGCTATGTCACTTTTAAGACTATCCTTGCCACACCTCCATTACGTCAATACAGCCTTGACGGACACCAACAGACTTACGAAAATGTTAACCTTTATTGGGAGTAGTATCCAACGCGTAACATAATAATGATAATTGGAATCCTGATTTGTATCAGGAAATGACCACCAAATGAAGTACCAAAAAACTTTACAAGGCGTTTTGTTTCTTTTTAAAAAGAATTTTTCCGGCTCGACGGACTCTCAGAAAAGGTATAAAAGGACACTGGTTTCTGCAAACCATCAATCGTTCTTTAAGATCGAAGACTTTGACTATCAACATGTTCGCTAAGGTAAGTCAGTAATTCAATTTTTAAATTCTGAGCACACAAATTTCATCAACAGCTGATTTATATGTTCTTTTTATATATTTCGAATATCATTTCCTCAACTACTCCAAAAGTTTAGTATTTTATTGAAAATTTCCCATTTTACCAAAACCAAAAGGCAGTTGTCCGCAACATTCTGTCCATATTTAAAAATTTATTTTTTATCGTTAACCAATGGTGAGGATTTTATGGACCAACTGATTTAAGCTATAATATACGTACTCGCGGTCGTTTTAAAATACCTAGAGGACAGAAGGATTAAGGGATTTTCACTATCATTTTATCTTTAATTAATTTAATTATTATACGATTTCACAACTAGGAATACTTCTCGAAATTTATTTCAAAGGAATAATGTGTTCTTAGAATGAAAGTTTAAAATCATAATTCATTTGCGTTACACCTAAATTTGTCTGTGATTAGAAAACTGCATGAAAGCAGAAAGGCTATTGGAGCATCCTATTTCGAGTACTGTGAATGGATAGATGCTAGAAATCAGTTTGTCTGTATAGCGTAGCGGAATTACATGAATACTTTACTAAACTGTATACTAAGTTCTAGTGTGTCGATAGAGGAAGAGATTTTTTCATTCAAATAAATGTATTTTGATACAAAAATGAAGATTTAATGCTAATAATTAGTAACTTGATTAGGAAAATAACTGTGAAAGAAATATTCAGTGCGACAACCTAGAGAGAATATACGTGTTAGATTTTGAGTTATTATTACGCCATTTAGTTACTTTCAGAGAGAACACTTAAAAGGTACGTGATTGTGCGCTTGAACTTCATTCAGATAAATAAACAAGTGTTAGCATTATAGAAACCTGAATTAAATTTCTACATCATAATTAAATCTTTCAAATATATAAATTAATATTAAAAGCAGTTTATAATAATTTGTGATGAATATTAAACTTACAATCACACATTGTAATATTTAAAATTTCGGCAAGTTATATTTATTCTTTATTTCAGAAATGATGAATATTTCTCTCCTACAGAGATAATTAAACAAAATAACAATTACAAAAAGTTTTGACTACGTTTAGTATATAATACAATATATAAAACGAAAAAAAATTATATATATATATATATATATATATAGATTCCATGGGAAAATAAATTTATAAAGTATATGGATATTTTAGTATTTGTGTATAGTAATATGTACACATATTACTTTACACACTATAACTGAACATATTTTTGACAGGTCGTTATCCTTTGTGCCGCCCTCGTAGCTGTCAATGCTACAGCTCTACTTCACGGAGCAGCTCTTGCCCACACTGGAACTAGCGTGAGCTCCAGACATCAGGATGTAAGTACAATATATTTTATACATTATATTTTGAATTTCAAGGAAGAAATATTATTTATTGAAACCATCAAAGAATTAAATCTTAAAGAAAATAAAAAATAATTATTAAAATTGATAAATTCCTTTTTGTTTGATAAAAATATATTTTATAGATGAAATTTTGAAATTTGTTATTTGAGTATTTCACATTGAAAAATACACTTTAAATTCAAGTAATTTAAAACATGAAACTTACAAAAATTGTAATTAAAGTGATAAATTTCTCTTTCACAGGCTATCGGAAACTACGCTTTCGGATATGACATCGTCAATGGACATGGAGCCAGCAACTCCCGATCCGAAGTTGGTGATGCTCACGGAAACAAGAAGGGATCTTATACCCTGAACGACATCGACGGTAGAGCCAGGAGAGTAGACTACGTCGCTGATGGACATGGTTTCAGGGCTGTTGTCAATACCAACGAGCCTGGAACTGCTCACAGTGCTCCAGCTGCCGCTCTCGTCGCCTCTCCCTATGCTGCTCCCCAGGCTCCAGTTGCTGTTGCCCATGCTGCTCCCTTGGCTGTTGCCCATGCCGCTCCCCTTGCTTATGCCCACGCCGCACCACTTGCCGTTGCCCATGCTGCCCCATTGGCTTATTCCACTTCCTCAGCAGTAAATCATGTAGCAGCTTCCCCTCTTGTTGCAGGACACGGAATTGTGGGAGCCGGACATTTAGCTTACGGCCACGGAATTTCCGGATATGGATTGGCCGGACCTCTAGCTTACGGACACGGAATTGCCGGACATGGATTGGCTGGACCTTTGGCTTATGGTCACGGAATCGTCGGACATGGATTGGCCGGACATCACTTGGGTGGAGTCTCTTATGGCGCTGTCAAATCCATCCATTATTAATTGCATGTAGCATGAGAACGCTTGTCATGACTATTAATTTATTTTGAATCCCGTCGGTGAAATAAAGTATTTTATCAAATTAGCCTTTTTATCTTTCTCGTGAGCGGTTATTTTCATATACATCAATGTATGTGCTTATTACAAAATCACTAAAACATTATTTGCAATAGAGGAAACAAAAGAAACATCCACGGTTTATTTAAAGATTAACTAGGGAATGAAATGTTCAATTCTAAGATAATGACACAACTTGTAAACTTTTGTGGACAAAATACGGAATTTTTTTTTAATATAATAGAAGTACAGTATAAATGTGACCCCAATGTTATACAATCTTAATCAATAAATTATACTTCCTCTATTTTATTTTCCTTTAGTTAGAGATATCAATGATGATAAAAAATTAAGTCTTTTAAATTTTATTAGTATATTATTAAAATATTAAGTATAATGTTACTTTATCCTTTAACGACTACCATAGCCTTTTTTCCGTTTTGGTTGGCCATGCACTCACTAGAGCAGGGCACTTTGCTTATGCTAATGGAATTGCTAGGAATGGATTAATTGGATATCGTTTAGATAGAACAGATCATGGCGGTCTTTAATTTAGCTATTATTAAGTGGTAAATCTTGCGTTATAGTAGTTGTTTGTGAATAAATTATTTACTTTACATAAATTTATGTAATTTTTTTTCTCATAAAAATCTAAATTTAATTTTACCACTTAAATTGCGTTATAAAATGCGAAATCTTTTCCTGGATATTCAACTGCATTAAATTAAATTTTATTCCTTTATTAATATTTTAGTGTAAATGTATTGTACATATATACGATAATAACGTCTCCATACCTGTTTTAGAGGTTAAATCTACTCAATATGTAAACGGAGCATCTTAATTTAAAAAGAGAGTTGTGAAAAAAAGCATTAATCATTTGTGTTAATATATATCTATTAGTACCTCTGAATAAGACATCGCGCCGTATAAAATAAAATATTTTGAAAATCCGCTACGAAAAATTAGCATATTCCTCACTTTACAAGTACCTTTAACTCTGCTTTTTTTTTGTTACAATATTGTTGTCAGTTAACTTCAAAATATTGCAGAAAAATTAATGTACTTGAAAATCTTTGTTCCAGTATGAGGCTCAGATATTTCAGATAATATTTATCGGTTCCTTTGTAGAATTAACTTTCATAAAACATTAAAATTCAGGAAAACAGTAAAAGTACCTAAATCTGATATTTTATTACTTTAAAGAAAATTATTTTTATCAAACAATTTTATCATACGATATATATATGTACACAAAGAATTGAAGATCCAGTCACTGGGGTACCCGGGTAAATTAATGAAACCAAAAAACTCAGCTCCAATGGTTGTACAACCGTACGCTCACACCTATCTCGCAAAAGCATGGATACGATATGAATTTTGCTCGCGTACTTCCAAAAAAATTTAAGTAAAATTAAATTTAAAGGAAATATATATTTTACTTAAGCAGTAAGTTAAAATTCTGTACATTGCAAATAAATATAAATTTTATTAATATTTAGGGCAAATTTTTTGTGGTTCACGTATTCAATCCCTGGTATAACCCAGGTTCCCGTTTCTGGAAAAACTTCAGAACCAAAACATAATTCTGAATTTTTAGTCCGGTACTGCAAACTCTAATGTACACATTAATGCATATAAAATAAAAGGACTCTAACATTTTTTAGTGTCTAAAATTATTTCACGTAATAAAGTATTTAAGACAGAAGTTTGATAAAGGAAAAAAAAAAAACCCAAAACTGACTTTTAAAATATAAGTAGAAAATAATTTGTTGTTTTTAAATCATGTACGATTAATTTTATTTAAATATTTACGTCTTTGTTTTATCCTGTTGAAATATTTTTGCTTCTTTTCGCTTTTCTGAACAACTTAATTTTTTTTCACATACGAGCCAGAACCTAACGTCAATTCAAAGAATTTTTCCACCCATGTTTATGGAAGCGCGATCATTGTTCATTGTTCACTGGTTGAAAAATATTGAATCAAACTGTTCAATTTTTGTTATCTGTGTAAACTGCGCTCAAAACTTGATTGCACGAGGATGCCTCCAAATGCGTCATCTGGCACTGACTATGCATATTTTAACTGTACAGGAAGTTGCTCAAAGTGATGTAGACTTATATAAATGGTATGAAAACTCAAACAGGCATTTTCAACTTTTATTTTCACACGACTCGTTCTCAAAAGGGACCTGAAAATTTATTCACTGTCATTTCGACTTCATTTTTCTTTCTTTAGTACGTAAATGTTGCACAACTGTATTGCAATGCGGCCTTAAAAGATACTCCGTCTTAAAATAAAGAACGTATATTTTGTGTACGGATTAACCTTATTAAAAGACACAAAATGCGTAAAATCTCCGATATGAAGTGCCGCCACGTACCAAAATTTTCCTAATATCAAAATAACTGGAAAATGGAAAAGTAGGAAGTTTTCGAAAATAACGGGAACAGTTATTCATGGTCCGGCAACATAATGATTACAAAGTCATACAAAGCAAAACCGAACAATGTTAGGTTTCAGTTAGTTATTTGTTTGTTTGTTTTTCCTAACGCGGAGGCACTTGTCGTGAGATATTCGTCTCTTGTTAATCACCGCGAAGTCTTGCTGATTACTTTATTATGGGGACACCATTTAGGGAATAAAGAAAACTTGTACAGCGAAATTAAATTGTACACTTTCACTGGAGCAAGTGATCTTGTATTAAGTTTAAACAATAGAATTACAGACAATATCCAGTGGAAGCAGTGGTAACATATACTGTAATAAACGAACTTATGCTTACTAAACACCAACGGCGACGGAGACGAAAATCCTGTATCTTCGTTGTTGCGCATGCGTATTACAAACAAATTTTCACTCCCCCGATTCGTCTCCGTCTCTGGTCTCTGCGGTTTCAATTTGGAAAAAGTTCAACTTTTGTCTCTGCCGCCATGCTTGACAGCCAATCAGAATAGAAAGAGAAGATTAAGCGCATGAGCAAATAAATTGCCTATTCTCTCCGTCTAATAGACGTGTGAAGGCTTTTATGACAGCTACAGAGACAGGTGGCAAAATGTGTCTCTCTTTGGTTCTGTCGCCGTTGGTGTGGAGTAAGCATTACTGTGAGGAAACAGGGCTACATTAGTACCCAAATATGCCCTTCTAAAGAAGAGGAACATAAAAAAAGTTTTTTATATCATTTCCACAAAATTTTCTGAAGTCGAATTTTGCAAAATATAAAAGCTGTCATAAAATTTTCTGTACAATTAATCCGCAGTAATACAACCCCAACATGAAAAATAAAATCGGAAGATGGTCATCTTAGGTGCTGTTAAAATTATTATTAATAACCATATCTTTTAGTATGTTTTTTATCTCACTATAAATTGCAGTTTGGGCTTATGGTGGCCCTGTGGTACAGCGCTCTGATTTCTGAGGGTGCTCAGATCGAATCCCGGCGTTGCGCCACGAAAAATGTCTCCGTTCGTGTCGTCCCTTCATAGGGGGTAATGCTGTCCGCCTATATGGTGCCCCCATAATAAAATGGACAGAAAAACTGCGGTGTAGTATGGGCGAATGTTTGATTACAAGTGCCTCCGCAGTGGTTAAAAAAATAATTGCAGTTTCAAATTCTTTTCTATATTTTACAGGCACAAGGAAGATAACATTCCCCAAAGTTCTAAACATTGAAAACAAAGTAAAACTGAATCTAGCTAATGATAAATGTTAGATATTAACTTTAAATAACCTTTATATTTTTTCCATAAAAATTAACAAAATAAGAACTTCCTTGAAACATTAAGACTGTAACACTTTTTGTTCAGACGTACTTCCTACGCCTGAGGTTCCAATGTCAAACATAACAAAATTAATAATGATCCAAAAAATATTAAATGAACGATAAGAATTCCAATAAATCCACGAAATATTTTACGATGTCACGTCATATTTTACTGCAAACATTAATAAGTATTTTCACCGGTGCATTTACGTAAATTTATTTCTTGAATTCACTCTCTTGAATTTCACTGAAGAAAAGCCAGATTAAACAAGTTTCGTCGACCTTCTAAATTCATCCCACGCACACACCCCATTTACTGTCCTTGAACGACGTCCCATACCGTTAAACGAATCGTTAACATCTAAAAGGTATTATAATATCTCGTTTCATTAGGTGCCATCACAGCTATATATTACATATTTGGAAGTGGCGACTAAACAAGTTGATACGTCAAAAAGGATGTTGCCTGAATGTGTTTTTATCCAACAAGTAGGCCTGAAAAAGAACTAATCTTTAGCATATTTCTGCATTACATTTGTAAACTGCAAAAAAACATAATTGCCTTTGAATTTGTAGCATTTAGAACGACCGTGAAAAAAGTGACTAACAACATGAAAGAAAAAAGAAAAATTTTCTCGAGGCTTAATTAAAAGTTTGCAAAACAAAATTAAGAGAAGCAGACATAAATAAGACCTAAATTTAAATTAATGTATGAATTAAACATCGAGTGGATATAGTGTGGGATACAATCTACTTAAATATTTAATATAACTTTTGATTTATATTTTTTCAGTAGTTCAGATTCTTTTCTTTAGCCTGGAGTTTTTGAAGGGACTTTCTGTCAAGTTATCGTAAAAATCTTTTAGTCTGATTGAATATTTGTAAAGAATACTTAATATTATAAATAAATATCCGTTATAGATTGATATCACTTTAAAAGTTATTCTGAATTTTTCAATATTATTGCTTTTCTCATTCCATTATACCATGTTACATATACAAAATTTTCTATTTATCATTGTACGTATATGATTTGTCATCGTATAAACCTGATAATCAATAAAAACAATAAAGACTGTTTAAGTATAAAACTTGAAAGAGGGTGAAAATAATCCCTCTTCTACCCATTAGCAATCCTAGTTAGAATGAATGAAGGAGAATGAAGAGGATTTCTAGGAATCCCCTTGAATTTGTATTTAAAGAGGATTACTAGAAATGTAAATATGAGCGTGAAAAATTGTTTTTTATATGATAGAACATTATATGCGTTAGTTATTTTTATTCGGAGTTTTTAATGTATGTAGAATCCGTTTTCGTTGAAAGGATCATCAAAAACCCTTAGGCTTTTTCACATTGCTTCTGAAGCAAAGTGTTGTTCAACTATTAAAAATTTAAACCATTCACAGAGCTCATCTGTATGATGGCATCCGTAGCGATCAAATAGTCTCATGTTCGACTCTGGCGCTATGCATTGTGAACAAGATCTTAGGTTGGCTATGCATTGAGAACAAAGTCTTAGATTACGCTACGTTAAAACCTTATTTAAGAATTTTGGTTTCATTTGTATTATTTTACTTAGATCAAATAACCAAACGGTTCCTTTTTCTTACAGAATATATACGCTGATACTAAGAATTTCAGCTCAAAAAGTAAATAGAAACTTCAGTGAAAAAATTTCCACTTCAATGAAAACTTCCGTTTCCTATGGAATATAATAAGCTACATATTATTTTATCTATGTTATAATATTAAAAAAACAGTCTTTGTATAATTTATTTATAAGAATACTAATACTAAAAGAGCAGGGAAATTTGCCACATTTTTCATTATCAGACATATTTCAGATAAAGAAACTATAGAGTTTTGACCATTACATAAATGGTAACAGTAAAAAATTTAAATGATCTTCCTTTAGATATCACGCACAGCCCTTTTGATACCCTTCATCGTCGGTTAGACATAAAAAGTATCAGTTAGCGGTAATAGAAGCAGTAAAACGATACAAATGCTTAAATGAGTTGGAAAATAAAACTCTTTTTGGTTCATACGTATAAGAATTTAAATTTTTTATGCAGTTAAAAGATCACCTTGAAATTTTACACAGAAGGATGAATTTCCTTACGTCAAAACTGAATATTTACCACTCAGATAAATTAAACTTTCTCTAAGTACTGAACGTGAAGGTACTGAAGGTGAGGAAGAATTACTGAACAAGTACTGAACGTGAGGAAGAATTTACATTAATCATCTGTTGACATTTTTTATGGAGAGCTTCCATGGAGTGGGCTCAGGATCGAATTCCGACTAATGCATGGATTTTGTGTGATTCACTCATAGAGAGCAATATTGGTTGACTTATATGAAGCACCTATTGATGCCAATGAGAATCGCGGAAAGGATAGGCAAGACAAATGTCAAGGCAAAATCCTACCGCACTGGGGAAAAAATTCTATGCTGCATAATATTTTGAAGATTTTTCTTTTCTAGAATATGCATTTTATTGGTATTTTATAGCTGAATTGTTAAAGAATATCTGATACGTAAAATATGTCGTGTCACGTATGACGCGCTACTGTATGTCTCACCTTAATAGAAATATTATTCAACATTAATTCACATTTGTTATTTAAATATTAATATTATTTCTTTTGAAATTTCTGCAGTTTCAATGCTCCTATTAAAATTATATGAAGAGCATAAATATATAGATACAAGTAGGAGAACAAGAAATTATTTACTTCAAAAACCTTGACTCTGAACGTACTTTGTTCTCCCTTTTCTTTGTGCTCTTTCGCTTTATTCCATATTTTAGAGTAATATGGTTGCTCGAAATTTTATATATGGAGGATTTTATTATCGAGCTTGCAAAGATCCAATAATAAAATCCTTTTAAGGATATAACATATATTAATAATATCGCACAGGTCCAATCAACCTATAATAAAATGAGCCAGCTATTGAATGAAATCTCATTTTTATGAAATCCAGTAGTTCTCAGTTTAGAAGTTCATACAAGTGGAATGGCTATAATTTGTTGTGCAAAGACAACACAATTTATAAGTAGTTCCTATTCAGAATTTCCCTTAGGTTTTGTCTTCTTTAAAAAAAATTCAAACCGTAATTCAATTTTTCTTTCATTACTCAATTTTTCTTTCAATTTTTCTTTCATTCAGTTATTATTCTTTTATTAGGTATGTATTTTTTTGTTTTAAAATAACTTTTTAATGTGGGTATACGCCACCGTATAATTAAGTGCATGTTTGCGCTTTTTTCTGATGCTGTGTAGCTTAGCTGTGTTAATTACAAATTTTAATTATTCGATTTTATTGCAGTTTAAAATCCCTAAAACGAATATTTTTGAGGACGTAAGCTCGAAGCGCAAATCTGGAGTATGGAAACATTTTCTGTTTAACAAACCACAAGAAACAGCAAAATGCAATATTTGTTCATCAATCCTAAAGACTTCGGGTTCAAGTACAAAAAGTTTGATAAGCCACACGAAGACAAAACATCAAATTGAAGTATTAACATGTTCTAAATTTAGTGATGACGACGAACCCAAATTGAAATCTCCAAAAATTGATGACCGTTTCACAAAAAATGTACAATCTGTTGAAGATATTATAGTAAAATTAGTTGCTGTAGATGGTATGACATTTCATCAGCTTGCCAATAGTTTATTGATAAGACGAACTTTTAAAGCATCTAGTGTGCTCCTTCCTAGTAGTCCTAGCCAAACAAAAATTTTATTTATGAAACATTTTCAAACCGTGCAGAGCAAAATCATTAAAAAAACAGAGAAATCAAAGAGGACAATGGTCGGTTTTCAATTAGTTTCGATGAAACCACATCAATACGAAACCGTAGATTTATCAAACTGAATATACACAATTCCACCGGCTTCCAATCTCTTGGTCTAATTAGAGTTATGGGAAGCGTAAATGCAGAAAAAGAAATTCAGATTGTAAAAGAAAGTCTCAGCGAGTATGATATTTCATTGGATAATGATGTGGTAGCTTCAATCACTGATGGTGCAAGATGTTGAAGTATGGCCGTTATACTAGCCCATTCCATATTGTTTGCATGGCACATGCTATTCATTTGGTAGTCTGTGATGTTCTGTGTAAAAGTTCAGAAATTAGATCAGAAGAACACACTGACCAAGAAAATGAGCAAACTGAAGAATGTGACTCTGACTATGAAGATGAAACTGAGGATTCTGTTGAAGAACCCACCGAGTACAAAGACAACCAAACAATATTTATTCCTGAACTTCAGAAGATTGTTGCAAAGTCAGGAAAATGGTCAAAATGTTCCGAAAGTCCCCTGTTCGTAATGATACAAATCTGCAACCACAGACTTTGGAAACCTTTGGTAAAGAGAAGAATATTTTGCTGGACTGTCAAACCCGATGGAATTCTCTTTTTAAAATGCTGCAACGTTTTTATGAGATGAGGAAAGAAGTTAAAATTGCAATGCTTCAACTAGATTATCAGTTTGATCTCAATAATCAGGAATTAGACAAGATTAAAGAATTATGTGATGCTCTTACTCCCCTTGAAGTCGCAGTGCAATATTTATGTAAAGAAGATGCCAATCTTACTCTTTCTGAAAAAGTATTTGCATTTACATTGAATAAGCTAAGAAATTTAAACACTCCTATCGCGAATGCTCTACTTCAAAAATTTGAAATTCGATTCAAAGACCGTCAAAACCCAGAGCTGGTTCATCTCATTACATTTTTGAAAAATCCCGATTTCGTCAATGAATCATATGATGAGTTTGGTAGTAAATTTTTAAAAACAAAATATTTGATCTGGCAACAACCTCAATAAAACGACTATTCAACGTAAATGATAATGGCTCAGAGTCTGAACCAGAAGTAGCAGTTGAGGTGAGAGTTAAAGAAGGAATTGAAGGTGATGCTACGAATAATGGTGCTTGTACTAAACAGATGTCCCTATCTGATGAGCTTAGTATATTTCTGCAGGAGAATGATAAGGAAAATCATAAAAAATCAAAATCTGGTGTATATATCGTAAGAAAAGAAATTGAGTTGTTTCAGGCAACAAAAAGCCGACCTGAAATGCTAGATAAACTTCACAGGTCTTTAACAACAATTCGACCAACTTCGGTGGAAGCAGAACGAGCATTTTCTGAAATGGGTCTTAAAACAATAAACTCAGAAGCCGACTCAATGATAATACGTTGAGTGCAATGATGGTTTTAACGCAGTTTTATAAAAAATGATGTATTTTTACCACTTTTTTAGGTTATGCATATATGTATATATTAATTAACATTAAATTTATTTACTGTTATTTTTTATATTTGAAATTCCGAAATAAATTAAATGTCTCTAATAAACTATTTATTATTTTAGTTCTTTGCTATTGATCCCCTGGAACCAACTAAGTAAACCCGGGAAAACACGGGATTTAAATAAAAAAAAACCGGTCAAACACGAAACCCGGGTTTTAAAAAAATTGCTCAAAATCGAAAAGGCTAGTCCGAGGTAGAGAAAAAAAAATATTTCCCTCTCAATGATTTCATGTGTTTTTTACTTCAACACTAATAATTCATAGCAAATTCCATCCAGTTTCATCAACCACGTTTCAGGTAAAAATGATTTTAAAAAATTCAAAACTTTCAAGACTTCAATTTTTTCCTTGTTGTTTATACAAAATTTAATTGTCCAGAAAACACGACTAAACAGAGTTTGTTATACAAAGGTCCGAGGTAGAGAAAAAAAATAGTATTCCCCACAAAGTCAATTAATCCTTTTCCATAATTTATATATTACCCTTTACGATACAATTTCGAAAAAAGTTTAAAAAAGACAAAACATCAGCTGAAATTTTAGATGAAAAAGTCCGCATAAACTATCATATTTTCAGTAAATTTACTGAAAAAAAATATATTTTCTCAATGTATTCACAGAAGATATAGATCAAATTCAAAATCCATTTAACATTTTCCAATATTTCACTATTGATTCTCTCATTACACGCATAGCCAAATCTTCATTATCACAAGATGGATCATATCAGGAAGTAAGTAAAATATCATTTTTACAGAAATGAATTAACATTGCCATAAGCGAAATTAAAAAATCTGTTAGATACACGTAAGGCGTAAGCTGTGAAATTTCTAAGACTATCCTTGCCACACCTCCATTACGTGAATTCAGCCTTGATGGACACCAACAGAGAAAACCGATGACCTTTATAGGTAGTAGTATCCAACGCGTAACATAATAATAATAATTAGAATTCTGATCTGCATAAGGAAATAACCATCAAATGTAGCAACAAAAAATTTTATTTCTTTTTTAAAAAGAAATTTTCCTCCTCGGCAGAATCTCAGAAAAGTATAAAAAGGCACTTGTGTCTGCATACCAACAATTGTTCTTTAAGATCGAATACATTGACTATCAACATGTTCGCTAAGGTAAGTCAATCAGTTTTGAAATTTTCAGCCAATAAATTTTAGTGGCATTTTTTCATCTAATTTGTATGTTTCGAATATCCTTTCTTCAACCACTTTAAAAGAGGAATATTTTCATGAAAATTCACCATTTAACCAAAGCCTAAAGGTAGTTGTCGGCAACGTTGTTCCCATACTTAAAATTTTTTTGATCATCAAACTCTGAAGAGGCTTTTATATAATGGTTATAATCTACGTACTCACGATAGTTTGTCCATAGCCAGAGGACATGTGATTAGGGGAGTGTCACTATTATTTCTCCTTTAATTTATTTTAATATTATATGATTTTATAAATAGGATTATCTCTTTAAGTTTCCTTCAAAGGAATAATGTATTCTTAAAATGAATGTTTAATATCGTAATTTATGTGCCTTAAACCGAAATGTGCCGGTGATTAGATAACTGTATGAAAGCACAATTGGCTAGAGTATTGACCTTTATATATTTCGAGTTAATAATTTAGAGTATTTATTTTGAGTTGACCTTTATATATTTCAAGTTGGGTAGGTGGATAGGTGCTTTGAATCTATTTAGCTGGATAGTGTAGCACAATCACACGAATACATTGGTAAACCGTATACGAAGTTCTGGTCTATCTATAGATAGAGAAAGGGATCTTTTTCATTCAAATAAACGAACCGAATTCAAATAAACGACAGAAATAAAGATTTCATACTTAAAACTACCAGCGTGATTAGGAAAATTCCTCTGAATGAGGTAAATTGTGCGTCAACACCGAGAAAAAAATATGTGCTAAAAATTCATTATTCATTCGCCATTAAGATACATTTAAGGGAAATTTTCAGAAATATGTATTTGTGCGTTTCAAATTCATTGAGATTGATAGAGAAGTTTTAACATTATAGAAACCTGAATAAATTTAGACATCATCATTAAATCTTTGAAATATATAAAATAATTTTAAAAGCAGTTAATAATAAACTGTAATGAACATTAAACACGCAAGAACACATTATAATATTTAAAATTTCGGCATCACATTTTTTTGCTTTATTTCAGAAATTATGCATATATGTCTCCTACAGAGATTATTAAACAAGATCACTGTAACACGATATCTGTGCTTAGCAGTACATTTAACTTTCAATACAATATATAAAACGAAAACAAAATTTCAGATATTTCTGTTTTTCCACATTCTATGGAAAAATAAATAAATAAAATATATGGATATTATTGTATAATATTACTGTACTTTCTATAATTTAAAATATATTTTTACAGGTCGTTATCATTTGCGCCGCACTCGTAGCGGTCAACGCTACAGCTCTACTTCACGGAGCCGCTCTTGCCCACACTGGAACTAGCGTGAGCTCCAGACATCAGGATGTAAGTACATTAAATATATTTTATGCCTTATATTTTAAATTTAAAACGAAAAAATATTTATCGTAACAATCAGAGAAATAAATCTGAAAATATAAATATTAAAATTAAAGAAAACTTTTTGGCAAGTAAAAATATAATATTAATAAATCAAATATTATATTTTTACTTATAATATAATAATTCTATTAATAAATAAAATATTTTATAATAGAAATTTTGAAATTTGTCATTAAAGTACTTGGCTCAGAAAATACTCATTTTAAATTTAAGTAATTTAAAACATGAAACTTCTGTCACGCAGGCTATCGGAAACTACGCTTTCGGATATGACATCGTCAATGGACACGGTGCCAGCAACTCCCGATCTGAAGTCGGTGATGCTCACGGAAACAAGAAGGGATCTTACACCCTGAACGATATCGACGGAAGAGCCAGGAGGGTAGACTACGTCGCTGACGGACATGGTTTCAGGGCTGTTGTCAACACCAACGAGCCTGGAACTGCTCACAGTGCTCCAGCTGCCGCTCTCGTCGCCTCTCCCTACGCTGCTCCCCAGGCTCCAGTTGCTGTTGCCCATGCTGCTACCTTGGCTGTTGCCCATGCCGCTCCCCTTGCTTATGCCCACGCCGCACCACTTGCCGTTGCCCATGCTGCCCCATTGGCTTATTCCACTTCCTCAGCAGTAAATCATGTTGCAGCTTCCCCTCTTGTTGCAGGACACGGAATTGTGGGAGCCGGACATTTAGCTTACGGCCACGGAATTGCCGGACATGGATTGGAAGGACCTTTAGCTTATGGTCACGGGATTGCCGGACATGGATTAGCTGGACCTTACGCTTATGGTCACGGAATTGCCGGACATGGATTAGCCGGACATCACTTGGCCGGAGTCACTCATGGTGCTGTCAAATCCATCCATTATTAATTACATGTAGCATGGAAACGTTTGTCAGGACTATTAATTTATTTTGAATCCCTTCGCTAAAATAAAGTGTTTTTATGAATTACCTTTTTTTAGTTTTTTGGTGGGTATTTATATTCGTATACATGAGTATTAATGAGCGTACCTCAGAATGAATCATAGATAACTTTTAATCGAAGAAATATTTTTAAAAACCAAGTACGGTTTAGTTCACAATTATCCTGGGAATAAAACGTCCATCTCCAAGATAATGACACAAGTGTTAAATTTTTGTGCACAAAATAAAGGATAATAAAGAATAAATTCAATGATAGTACGTCTTAAAAAACAGTCTTAAAAAGTTTAAAATATAATAGCAGTACAGTATAAGTGTGAGTCTATTGTTATAAGCTCTTAATCACTTAATTATACTTCCTCTATTTTATTCTCCTCTAGTTGGATACATCAATGATGATTAAATACACTAAAACTGTTTACTTTTTATTAATATGTTATTAAAAAGTATTAAGTATAATTTTATTGTAACCTTTAAGGACTACTGGAGCTTTCATTCGTTTCGTCTGTCCATGGATTCACTGAAGCCGGGCATTTAGCTTACACTAATGGAATTGCTCAGCATTGATTAAATGGATACTATTTAGATTTAGATGGATTAGCTCGTCGCGGTCTTTAATATATTTATTATTAAGTTGTGAATCTTGCTTTTATTTAGTCGTTTTTTGTCAACATATTATTCTTTTAACATAAATTTATGTAATATTTTTTTACTCGTAAAACACTTCATCTAATTCTACCACTTAATAAGCGTTTATAAATTTCAAAATAGTTCGCTTTATATAAATCTCGATTAAATTTTATTTAATTCCTTTATTAATATCCTAGTGTAAATGTTTTTCCATGAATAATACATGAAAATATAAGCAAAATACGTTTCCATATCTGTTTTAGAAGTTAAATCTATTCCATATGCAAACGGAGCAAAGAAAGTTTTCTTGTTAATATAACCTATGAAAACCTATGTATAACATCGTGCCTCTAAAAATAATATACTTTGAAAATCCACTATGAAAAATCGGCATGTTCATCATTTATAAGTAACTTTAATCCTGATTTTTTTTCAGTTAAAATTTTACCGTCATTTTAACTTCAAAATATTATAGGAAATTTAATGAACTTGAAAATCTTTGTACCAGTACAAAAACTCAGGATATTTCAGATAACATTTATTTGTTCCTTTGTAAGATTAACATTTATAAAAATTAAAAATTCAGGAAAACAGAAAATGTACATAAACCTGAGTTTTTCTTACTTAAAAATTTTTTTTGACTTTAAAAAATTTTGTTATGCGGTATATGTTCGGGTTCTCGGGCAAATCATTGTAACCGAAAAATCCGGCTCCAATGATTTTAGACTCGTGTATTTGAAAGTAGTAAATCTTAAGTTTGTTAAACAACGTTTTAAGGGGAATAACAATTTTAACTTCCTTTAGAATTTATTACTATCTTCGAAAGCTTTGTCTTAACAGTACCCACCATATCAAATACTAGATCCTCCTCATCTATGTATTATATTAGTCAATTCCCTCCTGCTTTCAAAACATATGCAATCGAGTGTCATTTGCTTTCCTTGAAATACAAACGGAGCAAAGAAAGTTTTCTTGTTAATATAACCTATGAAAACCTATGTATAACATCGTGCCTCTAAAAATAAAACACTTTGAAAATCCATTATGAAAAATATTTTTAATTCGCTATGGGGAGAGACTACGGTTACAAAACAAACTTTGAGGAAAGAAAATTTATAAAAATTGAGCTTCTATTTTTTTTAATTATTGTTTTATATCCTTGGTGGTTATGTGTCTAGAATTTGAGAACCCCAATTTCGACTATTTGGGTTCGTTGGTTGAAGAAATTTCTTCGTTCGTATAAAATAAAATTTTCAAGAGAGATTTTAATCATTGCAGTTATAAACAACACAAATATATTGCATTTTAGATTATTTAATATTATGTAATCTAATCTTTCACTATTTTCTAATTTAGCGGCAAACTGAAAAAAGAATAAAACCTTCACATAGAAAAAAAGCGATCCCAAATTCTGTAGTTTACAGTTTTAGAAACCTTTTCCTGAGAGTTGCAACAGAAAATATGTCATTAGACTTTTTAACATTTTTACAAACTCTATTCGAACCGGGTTAAAAATCCAGTTCGTTGGTTGAAGAAATTTCTTCGTTTCCTTACTCATCCCCCGTGTGAATATTTTTGTAAGGGGTTTGAAAGTTTTACCTGCAAAAGTTACTTTGCCTCCTACCCGCTGGTACTTTAGTAGTTGTTGAGGAAGTTTAGATGAAATTAGGAAATGGTGCTTATCAACAAAGAAAAATAGAAGTTTTCCAAAATAACGTAAACAGCTATCCGTGTTCCCGCGACAACATAAAGCTTTCGAAGTCCTGTAGAGCAAAATAGCACAACTTTAGGATTCAATAGCAAACTACTATCTTAAGAAGCAGAGGCAGGTGTTTCCTACAAGATGCTAATTACTAAAAGTCTTAAGGAGCAGTATAGAAAAAAATTTGAAAATCAATCTGGTATATTTATAATTCGCTATGGGGAGAGACTACGGTTACAAAACAAACTTTGAGGAAAGAAAATTTATAAAAATTGAGCTTCTATTTTTTTTAATTATTGTTTTATATCCTTGGTGGTTATGTGTCTAGAATTTGAGAACCCCAATTTCGACTATTTTTTTCTACCATCATACACATAATAAATTTCTTTACATATGCAAGTTAGTCTTGTTTTTAAGTTATTCCATTACTTCATTTACAAGACATCTTTTGGAGAGTAGCTATGGAACTGACAGAATTTTCTTTTTGAGTTGATTTACTACTTACACAAAAAAAATTAGTTAAGAAATTCCATATCTATGATGTCTTTAAAATCATAATAACAATTGATTTATGGTAGTTAAAATACAGATAAATGAATTAAAATTATAATTATCACACGAAAATTATTTTCTTTAATTCTCCCCCAATATTCTAAGAATATCATAAACAGAGAATGAATTGATATAATCACGGAAGAAGTCAAAGGTCAAACCAAAAGCTATGAAGAAGATTCCTTAAAGTGCGTGCAACTATGAATCAGACAATGTAAGCCGATGTATGTTGAAAATATTCTCTAGAAATTTCCTAACAAAGTACTGTCTGGATCAGGAACTTTGTCGGTTTAAGAAAGGAACATAAAATATATGTATATGTTAAATCTAATGATACAGAAAAACATTCAAATGCGCAATTCGTATATAACTAACTTACTTTTGAAATCTTACAGTATAATGTCTTTTAGTACAGGAAAATAGATATATCTTACAGTATATATCTATTTTCCAGGTGTAATAACTTGATTGTATTGATCGAGTACATAATATAGATGAAGGAAAACAAATAAAATTTACAAAAGAGAAATTAAAATGTAGCTTTCACAGGAAAAGTGATCTTATACTAGGTTTAGGTAATAGACTTACAGAAAATATCCAATGGAAGTAGTGGTAACAGATACAGTAATAGGCGAACTAATTCTGATAAGATAGAACTAGCTTAGACCCCAAATTCGCCATTTTACAGAAGAGGAACTTAAGAAAAGTTATTTTTGTCATTAGAACAAAATTTTTAAAAGTCGAACTAATTCTAAATATAAAAGCTTTCATAAAACTTTTTATACAATTAAGCAGTACAATACCTCTATAATATAAAAAACGTAATCCAAAGAGCGGCGTCTGTGAGGGCAGTTAAATGAAATCTATTTAACTTGTTTATTTTTCTGATTTTGAAATGTAGTTTCAAATTACTTTCTGTATTTTACAGGCACGAGGGAGGTATCATATTCACCGAAGTTCTAAACATTAAAATCAAAGCTTAAAAAAATCTAGCTAACGATAAATGCTAATTTTTAAATATACGTAACCAAGTTGATTTTCCATACGTATTAGCAAAATAAAAACTTCTAACTTGAAACATTATCTGTGTAACACTTTTCCTTTAGACACATTTCCTACAGAAGTTCTGCCCGACGTTCCACTGTCAAACTTAACGATATTAATGGTGATTCGAAAAATATGACATTAATTACATGAATTCCAGTGATTCCATTAGATGTTATACGATGCCACATTGCATTTTACTACAAACATTAATAAGTATTTTCATCAGTGTATTCGTGTGAATTTATTTCTTGAATTCACTTTTAAAGAGAAGCTAAAGTAAACAAGTTTCGTCGAACTTCTGAATCCCAGGCACACAACCCACTTACTATATCGGTCCTTTAACGATATCCCACACCGTTAAAAAAATTCTCAATCTCTAAAAACATATAATATCCCGTTTCATTAGGTGCCATCAAAGCTAAAATATTACATACTAATGAGTATGTAATATACAGCAGAGAATTAATCTTAGAATTTTCTAAATCACATTTGTATATTGTACAATATATACTTGTTTTGGGATTCTAAGCACTTAGCCCGAACGTGAGAAAAAGAGTCACAGATGAAAAAAAAAAAAAAAGAGAGAGAGAGAAACCGCTCGTCACTCGATTAAATGTTTACACAAACTTAATTACATAAAGAGAAAGAGATACAAAATAATTCCTAGTTTTAAATTATTGTATGAATTAAATATCAACTAGATATAGCGTGGGATAAATTTCATTTAAGGGCTTGGTGGCCCAGTTGGCAAAGGCAGCGAGCCAGTGATTTGAACGTCACTGGTTCCAAGCCCGTCCCTGACAGATCCACCACCGTGTACTCTAATGGCAGCTGGTGCACGAAAAATCTGTCGTGGCTGCAATGTCCTCCAAGTTCTCAAAATTTCCTCTCGAGATGCGGTGTCAAGTGTGCAGGTCTTGTCACTTGACTCGGTTCTAAATTACGGGACCGGCTTGTAGGGGTTAGTGCTGGCCACCTAAATGGTGCCCCATTAAATGAATGGCCAGCAGTCTCGCGGTGTACATATAAGCGAATACCTAGCGAAAAGTGCCTCCGCGTTCGAAAAAAAATATTCCATTTAAATATTTAAGGTAATTTTTTAATTCATATTTTTTCAGTAGTTTGAGTGCTATTTCTTTCGTTTGGTGTTTCGGAATATATTTTTTTTCAGGCTATCACAAATATCTTTTAATCTGATTTAATATTTACAGAGAATACTTAATACACTCTACCACAAAAAAATATATGCACCCAGAAGAAATCGAGCTATTATCACGAAACTTGGCAGGATTATAGTCTGGTAAGAAAATAACATTATATGATTCAAATGATTAAAATTTTAACGCCAATGAGACAAGGGTAAGCGCGCTATGCGCAGCTGGGAGAGTTTAAAACCATGATTGCTCGTGCCATAGGGATATTCAAACAAATCTGTCGATTTAGATGGACGGTATTGTGACTAGAGATGCTTCTGAGATGTAACTGGCGACAGTACTAACAATTGTCAGACTTTCACAGGGGACGTATAGTAGGCCTCAGAGAAGCAGGTTGGTCGAATAGGCGTATGGGCCGCCACCTCGGTCAGAGCGATATGGTAGCTGCTCGGTGTTGGCGACAATGGATCACGGAAGGGATAGTTTACCGTCGCGGAGGGTCAGGGCGTACCAGGAACACAAATGCGCGCGAGTATCACGCAATCATTAGAGCGGCCACGTCGGCCCCAACAACGTCGCTAGAATCGGATCGACGCCATTTACCACCTTCCAGACATCCGGAGGTATTGGACGATTGGACGATTGGATTTTAGCCGACCTCGGGCACGCTGGAATGTGACCGACTGCAGGCGTGTGATCTTCAGCGATGAATCCCGATTAAGTCTCAATGCTGCTGACCAGCGCATACGCGTGTGGAAGCTGCCAGGCCACCGGTCCACTCCGGCATGTGTTGTCGAGAGGCATCGGCTATTACACAAGGTGTGACAGTGTGGGGAGAGATTTGTTTGGACACACGATCACCTCTAGTCGTCCTTCAACGCACTTTGACGACACGCAGTTACGTGGACAAGATTTTAACGCCAAAACGACATAAACAACGTTAACGACATAAACAATCTCTTTTGTAGTTGTTGACTACTATTAAGGATCAAGTCGCCCAGGTCCCCTTTATCAGCACGACAACGCTCGTCCACATACTGCGCGACTCTCCCAACAATGTCTTGAAGGATATGACGTACTCCCATGGCCTGCCAGGTCACCAAACTTCTCGACAATAGACCACGTCTGGGACGTGCCTGGAAGGCAAATGCAGCCTTCCCGGAATACTCGTGAATTAAGTGCCCAGTTGCAAAGATTATGGCATGATCTTTTCGCAGGAGGTCATAGATGACCTCATTGATTCGATGCCACGCCTTGTTCCGGCTTGTATAGCTGTCAGATGTGGATTTAATAGTTACTGATTTGTAACCTGTTTCATGTCATATCTTCTTAATAAAACGGTCTGGTCTTCTGAATTTCTAATTATTTGCTTTTCTCCTCATACACTACATACATAATAAGTTACGTGATAGTAGCTCGTTCCCTTCTGGGTGCATATATTTTGTTGTGACAGTGTGTATTACAAATAAAACATGAGTTTTTGAATGAAATTAATTTGAAAGTTCTATTAATTTCTCTAATATCAAGAGAAAAAACTTTAAAAAGCAGGAAAATTATTCACTATTATCACTTTTATCACCCCTCATACATGTTAGAAATACAAAGTCTTCAATTTATCATTGTATTTAAATTATTTGCCATCGTACATGCCTCGCAAACAAAAAATAATAAACTTCTCGGTGACTGGTTAAGAATATTAAAGTGAAATACGGCATAAACAATCTCTTTTGTAGTTGTTGACTACTATTAAGGAAGAACGATGACCACTGGAAAGGTGATAAGTATAAAAAGAGGCACTGCTAAGGTAACGATAAGCGGCACTCCCTCTTGTTTCTGTTGACAATCTCGATAATAACAAGAAGAGGTAAAGAAAAAGTAAAAAAATTCACTCCAGCTAAGGAATAATGAAGGAGATCAATACAAATATAAAGGTAGCCTTTAAATGGGTTTATTAATAGGTGTCATAGAACACGTAAAGTTTTATTTTTTTTATTCAATGTATTTAACATACGGGGAAATAATTGTCTCTGTTGTCATCAAAATCCCTATCGTCATGTAACCAACCCCTTCCCAGCCTTTTCGCATTGGAAGCGAAGTGAAGAGTCTCCTCTCTCCACTATCGAGGTGAGATTGTTTTGAATGCGGGGGAAGTAGAACGCCGGGGAGCGTACGAGTTGGTTGCTTTTTGGCGTAGAAGGACTTTCGTAGAAATCCGAGTTTTAAGCTGAGAAAGTTATAAGTGCTTTTATGTTTGAATGTAAATGTGATGTTTGCAGTTTGTACTTTGTCCTGTCTAAGAAGAATAAAACTCTGTGTTGTTCGTCAATTCATCAGTCCATCCTTTCGTTAATTCAGTGACACTACACCTATCATAGCGCTCAGTTCAAACTTTATATCATAACTTTGGTATCATTCGAGTGATTTAACTTAGATCTAGTAAACAGATTGACTTTATTCATCTTACAAGATATAAACGTTGGTACTAATCATTTCAGCTTAGTTAACTACTGTTAAAGCAAATAGAAACTTTAATGAAAAAAAAATCCCCTTCAATATGAAATATTATAAGATACCTAATATTTTACCTAAGTTATAATATTCTAAAATATTCAATTTTACCCAAAATAACTTATACTAGTATGAAAATGAAAAGAGCAGTGAAATTTACGACGCTTGTTCATTGTTTTAAAAAATATTTCAGATAAGAAATAATAGAGTTTTGTCATTGTAGTCATGATAAAAGCAAAAATATTGACGTCCTTGCTTTACATCTATGTGCATTACCCTTTTAATGGCATACGTTTTCGGAAAATCTTAAGAGAGATCAATTAGCGGAAACTGAGACAGAAAAATAGTCTAAATGTTTTGAAAAGTTGGAAAACAAATAACTGCAGAAAAGATATTTGAATTATTAAATGATCCTCAAATTTTTATCACCTTGAAAGTTTAGACAGATGGATGAACTTCTAAATGTCAAAACTGAATAGTTACTATGCAGATAAATTGTAGCTCTCTCTTAAGCTCAGAAAATAAGGAAGAATGTACATTAGCCGTCAACCTCCATTTTTTTTATGCTGGGAAACCACTGGGTGCGCCCGGGTTTGAATCCCAACGAAGCCATGGGTGTGTTTGTGTTTCACCTCATAAAATAATGCTGGTTAACCTATATGGTGCTTCCATAATGAAATTGCCAAAATCAAAGTGTATATGAGCGAATATCAAGATAAGTGATTGCCACACTGAAAAAAAAATTCTTACGTGGCGTAATTCTTTGTAGATTTTTTCTATCACGCTTGAATATTTTATTAAGGTTTTGATCGTACGGTATTTAAAGAAATTTGGATACTCATAATATGTCTTTTCACGCTACTGAATGTTTCATCAGAATAGAAATAGTATTCAAACGTCCTTCTCATTTATTCCTTCTCATTATTTAAATATTAACTAAGAAATTTCTTTTGAGTTTTATAAAATTTTATTGCTCCCATTTTAAAATTATGCACAGAGCATATTTAAAGACACGTGTGAGCTGACAAATAAGATTTATCATAAAAGCTTAAATTTCAAACATACTTTTCTTTCCCCTTTCAATTGTAAGATTTTTCCATTTATTCTATATGTTAAGTAATATATCTACTAACAAATATGCAACAATAAATTTTCTTTATGGAGATTATATATCTATGTAATGATATGCCTAATTAAGATGCGCCAACTAGTGCTGATAGTTCATCTTTTTCTAATCCGAGACCTGTTATTCTGAGTTTTGAAGTTCGAGCAAGTAGAATTACCATAATTAGTTGTGTAAAACAATTACAATTAAGAATTTTCTCTTCACACATCCTCTTGAGCTAAACTTCTTACATAATCATTCAAACCATGATACAAAATTTTATTCGAAACTTTGGTACAGAATAGTTATTTTTGTCCCATTTTCATGTGCTTTCCACAACAGTCTAATGATTCTTAAAATATACCATCTATTTTTTTGATCTACGTTGAAGGTAAAAATGTTTTAAAGCAATTCAAGTCTTTAAAATTGCTTGAAGCGTAAAGTAATTCCAGTAATTCCAGTTCACTAGCAATTTATTTGATACAATTTTCTTTTCGATACAATTTTTTTTTAATTGATAAGGACAAAATAAAGGGAGAATTTTTAATGAGTAGGAAAGTGTAAAGTGCAATCATAAATTGCTGTATGCATCTGTCAAAACATATCCCTCGAAAATACATATTTTCAAAACTAATTAATAGACTATACATATCCAACTCAAATCTATTTCACATTTTTTAAATTTTCACTATCAGTTAACTCACTGCATGAATGGGCCAGTCTTCATCATCACAAAAAGGATCATATAAGTATTGTTTTAATGAAAATTATTTTACATTGGCACAAGTAATATCTAAAAAGTTCGTAGATGCACGTAATCCGTAAGCTATGTTACTTCCATACACTCTTTGTCACACCTCCATCTAATTTACGTAAGTTCAGCTTGGTCGATACGCAACAGACTTAGAAAAAGATTGACCTTTATCCTGTGTAGTGTCCAATGCGTAACTTAATAATAATGATTAGAAGCTTGATCTGTATCAGGAAATGAACACCAAATGAAGCAACAAAAATTTTCCACGCATTTTCTTTCTACATTAAAAAAAATTTTGGTGCTTGCAAAATCTCAGAAAGAGTATAAAAGGACATTGGTGTCTATAAACTAACAATCGCTCTGTAAGATCGGATACATTGACAATCAACATGTTCGCTAAGGTAAGTCGATCAGTTTTATACTCTCCGCAAGGTAATTTTATCGTCAGTTTTTGGTCCGATTTCTATATTCCGAATATCATTTCCTCAGCTTCTTCCACAGTGGAATATGTTAATAAAAACACTATATTCGACTAAATCCTACAGGTATTATGGTATTGAAATGTATTGATGTAATTAAATAAAAGTTAGTAATAAATATTAATGAATATTACACTCGCAAGCACATTCAAGCTTTAAAAATTTCGGCATAAACGGATACGGATTTCTGACTATTGATGTTATTGATATTATTACGATCATTATAAGACAAAATATGTATATTACATTTAGCTTGCAACACAAAGCAAAAACTAAAAATTTAGAATTTGTGGTATTTTAATTCAAAAAATCCTAATTTTAAAATTTTTTAATTTGAAATTCTCAATTTTTTAATATCAATTTTTTTTCATTTAAAAAACTGACAAAGTATGTGGATATTATTGTATGTATACTTATTGTTGTCCTCTCCCTAACTGAAAATATTCTTGATAGGTCGTTATCATTTGCACTGCACTCGTAGCTATCAACGCTGCAGCTCTACTTCACAGAGCAGCTCTTGCCCACACAGGAACTAGCGTGAGCTCCAGGCATCAGGATGTCAGTATATTAAATACATTTTATGCATTATATTTTCAATATAAACGAAAAAAAATTCATTTGAACAATCAAAGAACTAAATCTTAAAATATAATTATCAAAATTAATTAAAAGTTTTTGGATAATCAAAATATATTTTACTAGCATTATTGCCCGGCGTTGCTCGGGTAGATATATAGAAATAAAATTTTTCATGCATTCCATCAAAAAAATACTGGGCTGCACCCCCCGCAAAATAAACACTTCTCGCCCCCCCCGTCACCCCCAGACCAACTCTCAAACCACCCCTCAGAAAAAACCTCTTTTCCCCCGCGTATCGAATTAGACTGGTTGTGGTGAAGGGACTGTATTCATATTTAAGAGGTGCGCTTAAGGACACAAAAATCATTAAAAAATTAATTTAAAAAAAACTAATTGAGCCCCAAATTTCATTTTTCCTGATTTAAGTTTCTCGGGTCCTAAACATTAACTGTGCCGAATTTGGTCCCGGTGAGTGAAACAGTCTATGATTCTATAGCAGATAAACAAACAGACAAGCTCTTTTATATATATAGATAATAGAAATCTTGAAATTTCTAATTAAAGTACTTTACTCTAAAAAAGCATGCTTTAAATTTTGGTAATTTAAAACATGAAACTTCTGTCTCGCAGGCTATTGGAAACTACGCTTTCGGATACGACATCGTCAATGGACACGGCGCCAGTGACTCCCGATCTGAAGTCGGTGATGCTCACGGAAACAAGAAGGGATCTTACACCCTGAACGACATCGACGGAAGAGCCAGGAGGGTAGACTACGTCGCTGACGGACACGGTTTCAGGGCTGTTGTCAACACCAACGAGCCTGGAACTGCTCACAGTGCTCCAGCTGCCGCCCTCGTAGCCTCACCCTATGCTGCTCCCCAGGCTCCAGTTGCTGTTGCACATGCTGCTCCCTTGGCTGTGGCCCATGCCGCTCCACTTGCTTATGCCCACGGTGCACCACTTGCCGTCGCCCATGCAGCTCCAGTGACCTATTCCTCAGCAGTAAATCATGTTGCAGCTTCCCCTCTTGTTGCAGGACACGGAGTTTTGGGAGCCGGGCATTTAGCTTATGGCCATGGAATTGCCGGACATGGATTGGCCGGACCTTTAGCTTATAGCCACGGAATTACCGGACATGTATTAGCTGGACCTTTGGCTTATGGTCACGGAATTGCTGGACATGGATTAGCCGGACATCACTTGGGCGGAGTCGCTTATGGTGCTCTCAAATCCATCCATAATTAATTACTTGTAGCATGGAAACGTTTGTCATGACTATTAATTTTTTTGAATCCCTACGTTAAAATAAAGTATTTTTTGTGAATTACCTTTTTTAGTTTTTTTATGGGTATTTATATTTATATACATCAGTATTAATGAGCATACCTCAGAATGAATCATACATAATTTTTAATCGAAGAAATATTTTTAAAAACCAAGTACGGTTTATTTCATAATTATCTTGGGATTAAAACGTCCATCTCCAAGATAATGACACAAGTGTTAAATTTTTGTGCACAAAATAAAGGATAATGAAAAATAAATTCAATGATACTAAAACTGTTTACTTTTTATTAATATGTTATTAAAAAATATTAAGTATAATTTTTCTGTAACCTTTAAGGACTACTGGAGCTTTCATTCCTTTTGTCTGTCCATGGATTCACTGAAGACGGGCATTTATCTTACACTAATGGAATTGCTCAGCATTGATTAAATGGATACTACTTAGATTTAGATGGATTAGCTCGTCGCGGTCTTTAATATATTTATTATTAAGTTGTGAATCTTGCATTTAATTAGTCGTTTTTTGTCAACAAATAATTCTTTTAACATAAATTTATGTAATATTTTTTACTCATAACACGCTACATCTAATTTTACCACTTAAATAGCGTTTATAAATTGCAAAATCGTTCGCGTTATATAAATCTGGATTAAATTTTATTTAATTCCTTTATTAATATCCTAGTGTAAATTTTTTTCCATGTATAATACATGAAAATATAAGTAAAATACGTTTCCATATCTGTTTTAGAAGTTAAACTTTTTCCATATGTAAACGGAGCAAACAAAATTTTCTCGTTAATATAACCTATGAAAGCCTATGTATAAAACATCGTGCCGCTTAAAATAAAATACTTTGAAAATCCACTATGAAGTATTGGCATGTTTATCAGTTATAAGTAACTTTAATCCTGATTTTTTTCAGTTAAAATTTTACTGTCAGTTTAACTTCAAAATATTATAGGAAATTTAATGAACTTGAAAATCTTTGTACCAGTACAAAAACTCAGGATATTTCAGATAACATTTATTGGTTCCTTTGTAAGATTAACATTTATAAAAATTAAAAATTCAGCAAAACAGAAAATGTACATAAAACTGAGTTTTTGTTACTTAAAAATCTTGTGTGACTTTAAAAAATTTTGTTATTTGGTATATGTCCGGGTTCTCGGGCAAATCATTGTAACCGAAAAATCCGGCTCCAATGTTTTTAAACTCGTGTGTTGGAAAGTAGTAAATATTAAGTTTATTAAACAACGTTTTAAGGGGAATAAACTATTTCAAACTTCCTTTAGAATTTATTACTATCTTCGAAAGCTTTTTCTTAAGAGTACCCACCATATCAACTACTAGATCCTCTTCATCCATTATGGAAGTCAATTCCCTCCTTTCAAAAGATATGCAATCGAGTGTCATTTGCTTTTATTGATTTAGTTCGTACAAAATAAAATTTTCAAGAGAGATTTTAATCATTGCAGTTATAAACAACACAAATATATTGCATTTTAGATTATTTAATATTATGCAATCTAATCTTTCACTATTTTCTAATTTAGCGGCAAACTGAAAAAAGAATAAAACCTTCACATAGAAAAAAAGCGATCCCGAATTCTGTAGTTTACAGTTTTAGAAACCTTTTCCTGAGAGTTACAACAGAAAATATGTAATTAGACTTTTTAACAATTTTACAAACTCTATTCGAACCGGGTTAAAAATCCAGTCCGTTGGTTGAAGAAATTTCTTCGTTTCCTTACTCATCCCCCGTGTGAATATTTTTGTAAGGGGTTTGAAAGTTTTACCTGCGATAGTTACTTTGCCTCCTACCCGCTGGTACTTTAGTAGTTATTGAGGCAGTTTAGATGGAATTAGGAAATGGTGCTTATCAACAAAGAAAAATAGAAGTTTTCCAAAATAACGTAAACAGCTATCCGTGTTCCTGCGACAACATAAAGCTTTCGAAGTCATGCAGAGCAAAATAGAACAACTTTAGGATTCAATTGCAAACTACTCTCTTAAGAAGCAGAGGCAGGAGTTTCCTACAAAATGCTAATTATTGAGAGTCTTAAGGAGCAATATAGGATAAAATCTGAAAATCAATCTGGTATACATATATATATATATATATATATATATACATATGTATAAATATATATATGTATATATACATGTATATATGTATGTATATATGTATATACACTTCCATATACATATATACCTACGATGTATGTATACATGTATATGGAACCGCCATATCGTAACACACTGTCCACATGGACAAAAAAACTAGCGCACCAAAAAATAATTGCAGGATCGTAACGAAACTTGCAATAAAGGTACATGTCGGGGAGCTATGCAAATGATTAGAAATGCAGCGTGATTGCGCATTACGTATAGCCGGTAGAGGGCGTTGAACATCGTACTCTGTGGAGTATAAAACAGGTAACCAAAGCTTGTTTGAGTGTGCTGAATCATTTACAAAGGAAGAGCTGAGATAGACATGCCATTACGCCGTGTTCGAAGACAATATAAGCAGTTGTCGCAGTTTGAGAGGGGGAGAATAGTCGGGATGATGGAAGCTGGGTGGTCAGCTAGGCGAGTAGCTCGTCAATTAGGCCGCTCTGATTGTGTTGTGAGGAGGTGTTGGGACCAGTGGACCCGAGAGATGTCATGTACACGAAGACCAGGCTCAGGACGCCCTCGACAGACCAGTCGTCGAGAAGACCGCCACATCGTAAGAAATGCACGCGTACAGCCAACTGCTTTTTCGGCCGCCATCCAGGCACAGGTAGCACCTTCACTAGGGGCCTCTATGTCTTCTCGAACTATACGAAGGCGCCTGGCTGAAGGACAGTTGGTATCGCGGCGCTCATTACGTGTGCTTACCTTGACGCCCACCCATCGACGCCTCCGTTTGGAGTTTTGCCGCGCACGAGGAAACTGGACTGCAGCGGAATGGAACCAGGTCGTCTTTAGCAACGAATCCAGATTCAATCTCGGCAGTGATGACAATCGTGTTCGTGTGTGGAGAGCCCGTGGTGAACGCTTCAATCCTGCCTTTGCTGTACAGCGACACATCGCTCCCACAGCTGGTGTGATGGTATGGGGTGCCATTGCCTACAATACACGGTCACCCCTAGTATTGTTCCGTGGCACGATGACAGCCCAGCGGTATGTTCATGAAATCCTGCAACCACATGTGTTGCCACTCATACAACGGCTCCCAGGAGCCATTTTTCAACAAGACAATGCTCGGCCTCATACGGCAAGGGTGTCACAAGACTATCTCCGCACTGTGACTACCCTTCCTTGGCCTGCCCAATCCCCAGATTTGTCTCCAATCGAGCATATCTGGGATCATTTAGGACGACGAGTTGGGGATCCCACGAGTTTGAACGAACTAGAGGCAAGGTTACAGCAAATATGGAACGAAATGTCTCAAGACATCATACAGAACTTGTATGACTCAATGCCCGATCGTATCGCATCGTGCATTCGCGCTAGAGGGGGTCCAACAGAGTATTAACTCCTCCGTTCTTTTGCCTTTTTCTCTGAAATAAATTATCCTTTTCCTTTGATTTTCTTATCATTTACTTATATCAAAGTAGTCATTACGTATGTAAAATTTCGTTTCATTTTGACGACTCCTTCTTGGTGAGCTAATTTTTTTGTCCATGAGTGTATATATATATATATATATATACAGTGGAATCTAGATCTATCGTTTTCGAAGGGACTGACTGAACTAAACGATGGATGCGGGAAAACGATAGATGCGGGATCATACAAAAAAGTATTAACATTCCTTAAAGTTTGATATCCCTAATATATATTTATTCACATACATAAGGCATACATACCTTAGTGTAACTGAAGATAAAATTTCAAAGTTGTACTGAAATCCAAGATAATAGTAATAAAAAAAGAAATTTACGTAGGTGCACAGGAATTTTGATTCAATTAAAAGTATTTAATCTTCGTTTTTTTTTTTTTTGGCGGTTTTCTCTCCACAAGTAAACAATATTTTTTTCTGTGTTGCAAATTGCATTCCTTTCGGTATCGGTTGTTGTGTGAGAGTATAAAGAAGCGTCAGCCGCGAATTGTTTGTAACCAGAACCATTCCATTTCACTGGATTGGGTCCGACATATGACTACCAGGAAGTTCTGCTTTCGGGTGAAACCCTCACCGGCAAGTATAGAGTGCAGCAACCAGAAACTTTTCACACCCTAGACCAAACACCAGGGCTTCTCCATCCCAAGGCCAAGAGAAAAGCCAGAGGACAGCAGGAACCGCTCAGGTCGGCTGAGTGTGAGCCATAGCTGATAAGAACAGAAATGTTGAATAGTAGGAGAATTTGGAATGAGTTTCCGAAAATAGGATACTTCAGGAGCTAAAGAATTAAGGAACACCAACGACGAACAAATAATGGGAGTGGTACGACTCTGCGAAACCAGGCTAAACAGGAGAGAACAAAAATACGTTACCGTGCATCTCAAATGTTCTGCTCATTGTTTAATTAGAGCGTCATTCTAGCTCAATCAAGACATTTTTATTTCAGGCTCAGTTATTATGAAAAAACGATCGATCCGATAAATTAATGTAAAGCTGCGATTTTCTGAACGAATATTGCGGGAAAACGATGGATCGAGGAACGATCCATGCGGTCTGTGTTTGCTTGTTTTCTATGGAATTTATGCGGGACTTGATGAAATAAACGATGCATACGGGAAAACGATCGTTCGTGGAACGATCGATCGAGATTCCACTGTATATATATATATATATATATATATATATATATATATATATATATATATATATATATATATATATATATATATATATATATATATATATATATATATACATATATATATATATATATATATATGTGTGTGTGTGTGTGTGTGTGTGTACGTACGTACATCTGTAATATTCGCACTAAAAGAACTTTTATCTTGGATACTCATTTAAAAAAAACCTAATTTGTTCCGACGTCACTAATTATGAAATTTATCAATTACGAAAATCTACGTTATTACAAGATAAGAGTTTTTCCACATGTGAATTATAACATTTCCTCGGTCCGTTCACAAAAGATCATAAAGCTATCAATTATAAATTACATATTACAGCCTAAAAGCAAGGTCAAAATATTCCGCATTTTTAACCTTGCCACACCTCCGTTTCGTGCGTAATACCAAGCCGTGGAAAGTCCGTTACTGAGGCGTTTTGACCTTTGTCAAATCATGAGCTTTAGTTGAATAATGGTCGTAATACTGGTGAGCCGCCTAAGAATGACCGTCAAATATGTGACAGAACAACGTTATGTTTGTGAAAAAAAACGATAAAAAGCACAATCTTTTCTTGTTTCAAGGCGGAGTATTTGTTCTCCTGATACAATCAAGAATCTGAGAATAAGTATAAAAAGGGGCCGCAGATCTGGAGCAAAATCATATCGACTGTTGCAGTTGAAGAATAATCATCATGTTCGCTAAGGTAAGCTACCCGTTTCCTACATTTAAAGGTAAAATAATATTGTTTTACATTAAATAAAATTTTACCGTGTTTTCAAAGGTTAAAAATATGTATTGAACTATGAAGATATTTAATTTAAGTAGCATATACCCTTTTCGGTATAACAAATAGTTATAGGTTAGCCAGGTTTTGTTTTTCTAGCATGTCTATAGCGTTTAGTTTATTTTCTGTGTAGCCTACCAGGCCTATACCTGAAGCTAAGTGGATCGGACAATACATGAGCTGACTAGAGGCCATTACAGAACATTTTTAATTCTATCCTTTAAAAGGTCCAGTATCTCAAAGGTTTATAAATTTTCCCGTAGTTATTGGAACCACTCAGGGGATATTACGATCTACGAGTTTAAGAGTTATTTTATGAATATCGGTATCAGAATATTGTTGTAGTATGTGTTATCAGAAATAAAACACCAGCCTTTCTTATAAGATTTCTATCTATATATGCAAAATGTAGAGACACTTATAATTAAACTTACGATACTAATATAATATAATTACACATATTAAGTCAATTGGTATTATTTAAATAAAATTATTATTCGCTTATCGATAGTAAAAGTAGATTAAAATTTTAGTATTAAATTGGAAATGATTAAATGACGAATATACTAAATCATTAAAATGAGAAAAATTCAGAGTTTGTAAAAAAGAGTATTATAAATTGAGTGTTTAAGTCATTAGAATTCCATTATTTCCGTCAAATCCATGATGTTTATTTCTTTATATAGGAAGGATATAATCTTCATATGAAAGTCAGTTCACTCGAGTAATTTTTCATACTTTCTCGTAATTCCAAAGTCTATACTTTACTAACAGGTTATCCTTAAGAAATATGCCAACACAACAATACATGTATATAATTGATGGTATTGAAATTCATATACCATGTTCAACTATCATTTTATAAATTGATTTAATTTTGGAATCTGTGAATAAAATGTTTATTTTTCTAAGAATGTTAATTTTTTTTCCAGATTGCTATTCTTTGCGCTACCCTCGTAGCTGTCAACGCTGGAGCTCTCCTCCACGGAGCTGCTCTCGTTAACACTGGAAAGAGCGTTTCTTCAAGACATCAAGATGTAAGTATTAAAAACTGATTAAAAGACATACTTCAATCTGTACATAATTCATGTTTATATTGATTTAATACGGGTACAAGAGAAAAGCTTATTAGTTATTAATTAAATATATAAATTTCAATTTCTAATGAAAATATCTCAATAAGAAATTAACCAGACTAGAATAAATTAAGTATTATGACGGATATGTCAGCTGTTGAAAATGAATAGTTTCTAAGTACCTCAAAGACGATACGATAAGTTCTATTTATCAACTAAATTTTGGTAGCATATTGATTCTCATTTTTATATCATTCTTTCTCAGGCTTTTGGAAACTATGCTTTCGGCTATGATATTGTCGATGGTCATGCCTCCAGCAAATCTCGATCTGAAGTAGGTGATGCCCACGGAAACAAGAATGGAGTTTTCAGTTCTCGCATCAACCACGTTGCTCCAGGTCATTTGGCTGTTGCCCACCACGCTGCTCCTCTTGCTGTAGCCCATCATGCAGCTCCTCTTGCCGTAGCCCATTATGCAGCTCCTCTTGCCGTAGCTCATCATGCTGCTCCTCTTGCTGTAGCCCATCATGCTGCTCCTCTTGCTGTAGCCCATCATGCTGCCCCACTGGCTTATTCTACCTCTTCAGCTATCAAGCATGTAGCTGCTGCCCCTCTTGTAGCTGGACATGGTCTTGTTGGAGCTGGACACTTGGCTTACGGCCATGGAATTGCTGGACATGGACTTGTTGGAGCTGGACATTTGGCTTACGGCCACGGAATTGCCGGACATGGACTTCTTGCTCACCATTATGGTGGCATCGGTCATGCAGGCCTCAAATCCATTCACTATTAAACTGTTAAGAATATATTGTTCCGGACGAGAGAAATGAATGTTCCACCAAAGTTTCCTATCAAATAAATTATTTTTGTCTTGCAAACTTTTGTGTAATTAATTTAACGCTATGTCATGATGCAAACATGTTTCTCTGATATCATCTATCAATAATGTATAACAAAATGAGACAGCATTTGCGATGATTTTTGATTCATAAGGATTATACCTATTTAAGTATCAAAATAGGAAATTCATGTATTACGAAATGAAGCAAACAATGCTGAAAATCTCTTTACTGTTGTCGAATTACATTTCTTACACTTCCGAAAAGCTTTCGAAATGTCACGTAAAATTATCGAATATGAGAGTAAAAACTTCATAAAGGGGTATAATTTACATCCTATTTTAGATCAAACATATTTCTGAAGAGTTTGATTGCAGACAACTTGTCTTCGTCTTAAAAATATGAGGTCGATATTAGATGAAAAGTTATCAAATATCTAAAGGTCTGTTTGATTCATACCTCAAATTAAATAGATATAGATACAATTTGTAAAGTATGGAGTAAAAAAAATAAATATCAAGATATATTAGTAGTAAATCTTACATCATAGAAATTTGAATCCAAAAATGCAACTTTAATTAGCAATGATGAGAAGAAAGATCTTCTAACGTTTTGAATTGAAGCATTTCGAGCAAATATTGTGATATTTTGCTTTTACTAATAAGTAACCGCTCGGTCTATACGCGTACATAAAAGGTAGGGTCAGATAGTTATTAGATGATATAGATAAATTAATTTTCTTAAGACGTAAATTCGTGTTGATTCGAACATTTTCTCATTATACAAAAAAGAAATTTACTGTAGCGGCATATTAGGAGAGGGAGTAAAACGAAATAAACATGAGGAATAGAAAGAGAGTTGTACATACACACACATACACACACAGATACATAAAAAAATTTTCCGCCAAAATTAAAATAAATTCAAATAATTTCGCCATCGTAGTAAACGCTATGAAATATTATAATATATAGGTAGCCTGAAACCATTGGATTAATTTCACGGCTAATCAATTACACATCCTTAAAATATCCATGACGTGATCGTAAAATATGTTTAACATTTTATATGACGTCAGTCCTTAGGAAAATTAATATCACCGCAATTGAATCTTCATAAATTTCTATCTGTAGAAAAATTCATAGTCCTATCAGATCATTTTATTCTTTAATTGAAATTTCAATATTTGATTAATTTTTATCTAATTGAAGAAAAATTGCTACCATTGAAATTATTCTTCGGTCTTTTATTATGAGGTTTATAGTATCTTAAACAAAATAGGTTGCGTTTCGGGTCCTATGGTGGACTCCCTTGAATAACTATAACCGATTCTTCTTCTATCAACCACAGATGAGGACATTGCTGTGTGTACTTCAGGTGTACTTTATGTACATTTTAAATTATTGACAAATAATTTTGAGCCTTTAGAGAAGACATCAAATAAAATTATCTTGCGTAAGGTATTCTGCTAGTTGTGTAATAGAGTGACGTTAGTAAAGCATAACAACCAGTTAGCTTATTGCAATTCAGTAATTTAAAAAAGTGTTCTAATATTAAAATTAGGAAGGGCTCAATTTCCCTTTTGTAGTATATATACTACACCTTTGTTTTCAGTTTAGATAACTATGAACACGGCAAGGAATCCTGACAACTATATACTACTTCCATCAATTTGATCCGTTGAAAGTTGCATATCTTATAATAGCAGTCAAACCTCAAATTTTAAAAACTGAGTGCAAAATATATATTTTCTCTTGTGCAGTGTTTAGCTTTGGAAATTTAATTAAATGTTCTAACTATCCATGAAAAGTGCAGACTTTAAAGCAATGAATGGCTTTTAACGATATTTATTTAATGTTCTATTAGTCCCTTTTGCCCCAAGAGGAAAAATTAAAGCTATTAACTGGGGTATTTTATGATTTAAGTTATTTCTGGAAGAGTTTAAATTCATCAGAATGCGTCAAAAGATCATCGATCTCGAAAGATTCTCGTAACTGGTAGAATATAGGAATCAGGTAGAATCTAGTAAAATCATAAGATAAAAATAAGATAACATAAATTAAGATGGTCCATGGCACATAATTCTCAAAAAAGACACACCCTAACATATTCTTAGTGTCTTCGAAAATTCTGATCCCTATTTTCATATCCTTAGTGTCTTGAAATTTTGTCCAGCTTTCCTGAGATACACAACACACTTATTATATAGGTCCTTGAACGATATCCCACACCGTTAAAAAAATTGTCAACCTCTAAAAAGATATAATATTCCGTTTCATTATGTACCATCACTGCTAAAATATTACATACTAATGAGCATGTAATATACAGCAATGAATTTATCTTAGAATTTTCTGAATCACATTTGTATATTGTACAAAATATACTTGTTTTGGAATTCTAAGTACTTAGCCCGAACACGAGAAAAAGAGCCACAGATGAAAAAAAAAGAGAAAAACCGCTTGTCCCTTGATTAAATGTTTACATAAACTTAATTACATAAAGAGAAAGAGATACAAAATAATTCCTAGTTTTAAATTATTGTATGAATTAAATATCAACTAGATATAGCATAGGCAATATTCCATTTAAGGGCGCGGTGGCCCAGTTGGCCAAGGCAGCGAGCCAGTGATTTGACTGCCACTGGTTCGATGCCCGTCCCTGACAAATCCACCACCGTGTACTCTAATGGCGGCGGGTGTACGAAAAATCAGTCGTGGTTGCAATGTCCTCCAAGTTCTCAAATTTACCTCTCGAGATACGGGGTCAAGTGTGCAGGTCTTGTCACTTGACTCGGTTCTAAATTACGGGATTGGTTTGTAGGGGGAAGTGCTGGCCACCTAAACGGTGCCCCCTTACGTGAATGGCCAGCAGTCTCGCGGTGTACATATAGGCGAATATCTAGCGACAAGTGCCTCCGCATTCGAAAAAAAATATTCTATTTAAATATTGAAAGGAATTTTTTAATTTATATTTTTCCAGTAGTTTGAGTGCTTTTTCTTTCGTTTGGTGTTTCGGTATGTATCTTTTTTTCAGGCTATCACATATATATTTTAATCTGATTTAATATTTGCAAAGAGGACTTAATACACTCTGTCCCAAAAAATATATGCATCCAGAAGAAATCGAGCTACTATCAGTAGCTCGACTACTATCAGTACCTTGGCAGAAATGTAGTCTGGTAAGAGATATGCAAATGTTTAAAATTTCGACGCCATTGAGACAAGGGTAAGCGCGCTATGCGCATATGAGATGGGTAGCTGGGAGAGTTTAAAAGCATGATTGCTCGTGCCTTAGGGTTATTGAAGCAAATGGGTCCACTTGGATGGACGGTATTGTGACTAGAGATGCCTCTGAAACGTAACCGGCGACAGTACGAACAATTGTCGGACTTTGAGAGGGGGCATATAGTAGGCCTCAGAGAAGCAGGTTGGTCGAACAGGCGTATCGGCCGCCACCTCGGTCAGAGCGATATGATATTTGCTCGGTGCTGGCAACAATGGATCACGGATGGGATAGTTTACCGTCGCGGAGGGTCAGGGCATCCCAGGAACACAAATGCGCGCGAGTATCGTGCAATCATAAGAGCGGCCAAGTCGGCAACAACAACGTCGCTAGAATCGGATCGACGCCATTTACCACCTTCCAGACATCCGGTGGTATCAAGGGAAACCATTCGGAGACGACTGCCCTACGCAGGTATAAGGAGCGCACATCATAAGCAGTGACGATTGGATTTTTGCCGACCTCGGTCACGCTGGATTGTGACCTACTGGAGGCGTGTGATCTTCAGCGATGAATCCCGATTCAGTCTCAATGCTGATGACCAGCGCATACGCGTGTGGAGGCGGCCATGCCACCGGTCCGATCCGGCATTTGTTGTCGAGATGCATTAGGCGATTACACAAGGTGTGACAGTGTGGGGAGCGATTTGTTGGGACACACGATCACCTCTAGTCGTCCTTCAACGCAATTTGATGGCACGCAGTTACGTGTACGAGATTTTAACGCCAGTTGTACTGCCTATGCTATCAAGTCGCCCAGGTCCCCTTTATCAGTACGACAACGCTCGTCCACATACTGCGCGACACTCCCATCAATGTCTTCAAGGATTTGACGTACTCCCATGTCCTGTCAGGTCACCAAACCTCTCGACAATAGAGCACGTCTTGGAAGTGCTTGTAAGGCAAATGCAGCCTTCCCGGAATACTGGTGAATTAACTGCCCAGTTGCAAAGATTATGGCATGATCTTTTCGCAGGAGGTCATAGATGACCTCATTGTTTCGATGCCACGCCGTGTTCCGGCTTGTATAGCTGTCAGATGTGGTTTTAATAGTTACTGATTTGTAACCTGTTTCATGCCATATCTTCTTAATAAAACGGTCTGGTCTTCTGAATTTCTAATTATTTGATTTTCTACACATACACTACATACATATTAAGTTACGTGATAGTAGCTCGTTCCCTTCTGGGTGCATATATTTTGTTGTGACATTACAAAAAAATGAAACATGAGTTTTTCAATGAAATAACTTTGAAAGTTCTATTGATTTCTCTAATATCAGAAGAAACAACTTTAAAAAGCATGAAAATTATTCACTATTATCACTTTTATCGCCTCTCATACATGTTAGAAATACAAAGTCTTCAATTTATAATTGTATTTAAATTATTTGCCATCGTACATGCCTCGCAAACAAAAACTAAAATATACTCGGTGACTGATTAAGAATATTAAAATGAAATACGGCATACACAATCTCTTTTGTACTTGTTGACTGCTATTGAGGAAAATTTGATGACCACTGGAAAGGTAAAGATAAGTATAAAAAGAGGCACTGCTAAGGTAACGATAAGCAGCACTCCCTCTTGTATCTGTTGACAATCTAGTTCATAACAAGAAGAGGTAAAGAAAAAGTAAAAAAATTCTGTCCAGCTAAAGAATAATGAAGAAGATCAATATAAATATAAAGATAGCCTTTAAATGAGGTTCTTAATAGGAGTCATAGAACAGTTAAAGCTTTATTTTTTTATTCGATGTATTTAACATACGGGGAAATTTTTGTCTCTGTTGTCATCAAAATCCCTATCGTCATGTAACCAACCCCTTCCCAGCTTTTTCGCATTGGAAGCGAAGTGAAGAGTCTCCTCTCTCCACTATGGAGGTGAGATTGTTTTGAATGCGGGGGAAGTAGAACGCCGGGGAGCGTACGAGTTGGTTGCTTTTTGGCGTAGAAGGACTTTCGTAGAAATCCGAGTTTTAAGCTGAGAAAGTTATAAGTGCTTTTATGTTTGAATATAAATGTGATGTTTGCAGTTTGTACTTTGTCCTGTCTAAGAAGAATAAAACTCTGTGTTGTTCGTCAATTCATCAGTCCATCCGTTCATTAATTCAGTGACACTACACCAATCATAGCGCTCAGTTCAAACTTTATATCATAACTTTAGTATCATTCGAGTGATTTAATTTAGATATAGTAACCAGATTGAATTTATTCATCTTACAAGATATAAACGCTGGTACAAATCATTTCAGCTTAGTTAACTACTGTTAAAGCAAATAGAAACTTTAATGAAAAAAAAATCCCCTTCAATATGAAATATTATAAGATACCTAATATTTTACCTAAGTTATAATATTCTAAAATATTCAATTTTACCCAAAATAACTTATACTAGTATGAAAATGAAAAGAGCAGTGAAATTTACGACGCTTGTTCATTGTTTTAAAAAATATTTCAGATAAGAAATAATAGAGTTTTGTCATTGTAGTCATGATAAAAGCAAAAATATTGATGTCCTTGCTTTACAACTATGTGCATTACCGTTTTAATGGCATACGTTGTCGGTAAATCTTAACCTTTTAACTGTCAAGTTATTTTGATGATTTTGGTACGGAAAATGTCAATTTTTTTATTGCAAAAATCAAATATTTAGTGCAAAATAGCGTACACAAACTGCCGTCTACTGAATAACGAAAAAAATCACCTCCCAAGATATGGTATAGAATATTAGTGCTGCCGTCTATTGAATAAAGCCCAAATCAACTTGTCCCGAGATAGATTCGGGTTTCACAATAAGATGCAAGAAACAAAATCTACCCCGAGACTATCTTGGGCACAACATGTTGGAACGCAAATGCCGCGCCCGAGACTATCTCGGGCACGACTGTTAAAAGGTTAAGAGAGATCAATTAGCGGAAACTGAGACAGTAAAATAGTCTAAATGTTTTAAAAAGTTGGAAAAAAAATTTGAAAATCATTTAATAATTCAAATTTCTTTTCTGCAGTTATTTTATCACCTTGAAAGTTTAGACAGATGGATGAACTTCTATAAGTCAAAACTGAATAGTTACTATGCAGATAAATTGTAGCTCTCTCTTAAGTTCAGAAAATGAGGAAGAATGTACATTAGCCGTTAACCTCCATTTTTTTTTTGCCGGGAAACCACTGGGTGCGCTCGGGTTTGAATCCCAACGAAGTCATAGGTGTGTTTGTGTTTTCACCTCATAAAATAATGCTGGTTAGCCTATATGGTGCTTCCATAATGAAATTGCCAAAATCAAAGTGTATATGAGCAAATATCAAAATAAGTGATTTCCACACTGAAAAAAATAATTCTTAAGTGGCGAAATTCTTTGAAGATTTTTACTATCACGCTTGAATATTTTATTAAGGTTTTGATCGTACGGTATTTAAAGACATTTGGATACTCATAATGTGTCTTTTCACGCTACTGAATGTTTCATCAGAATAGAAATAGTATTCAAAAGTCCTTCTAATTTATTCCTTCTCATTATTTAAATATTAACTAAGAAATTTCTTTTGAGTTTTATAAAATTTTATTTCTCCCATTTTAAAATTATGCAGAGAGCATATTTAAATACACGTGTGAGCTGACAAATAAGATGTATCATAAAAGCTTAAATTTCAAACATACTTTTCTTTCTCCTTTCAATTGTAAGATTTTTCCATTTATTCTATATGTTAAGTCATATATCTACTAACAAATATGCAACAGTAAGTTTTCTTTATGGAGATTATATATCTATGTAATGATATGCCTAATTAAGATGCGCCAACTAGTGCTGATAGCTCATCTTTTTCGAATCCGAGACCTGTTATTCTGAGTGTAGAAGTTCGAGCAAGTAGAATTACCATAATTAGTTGTGTAAAACAATTACAATTAAGAATTTTCTCTTTACACATCCTCTTGAGATAATCTTCTTACATAATCATTCAAACCATGATACACAATTTTATTCAAAACTTTGGTACAGAACATTTATTTTCGCCCCATTTTCATGTGCTTTCTACAACAGTCTAATGATTCATAAAATATACCATCTACTTTTCTGATTTAAGTTGAAGGTAAAGATGTTTTAAAGCAATTCAAGTCCTTAAAATTGCTTGAAGTATAAAGTAAACTTAACATTCTAGAAAACACAAGTTTTCAGCGTTTGTTACTCAAGTCCGAAGTAGAGTCAAAAATTAGTTTACCTCACAAAGTCCAGTAATTCCAGTTCACTAGCAACTTATTTGATTCCCTTTTCAATACAATTTTTTTAAATTGATAAGGACAAAACAAAGGGAAAACTTTTAATGAGTAAGAAAGTGTAAACTACAATCATAAATTACTGTGAAAATCTGTCAAAACATATCCCTCGAAAATACATATTTTCAAAATGAATTAATAGACTATAGAGATCCAACTCATATCTATTTCACATTTTTTAAAATTTCACTATCAGTTAACTCACTGCATGAATGGGCCAGTCTTCATTATCACAAAAAGGATCATATAAATATCGCTTTAATGAAAATTATTTTACACTGGCACAAGTAATATCTAAAAAGTTCGTAGATGCACGTAATCCGTAAGCTCTGTTACTTCCATACACTCCTTGTCACACCTCAATCTAATTTACGTAAGTTCACCTTGGTCGACACCCAACAGACTTAGCAAAAGGTTGACGTTTATCGTGTGTAGTGTCGAATGCGTAACGTAATAATAATAATTAGAAACTTGATCTGTATCAGGAAATGACCACCAAATGAAGTAACAAAAATTATACCAAGCATTTCCTTTCTACTTTAAAAAAAAACTTTTCCTGCTTACAAAATCTCAGAAAGAGTATAAAAGGACGTTGGTGTCTGTAAACTAACAATCGTTCTGTAAGATCGGATACATTGACAATCAACATGTTCGCTAAGGTAAGTCGATCAGTTTTATACTCTCAGCAAGGTAATTTTATCGTCAGTTTTTGATCCGATTTCTATATTCCGAATATCATTTCCTCAGCTTCTTCAACAGTGGAATATTTTAATAAAAGCACCATATTCTACTAAATCCTACAGGTATTATGGTATTGAAATATATTGATGAATTTAAATAAAAGTTAATAATAAATATTAATAAATATTACTCTCGCAGGCACATTCAAACCTTAAAAATTTCGGCATAAACGGATACGGTTTTCTAACTATTGATATTATTGATATAATTACGATCATTCTAAGACAAAATATGTATATTACATTTAGCTTGCAACACAATGTAAAAACTAAAAATTTAGAATTTGGGTTTTTTTAATTCAAAAAATCATAATTTTAAAATTTTTTAATATGAAATTCTCAATTTTTTAATATGAAATTTTTTTCATTTAAAAATCTGACAAAGTATGTGGATATTATTGTATGTAAACTTATTATTTTCCTCTCCCTAACTGAAAATATTCTTGATAGGTCGTTATTATTTGCGCTGCACTCGTAGCTGTCAACGCTACAGCTCTACTTCACGGAGCAGCTCTTGCCCACACAGGAACTAGCGTGAGCTCCAGGCATCAGGATGTAAGTATATTAAATACATTTTATGCATTATATTTTCCATTTAAACTAAAAAATATTTATTGGAACAATCAAATAACTAAATCTTAAAATATAATTGTCAAAATTAATTAAATGTTTTATGCTAATGAAAATATATTTTATAATGGAAATTTTGAAATTTCTAATTAAAGTACTTAACTCTAAAAAACCATGCTTTAAATTTTGGTAATTTAAAACATAAAACTTCTGTCTCGCAGGCTATTGGAAACTACGCTTTCGGATACGACATCGTCAATGGACACGGCGCCAGTAACTCCCGATCTGAAGTCGGTGATGCTCACGGAAACAAGAAGGGATCTTACACCCTGAACGACATTGATGGTAGAGCCAGGAGGGTAGACTACGTCGCTGATGGACATGGTTTCAGGGCTGTTGTCAACACCAACGAACCTGGAACTGCTCACAGTGCTCCAGCTGCCGCCCTCTTCGCCTCTCCCTATGCTGCTCCCCAGGCCCCAGTTGCTGTTGCACATGCTGCTCCCTTGGCTGTGGCCCAAGCCGCTCCACTTGCTTATGCCCACGGTGCACCCCTTGCTGTCGCCTATGCAGCTCCAGTTGCCTATTCCTCAGCAGTAAATCATGTTGCAACTTCCCCTCTTGTTGCAGGACACGGAGTTTTGAGAGCCGGACATTTAGCTTATGGCCACGGAATTGCCGGACATGGATTGGCCGGACCTTTAGCTTATGGTCACGGAATTGCCGGACATGGATTAGCCGGACATGGATTAGCCGGACATCACTTGGGCGGAGTCGCATATGGCGCTGTCAAATCCATTCATTATTAATTACATGTAGCATGAAATCGTTTGTCATGAATATTAATTTATTTTGAATCCCTCCGTTGAAATAAAATATTTGAATGAATTTATGTTCTTGAGTTTTTCGTCAGCGTTATATTCATATACATCTGTATTGATATGCATACTATAGAATCACTAAATAAATATTTTTAATTGAAGAAACATACAAACAAAAATTTCACTTTGTTTCAGATTTATCTAGGGAATGAAACGCCTCTTTCCAAGATGTTGACACAACTGTTAAACTTTTGTTCTTAAAATAAGAAAAAACTTCTGAGTGATAGTACTTCTGGTGATAGTACTTCTGAATAATACGTATTTAAAAGTTTAAAACATAACAGGAATTCAGTGACATAATCTCTTAATTGCTAAATTCTACTTCTATTTCCTTTTCATTCGCTGAACAGATATCAGTAATGATTTAAATAATCAAAAATTATTTGCATTCTTTTTACAGTAATAAAAATATTGTTAAGTATAATGTTGCTATAATTGTAACGAATACTATAGCTTTCTTCCATTTTGGCCACCTATATATTCATTGGAGGAGGGCATTTGACGTATGCTAATGGAATTCCTGGGCATGGATTAATTGGACATCTTCTCTGTGGAATAACGCATTGCGGTCTCAAATCTACTTATTATTAAGTAATGATATTAAATACTTTTTACTCACTTTACTTTATTTTCAGTTACATATGTAGACGTTGTTTATCAATAAATTAGACATTTTATATTACTTCATACAGTCTCATTTTACTCATAAAACACAAACTTTATTTTTACCACTGAAATGCGGTTATAAACTACAAAATCATCCACTGAACATAAATTTATAATAAGTTTAATTTGATTCCTTCATTAATATCCTATAGTATATGCATTTCCACGTATCATATATATATTATGAAAGTACTTTTCCATATCTATTTCAGAGGCTAAATATATTTCACGAGATAAACGGATTATCGTTATTTAAGAAGGGAGTTTGAGAAAAAAAAAAGAAAATATTCAAGAAAAATTTTGCATCAATATAAACCTATCAGTACCGTTGAATAAAACAACAAGTACCGCTTAAAGTAAAATCCTTAGAAAATCCTCTAAAAATGATAGGTTTGCTACTCATTTTACAAGTAACTTGGAGCTTGCATTTTCCGTCTTAATATTGTTGTGAGTTCAAAATTTTATCTATAACTTCAAAGTGTTATAGATAAAGTTAATGTACTTCAAAAACTTTATACCTGTATAGCTCAGTCATTTTAGATAACATTTATTAGTTCTTTTGTATGAATAACTCTTATGAAACATTACAATTCTGGATAACAGTAAAAGTACCTAAAACCGACATTTTGGTTATGTAAAAAATCTATTTCGTCTTAAAATACTTTGTTACGTTGTTATGCGTTATATGTATGTACTTATTAATGCATATTAAATCGAAGTACTTTTTAACATCATTTTTTAGAGTCTAAAATTATTTCATATCACAAATATAACAACATTCTTTATTTAAAATAAAAACGTGTGAAAAGAGCCAAAAAGCCCAAATTCGATTTTCAAATTATACGTAAAAAATAATTTGTTGTTTTTAAACACATAACGGTAAAATTTAGTTTTTTATTGACTAGGCATTTATGTTTTTACACTGAAGTGCCACTGAACCTACCTAGTAACGAGTTGGGCCTCCTCTGGCCTTGATAACGGCTGCCACACGACGAGGCATAGATTCAACAAGTTTCTGGAAACGTTCCACGGGAATAGCTTGCCAAATATTGGCTAAAGCTGTCCATAATTCTGTAAGGTTCTTTGGTGCTGTGTGATGGCCTTTCACGCCTTGTTCCAAAACATCCCAAAGATGCTCAATAGGATTTATGTCTGGGCTTCTAGGTGGCCAATTCATGACAGAGAAGTCAGAGGAATGCTCATCCAACCAGCCAGTAGCCAATCGGGACTTGTGAGAGGTACAGTTGTCTGGCTGGAAAACTCCATTACCGTGCGGATAACAGAACAGCATAAACGGATGGAGGTGATCACCAAGCAACTCTACGTACCGAATTGCATTGAGGGAGGTTGGTACACGCACCAAAGATCCCAAACTGTGCCCCGAGAAAGCACCTCAGACCATGATTGAGCCACCATGCCCTTGTACAGTTCCAGCCAGGCATGCAGGATCCATGGCTTCATGAGCCTGACGTCATATTCTCAGCCTCCCGTCGGCGTTAAATAGTCGGAATCGAGACTCATCACTCCATGCTACTCGTTTCCAGCCCTCTACACTCCAGTCTCTGTGCTCTCTTGCCCAGGCAAGACGAGCAGCCCTATGGCGAGTATAGAGCAATGGTACTCTCGTAGGTCGACGGCTCCCGAAACCCATACGGTGAAGCGAGCGTTGCACAGTCGGTTTACTGACTGTACGACTGGCACCGTCATTAAACTGGGTGGTAATTTGAGCTAATGTTTGGCTTCGCTGGCTACGTACAATACGCCTGAGCCGTCTCTCACCACGCACTGTCAAGGCTAATTGTCCTTTGCAGTTTGCCCGATCGCTAGTTTTTTTTTCCATCATTCATGTATTCTTCGTTTACTCTTGACACTGTTCACCTTGAAAATCCTAGCTGTCTGACGATTTCGGAAATTGAATGACCCATGCGTCGCGCACCTACGATTTGTCCGCGATCGAAGGCGTCTAAATCAGGCAGTTTACCCATACTGGCAATTCCAACAACTAATTCAGAACAACCACAGTACGCGCTATATATGCAGTTACCACAGCGTCCTCACTTGCGCATACATGATGCGCAGCGCTACACAATTTGCATAGGCTTTGCTATCCCTAATTCAGTGGCACTTCAGTGTATTTAATCTCTTAAACAGTTTTTGCTTCTTTTCACTTTTCAAAATGACTTTTTTTTTCACATATGATCCAGAAGTTCCTCATTTTCCTCCGCGATTGTTGAAGACCTGATCATTGTTCATTGTTTTTCTTTGAACACTATTGAACCAAACTGCTCAGTTTATGTTACTTGTGTAAGACCCCATACCAACCGCCAACTTATATTAAGAGCTCATGGAATGTAAAATAGTCACTGGAACAAGTGGCATCGTTCGCTATCCTTTAACCTGCCTCACATGCTGACATGAACTGATTTGCGATGATTTTTGGAGTAGACTCTTAAAAATCACAGGAATTGTTATTTCTTAAGCAAAAATATTGGGCTACATTAATCCAGTTTGTGAACATGTCTAGTTTAGACAACAACTAGATTGAAAAACTATATATTTATTTATCATTTATATCTACTGTTCATAAATGCCCAAGAAACGATTAAATCACTTAACGAAAGATCAACTTTGTTAAATATAATCTCGAATTTTCATTTGAGATATTTTTACATTTAACTCTACTTCATGAAAACATTGTAAAATTAATTTTGTTATATCCCGTCCCCTGATCTTAGTACAAACAAATAAATGTTATTTTAAAATATTAAGCATATTTTAACGATACAGGAAATTTCTCCTATATGTACAATTGATATATGTTCAATTACAGAAAGGGAATGAATAATTCAAAGAGGTAATTTTTCAGGCTTGTTTTTCACAAGACTGTTTATAAAAAGCGGCTTGAAAATAAATTCGTCACTTCTAATTTGGTTAACTTTCATTACTATTTTAATTTTGTAGAACTATTTAGCAATGTAGCCTTAAAATAAAATTCGTCTTATTAAAAACGTATCGTTTGTGTATGGATGTGTGGATTTCACTAAAATAAAAGAAACTTCATGCAATAAATCACGGATAAGAAATTCCTCCATATACCAAAATAACAGGAAAATGGAAAAATTAAATATTTCCAAAATACCGGAAACTGTTATACGTGTTTGAACAGTATAAGGCTTTCAAAGTAATGGAGGATAAAGCTAAATTGCGCAACGTCGTGTTTCAACTCGATAAGCCCTTTTTTATGTGAAAGAAGAAGTATTCTCCAAGACACAAATCACAATCAGTTTTAAGAAACAGTATAGTATAAAGGCTTAAAATTAAGTAGGTATATTTAAACCTGCTTCGAAGAGAAAAAGTTAATTTTTCATGTAGATTAGAAAAATTGGAACTTCCAATTTGAAGCATAAATTGTGTAATACTTTTCCTTGAGATACACCTCCTGCAAATATTCTACACGAGATTGCACAATTAAACATAGCGACAATAATAATGATCCAAAAAATATGCCATTAATATGATGAATCCACGAGATGTTATAGGATGCCATATCGTATTTTACTACAAAGTTTAATGCATATTTTCATGTGTATTCACGTAAATCTCTTTCTTGAATTCACTCTTAAAGAGAAGCCAAATTAAACATGTTTCGTTGACCTTCTGAACTGATCGTAAGCACACACCCCACTAACTGTACCTTCTGCCCTTGAACAACATCACATACCGTTAGAAGAATCGTTAACCTCTAAAAGGTTTAATATCTTGTTTCATTAGATTCCATCACAGCTGTATATTACATACTTGGAAGTTGCTACTAAACTGCTTAAGTAGTTATAAATGACGCTTTTGAGTTTTTTATTCAAGATTTTATTCTCAAAAAGAATTATTATCAAGCATTGTCTAAATTACATTTTCACATTACATAAAATATATTTGTTTCTGACTCTTAAGCATTTAGTACAAACGTAGAAAAAGGGCATCACATGAAAAATAAGTTCTTGTGGCTTGATTTCTGCAATCTAAATGAAAAGAAAGAGAAGCAAAAAAAGGCAAAGTTTTAAACTATTGTATGAATTAATCGTCAATTTGCTATATTATGGGAAATATTCCTTTTAAATATTTAAAGTCATTTTTTATTTATATTTCCCAAATTAGTTTGGACTCTTTTCTTTTGCTTAGTGATTCGGAATGTGATTTACATCACGTAATCTCAGGAATACATTTGTCATTTTTAATATTTGCGGAGACTATTTAGTATTACAAATAAAATAGGCATTATTGAGTGAAAATATTTTTAAAGTTTATTTCACTAATAATCACAAAAAAAGAAACCCTTTAAGAAGTATGGAAATATTCATTATTATTAATTTTAATATCCCCACTACTAGGTGTTGCAGATTAAAAATTTCAATTTGTCATTGTAGTATTATTATTAGTAAATCTATACGCATGAAAGTTTATCTAATCTTCCTTTAATATCTTTAAAGAAAGATTTTTTTTAATCTTAGACCTGTCTTTATCTTTATCGAATATCTTTATCCAATCTGAGACCTGTTATTCTGAGTGTAGAAGTTTGAATTAGTAGAATTATGAAACACAGTTGAATAAATCAGCTACAATTGAGTATTTTATCTTCACACATCGTCTAGAAATTTAATTTCCTTCGTTAGCATTCAAACCATGATACACAATTTTATCTCATGCTATAAGGTACAGAATACTTTTCTCTCCGCATTTCCATGTGCTTTCCACTACATTCTAATGATTCATAAAATTTAACATCAATTATTCTCAACTAGTTGACGGTTAAAATATTTTAAAACAATTCAAGTATTTAACCCTTACGTCGGCTCATTGGTCTAGAAGACCGCTGTTGCACCTGTTCTAAAGGGTGGGGTGGTGGTAGGAGTGATCAGACTGTTGGAGGTTTATGTTTTCTTCAGTTGGGTCCAGACCTTCAAGTACAACACATCGGAGATATTCGCCTACTCGTAGCTTGTCGGTAAATTTAATCTTTGTAAAACATACTCGATCTTTTGGACCGATGAGCCTTGATCTGATTTAAATTTTTTCCGGTCTGCATGACCGATAAGCCTTGAACCGTAATAATTGTCTGTTAGTTTGCATGCATTCTATTTCCAAGATCTTTGTTTCATTCTTGTAGGTATCATGGCTGGAAGACTTCCTCCTGTTTCACAACGAACTAGACATTTTGTCTCTCTCGCACTATCACAAATTGAGGAATAGGATTCTGAAATAGATTCAAAGGACTCCTACATTCGAAACAATTGTACTTTTCTTCCTCAAATTTTCGATAGTGAGAAAAATAGTGATGATGAAGTTCTTTTACAATATTACGAGCAGATTGTCAGTATTTCTGAACAGCAGCAACAAATCACAACACTTAGCTTTGAACAGCCTTCATCGAGCAGCAGGGCCCGATTTCGAAATTTCTTGACTAAAGGAACAACTCGGGATCAGAGCAACTCTAACAATGATGTGGGCATAAAATTTCCAAAATTGACGCACAAAAAAAATAATCCTGAATCATGAAATTTGGCACACGGGTAGTGCAGACTATGGGAAAGTGCACCTCGAAGCCCGAATTTTAAATTTTATTCTAGAAAATTTTTTATTTTATGTTTTGTGGGATATTTTATGTTTTTTTAAACTTCAGATTACGATATCTCGGCAAAAAATGATCGTAGAATTTTGATCTTTTTACAATCTAAGACTACAGACATTTCTCCTTCAAACAAGATCTCATTTGTTTAAAAATAATTTAAAACAGACTAATATTTTCATCAAAATATTAAACCCACTTTTTCGAGAAATTTACGCACTTTTGAGGATCTACGGTTGATGCTCTTTGAGTTTTTATCTTACAAAGAAAATATTTACATCATCTAGAAGATGAAAGCTTTCTCATGCATATAAACTTAATTTCAAGTCTCTATCTTAAAATTTCGATTTTTAATTGAATTTTAAAGAACGATACTTCAACACAAATTTTCTACGCGATTCTTCAAACGCGGTAAGAAGAACGGCAAATTCTCCCCTTGGGTTATATACAACGATAACGGAATGCTTTAAATCTCATGGGATGACTATTTGCGGGAAGTCGAATGAACTCTCATTAGATTGTCAATCGTATGATGGCAATGGAATGTTTGAAATCTCATGGGGGGGGACTGTTTCCAAGCAGTCATCTTTTGAACGGATGGCTTGAGCATATCTAGGCGAAGCCCGGCTAGTGAATAATATTCTAAATCATTTTGTTTCTCCCTTCCCGTTTTACTGAGATATGTATGTTGTGAAGAATCCACGATTCTCCCAATTTAGAGCAAAACCCTCTCATTTAATTCACGTTCCAGCAGAAGGCTCAACAATGGGAACCCGAGGCGAAGCAGCCAGACAACAGAAGCGGCTAGACAAAGCGTTCCCGAGAATACAGACAAGACGCGAGGCGCCCGCGTGTCTGAGTTTCAGACATAAAGTTGAAAGGAAATTGTGTAGTTCCGCTCCGCCCCTTGATGGATGATGATCGGGGGAAATTCATCGGCTGAAGCGATCAGCTGATCTGATGACGAGGGAAGTGGCTCGCCAATCGAATCTCCGGAAAGTGATGTCACTTAAAGGGCGCCAATTAAAACCCTTTTAAATTTCCAGCGGTCGCACCACCAGAGAAAAAGTTGCGTCCATGCGAAATATAAAAATTTCAGATAGCTCCTAGATCTGCATCTAGAAGGTAGCTACTCCGGCACGCAGCCGTGATTAAGAGTGCTTCATAAGTCCTGGTGGTAGGCAAAGCCTCTCGACTTCCTGTCGACCGTTTCTAGACGAAGCGAATTATTTGAATTAATATTCTAAGTCCTTGTAACAGGCAAATATTTCTCGACTCCCTGTCGACTTGTTTCCAGAAGGAACTGTTATAGCTATTAGAAATAGCTCATTTCGTTAGATCCCAAACAGATCTGTACATTAGATTATTGGCTGTGTATGTGACTCCTAGTAGAAGTGGTTGCTGCGCGTCCTACTGAGTTTCGTGTAAGAAGCATAGAACACTAGTGTTAGACTGTGAATGCATAGCGACTTCTAGACTTCTTATAGACTGAGGTTCTGTAGCTGAACTTGTTTTCCCGCACGTCATTTAGAGTGCATAATCTACTGTGTTAACCATAACCTTTCATCGAATCCATTTCATCTGTGAATAAACCATTTAATTTAATATTTTACTAGACTGTATCGTCGTTTTATTACGCTACCATTCGATGAATTCATTACAGTGTGGTATACCTTAATATACCGACCTCTTGGAAAATTTAGTTTTTTTATTTATTTATTATTATTATTATTTTCATGATTGCTTTCTCAAAACATCTTTGAAACTTCCCTAATTTTTATATTTTCGGATATTCCTTTTTCGCAATTTTACTGCATTTTGTGAAGCATTTTTAGCTTATTATAGGTGATTCCTGGGAACAGTTAAAATTATGACAGCTGTAAAAACGAACGTTTTCAAATTGTGTAAGAGGCCGTTAAGTATTACGCGTTCATTTAAGGGAGGGAGGGGGTTCAAGCTTTGCTTATTTTTGCTGACAAGGGGGAAGGGGATCAAACCATTGCTAATAAGGCGTTCACATTCATGTGCTCTGCGGGGGAAGCCAGTGATTTATGGGCACTGCGTTCTGCTCCGATCCTGCAATCGAGTGGTCCTGGGACAGAGCATCAAAGGCGGGGCGGGGGTCACGTGGGTCAAATGGTGTCAAGCGGAGTCGGGGGACAGCAGATCAAAGAAACACGAGGGACCTTGGGGGCGGGAATGGGGGGGGGTTCTAAATACCGTGAGTAATGTTACCGTGACTAATGTGATGACAGGAGTCGGGGGGTACTTCATGCAGAATTCTCTGCATGAATGTGGATGCACCATTACGTAACACAGAGAACGTGCATGCAAGACAGTGTTGCAAAATCAAAAAGTGGTTATGTGGTAGATTCAAAGACTAGTCAAATAATCAGATGCACGGCTAAACATTACAAATGATTTTAATTACACTCAAAATAAATGGTGAACATAAGGGTTCAAAACCCAATCAAGAATACGAGCATAGCACGTTCGAAATAGGACCTATCGTCCCGTATCAAAATCTTATTTAATCTAGTAGTTCGAATCATAATCTAAACCTAATATATTTCAAGTAGAGAGGGTACGAGATTATCTCAGTCAAGCAGCGCCACCAAACGTCGTCTATAATTACTATCTAAGCACAGTAGCGCTACCTAATAACTTTCTTTTTCATCGTGGATCTTTAATTTTTTTAATTTTTCACTTGCAAACTTAATTACCTTCAAATTTTTTCTTATTTTCTCAATTATTCACTTATCGTAATTAATTCCCTTTTTCTGCTTATTATTTTTTAAATTTTATTTTACCTTAAAATTTTTACTTATCTTAACTCTAAATTCCTAACTAATGAGCACACGTACCTTGATGACATTTAACTTGTGTACAGAAGATAAAGTCAACATGACCTAGGTACTCCGTTTGTAAAGACTAAACTGATTTGGATTTGGAACTGAAACTTTCTCAACATCAGTGCTCCTGACCTGATCCCCGTCAACTCCCCTCCTATCAGTGCTGTTATATTTACTGGATTTTGTATTATACTATTTAGTTTTAAAGAATTGATAAAAACCTTTAGAACGTTGATAGAATTCTGTTTTTATTTATTGTTTAAATTACAGGGTGTCCGGGCAAAAGGTATCCAAAAGTTATGACTTATTTTTACGGAGTTATTAGACTTTTTGGTCTTGGGGATTCATTAAATCCGTTGTGTATAAACAAAAAATTGAAACTATGAGTTGAAGAAGCGTATCTTTCAAGCAATTCGTGTAATGACTCCTGATATGCTACGAAACACTTGGAGAGAACTGGATTACCATTTAGACGTGCTACAAAAGGTGCACACATCGAAATTTATGATACTATGATCGAAATCTATGATTTATATTAAAAGTTGTTCTTTCTATTTAAATATTTTTTTAAAAATTCTAAGGGGTAGTTCCGTAAAAATAAGCCATAACTTTTGGATACTTTTAGCCCGGACAACCTGTATTTACTGTTAACGATTTTAGATTTTCGTAGATTTTAGTGTTATGATTTTACTGTTATCTACATACTTTTACTTAGAAATGAACGCTCACACATCGATAATCCTTCAGGTCATTATTATAAGGACATTATATTAGAAGTAATAAAAGCACTCATTGGAATAATGATTCTTTGTGCAATTTTTAAATCATCTCGAGAATCAATGACCTCGTTATTCTATTTACAAAATTTTCTATTTGTAATGTCTTGTTACCAAAATTTTTCAATTTGCAAAGTTCTATTACCAATGTTATTTTTCTAATTGTATGATATATACAGACAAAATTTTTGTTGAATAATCTATTTTTTATTTACCCTTTTCAAGAATGAGAGTTGGCAGTAGTTTTTCATTAATGACTTATAACTGCGAAAAACTTATAAAAATAGGAAAATATCCTAATTTTATAGCGTGGTGGTCTGTGAGACCGATGAGCTAGGGAACAGTATAAAGTCAGATGAGCCGAAGTAAGGGTTAAAATCCAATGAAGTACTAAGCACATTTAACATTCTGGAAAACACAACTTAACAAAGCTTGTTAGATAAAGGTCCGAGGTAGAGTAAAAAAAAAGGTTTACCTCACATTGTCCAGTAATTCCAGTTCACTAGCAATTTCAAAGTCCATTTATTCCCAGTTCAATTACAACTTATTTGCATCCTTTACGATACAATTTTTTAAAAAGTTTGACAAAACGTAAGGGGAAATATTAATGATTAGGTACGTGAAAACTGCAATCATAAATTGCAGTATGTATTTGTTAAATCATATCCTTCGAAAATACATATTTTCAAAGTGTATTAATAGAATGTACAGATCTAACTGAAATCTCTTTAATATTTTTTTTTAAATTTCAGTAGCAGTTAACTCATTACATGCATGGCCCAGTCTTCATCACCACAAGAAGGATCATATAAGGAAATACGTTACGTATCGTTTTAATGAAAATTAATTTACATTGCAACAAGCAATATCTAAAAAATTCGTAAATGCACGTACTCCGTAAGCTATGTTACTTCAAAACTCTCCTTGCCACACCTCCATTTAATTTACAAGTAAACTCAGCCTTGGGTGACACTCAACAAACTTAGGAAAAGACTGACCTTTATCAGGATTCGTATCCAACGCGTAACTTAATAATAACGATTAGAATCTTGATCTGTATCAGGAAATGACCACCAAATGAAGCAACAAATATTTTACTAGGCATTTTCTTTCTTTAAAGAAAAAAAAATTTCCTGCTCCGCGGAATCTCCGAAACAGTATAAAAGGACATCGGTGTCTGCAAACTAACAATCGTTCTGTAAGATCGAATACATTGGCAATCAACATGTTCGCTAAGGTAAGTTGATCAGTTTTATACTCTCAGCAAGCAAATTTTATCGGCAGTTTTTGACACGATTTCTATATTCCGAAAATCAATTCCTAAGCTACTTACACTGAGCAGTATTTTAATAAAAACCACGATATTTAACTAAATCCTACGGGTAATATGGTATTGAAAAATACTTATAAACTTTAATAATAAATATAAATCTGTATTGTACTCAAAAGTACATATTCTAAACTTTAATATTTCGGCATAAAAATTTCTCCTTTATTTAAAAAAGGATACGGTTTTTGACACTATTCAAATTATATATATCAAACAAATTATTTACTACTTTAAGCTTACAAAGAAGTGAAAATGTAAAAACTTAGAATTTCATTTTCTTTTCAGTATGAAATTCTCAATTACTCAATATGAAAGATTTTCCATATAAAATAACTAACAAAGTATGTGAATATTATTGTATGTATACTTATTACTTTCCTCACCATGACTAAAATATTTTTAACAGGTCGTTATCCTTTGTGTGGCCCTCGTAGCTGTCAATGCTACAGCTCTACTTCACGGAGCAGCTCTTGCCCACACTGGAACTAGCGTGAGCTCCAGACATCAGGATGTAAGTACAATATATTTTATGCGTTATATTTTAAATTTCAACGAAGAAAAATTATTTATTGAAAGCATCAAAGAATTAAATCTTAAAAAGAAATAAAAAACAATTATTAAATTGATAAATTCCTTTTTGGTTGATAAAAATATATTTTATAGATGAAATTTTGAAATTTGTTATTTGATTATTTCACATTGAAAAATACACTTTAAATTCAAGTAATTTAAAACATGAAAATTCTATTTCACAGGCTATCGGAAACTACGCTTTCGGATATGACATCGTCAATGGACATGGAGCCAGCAACTCCCGATCCGAAGTTGGTGATGCTCACGGAAACAAGAAGGGATCTTATACCCTGAACGACATCGACGGTAGAGCCAGGAGAGTAGACTATGTCGCTGATGGACATGGTTTCAGGGCTGTTGTCAAAACCAACGAGCCTGGAACTGCTCACAGTGCTCCAGCTGCCGCTCTCGTCGCCTCTCCCTATGCTGCTCCTCAGGCTCCAGTTGCTGTTGCCCATGCTGCTCCCTTGGCTGTTGCCCATGCCGCACCACTTGCCGTTGCCCATGCTGCCCCATTGGCTTATTCCACTTCGTCAGCAGTAAATCATGTAGCAGCTTCTCCTCTTGTTGCAGGACGCGGAATTGTGGGAGCCGGACATTTAGCTTACGGCCACGGAATTTCCGGATATGGATTGGCCGGACCTCTAGCTTACGGACACGGAATTGCCGGACATGGATTGGCTGGACCTTTGGCTTATGGTCACGGAATTGTCGGACATGGATTGGCCGGACATCACTTGGGTGGAGTCTCTTATGGCGCTGTCAAATCCATCCATTATTAATTGCATGTAGCATGAGAACGCTTGTCATGACTATTAATTTATTTTGAATCCCGTCGGTGAAATAAAGTATTTTATCAAATTAGCCTTTTTATCTTTCTTGTGAGTGGTTATTTTCATATACATCAATGTATGTGCTTATTACAAAATCACTAAAACATTATTTGCAATCGAGGAAACATAAGAAACAACAACGGTTTATTTCAAGATTAACTAGGGAATGAAATGTTCACTTCCAAGATAATGACACAACTGTTAATCTTTTTTGCACAAAATACGGAAATTTTTTTAATATAATAGATGTAGAGTATAAATGTGACCCCATTGTTATTAAATCTTAATCAATAAATTATACTTACTCTATTTTATTTTCCTTTAGTTAGAGATATCAATGATGATAAAAAAATTAAGTCTTTTAAATTCCATTAGTATACTAGCTTAATACCCGTGTTTCGCTACGGAATACATTCACATTAAATACAACGTCAATGTATGCAATTAATGTTAAAAAAGAACAAAAAAATATATTTATTATAAATACAACTGTCAATGTATGCAATTAATGTCAATATATATATATATATATATATATATATATATATATATATATATATATATATATATATATATATATATATATTTATAAAAATTTCGTATAGACAAAATAATGTAGAAGAAAATATTCAAATGAAATCCAATAGAACATACTAAAGAATATAGCACAGTTAATAAAGTGCAGTTTGAGGAATATTTCTTTTACTGTATTTTAATATTTTTTTGGATAATGTCCAATCGTCTGTCGCATTATAAAGAAAAAAAAATTTATATGAAATTATTTTATTGTTATGAACGTGGCGTAAAATTGATTAAAAGTATCACAAAAAGAAAAGAAACCAAGTGATCAACATTTAATAAATTAAATTCTTAAAATTAATCTTTAAAAATTCACCAAAAATCAAAAAATGGAGGTAAAGATTTGAAAAAAGATTTCATTTTAAAGGGATTTTTATGACCTTTCCCGTGATATAAATTTTATAACCCTCGGATTATTATTTTAAATGCAAACAAAAAAAAGTTACAAAAACAGCTTAAAAATTTAATTATAAAAAATCTAAGAAGAATTTTTCAAAAATCTTTCTTAGTGCATCCTATACTATAAGAAGAACCGCCATGCAAAATTTCAGCCCTTTAGGTCCAGTGGTTTAGTCTGTGCGTTATCTCTCAGTCAGTCAGTCAGTCACTGAATCATGTCCGGGGCCACCCGCATGCCGATTTTGGTACGATTCGGCCCCATAGTCTCCGTGTAAGCGAGGACAGCCGCGAAAGGTGTCGAAATAAACAACTTTTAGGGGCCAAAATCATTAAAACATTAATTAAAGAAAAATTCCGGGGCCCGATTTTCAAAATATAATATGCCTATGTTTTAATCTGAACTATCAACTTTAACTATACAAAATTTCAGCTCAATTGAAGCAATACTTTTTCACTTATAAAGGAACAAACATAGGCCTATTCGAAATAATCAATAAATTTCACAGTTTCAATGAAATGCACTGATTTTTGAATAAAGTTCAATAATTCAAGTTCGATTTACACAAATTGTGCATAAAATTGTACATAAATTCAAGAATATAAAGTTTATAAGTTAAATAAAGTTCTGTAATATTATACCAATAAATTTCCAGTTGGTAGCTCATAAATTATAAATCTTATTTTACCTTAAATGTCCAATAAAAAGCGTAGTTCCCAATGTAGTTTTCTTCAATAAACCCTTAAACTTTGCCAATTTCAAAGATACTTTTTGTATTTATCAATACGTCCTTCACTTGAATCTTTAAAATATTAAATGATTTACTGATAATAAATGAAAATGTAGTTTGATGTGTTTCTATCGTTACTTGACTATGGTCGACAAAGAAAATTCAAATGTTAAATGTTTTACTGATAATAAATGAAAATATCGTTTGATGTGTTGCTATGGTTACTTGACTATGGTTGACAAAAGTAAAGTTGTAAAGGTGAAGCATCAGCTCAACATTTAGGCCCCTAACTTTCTTTCTACTGATCAGATATACATAATATCTAGCCTATGTCCATCTGGAATAATGTACCTGTCAATAGTGAAAGAATTTTTCAAATAGGTGCAGTGGTTCCGGAGATTACCCTCCACATACAAAATCCGCTCTCTCTCATTACATATTAGTATAGATTATTAAAATATTATTAAGCATAATATCACTATAACCTTTAACGACTACTATAGCCTTTTTTTTCGATTTGGTTGGTCATGGACTCATTGGAGCAGGGCACTTTGCTTATGCTAATGGAACTGCTAGGCATGAATTAATTGGATATCGTCTAGATAGAACAGCTCATGGCGGTCTTTTAATGTATTTATTATTAAGTGGTAAACATTGCACTTATATAGTAGTTCTTTATGGATAAATTATTTACTTTACAAATTTACATAAATTTATGTAATTTTTTACTCATAAAACACTAAATTTAATTTTACCACTTAAATTGCGATATAAAATGCGAAATCTTTTCCTGAACATTCAACTGGATTAAATTAAATTTTATTCCTTTATCAATATTTTAGTGTAAATGTATTGTACATATATACGATAATAACGTCTCCATACCTGTTTTAGAGGTTAAATCTACTCAATATGTAAACGGAGCATCTTTATTTAAAAGGAGAGTTGTAAAAAAAAGCATTAATCATTTGTGTAAATATATATCTAATAGTACCTCTCAACAAGACATCGCGCCGTATAAAATAAAATATTTTGAAAATCCTCTACGAAAAATTAGCATTTTCCTCATTTTATAAGTACCTTTAACTATGTTTTTTTTGTTACAATATTGTTGTCAGTTAACTTCAAAATATTACAGAAAAATTAATGTACTTGAAAATCTTTGTTCCAGTATGAGGCTCAGATATTTCAGATAATATTTATCGGTTCTTTTATAGAATTAACTTTTATAAAACAATAAAATTCAGGAAAATAGTAAAAGTACCTAAATCTGATATTTTATTACTTTAAAGAAAATTATTTTTATCAAACAATTCTATCATACGATATATATATGTTCACTAGGATTGAAGATCCAGTCACTGGGGAATCCGGGTAAATTAATGAAACCAAAAACCTCAGCTCCAATGGTTGTACAACTGTACATTCACACCTATCTGGCAAAAGCATGGATACGATATGAATTTTGCTCGCGTACTTCCATAGAAATTTAAGTTAAAATAAATTTAAAGGAAATATATATTTTACTTACGCAGTAAATTAAAATTCTGTCCATTGCAAATAAATATAATTTTTATTAATATTTAGGGCAAATGTTTTGTGATTCACGTATTCAATCCCTGGTATTACCCAGGTTCCCGTTTCTGGAAAAACTTGAGAACCAAAACAGAATTCTGAATTTTTAGTCCGGAACTGCAATCTCTAATGTACACATTAATGCATATAAAATAAAAGGACTCTAACATTTTTTAGTGTCTAAAATTATTTCACGTAATAAATTATTTAAGACAGAAGTTTGATAAAGGAATAAAAAAAACCCTAAACTGACTTTTAAAATATAAGTAGAAAATAATTTGTTGTTTCTAAATCATGTACGATTAATTTTATTTAAATATTTACGTTTTTGTTTTATCCTGTTGAAATATTTTTTCTTCTTTTCGCTTTTCTAAACAACTTATTTTTTTTTCACATACGAGCCAGAAGCTACCGTCAATTCAAAGTATTTTTCCACTCATGTTTATGGAACCGCGATCATTGTTCATTGTTGACTGGTTCAAAAATATTGAATCAAACTGTTCAATTTTTTGTTATCTGTGTAAACTGCGCTCAAAACTTGATTGCACGAGGGGGCTTCCAAATGCGTCATCTGACACTGACTATGCATATTTTAACTGTACAGGAAGTTGCTCAAAGTGATGTAGACTTACATAAATGGTATGAAATCTCAAGCAGGCAAATTCAACTTTTTTTTCACACGACTCGTTCTCAAAAGGGACCTGAACATTTATTCACTGTCATTTCGACTTCATTTATCTTTCTTTACTACGTAAATGTTGCACAACTGTTTTGCAGAGCGGCCTTAAAAGATACTCCGTCTTAAAATAAAGAACGTATATTTTGTGTACGGATTAACCTTATTAAAAGACCCAAAATGCGTAAAATCTCAGATATGAAGTGCCGCCACGTACCAAAACTTTCCTAATATCAAAATAACTGGAAAATGGAAAAATAGGAAGATTTCGAAAATAACAGTAACAGTTATTCGTGTTCCGGCAGCATACTGATTACAAAGTCATGCAAAGCAAAACGGAACAATATTAGGTATAAGTTAGTTATTACTTTGTTTGTTTTTCCTAACGCGGAGGCAATTGTCGTGAGACATTCGTCTCTTATTAATTACCTCGAAGTCTTCCTGGTTACTTTATTATGGGGACACCATTTAGGGAATAAAGAAAACTTGTACAGCGAAATTAAATACTACACTTTCACTGGAACAAGTGATCTTGTATTAAGTTTAAACAATAGCATTACAGACAATATCCAGTGGAAGCAGTGGTAATATATACTGTAATAAACGAACTTATGTTTACTAAACACCAACGGCGACGGAAACGAAAATCCTGTATCTTCGTTGTTGCGCATGCGTATTACAAACAAATTTTCACTCCCCCGGTTCGTCTCCGTCTCTAGTCTCTGCGGTTTCAAGTTGGAAAAAGTTCAACTTTTGTATCTGCCGCCATGCTCGACAGCCAATCAGAACAGAAAAAGAAGATTAAGCGCATGAGCAAATAAATTGCCTCTTCTCTCCGTCTCCTAGAGGTGTGAAGGCTTTTATGACAGCTACAGAGACGGATGACAAAATGTGTCTGTCTTTCGTTGCTGTCGCCGTTGGTGTGGAGTAAGCATTACTGTGAGGAAACAGGGCTACATTAGTACCCAAATATGCCCTTCTAAAGAAGAGGAACATAAGAAAAGTTTTTTATATCATTTCCACAAAATTTTCTGAAGTCGAATTTTGCAAAATATAAAAGCTGTTAAAAAATTTTCTGTACAATTTATCCGCAGTAATACAACCACAACATAAAAAATAAAATCGGAAGATTGTCATCTTAGGTGCAGTTAAAAATATAATTAATAACCATATCTTTTAGTATGATTTTTTATCTGACTATAAATTGCTGTTTGGGCTTGTGGCGGCCCTGTGGTACAGCGCGCTTGTTGCTGAGGATGCTCAGATCGAATCCCGGCTTTGCGCCCCGAAAAATGTCTCCGTTCGTGTCGTCCCTTCATAGGGGGTAATGCTGTCCGCCTATATGGTGCCCCCATAATAAAATGGACAGAAAAACTGCGGTGTAGTATGGGCGAATGTTTGATTACAAGTGCCTCCACATTGGTTAAAAAAAATTGCAGTTTCAAATTACTTTCTATATTTTACAGGCACAAGGAGATAACATTCCCCAAAGTTCTAAACATTGAAAACAAAGTAAAAATGAATCTAGCTAATGATAAATTCTAGATTTTAACTTTAAATAACCTTTTTATTTTTTCCATGAAAATTAACAAAATAAGAACTTCCTTGAAACATTAAGAGTGTAACACTTTTTGTTCAGACGTACTTCCTACGCCTGAGGCTCCGATGTCAAACATATGAAAATTAATAATGATACAAAAAATATAAAAAGAACGATAAGAATTCCAATAAATCCACGAAATATTTTACGATGTCACATCATATTTTACTGCAAACATTAATAAGTATTTTCACCGGTGTATTTACGTAAATTTATTTCTTGAATTCACTCTCTTGAATTTCACTAAGAAAAGCCAAATTAAACAAGTTTCGTCGACCTTCTAAATTCATCCCAGGCACACACCCCACTTACTGTACCGTCTGTCCTTGAACGACGTCCCATACCGTTAAACGAATCGTTAACATATAAAAGGTATTATAATACTCGTTTCATTAGGTGCCATCACAGCTATATATCACATATTTGGCAGTGGCGACTAAACAACTTGATACGTCAAAAAGGACGTTGCCTGAATGTGTTTTTATCCAACAAGTAAGCCTGAAAGAGAACTAATCTTTAGCATATTTCTGAATTACATTTGTAAACTGCAAAAAACATAATTGCCTTTGAATTTGAAACATTTAGAACGACCGTGAAAAAAAGTGACTGTCAACATGAAAGGAAAAAGAAAAATTTTCTCGTGGCTTAATTAAAAGTTTACTAAACAAAATTAAGAGAAACAGACATAAATAAGCCCTAAATTTAAATTAATGTATGAATTAAACATCGAGTGGATATAGCGTGGGATACAATCTACTTAAATATTTAAGATAACTTTTGATTTATATTTTTTCAGAAGTTCAGATTCTTTTCTTTAGCCTGGAGTTTTGGAAGGGACACTTTTTGTCAAGTTATCGTAAAAATCTTTTAGTCTGATTGAATATTAGTAAACAATACTTAATATTATAAATAAATATCCGTCATAGATTGATATCACTTAAAAAGTTATTGTGAATTATTCAATATTATTGCTTTTCCCATCCATTATACTATGTTACATATACAAAATTTTATATTTATCATCGTACGTATATGATTTGTCATCGTATAAACCTGATAATCAGTAAAAACAATAAAGACTGTTTAAGAATAACAACTTAAAAGAGGGTGAAAATAATCCCTCTTCTACCCATTGGCAATCCTAGTAAGAATGAATGAAGAAGAATGAAGAGGATTTCTAGGAATCCCCTTGAAATTACATTTATAGAGGACTAGCTGAAAACTCGCACTTCGCTACGGAGTACATTCAAATTAAATACAACGGTCAACGTATGCAATTAATCCCAAAAAAATAAATATATACATTTATAATAAACTAGCGGCCCGTCCCGACTTTGTCCGGGTTGAACAAAATATTATACCAATAAATTTCCAGTTGATAGCCAATAAATTGTATATCTTTTTTTACCTTAATAATAACCTAAATAATACATTAAATTAATTTTATGTTAGTTAATAATTAAAATAAATTTTTTAAAAGAAAAAAGCGTGCCGCAGAAACTGATTAGATATACATAATATATAGCCTATGTCCATCTGGAATAATGTACCTTTCAAACAGTGAAAGAATTTTTCAAATAGGTACAGTGGTTCTGAAGATTACCCTCCACGTACAAAATCCCCTCTCTCTTTATATATTAGTATAGATTACTAGAAATGTAAATATGAGCGTGAAAAAGTCTTTTTTATATCATAGAACATTATATGCGTAAGTTATTTTTATTCGGAGTTTTTAATGTATATAGAATCCGTTTTCGTTGAAAGGATCATCAAAAACCCTTAGGCTTTTTCACATTGCTTCTGAAGCGAAATGTTGTTCCACTATTAAAAATTTAAACCATTCACAGAGCTCATCTGTATGATGGCATCCGTAGCGATCAAATAGTCTCATGTTCGACTCTGGCGCTATGCATTGTGAACAAGATCTTAGGTTTGCTATGCATTGTGAACAAAGTCTTAGATTACGCTACGTTAAAACCTTATTTAAGAATTTTGATCTCATTTGTATTATTTTACTTAGATCTAATAACCAAACGGTTCCTTCTTCTTACAGAATATATACGGTGATACCAATAATTTCAGCTCAAAAAGTATATAGAAACTCCAGTGAAAAAAATTCCACTTCAATGAAAATTTTCGTTTCCTATGGAATATAATAAGCTACATATTATTTTATCTATGTTATAATATTAAAAAAACAGTCTTTGTATAATTTATTTATAAGAATACTAATACTAAACGAGCAGTGAAATTTGTGACATTTTTTCATTATCAGACATATTTCAGATAAAGAAACTATAGAGTTTTGACCATTACATAAATGATAACAGTAAATAATTTAAATCAACTTCTTTAGATATCACGCACAGTCCTTTTGATACCCTTCATCGTCGGTTAGACGTAAAAAGTATCAGTTAGCTGTAATAGAAGCAGTAAAACGGTCCAAATACTTAAATGAGTTGGAAAATTAAACTCTTTTTGGTTTATATAAGAATTTAAACTTTTTATGCAGTTAAAAGATCACCTTGAAATTTTACACAGAAGGATGTATTTCCATGTGTCAAAACTGAATATTTGCCACTCAGATAAATTAACCTTTCTCTTAAGAACTGAACGTGAGGAAAAATTTACATTAATCCTCACTTGACATTTTTAATGGCGAGCTTCCATGGAGTGGGCACAGGTTCAAATTCCGACTAAGGCATGGATTTTCTTGTATCATTCACTCATAGAGAACAATATTGGTTGACATGATGCACCTATTGATGCCAACGAGAATCGCGGAAAGGATAGGCAAGACAAATGTCAAGACAAAAGCCTGCCGCACTGGGGAAAAAATTCTAAGATACATAATACTTTCAAGATTTTTCTTTTCTAGAATGTGCATTTTATTAGCATTTTATAGCTTAATTGTTAAAGAATATCTCATACGTAAAATATGTCGTTTCACGCTACTGTATGTCTCACCTTAAAAGAAATATTATTCAACATTAATTCACATTTGTTATTTAAATATTAATATTATTTCTTTTGAAATTTCTGCAGTTTCAATGTTCCTATTAAAATTATATGAAGAGCATAAATATATAGATACAAGTAGGCGAACAAGAAATTATTTACTTCAAAAACCTTGACTCTGAACGTACTTTGTTCTCTCTTTTATTTGTACTCTTACGTTTTATTCCATATTTTAAATAATATGGATGCTCGAAATTTTATATATGGAAGATTTTATTATGGAGCTTGCAAAGATCCAATAATAAAATCCTTTTAGGGATATAATATATATTAATAACATCACACGGGTCCAATCACCTTTTAATAAAATGAGCCAGCTATTGAATGAAATCTCATTTTTATGAAATCCAGTAGTACTCAGTTTAGAAGTTCATACAAGTGGAATTGTTATACTTAGTTGTGTAAAGACAACACCATTTATAAGAATTTCCTCTTCAGAATTTCCCATAGGTTTTGTCTTCTTTCAAAATAATTCAAACCGTAATTCAATTTGTCTTACAATACTATAAGTTAAAGAATATTTCCCTCGCAATGTTTTCATGCGTTTTTTACGTCAACACTAATAATTCATAGCAAATTCCATCCAGTTTCCTCATCCACGTTTCAGGTAAAAATGATTTTAAAAAATTCAAAACTTTCAAGACTTCAATTTTTTTCTTGTTGTTTATACAAAATTTAATTGTCTAGAAAACACGACTAAACAGAGTTTGTTATTCAAAGGTCCGAGGTAGAGAAAAAAAAAAATAGTATTCCCCACAAAGTCAATTAATCCTCTTCCATAATTTATATATTACCCTTTACGATACAATTTCGAAAACAAAATTTAAAAAAGACAAAACATCAGCTGAAATTTTAGATGAAAAAGTCCGCATAAACTATAATATTTTCAGTACATTTACTGAAAATATATATTTTCGCAATGTATTTACAGAAGATATAGATGAAATTCAAAATCCATTTAACATTTTCCAATATTTCACTATTGATTCTCTCACTACTCGCATAGCCAAATCTTCATTATCACAAGAAGGATCATATCAGGAAGTAAGTAAAATATCATTTTTATAGTAATGAATTAACATTGCCACAAGCGAAATTAAAAAATCTGTTAGATACACGTAAGGCGTAAGCTGTGAAATTTCTAAGACTATCCTTGCCACACCTCCATTACGTGAATTCAGCCTTGATGGACACCAACAGAGAAAACCGATGACCTTTATAGGGAGTAGTATCCAACGCGTAACATAATAATAATAATTAGAATTCTGATCTGCATCAGGAAATAACCATCAAATGAAGCAACAAAAAATTTTACAAGACATTTTATTTCTTTTTTAAAAAGAAATTTTCCTCCTCGGCGGAATCTCAGAAAAAGTATAAAAAGACACTTGTGTCTGGATACCAACAATCGTTCTTTAAGATCGAATACATTGACTATCAACATGTTCGCTAAGGTAAGTCAATCAGTTTTGAAATTTTCAGCCAACAAATTTTACGGCATTTTTTCATCTAATTTGTATGTTTCGAATATCCTTTCTTCAACTACTTTAAAAGAGGAATATTTTCATGAAAATTCACCATTTAACCAAAGCCTAAAGGTAGTTGTCGGCAACGTTGTTCCCATACTTAAAATTTTTTTGATCATCAAACGCTGAAGAGGTTTTTATATAATGGTTATAATCTACGTACTCATGATAGTTTGTCCATAGCCAGAGGACAGGTGATTAGGGGAGTGTCACTATTATTTCTCCTTTAATTTATTTTAATATTATATGATTTTATAAATAGGATTATTTCTTTAAGTTTCCTTCAAAGGAATAATGTATTCTTAAAATGAATGTTTAATATCGTAATTTATGTACTTTAAACCTAAATTTGCCGGTGATTAGATAACTGTATGAAAACACAATTGGCTACAATATTGACCATTATTTATTTCGAGTTAATAATTTAGAGTATTTATTTTGAGTTGACCTCTATATATTTCAAGTTGGGGAGGTGGATAGGTGCTTTGAATCTATTTAGCTGGATAGTGTAGCACAATCACACGAATACATTGGTAAACCGTATACGAAGTTCTGGTCTATCTATAGATAGAGAAAGAGATCTTTTTCATTCAAATAAACGAACCGAATTCAAATAAACGACAGAAATAAAGATTTCATACTTAAAACTACCAGCGTGATTAGGAAAATTCCTCTGAATGAGGTAAATAGTGCGTCAACACAGAGAAAAAAATATGTGCTAAAAATTCAGTATTCATTCGCCATTAAGATACATTTAAGGGAAATTTTCAGAAATATGTATTTGTGCGTTTAAAATTCATTGAGATTCATAGAGAAGTTTTAACATTATAGAAACCTGAATAAATTTCCACACCATCATTAAATCTTTGGAATATATAAAATAATTTTAAAAGCAGTTAATAATAAACTGTAATGAACATTAAACACGCAAGAACACATTATAATATTTAAAATTTTGGCATAACATTTTATTGCTTTATTTCAGAAATTATGCATATATGTCTCCTACAGAGATTATTAAACAAGATCACTGTAACACGATATCTGTGTTTAGCTTTCACAGTACGTTTAACTTTCAATACAATATATAAATCGAAAAAAAAATTACAGATGTTTCTATTTTTCCAGATTCTATGGGAAAATAAATAAATAAAATATATGGATATTATTGTATAATATTAATGTACTTTCTATAACTGAAAATATATTTTTACAGGTCGTTATCATTTGCGCCGCAATCGTAGCTGTCAACGCTACAGCTCTACTTCACGGAGCCGCTCTTGCCCACACTGGAACTAGCGTGAGCTCCAGACATCAGGATGTAAGTACATTATATATATTTTATGCTTTATATTTTAAATTTAAAAGGAAAAAATATTTATCGGAAAAATCAAGAGAAATAAATCTGAAAATATAAATATTAAAATTAAAGAAAACTTTTTGGCTAGTAAAAGTATATTTTATAATTAAAATTTTAAATTTGTCATTAAAGTACTTGGCTCAGAAAATACTCATTTTAAATTTAAGTAATTTAAAACATGAAACTTCTGTCACGCAGGCTATCGGAAACTACGCTTTCGGATATGACATCGTCAATGGACATGGCGCAAGCAACTCCAGATCTGAAGTCGGTGATGCTCACGGAAACAAGAAGGGATCTTACACCCTGAACGATATCGACGGAAGAGCCAGGAGGGTAGACTACGTCGCTGACGGACATGGTTTCAGGGCCGTTGTCAACACCAACGAGCCTGGAACTGCTCACAGTGCTCCAGCTGCCGCTCTCGTCGCCTCTCCCTATGCTGCTCCTCAGGCTCCAGTTGCTGTTGCCCATGCTGCTCCCTTAGCTGTGGCCCATGCCGCTCCCATTGCTTATGCTCACGCCGCACCACTTGCCGTAGCCCATGCTGCCCCAGTGGCCTATTCCTCAGCAGTAAATCATGTTGCAGCTTCTCCTCTTGTTGCAGGACACGGAGTTGTAGGAGCCGGACATTTAGCTTATGGTCACGGAATTGCCGGACATGGATTAGCTGGACCTTACGCTTATGGTCACGGAATTTCCGGACATGGATTAGCCGGACATCACTTAGCCGGAGTCACTTATGGTGCTGTCAAATCCATCCATTATTAATTACATGTAGCATGGAAACGTTTGTCATGACTATTAATTTATTTTGAATCCCTTCGCTAAAATAAAGTGTTTTTATGAATTACCTACTTTTAGTTTTTTTGGTGGGTATTTATATTCATATACATGAGTATTAATGAGCGTACCTCAGAATGAATCATTCATAACTTTTAATCGAAGAAATATTTTTAAAAACCAAGTACGGTTTCTTTCATAATTATCTTGGGAATAAATCGTCCATCTCCAAAATAATGACACAAGTGTTAAATTTTTCTGCACAAAATAAAGGATAATAAAAAATAAATTCAATGATAGTACGTCTTGAAAACAGTCTTAAAAAATTTAAAATATAATTGCAGTACAGTATAAGTGTGAGTCTATTGTTATAAGCTCTTAATCACTTAATTATACTTCCTCTATTTTATTTTCCTCTAGTTGGATATATCAACGATGATTAAATACACTAAAACTGTTTACTTTTTATTAATATAATATTAAAAAGTATTAAGTATAATTTTATTGTAACATTTAACGACTACTGGAGCTTTCATTAGTTTTGGCTTTCTATGGATTCACTGAAGCCGGGCATTTAGCTTACACTAATGGAATTGCTCAGCATTGATTAAATGGATACTAATTAGATTTAGATGGATTAGCTCGTCGCGGTCTTTAATATATTTATTATTAAGTTGTGAATCTTGCATTTATTTAGTCGTTTTTTGTCAACATATTATTCCTTTAACATAAATTTATGTAATATTGTTTTACTCATAAACCACTACATCTAATTTTACCACTTAAAAAGCGTTTATAAATTGCAAAATAGTTTTCTTTATATAAATCTGGATTAAATTTTATTTAATTCCTTTATTAATATCCTAGTGTAAATGTTTTTCCATGTATAATACATGAAAATATAAGTAAAATACGTTTCCATATCTGTTTTAGAAGTTAAATCTATTCCATATGCAAACGGAGCAAAGAAAATTTTCTTGTTAATATAACCTATGAAAACCTATGTATAAAACATCGTGCCTCTTAAAATAAAATACTTTGAAAATCCACTATGAAGTATTGGCATGTTTATCAGTTATAAGTAACTTTAATCCTGATTTTTTTCAGTTAAAATTTTACTGTCAGTTTAACTTCAAAATATTATAGGAAATTTAATGAACTTGAAAATCTTTGTACCAGTACAAAAACTCAGGATATTTCAGATAACATTTATTGGTTCCTTTGTAAGATTAACATTTATAAAAATTAAAAATTCAGCAAAACAGAAAATGTACATAAAACTGAGTTTTTGTTACTTAAAAATCTTGTTTGACTTTAAAAAATTTTGTTATTTGGTATATGTCCGGGTTCTCGGGCAAATCATTGTAACCGAAAAATCCGGCTCCAATGTTTTTAGACTCGTGTATTTAAAAGTTGTAAATATTAAGTTTCGTAAACAACGTTTTAAGGGGAATAACAATTTTAACTTCCTTTAGAATTTATTACTATCTTTGAAAGCTTTGTCTTAAGAGTACCCACCGTAACAACTACTAGATCCTCCTCATCTATTATATTAGTCAATCTCTCCTGCTTTCAAAAGATATGCAATCGAGTGTCATTTGCTTTTATTGATTTAGTTGGTATAAAATAAAATTTTCAAGAGAGATTTTAATCATTGCAGTTATAAACAACACAAATATATTGCATTTTAGATTATTTAATATTATGCAATCTAATCTTTCACGATTTTCTAATCTAGCGGCAAACTGAAAAAAAAATAAGACCTTCACATAGAAAAAAAGCGATCCCAAATTCTGTAGTTTAGAGTTTTAGAACCCTTTTCCTGAGAGTTACAACAGAAAATATGTAATTAGACTTTTTAACATTTTTACAAACTCTATTCGAACCGGGTTAAAAATCCAGTTCGTTGGTTGAAGAAATTTCTTCGTTTCCTTACTCATCCCCCGTGTGAATATTTTTGTAAGGGGTTTGAAAGTTTTACCTGCAATAGTTACATTGCCTCCTACCCGCTGGTACTTTAGTAGTTGTTGATGAAGTTTAGATGGAATTAGGAAATGGTGCTTATCAACAAAGAAAAGTAGAAGTTTTCCAAAATAGCGTAAACAGCTATCCGTGTTCCTGCGACAACATAAAACTTTCGAAGTCATGCATAGCAAAATAGCACAACTTTAGGATTCAATAGCAAACTACTATCTTAAGAAGTAGAGGCAGGTGTTTCTTACAAGATGCTAATTACTAGAGTCTTAAGGAGCAGTATAGAAAAAATCTGAAAATCAATCTGGTATATTTATAATTTTCTATGGGGAGAGACTACGGTTACAAAACAAACTTTGAGGAAAGAAAATTTATAAAAATTGAGCTTCTATTTTTTTTAATTATTGTTTTATATCCTTGGTGGTTATGTGTCTAGAATTTGAGAACCCCAATTTCAACTATTTTTTTCTACCTTCATACACATAATAAATTTCTTTACATATGCAAGTTAGTCTTGTTTTTAAGTTATTCCATTACTTCAATTACAACGACATCTTTTGGAGAGTAGCTATGGAACTGACAGATTTTTCTTTTTAAGTTAATTTACTACTTACACAAAAAAAATTAGTTAAGAAATTCCATATCTATGATGTCTTTAAAATCATAATAATAATTGATTTATGGAAGTTAAAATACAGATAAATGCATTGAAATTATAATTATAACACGAAAATTATTTTCTTTAATTCCCCCCCAATATTCTAAGAATATCATAAACAGAGAATGAATTGATATAATCACGAAATAAATCAAAGGTCAAACCAAAAGCTATGGAGAAGATTCCTTAAAGTGCGTGCAACTATGAATCAGACAATGTAAGCCGATGTATGTTGAAAATATTCTCTAGAAATTTCCTAACAAAGTACTGTCTGGATCAGGAACTTTGTCGGTTTAAGAAAGGAACAATAAGTTAAGAAGAATAACTTAAGAAAGTCGGTTTAAAAAATGAAATCAAAAGAGCGGCGTCTGTTAGGGCAGTTAAATGAAATCTATTTTTAATACGTTTAGTTATATGATTTTGAAATGTAGTTTCAAATTACTTTCTGTATTTTACAGGCAAGAGGGAGGTATCATATTCACCGAAGTTCTAAACATTAAAATCAAAGCTTAAAATAAATCTAGCTAACGATAAATGCTAATTTTTAAATATACATAACCAAGTTTATTTTCCCTACGTATTAGCAAAAAAAGAACTTCCAATTTGAAACATTATCTGTGTAACGCTTTTCCTTTAGACACATTTCCTACAGAAGTTCTGCCCGACGTTTCACTGTCAAACTTAACGATATTAATGGTGATTCGAAAGATTTGACATTAATTACATGAATTCCAGTGATTCTATTAGATGTTATACGATGCCACATTGCATTTTACTACAAACATCAGTAAGTATTTTCATCAGTGTATTCGTGTGAATTTATTTCTTGAATTCACTTTTAAAGAGAAGCTAAAGTAAACAAGTTTCGCGACCTTCTGAATCCCAGGCACACAACCCACTTACTATATCGGTCCTTGAACGATATCCCACACCGTTAAAAAAATTGTCAACCTCAAAAAAGATATAATATCCCGTTTCCTTAGGTGCCATCACAGCTAAAATATTACATACTAATGAGTATGTAATATACAGCAGTGAATTAATCATAGAATTTTCTGAATCACATTTGTATATTGTACAAAATATACTTGTTTTGGGATTCTAAGCACTTAGCCAGAACGTGAGAAAAAAAGTCACAGATGAAAAAAAAAAAGAGAAAAACCGCTCGTCACTTGATTAAATGTTTACACAAACTTAATTACATAAAGAGAAAGAGGTACAAAATAATTCCTAGTTTTAAATTATTGTATGAAATAAATATCAACTAGATATAGCGTGGGCTATATTTCATTTAAGGGCTTGGTGGCCTAGTTGGCAAAGGCAGCGAGCGAGTGATTTGAACGTCACTGGTTCGAAGCCCGTCCCTGACAAATTCACCACCGTGTATTCTAATGGCGGCTGGTGCACGAAAAATCTGTTGTGGCTGCAATGCCTCCAAGTTCTCAAATTTACCTCTCGAGATGCGGGGTCAAGTGTGCAGGTCTTGTCACTTGACTCGGTTCTAAATTACGGGACTGGCTTGTAGGGGTTAGTGCTGTCCACCTAAACGGTGCCCCCTTAAATGAATGGCCAGCAGTCTCGTTGTGTACATATAGGTGAATGCCTAGCGACAAGTGCCTCCGCATTCGAAAAAAAATATTCCATTTAAATATTTAAGGTAATTTTTAATTCATATTTTTTCAGTAGTTTGAGTGCTATTTCTTTCGTTTGGTGTTTCGGAATGTATTTTTTTTTCAGGCTATCACATATATATTTTAATCTGCTTTAATATTTATGAAGAATACTTAATACACTTGTAGTATTTGATCTCTTCGTCGGAAAACGCGATATTTAAAAACGTGTCATGAACGGATGGTTTAAAATAAATATGCAGATTTTTCAACTTTGAAGGCAGGACTGGAATTACGAAGCTCTCGCGTCACAGCCAATGTGGTTTGTACAAGTAAATACAACAAGTATTTAAGATGTACGTATTTTTTCAGCGAGTGGGGTTTTGTTTAAGCAGTAACTATTCTGCGAGTGAGTTGGGGCTTTCAGCCATTGTGTTAGTAGCTGTTTTCGCAGCAAGGTTGATATTTAGATGTGTTTGCGACGAATTGTCGATCCATTAAACTTGTATCCCTTCTTTCTTCCTATACCTATTCCAAGCTTTACCATTCAGTTTAAGTAGTTTTTTCAAAATTAAAGTAGGTTAATTTTCGCCCGTTCATGACACGCTTATCTGTATCCTTTTTTGTTTAATGATTAAGTTTTGTAAATATTTTTCTTCCAAGCTATTGGATCAAATCGATCCCCTTTTTTGTACTATGTTTTTATGTAAAATAAGAAAAATAAAGGCATTTTAGTTAGCCTCATCAAGTCTACTTTCTTTTGAAAGGTTTTTTATTTCAGATAATTAAGTAGGGGACAAATTATGTTGTTTAATCCACCCAACAAAATGGTAGCAGAGCGTGGTTTACGCATTGTCCAACTGCGCTTATCTGAAATTAGTGTAAGAAGTAAAGCTTAATGTTAGGATATTTTTCAGATTTTAAAGGTCGGTATTCCTTTTGGATTAAAATGGCTGAAGTCCCAATGATAGGTTCAGTTTTTAGTTTTCCCAAATTGAACGGTGAGAATTGGCGAACGTGGCGTTTCAATGAGGAGATGTTACTTTGCTACGAAGGTTTATATGGATTTATCGACGGTAGTGAAGTCCCACAGGTAAAAGTGACAAAACCTGATGGAAAATCCAGTGATGATTCGTCCTCATTGAAAGACATTCTGAATTTTAATCGGCGTAAGCAGAAAGGCAGAAAGCTGTTTCTACTATCGCTTTGAGTATCGAGCCTGACCATCAAAATCTCATTATGGGAAATCGTGACCCAAAAGAAATGTGGAAACTTTTGAAAGCGGCATTTGAACCGGCTAGCAGAGCTCGAATTGCTCATTTAAGAACTGAATTTATGAAAATAAAGTTTGAAAATTCCGAAAGTATGGCCGTTTTTCTATGTCGTTTGAAGCAAGCTCGAGATCGTTTGGATGCTGTCGGAAAGAAAGTTGATGACGATGAACTTGCCTATCAGATTCTCATGAATTTACCACCTGAGTATGGAAACGTGGCGCAACAGCTATACATGCTCAACGATGAAGAATTTACCTCTACTAAAGTTAAGGAGAGGCTACTGGCGGAGTATGATCGTTTAAAGTACGAAAAGTCTGATCCTGATGCAATCGCTACCTCGTCTCGCAGCAATAATATAATGCTGACTAGGAAAAGCAAGAACCGTTTTCGAAACCGGAACACTAAAATAGTTTAACCAGTAGTTAATAAAGAGACCAGAATATGTTACCGATGTGGAGTGGTAGGGCATATTTCCCCACAATGCAAAGCTCAGAAGACAAGTCCGGGGAAAAGTAAGTCTAGTTCTTGTTCTTATACAGAAATTGTTGAACCGGTAAATTTATTAAGTGATTCGGCCACTAGCCTTGACTGGATTGTAGATTCTGGTTCTTCAAACCATTTCATATCTGATAAGTCCCTTCTTAGAAATTATCAAGAGTGTGATATCAACGTGAAAGGTATTGGAAATAATTCTGTAAAAGCCAAGGGATACGGTGCTATCTCACTTAGTTTAAAAGTAAAGGGTCATGAAGAAATATTGAATTTGATTAAAGTCTATTGGGACCCATCTTTAACTAAAAATTTAATTTCTGGAAGTTAATTTGATAAACATGGTCATCTTTTAATTATTTGTGATTCTAAGTGCACTATGATAAATTCTAAAGGTCGAACTATAGGAATTGCTCCCTTAGTAGGAATCTTCTATATTTTACATTCAAAAATTGTTCCTGAAGTCCCATCTGCCAATGTGTCAATAAGTAAATCGAAAAATGTTCGTAATGACATTATGATGTGGCATCGTAGATTCGGCCATCAAAATTTAGAAGGTTTAAAACATTCGGCTAAAGAAAATCTAGTTTACGGCTTATACAAATTAAGCGGAAATTCACAACTTTGTGATCCGTGTGTTCGAGGAAAGATGACCAGAGCCCAATTTAAATGTATAGATGAAATAAAGTTTAAACACCCTCTTGATTTGATTCATCTCTATTTATGGAGTAGTGCGTCAGGCCCTTCGTATGGCCAAGCTAAATATCTTTTAACTGCAGTCGACGATTATTCCAGATATTCGTGGGTTTTTCCTTTCAAAAATAAAAATGACTGTTTCGCCAAATTTAAGAATTTTAAAACTAAAGTCGGGAAGCAAGTAAGCCGGCCGATAAAAGCCGTTCGTACTGACTGCGGTCTAGAGTTTTGTTCAGACCAGTTTAGGAAGTTTCTTGAAGAAAATGGTATAATTGCTGAACGTACGAACGTGTATTCGCCAGAGATGAATGGCGTTGCAGAGAGACTAAACAGAACCATTGCTGATGGTATTCGTGCTATTAGGCTTGAAGCTGAGTTTCCAAAAGGGTTGTGGGCAGAATTAGCTTTTGCGTTCATTTATTTACATAATCGTTTTCCTCATAGAAGTGTTAACAATCATATTCCTTTTACCTTGTTCTTTGACAGAAAATGTTCTGTTAGACACCTGAAAGTTATAGGTTGTCTCGCCTACGTACATGTGGAAAGAAATAAAAGGGATAAGCTAGATCCTAAAACCAAAGAAGGCATCCTGATAGGATATGCTTTTGAAACTGTAGGATATCGCATATGGTTGCTGAAGGAACGAAAAGTGATTGAAACCAAGCATGTCAAATTTAATGAACTTGTTAACGGATATGGAAGAAACGAACTTTCCTTGTGTCCAACGTCTCAATATGTCCCTCCAATCGAAGAAGAAACTGACGATTGGCCACAAAGTTCCAGTTCAACCCCCAAAGTAGTTACCGTTGAACGTAAGCATTGTCGTGATATTCCTTGGAGACGTGAAGTGACACAGAGAAAATCTGGTGAAAGTAAAGGCCGTTTCGATGTGTACTATTATCCTCCCAATTCGAAAAACCGTCTAATTAGTTTGAAAGGTGTTAAAAAGTATTGTGATTCGAATAACATTGAATTCGAAAAAGAAGTGTTCGATTTTAAACACCACCCTGAATCAGACCCGAGTCCACAGACTGACGAAGGAACCGACATCTCTGGGAATGAATCGTCGTTTGTGTGCATCATAGAGCCTTCAACTTTTGAACAAGCTACTAGTGTCCCTGAAGCTGCACACTGGAAGCGGGCGATGAATGAAGAGCTCGACATCTTAAAAGAACGAGACGTCTACGACATTGTGCCTCGTCCCCCAGGTAAGAGAATTATTAGCTCCAGATGGGTGTTTGGCGCGCGATTACACGTGCCATAAAATTTAGATTATTAGGAATTAGCAATTAATAAATGAAATAACACTAGATTAATGAATGCCAGCCATATAATAACGAAACACATTTAATATAAGAAATAGGTAATAAAATTGGTTAAAAAGAGATACAGCAGAAGCTGGAGGCCAGACATAGCCAGGCAGACACACAGACGAGGGTCAGAGCGCAGAGTGGTGTGCTATATGGGAAAAATGTCCATCCGCATAGCTTCGGGTTACCGTACGTTTATTTCGCCAATTGGCGGAGGAAACAGTTCTTTATCGCTCGGCTGGCGTAGTGATCCGCTGCACACTCCCTCCGCAGTGTCATTGAAAATGGACATAACGATGAGGGGGCCGAACAAGTCGCCCAGAGCGGGTTTTTTGTATGTTCGGTGGTGTATCAGCACACTGAGAAGTACGGGTTGTTTGCATATTCAGTGATGTATTAGTACGCTGAGGAGAAGTAGATGAATTGTCTATAGCTATAAAGGCCGGTTTGAGGCGATCGATGGAGATTGTTCGTGTGGCTCCCTTAATCTCCAGATCAAAGGTTTTATCTCGTCTTAGGAGTACTTTATAAGGTCCATCATACGGGGCTTGGAGGGGTTTTCGTACACCGTCATGGCGAACAAATACATGTGAACACACGTTGAGGTGAGGGTGCACAAAAATCGCTCTCTGTCCATGGCAGGATGTTGGAACTGGACTCACTGTTGCGAAATGTCTTTTTAAGTTCTCCACCAGTTGTTTGGGTGAGGCATCAACCGGTGTTGGGTCAAAAAACTCTCCGGGGAGTCGCAGAGACTTGCCGTATACCAGTTCGGCTGTCGTCGCACCGAGATCCTCTTTGAAGACGGAGCGGAAACCGAGCAGCAAGGTGGGCAGTGCTGTAGTCCACTGATCTGTGTTGTAGGCTTTCAGGGCTGCCTTCAATGGGCGGTGGAATTCCTCGATCAGGCCATTTGCCTGGGGGTGGTACGGGGAAGCTCTGGTTTTTTTTATTCCTAGTAGCTGAGAAAGGGCACGAAATAAATCACTTTCAAACTGCCTGCCCTGGTCAGTGGTGATGCGGACAGGACAGCCAAATCTAGCAATCCAGTGAGTAAAAAACTTCTGCGCTACTGTCTGTGCAGTGATGTCTGGGATTGGGACAGCCTCTGGCCACCGTGTGCACCTATCTATCATAGTTAAACAATAATAATTTCCTTGGGAAGGAGGGAGAGGACCGACAAGGTCGAGATGTATGTGTTCGAACCTCTGTGATTGGTCTGAAAATTTCCCTACTGGGGTTTTGGTATGGCGGGTTATCTTTGACTTTTGGCATGGAATGCAATGCCTAGCCCATTTGGTACAATCTTTTCGAATGGAAGGCCAAACGAATCTGGATCGAATTAATTTTGACGTACTGCGAATACCAGGATGAGATAAATTATGTAAGGATGCAAAAATTTTCTGCCGAAATGGTTCAGGAACGAAAGGACGTGCAGTACCCGTTGATAGGTCACAATAAATAGGTGTTTCCACTTCTGGTAAAGTTATTGTTTTGAATTGTAGAATTTCAGAGTTATTGATTAAATTTTTTAGCTCTGGATCGGTTTGTTGCGCTTGAGCAATTTCCCTGTAATCTATGGGGTTTGGCATGGATATAGCGTCTATCCGTGAAAGCGCATCTGCCGCGATATTTTCTGAACCTTTTATGTGATGAATATCAGTTGTAAACTGGGATATGAAATCCAATTGCCTAGACTGTCTTGGAGAGGATTTGTCTGAGCGTTGCAGGAAAGCGTAAGTTAGTGGTTTGTGATCCGTATATAAGGAAAAATTTCTCGCCTCGAGCATATGCCTAAAATGTTTGATGGCAGCATATGCTGCTAATAGCTCTCTGTCATAAGCGCTATAGTTCTGTTCTGTTGGGGAAAGTTTACGGGAGAAAAATGCAAGGGGTTGTAATGCCCTGTCCACTACCTGCGACAAGGTCCCTCCAATTGCAAAGTCAGATGCATCGACTTGTAAAATCAGTTCAGCCTCTGGTTTCGGGTGTGCCAGTAGAACCGAGTTTGATATTATTTGTTTGCAAATTTGGAACTCTTCGTCAGCTTTATCTGACCACTCCAGTTTTGTTTTATCATTTTTCTTTGCCCCCTTTAAATAAGAAGTTAAATGTACTTGATGTTTTGCTATATTCGGTAAAAATCTACGAAAAAAATTCAAAAATCCCAAAAATCGCTGAAGTTCTTTAACAGTTTTTGGTTGTGGATAATTGATGATCGGTTTAACTTTATCAGGTAAAGGCGTGGTGCCATTACTAGTGATTAAATTTCCTAAAAAGGGAATCTCTGATGCGCCAAATATACACTTTGAAACATTTATGGTTAGTCCATATGCATTTAATCTCTCAAGTACAATTCGTAAATGATCCTTATGCTCTTCTTCAGTGGTACTAAATATTAAAATATCGTCCAAATAAACATAGCAAAATTTGAGCTCGCCAAGGATTTCGTTCATAAATCGCTGGAATGTTTGTGCTGCTCCGCACAGCCCAAAATTTAAATATGGGAACTCAAATAACCCAAACGGGGTGCAAACTGCAGTTTTCTGTATATGCTCCGTATGCACTGGTATATGGAAGTAGGCCCTAACAATGTCAAGTTTTGAAAAAATGTTTTTACCATGGAGTGCATTAGAAAAGTCTTGTATGTGTGGTATGGGATAACGGTCCGGTACAGTGCGAGCATTTAATTTCCTATAGTCCCCGACAGGGCGAATGCTACCTGAACTTTTTGAAACAACATGGAGAGGTGATGACCATGGGGATTTAGATGGCCGGCAAATGCCCTGGTCCATCATAAACTGAAATTCCTTTTTCACCGCCTCGTATAATTCCGGATTTAGCCGTCTATGTTTACTGTGAATTGGAGGGCCAGTTGTTTCAATGTAGTGTACCGTGTTATGTTTAACAGGCTTTACGCCGGAGGCTACTTTTGTTAACTCTGGGAATTCCGCTAAGATTCTGTGGTATACTGAATCGCCAGAAATAAGTTTTACGGAAAAATAATTTGAAGATTTTGAAATTTTCCCAGGTTGGCTAAGTTTAGTGACATTGTCTATCAGTTTACGCCGTTTAAGGTCTATTAAAAGGTCGAAATGCTGTAGGAAATCGGCTCCTATTATAGGGACAGGAACTTTAGCTATTAAAAATTTCCATGTGAAATTTCGTCTAAGACCTAAGTCCACATTCATTAATTTTGATCCGAAAGTGTATATTTTTGAATTGTTAGCCGCAAATAATTTCAGAGAATCAGGCTTTGGGTTTTTTAGGTTACTGGGGACAGGTATACAAGAGACATCTGAGCCTGAATCAATCAAAAAATTAAAATGATTTTTCGTATCATGTACATGCAAACGATATGATTGTGCGACTGTCGCTGATGAATTTCGATCGACAGCCGCTACTGAGAGTTTTCCTGACCATTATTAGCATTATAAGAGCAGGGTGATTGGCACTTTAGTGCTTTTTTTCCAAACCGGGAATGGTAGTAGCAATAATCTCCCTTGCGGTCACCGGAGCGCCCGCGCGAAAAATTGCGCTGTTTGTTTGTGTTCCCCTGAAAACGGCCTCTGCTCCGATCGCGGGAGAGCCGTTCTATTTGTTTACTCAAAGCGACTATCTCCCTTCGAAGAGCGCTAAATTCGTCGGGGGAGGAAACGCGCGGGGTACTTTCGACATTCTTTGTTTCGAAGACAGCTCCGGTGGTTTGCCCGACGGCGGAAACGGTGCTGTCCATTGTAGAAACGCGGACCTCGGAGATTTTGTCCGCCATTTTGGCTAAATTGTCTAGTGATTCTGAGCTAATGGATAAAATAGCTTGCATTTCAGATGGAAGTCTCTGCAGCCATAATGACTTGAGAAAATCGTCGTTAATGCCGTTACCCCCTAATTCTCGCATTTTTCGTAACAAATGGGACGGTTTATCATCGCCCAAATGTAGCTCTGATATTAACCTACGAATTTGCTCGTTTTCCGAAGCTGAAAATTCGGCTATCAATCTAGTTTTTAAAGTTTCGTATTTTTCCGTCGCGGGAGGTGTGAACAAAATATCAGAAACCATGGATAAAGTTTCGGGGTCGATGGAAGCGACAAGATGATTGAATTTCGTGATGTCGTTTGTGATTTTTGCTAATGCAAAGTTGCTCTCGACTTGGATAAACCATAACTTAATGTTGGTTTTCCACAGTGGCGGAATTTTTACGGCAAGGTGGGATACATGTGATCCTGTATTCGCAGCTTGATCATCCGATCCAGGCATGATTAAATTATCAAATAAGGGAAATACTTTTTAGGTAAAATACACAACAGGCAGTAGAAAATATATACAGATATTAAAAATAGCACAAAATAGTTACGATAACCATGAAAATAGTACCATACATAAAAAACATTGGGGAGCAAGAATTTGTAAATATTTTACCACAATGATGGGGATTATATGAATAAATGACCAATCACAGAGAAATGTAAAGGAAAATTGAACACATACCTCCTTCCCGATGAACAATGCGTCGAAGGTAATACATTACGTGGAGCAAGTCGTTGATTGGAATCCAACACGTGGTTTGAACGCGGTGGGGAATTATCCCGAAATAATGAATATTAAAAAATTAGTATTACTTGAATTTTAGTATTTTAAACTTATTAAGGCTGGTCTTTGCATATTTTGGAAGATTAAAAAAGATCCGGGTCACCAGTTTGGCGCGCGATTACACGTGCCATAAAATTTAGATTATTAGGAATTAGCAATTAATAAATGAAATAACACTAGATTAATGAATGCCAGCCATATAATAACGAAACACATTTAATATAAGAAATAGGTAATAAAATTGGTTAAAAAGAGATACAGCAGAAGCTGGAGGCCGGACATAGCCAGGCAGACACACAGACGAGGGTCAGAGCGCAGAGTGGTGTGCTATATGGGAAAAATGTCCATCCGCATAGCTTCGGGTTACCGTACGTTTATTTCGCCAATTGGCGGAGGAAACAGTTCTTTATCGCTCGGCTGGCGTAGTGATCCGCTGCAGGTGTATAAAGTGAAAGAAAATGAGCTTAAAGAGGTTAAGAAATTCCGGGCTAGACTTGTTGCTCAAGGATTTCGACAGATTAAGGGACACGATTGTCATGAAGTTTTTTCACCTGTAGTTAATTTTGAAGTCATTTATTTATTTATAAGTTTTTTGGTCATTTTCCTAAAATGTTTCCACAAACATCTTGATGTTAAATGTGCCTACCTTTATGGCAATCTTGATGAGAAACCTTTTATGGAGACGCCCAAAGGCTTCAATTTTCCTGATGGTATACCACAACAAACTCATGTTTTAAAATTAAAGCGGGCCATTTACGGTCTACACCAGGCCGGTAGGCAGTGGCATTCTGAATTAGAAACAACTTTGTTAAAGTTAGGTTTTTCCTCTTTTTCAAAAACAAATTGTGTTTACCATCTTAGTTGTAATACTATACTTTTAGTGTATGTTGATGACTTAATCGTGTTTTCACGAACCGAATCTGAAATGGCAAAGATTACTAAACATTTACAAACTAAATTTGAAATTAAAGATTTGGGTAAAATTAGAAAAGTTCTTGGTATAGAGTTTAAAGATTCAAAAGGTAACTGGGCCGTACACCAAAAAAAGTACAGTGAGCGTTTAAAAGAAAATTTTAAACAAATACCTTACGTTAAGTGTAAATTACCTATGTCGTTTGGTCAAATTGTTCAAAGTGGAATTAATTAACAGTCGGTGGAAGGTGAAGTCAGAAGCACCTAATCGGAATTTAATCGGATCACTTTTATTCTTAGCCACACGTTCCAGACCAGATATACTTTTTACAGTTACAATGCTAGCTCAGCATAATTCACATCCCACTTTAACGCATTGGAAATTGTTGTGCCAAGTTTTTAATTACGTTATTTCAACGATTAATTTTTGTATTCCAATGTTGGTTGATGATATGAAGCATTTGACAGCCTTTACAGATGCTTCATGGGCTTCAGATCGTGACGACAGGCGATCTTTTTCTGGCTTAATGATTGTCTTTAAAAATGTTCCTATCTCATGGAGGACCAGAAAGCAAAGATGTGTAGCGCTTTCCACAATGGAAAACGAGTATATTGCCATGTCAGAGTCGATTAAAGAATTACTGTGGTTACACAATATTTACGATGAATGTTCTACACTATTGAAAGTAACTGTTGAGAAACCTATAATGTTTTGTGACTCTGAAAGTGCTATTTACTATTGAAAAAACTTTATCGAGAATGTAAGAAACAAACATATAGACATTCGGCTTCATTATGTTAAACAGCTATTAGCTGAAGGACTGTTCAAACTTTTAAAAGTTCCTGGAAATTGGAACATTGCTGATTTGTTAACTAAGCCAGTTACGTTTGATAAATTGAGTCGATATTGTGAGCACATTTTCCGATGAGGAGAAAAAGGGGGAATTTGAAGTATTTGTTCTCTCTCCGTCGGAAAACGAAGATATTTAAAAACGTGTCATGAACGGATGGTTTAAAATAAATATGCAGATTTTTCAACTTTGAAGGCAGGACTGGAATTACGAAGCTCTCGAGTCACAGCCAATGGGGTTTGTACAAGTAAATACAACAAGTATTTAAGATGTACGTATTTTTTCAGCGAGTGGGGTTTTGTTTAAGCAGTAACTATTCTGCGAGTGAGTTGGGGCTTTCAGCCATTGTGTTAGTAGCTGTTTTCGCAGCAAGGTTGATATTTAGATGGGTTTGCGACGAATTGTCAATCCATTACACTTGTATCCCTTCTTTCTTCCTATACCCATCCCAAGCTTTACCATTCAGTTTAAGTAGCTTTTTCAAAATTAAAGTAGGTTAATTTTCGCCCGTTCATGACACGCTTATCTGTATCCTTTTTTGTTTAATGATTAAGTTTTGGAAATATTTTTCTTCCAAGCTATTGGATCAATTCGATACCCCTTTTTTTACTATGTTTTTATGTAAAATAAGAAAAATAAAGGCATTTTAATTAGCCTCATCAAGTCTACTTTCTTGTGAAAGATTTTTTATTTCAGATAATTAGGTAGGGGACAAATTATGTTGTTTAATCCACCCAACAACTATCACAAAAAAATATATGCACCCAGAAGAAATCGAGCTACTATCACGAAACTTGGCAGAAATATAGTCTGGTAAGAGACTAACATTATATGATTCAAATGATTAAAATTTTGACACCAATGAGACAAGGGTAAGCGCGCTATGCGCATATGAGATGCGCAGCTGGGAGAGTTTAAAAGCATGATTGCTCGTGCCATACGGTTATTCAAAAAAATTTGTCAACTTGGATGGACGGTATTGTGACTAGAGATGCCTCTGAGATGTAACTGGCGACAGTACGAACAATTGTCAGACTTTCACAGGGGGCGTATAGTAGGCCTCAGAGAAGCAGGTTGGTCGAATAGGCGTATGGGCCGCCACCTCGGTCAGAGTGATATAGTAGCTGCTCGGTGTTGGCGACAATGGATCCCGGAAGGGATAGTTTACCGTCTCGGAGGGTCAGGGCATCCCAGGAACACAAATGCGCGCGAGGATCACGCAATCATAAGAGCGGCCACGTCAGCCCCAACAACGTCGCCAGAATAAGATCGACGCCATTTACCACCTTCCAGACATCCGGAGGTATTGGACGATTGGACTTTAGCCGACCTCGGGCACGCTGGAGTGTGACCGACTGGAGGCGAGTGATCTTCAGAGATGAATCCCGATTCAGTCTCAATGCTAATGACCAGAGCATACGCGTGTGGAGGCGGCCAGGCCACCGGTCCGATCTGGCATTTGTTGTCTAGAGGCATCGGCTATTACACAAGGTGTGACAGTGTGGGGAGCGATTTGTTGGGACACACGATCACCTCTAGTCGTCCTTCAACGCAATTTGATGGCACGCAGTTACGTGGACGAGATTTTAACGCCAGTTGTACTGCCTATGCTATCAAGTCGCCCAGGTCCCCTTTATCAGTACGACAACGCTCGTCCACATACTGCGCGACACTACCATCAATGTCTTCAAGGATTTGACGTACTCCCATGTCCTGTCAGGTCACCAAACCTCTCGACAATAGAGCACGTCTTGGAAGTGCTTGGAAGGCAAATGCAGCCTTCCCGGAATACTGGTGAATTAACTGCCCAGTTGCAAAGATTATGGCATGATCTTTTCGCAGGAGGTCATAGATGACCTCATTGTTTCGATGCCACGCCGTGTTCCGGCTTGTATAGCTGTCAGATGTGGTTTTAATAGTTACTGATTTGTAACCTGTTTCATGCCATATCTTCTTAATAAAACGGTCTGGTCTTCTGAATTTCTAATTATTTGATTTTCTACACATACACTACATACATATTAAGTTACGTGATAGTAGCTCGTTCCCTTCTGGGTGCATATATTTTGTTGTGACATTACAAAAAAATGAAACATGAGTTTTTCAATGAAATAACTTTGAAAGTTCTATTGATTTCTCTAATATCAGAAGAAACAACTTTTAAAAGCATGAAAATTATTCACTATTATCACTTTTATCGCCCCTCATACATGTTAGAAATACAAAGTCTTCAATTTATCATTGTATTTGAATTATTTGCCATCGTACATGCCTCGCAAACAAAAAATAAAAAACTTCTCGATGACTGGTTAAGAATATTAAAGTGAAATACGGCATAAACAATCTCTTTTGTACTTGTTGACTACTATTAAGGAAGAACGATGACCACTGGAAAGGTAAAGATAAGTATAAAATGAGGCACTGCTAAGGTAACGATCAGCAGCACTACCTCTTGTATCTGTTGACAATCTCGTTAATAGCAAGAAGAGGTAAAGAAAAAGTAAAAAAATAAAGTCCAGCTAAGGAATAATGAAGAAGATCAATACAAAGGTAAAGATAGCCTTTAAATGAGGTTTTTAATAGGAGTCATGGAACAGTTAAAGCTTTATTTTTTTTATTCAATGTATTTAACATACAGGGAAATTTTTGTCTCTGTTGTCATCAAAATCCCTATCGTCATAAAACCATCCCCTTCCCAGCCTTTTCGCATTGGAAGTTAAGTGAAGAGTCTCCCCTCTCCACCATCGAGGAGATACTGGTTTGAATGCAGGGGAAGTAGAACGCCGGGGAGCGTTCGAGTTGGTTGCTGTTTGGCGTAGAAGGACTTCAAAATTCCTTCTCATTTATTCCTTCTCATTATTTACATATTAACTTCGAAATTTCTTTTGAGTTTTATATAATTTTATTGCTCCCATTTTAAAATTATGCAGAGAGCATATTTAAAGACACATGTGAGCTGACAAAATAAGATTTTTCATAAAAGCTTAAACTTCAAACAAACTTTTCTTTCTCCTTTCAGTTGTACGATTTTTCCATTTAATCTATATGTTAAGTCATATATCTACTAACAAATATGCAACAGTAAATTTTCTTTACGGAGATTATATATCTATGTAACGATATGCCTAATTAAGATGCTCCAACTAGTGCTGATAGCTCATATTTTTCGAATCCGAGACCTGTTATTCTGAGTGTAGAAGTTCCAGCAAGTAGAATTACCATAATTAGTCGTGTAAAACAATTACAATTATGAATTTTTACTTCACAAATCCTCTTGAGCTTAACTTCTTGCATAATCATTCAAACCATGATACACAATTTTATTCGAAACTTTGGTACAGAATATTTTTTCGCCGCATTTTCATGTTCTTTCCACAACAGTCTAATGATTCATAAAATATGCCATCTATTTTTCTGGTCCACTTTGAAGGTAAAAATGTTTTAAAGCAATTCAAGCCCTTAAAATTGCTTGAAGTGTAAAGTAAACGTAACATTCTAGAAAACACAACTTTTCAGAGCTTGTTACTTAAGTCCGAAGTAGTGTCAAAAATTAGTTTACCTCACAAAGTCCAGTAATTCCAGTTCACTAGCAATTTATTTGATTCTTTTTTCGATACAATTGTTTTTAAATTGATAAGGACAAAATAAAGGGAGAAATTTTAATGAGTAGAAAAGTGTAAACTGCAATCATAAATTGCTGTATGTATCTGTCAAAACATATCCCTAGAAAATACATATTTTCAAAATTAATTAATAGACTATACAGATCTAACTCAAATCTATTTCACATTTTTTAAAATTTCACTTTCAGTTAACTCACTGCATGAATGGGTCAGTCTTCATCATCACAAAAAGGATCATAGAAGTATCGTTTTAATGAAAATTATTTTACAATGGCACAAGTAATATCTAAAAAAATCATAGATGCACGTAATCCGTAAGCTATGTTACTTCCATACACTCTTTGTCACACCTCCATCTAATTTACGTAAGTTCACCTTGGTCGACACGCAACAGACTTAGAAAAAGGTTGACCTTTATCGTGTGTAGTGTCCAATGCGTAATGTAATAATAATGATTAGAAGCTTGATCTGTATCAGGAAATGACCACCAAATGAAGCAACAAAAATTTTACCACGCATTTTCTTTCTACTTTAAAAAAACTTTTCCTGCTTGCAAAATCTCAGAAAGAGTATAAAAGGACATTGGTGTCTGTAAACTAACAATCGTTCTGTAAGATCGGATACATTGACAATCAACATGTTCGCTAAGGTAAGTCGATCAGTTTTATACTCTCCGCAAGGTAATTTTATCTTCAGTTTTTGATCCGATTTCTATATTCCGAATATCATTTCCTCAACTTCTTCAACAGTGGAATATTTTAATAAAAGCACCATATTCGACTAAATCCTACAGGTATTATGGTATTGAAATATATTGATGTATTTAAATAAAAGTTAATAATAAATATTAATGAATATTACACTCGCAAGCACACTCAAACCTTAAAAATTTCGGCATAAACGGATACGGTTTTCTGACTATTGATGTTATTGATATTATTACTATCATTATAAAACAAAATATGTATATTACATTGCAACACAATGCTTGCAACACAATGTAAAAACTAAAAATTTTGAATTTGGGGTTTTTTAATTCAAAAAATCATAATTTTAAAATTTTTTAATATAAAATTCTCAATTTTTCAATATGAAATTATTTTCATTTAAAAAACTGAAAAAGTATATTGATATTATTGTATGTATACTTCTTATTTTCCTCTCCCTAACTGAAAATATTCTTGATAGGTCGTTATCATTTGCGCTGCACTCGTAGCTGTCAACGCTACAGCTCTACTTCACGGAGCAGCTCTTGCCCACACAGGAACTAGCGTGAGCTCCAGGCATCAGGATGTAAGTATATTAATAACATTTTATGCATTATATTTTCAATTTAAACGAAAAAATATTTATTGGGACAATCAAAGAACTAAATTTTAAAATATAATTATCAAAATTAATGAAATGTTTTCGGCTAATGAAAATATATTTTATAATAGAAATTTTGAAATTTCTAATTAAAGTACTTAAGTCTAAAAAAGCATGCTTTAAATTTTGGTAATTTAAAACATGAAACTTCTGTCTCGCAGGCTATGGGAAACTACGCTTTCGGATACGACATCGTCAATGGACACGGCGCCAGCAACTCCCGATCTGAAGTCGGTGATGCTCACGGAAACAAGAAGGGATCTTACACCCTGAACGACATCGATGGTAGAGCCAGGAGGGTAGACTACGTCGCTGATGGACATGGTTTCAGGGCTGTTGTCAACACCAACGAGCCTGGAACTGCTCACAGTGCTCCAGCTGCCGCTCTCGTCGCCTCTCCCTATGCTGCTCCCCAGGCACCCGTTGCTGTTGCACATGCTGCTCCCTTGGCTGTGGCCCACGCCGCTCCCCTTGCTTATGCCCACGCCGCACCACTTGCCGTCGCCCATGCTGCCCCATTGGCTTATTCTACCTCCTCAGCCGTAACTCATGTTGCAGTTTCCCCTCTTGTTGCAGGACACGGAGTTTTGGGAGCCGGACATTTAGCTTATGGCCACGGAATTGCCGGACATGGACTGGCCGGACCTTTAGCTTACGGTCACGGAATTGCCGGACATGGATTGGCCGGACCTTTAGCTTATGGTCACGGAATTGCCGGACATGGATTAGCCGGACATCACTTGGGCGGAGTCGCTTATGGTGCTGTCAAATCCATTCATTATTAATTTCATGTAGCATGAAATCGTTTGTCATGAATATTAATTTATTTTGAATCCCTCCGTTGAAATAAAATCTTTGAATGAATTGATGTTCTTTTGTTTTTCGTCAGCGTTGTATTCATATACATCTGTATTGATATGCGCACTATAGAATCACTAAATAAATATTTTTAATTGAAGAAACATACAATCAAAAATTACACTTTGTTTCAGATTTATCTAGGGCATGAAACGCCTCTTTCCAAGATGTTGACACAACTGTTAAACTTTTGTTCTTAAAATAAGAAAAAACTTCTGAGTGATAGCACTTCTTGTGATAGTACTTCTGAATAATGCGTATTTAAAAGTTTAAAACATAACAGGAATTCACTGACATAAGCTCTTCATTGCTAAATTGTACTTCTATTTTCTTTTCATTCGCTGAAGAGATATCAGTAATGATTTAAATAAACAAAAATTATTTGCATTCTTTTTACAGTAATAAAAAAATTGTTAAGTATAATGTTGCTATAATTGTAACGAATACTATAGCTTTCTTCCATTTTGGCCACATAGTATATATTCATTGGAGGGCATTTGACGTATGGTAATGGAATTCGTGGGCATGGATAAATGGGACATCGTCTGGGTGGAATAATGCATTGCGGTCTCAAATCTACTTATTATTAAGTTATGATATTTTCAGTTACATATGTAGACGTTGTTTATCAATAAATTATACAATTTACATTACTCCATACAGTCTTATTTTACTCATATAACACAAACTTTATTTTTACCACTGAAATGCGGTTATAAAATACAAAATCATCCACTGAACATAAATTTATAATAAGTTTAATTTGATTCCTTTATTAATATCCTATAGTATATGCATTTCCACATATCATAAATATATTATGAAAGTACTTTTCCATATCTATTTCAGAAGCTAAATATATTTCACGAGATAAACGGATTATCTTTATTTAAGAAGGGACTTTGTAAAAAAAAAACGAAAATATTCAAGAAAAATTTTGCATTAATATAAACCTATCAGTACCGTTGAATAAAACAACAAGTACCGCTTAAAAGAAAATCCTTAGAAAATCCTCTAAAAAAGATCGGCTTGCTACTCATTTTACAAGTAACTTGGAACCTGCTTTTTTTTCGTCTTAATATTGTTGTGAGTTCAAAATTTTATCTATAACTTCAAAATGTTATAGATAAAATTAATGTACATGAAAAACTTTATACCTGTATAGCTTAGTCATTTTAGATAATATTTATTAGTTCTTTTGTATGATTAACTCTTATGAAACATTAAAATTCTGGATAACAGTAAAAGTACCTAAAACCGACTTTTTGTTATGTAAAAAATCTATTTCGTGTTAAAATAAGTTGTTACGTTGTTATGCGTTATATGTATGTATATACTTATTAATGCATATAAAATGGATGTACTTTTTAACAACATTTTTTAGAGTCTAAAATTATTTCATATAACGTTCATATAACAAATATAAGAACATTCTTTATTTAAAATAAAAATGTGTGAAAGGAGCCAAAAAGCTCAAATTCAATTTTCAAATTATACGTAAAAAATAATTTGTTGTTTTTAAACAGATAACGGTAAAATTTAGTTTTTTTATTGACTAGGCATTTTTTTTTATTTTATTCTCTTAAACCATTTTTGCTTCTTTTCACTATTCGAAATGACTTTTTTTTTCACATATGATCCAGAAGTTCCTCATTTTCCTCTGTTATTCTTTAAGACCTGATCATTGTTAATTTTTTTTCTTTGAACACTATTGAACCAAACTGCTCAATTTATGTTACTTTTGTAAGACCCCATACCAACCACCAACTTATATTACGAGCTCATGCAATATAAAATTGTCACTGGAACAAGTGGCATGGTTCGCTATCCTTTAACCTGCCTCACAAGCTGACACGAACTGATTTGCGATGATTTTTGGAGTAGACTCTTAAAAATCACATGCAATGTTATTTCTTAAGCCAAAACATTGGACTACATTAATCCAGTTTGTGAACATGTCTAGTTTAGACAACAACTAGATTGAAAAACTATATATTTATTTATCATTTATATCTACTGTTGATAAATGCCCAAGAAACGATCAAGTCACTTAACAAAAAATTAACTTTGTTAAATATAATCTCGAATTTTCATTTGACATATTTTTACATTTAACTCTACTTCATAAAAACATCGTAAAATTAATTTTGTTATATCCCGTCCCCTGAACTTGGTACAAACAAATAAATGTTATTCTAAAATATTTTTTTTTAGGTAGCTACTAAAATTTTTATTTTTCTACACTTCCGGATTCAAAATAACTCTCACTATGATTTTCGAGCATTGCGTAAAAATGTAAATTTAAAAAAAAGACCGCATTTCTTCGGAATTAAACATATTTTCACCCTACGGGAAATTTCTCAAAGTGTTGTATGCACTCTTACAGAAAGGGAGAGAAAAATTCAAAGAGGGGATTTTTCAGCCTTGATTTTCATAAGACTGTTCCTAAAAAAGGACTTGAAAATTAATTCGTCACTTCTAATTCATTTAACTGTCATTACTATTTTAATTTTGTACAACTTTTTAGCAATGTAGCCTTAAAATAGAATTCATCTTAATGAAAACGTATCGTTTGTGTGTGGATGTGTGGATTTTAACTAAAATAAAAGAAGCTTAATCCAATAAATCACAGATAAGAAATTCCTCCATATACCAAAATAAGGGGAAAATGGAAAAATTAAATCTTTCCAAAATACCGGAAACTGTTATACGTGTTTGAACAGTATAAGGCTTTCAAAGTCATTAAAGATAAAGCAAAATTGCGCAATGTCGTGTATCAACTCGATAAGCCCTTTTTTATGTGAAAGAAGAAGAAATTTTACCCAAGTCCCAAATTTCAATGAGTTTTAAGAATCAGTATAGTATAAAAGCTGAAAATTAATAAGGTAAATTTATAACCTGCTTCGAAGAGAAATTATGGTTACAGAACAAACCTTTAGAAGAAAATTTACAAAACAAAAGCTTATCCTAATTTATTTCATCAGTATAGCTGTTTCAGATCCTTCATGTTTATGTCTCTAAAGTACTCCTGCTTCCGTCTTCTCTTCTTCCACCTTGAAACAATGAAAATTTATTTAGACAGGAAAATCAGTCTTAATTTGTAAGTTAATCAGTAACTTTATTTACAACGACGTCTGTCGGACTACTACTGTAGAACTGACAGAATTTTCCTGTTCAGCTAAATTTTTTACGTAGACAGAAAATAAATTAAGATACTTCCTTTCCAAGATATATCTCTTTAAAAGCAAAATGAAAATTATTTAATGACAATTAAAACACAGGGTATGGTAATAAAATATTTAATGCTAGAATATTGTTGGAAAATTTAAAATATAAATATCACATTGTGATATTTATATTAAAAATTTCGCAGCGTTGTGTTTCAACTCGATAAGCCCTTTTATATGTGAAAGAAGAAGTATTCTCCAAGACACAAATCACAATCAGTTTAAGAAGCAGTATAGTATAAAGGCTGAAAATTAATTTGGTATATTTATAACCAGCTTCGAAGAGAAAAAGTTAATTTTTCATGTATATTAGAAAAATTGGAACTTCCAGCTTGAAACATAAAATGTGTATTACTTTTCCTTGAGATACACTTCCTGCAAATATCCTACCCGAGATTCCACAATTAAACACGGCGACATTAATAATGATCCAAAAAAATATGCCATTAACATGATGAATCCACGAGATGTTATAGGATGCCACATCGGATTTTACTACAAAGATTAATAAATATTTTCATGTGTATTCACGTAAATCTATTTCTTGAATTCACTCTTAAAGAGAAGCCAAATAGAACATGTTTCGTTGACCTTCTGAATTGATCGTAAGCACACACCCAACTAACTGTACCTTCTGACCTTGAACGACATCACATACCGTTAAAAGAATCGTTAACCTCTAAAAGGTTTAATATCTCGTTTCATTAAGTTCCTTCACAGCTGTATATTACATATTTGGAAGTTGCTACTAAACTGCTTAAGACGTTATAAATGACGCTGTCGAGTTTGTTTTATTCAAGATGTTATTCTGAAAAAGAATTATTATTAAATATTGAATAAATTACATTTTCACATTACATAAAATATATGTTTTTGACTCTTAAGCATTTAGTACAAACATAAAAAAGGGCATCACATGAAAAAAAAATTGCTTGGTTTGATTTCTGCAATCTAAATGAAGAGAAACAGATGCAAAAAAAGGCCAAGTTTTAAATTAAGGTATGAATTAATCGTAAATTTGCTATATTATGAGATATATTTCTTTTAAATATTTAAAGAATTTTTTATTTATATTTCCCTTATTAGTTTGGCCGCTTTTCTTTTGCTTGGTGTTTCGGAATGTGATTTACATCGCGTAATCCCAGGAATACAATAGCCCTATTTAATATTCGCAGAGACTATTTAATATTACAAATAAAATATGCACTATTGAGTGAAAACACTTTAAAAGTTAATTTCACTAATAATCACAAGAAAGAAACCCTTAAGAAGTATGGAAATTTTCATTATTATTTATTTTACTATCCCCACTACTAGGTGTTGCAGATTAAAATTTTCAATTTGTCATCGTAGTTTTATTATTTGTCACTCTATACGCATGAAAGTTTATCTAATCTTCCTTTAATATCTTTAAAGAAAGATTTTTTTGAATTTGAGACCTGTCTTTATCTTTGTCGAATATCTTTATCGAATGCGAGACCTCTTATTCTGAGAATAGAAGATTGAATTAGTAGAATTATGAAACACAGTTGAATAAATCAGCTACAATTGAGTATTTTATCTTCACACATCGTCTAAAAATTTTATTTCCTTCGTTAGCATTCAAACCATGATACACAATTTTATCTCATGCTATAAGGTACAGAATACTTTTCTCGCCGCATTTTCATGTGCTTTCCACTACATTCTATTGATTCATAAAATTTAACATCTATTATTCTCAACTAGTTGACGGTTAAAATGTTTTAAAACAATTCAAGTATTTAACCCTTACGTCGGCTCATCGGTCTAGAAGACCGCTGTTGCACCTGTTCTAAAGGGTGGGGCGGTGGTGGGAGTGATCAGACTGTTGGAGGTTTATGAGTTCTTCCGTTGGGTTCTGACCTTCAAGTACAGCACATCGGAGATATTCGCCTACTCGTAGCTTGTCGGTAAATTTAATCTTTGTAAAACATAGTCGGTCTTTTGGACCAATGAGCCTTGATCTGATTTATATTTTTTCCGGTTTGCATGATCGATAAGTCTTGAACCGTAATAATTGTCTGTCAGTTTGCATGCATTCTATTTCCAAGATCTTTGTTTTATTGTTATAGCTTACATGGCTGGAAGAATTCCTCCTGTTTCACAACGAACTAGACATTTTGTGTCTCTCGCACTATCACAGATTTAAGAATAGGATTCTGAAATAGATTCAAACGACTCCTACATTCGAAAAAATTGTACTTTTCTTCCTCAAATTTCCGATAATGAGAAAAATAGTGATGATGAAGTTCTTTTACAAGATTACGAGCAGATTGTCAGTATTTCTGAAAAGCAGCAACAAATCACAACACTTAGCTTTGAACAGCCTTCATCGACCAGCAGGGCCCGATTTAGAAATTTATTGACTAAAGGCACAACTCGGGATCAGAGCCCCCCCTAACAATGATGTCGGCAAAACAATTTCCAAAATTGACGCACAAAAAAAATAATCCTGATACATTTTGAAAGTACCATTTTACCAAGAATTGGCTATTTGAAGCGTAGAAACCTAGAACATTATCAAATAACAAAAGCAATACAACATACTAACTTCATCATTAAAACACCAATACAATGCAACCATAAAAACTTATTAATCCCTTATATACACTATAATATGCATATGACGAACTATACATATAACTATACATATGATGAGCCAATCAATCAAATTCGAAAGGATATATAAAAAAAATTGTTAGTAAATAAAGGTAAAATAAAAAAAATTAAATTGGGACTTTTTTCTTTCTTTTCTTTAAAAATAAAAATTTTTTGGGGCCCCCCCCCAGGATTTAGTTGCCCTTAGGCCTGGGCTTACAGGACCTAATGGAAAATCAGGGCCTGTCGACCAGTCATGGTAACATTGATATAATTGGAGACAAAGAGAGTAGCGGGAGGGGATGTTCCACGGAAACGAGAGGTCACAAACCACGAAAATTCGTCATAACAAGGGATGATAGTTTTGATGATTCAAGGCGTGAGGACAGGTAAAAACCTTGTGAAAGTACACAATATCGAGGGGAAAAAATTGTTTTACTTGGAGTTCCAGTCCCTTGCGTCCGATAGCGCTGTCAGCACTTTGATAAAAGTGAAAGTAAACAAGTTAGAGGGTCCAACGGTGGCCTTGGGGCACGACCCTTTTCCAGAGCAAGTTTAGTGTTTGCTATTTACTGACAAGTTGATGAAAAAGTCGTCAATCATACCAATAAGAAAATAACAATAATACGCTCACACATCGAAAATTCTTCAAATCATTATTATAAGGACATTATATTAGAAGTAATAAAAGCACACATTGGAATAATGATTCTTTTTGTGCAATTTTTAAATCATCTCGAGAATCAATGACCTCGTAATTCTATTTACAAAATTTTCTATTTGCAATGTCTTGTTACCAAAAATTTTCTATTTGTAAAGTTTTATTACCAATGATATTTTTCTAACTATATGATATATACAGACTAAATTTTTGCTGAATAATCTATTTTTTATTCACTCTTTTCAAGAATGAGAGTTGGCAGTAGTATTTCATTAATGACTTATAACTGCGAAAAACGTATAAAAATAGGAAAATATCCTAATTTTTAGCGTGGTGGTTTGTGAGACTGATGAGCTGGGGAAAAGTATAAAATCAGATGAGCCGAAGTAAGGGTTAAAATCCAATGAAGTACTAATAAGCACATTTAACATTCTGGAAAGCACAACTTAACAGATCTTGTTACATAAAGGTCCAAGGTAGAGTAAAAAAAAGTTTACCTCACAAAGTCCAGTAATTCCAGTTCACTAGCAATTTCAAAGTCCATTTATTCCCCGTTATATTACAACTTATTTGATTCCCTTTACGATACAATTTTTAAAAAAGTTTGACAAAACGTTAGGGTAAATATTTATGAGTAGGTACGTGCAAACTACAATCATAAATTGCAGTATGTATCTGTCAAATCATATTCATCGAAAATACATATTTTCAAAGTGTATACAAATCAAACTCAAATCTATTTAATTTTTCTTCAAATTTCAATAGCAGTTAACTCACTACATGCATGGTCCATTCTTAATCACCACAAGAAAGATCATAAGGAAATACGTTTAAATGAAAATTAATTTACATTGCCACAGGCAATATATAAAAAATTCGTAAATGCACGTACTCCTTAAGCTATGTTACTTCAAAATTCTCTTTGCCATACCTCCATCTAATTTACACGTAAACTCAGCCTTGGGTGACACCCAACCGACTTAGGAAAAGATTGACCTTTATCGGGAGTCGTATCCAACACGTAACATAATAATAACGATTAGAATCTTGATCTGTATCAGGAAATGACCACCAAATGAAGCAACAAATATTTTACTAGGCATTTTCTTTCTTTAAAAAATTTTTTTTCCTGCTTCGTGGAATCTCCGAAACAGTATAAAAGGACATCGGTGTCTGCAAACTAACAATCGTTCTGTAAGATCGAATACATTGGCAATCAACATGTTCGCTAAGGTAAGTCGATCGGTTTTATACTCTCAGCAAGCAAATTTTATCGGGAGTTTTTGACACGATTTCTATATTCCGAATATCATTTCCTAAGCTACTTAAACAGGAGTATTTTAATAAAAGCACAATATTTAACTAAATTCTACAGGTATTATAGTATTAAAAAATATTAATAACCTTTAATAAGAGTAAATGTATATTATACTCGCAAGAACATGCGAAACAGTCTAATCTTTAAAATTTCGGCATGAACACTTTCAAGATCTTTTATTTCAGAAATGATGCAGTTTTTGTAACTATTCAGATTATTGAACAAGATAATTATCAAACGAATTATTAACTACGTTAAGCTTGCAAAGCAATGTAAATGTAAAAATTAGAATTTCCTTTTTTTTCAATATAAAATTCTAAATTATTCAATATGAAATTTTTCCAAATAAAAAACTAACGAAGTATGCTTATATTAGTTTATGTACACTTATTACTTTCCTCTCCCTAACTGAAAATATTTATAACAGGTCGTTATCATTTGCGCCGCACTCGTGGCTGTCAACGCTACAGCTCTACTTCACGGAGCAGCTCTTGCCCACACTGGAACTAGCGTGAGCTCCAGACATCAGGATGTAAGTATATTAAATCTATTTTATGCATTTTATTTTAAATTTAAACGAAAAAATATTTATCGCAACAATCAGAGAACTCTATCTTAAAATATAATTATTAAAATTAATTAAATCTTTTCGGCTAATGAAAATATATTTTATAATAGAAATTTTGAAATTTTTCATTAAAGTACTTGGCTCTGAAAACACTCATTTTAAATTTAAGTAAATTAAAACATGAAACTTCTGTCACGCAGGCTATCGGAAACTACGCTTTCGGATATGACATCGTCAATGGACACGGCGCCAGCAACTCCCGATCTGAAGTCGGTGATGCTCACGGAAACAAGAAGGGATCTTACACCTTAAACGACATCGACGGTAGAGCCAGAAGGGTAGACTATGTTGCTGACGGACATGGTTTCAGGGCTGTTGTCAACACCAACGAGCCTGGAACTGCTCACAGTGCTCCAGCTGCCGCTCTCGTCGCCTCTCCTTATGCTGCTCCCCAGGCACCCGTTGCTGTTGCACATGCTGCTCCTTTGGCTGTGGCCCACGCCGCTCCCCTTGCTTATGCCCACGCCGCACCACTTGCTGTCGCCCATGCTGCCCCATTGGCTTATTCTACCTCCTCAGCAGTAAATCATGTTGCAGCTTCCCCTCTTGTTGCAGGACACGGAGTTGTGGGAGCCGGACATTTAGCTTACGGCCACGGAATTGCCGGACATGGATTGGCCGGACCTTTAGCTTACGGACACGAAATTGCCGGACATGGATTAGCTGGACCGTTGGCTTATGGTCACGGAATTGCCGGACATGGATTAGCCGGACATCACTTGGGCGGAGTCGCTTATGGTGCTGTCAAATCCATCCATTATTAATAACATGTAGCATGAAAACGTTTGTCATGAATATTAATTTATTTTGAATCCCTCCGTTGAAATAAAGTATTTGAATGAATGGATGTTCTTTAGTTTTTCGTCAGCTACTATATTCATATACATCTGTATTAATGTGCATACTATATAATCACTAAAAAAAGCATTTTTAATTGAAGAAACAAAAAAAAATTACACCTTATTTCAGATTTATCTAGGGAATGAAAAGCCTCTTTCCAATATATTGACACAACTGTTAAACATTTGTTCTCAAAATAAGAAATAAATTCTGAATGATAGTACTTCTGATGATAGTACTTCTGAATAATGTTTATTTAAAAGTTTAAAACATAATTGGAATACAGCTTAAATATGAGTTCAATGATATAATATCTTAATTACCAAATTATACTTCTTCTATTTTATTTTCATTTGCTGAAGAGATATCAGTGATGATTACTATAAATAAAAATTCTTCGCATTCTTTTTACAGTAATAAAAAAATATCAAGTATGATGTTGCTATAACTGTAACGAATACTATAACTTTCTCCCGTTTTGGCCACCTATATATTCATTGGACGCGGCCATTTGACGTATGCTAAATCAATTCCTGGGCATGGATTAATTGAACATCTTCTGGGTGTAATAACGCATTGCGGTCTTAAATCTATTTATTATTAAATTATAATATTTTCAATTACGTAAGTAGAAGATTTTTATCAATAAATTATACATTTTACATTACTCCATATAGTCTCTTTTTAATCATGAAACGCAAACTTTATTTTTACCACTGAAATTCCATTATAAAATCCAAAATCCTCCACTCAACATAAATTTATAATAAGTTTAATTTGATTCCTTTATTAATATCCTAATGTATATATATTTCCACATATCATAAATATATAATGAAAGTACATTTCCATATCTATTTTAGAAGTTAAATATATTTCACGCGATAAACGGATCATCTTTATTTAACAAGGGAGTTTGTAAAAAAAAAAAGAAAATATTCAAGAAAAATTTTGCATTAATATAAACCTATCAGCTGTTGGAATAAAACAACAAGTACTGCTTAAAGTAAAATCCTTAGAAAATCCTCTAAAAAGATCGGCTTGCTGCTACTCATTTTACAAGTAACTTGGATCGTGCGTTTTTCTGTCTTAATATTGTTTTGAGTTCAAAACTTTATCTATAACTTCTAAATGTTATAGATAAAATTAATATACTTGAAATACTTTATACCTGACTCAGACATTTTAGATAATAGTTATTAGTTCTATTGTTGGACTAACTTTTATAAAACATCAAAATTCAGGATAACAGTAAAAGTACCTAAAACCGACTTTTTGTTATGTAAAAAATCTATTTCATGTTAAAATACTTTCTTACGTTGTTATGCGTTATATGTATGTACTCATTAACGTATATAAAATGAAAGTACTTTTCAACATCTTTTTTTAGAGTCTGAAATTATTTCATATATTAAATTTAACATTCTTTATTTAAAAGAAAGGCGTGTGAAAGGAGCCAAAAAGACCAAATTCGACTTTCAAATCATACGTAAAAAATAATTTGTTGTTTTTAAACAGATAACGGTAAAATTTAGTTTTTCTTATTGACTAGGCATTTATGTTTTTATTTTATTCTCTTAAAATATTTTTGCTTCTTTTCACTTTTCGAAATGACTTTTTTTTCACATATGATCCATAAGTTCCTCATTTTCCTCCGCTATTCCTGAAGACCCGATCATTGTTCATTGTTGACTCTCTGAACAATATTGCACCACACTGCTCAATTTATGATATCTGTGTAAGACTCCTCTGTGTAAGAGGCCCTTTTTTATGTGAAAGAAGAAGAAGTATTCTCAAAGTCGCAAATTACAATGAGTTTTAAGAAGCAGTATAGTAAAAAAGCTGAAAATTAATAAGATATATTTATAACCTGCTTCGAAGAGAAATTACGGTTACAGAACAAACTTTTAGAAGAAAATTTACAAAAAATAATCTTATCCTAATTTATTTCATCAGTATTGCTGTTTTATATCCTTTATGTTTATGTGTCTAAAGTTCTCCTGCTTCCGTCTTATCTTCTTCCACCTTGAAACAATAAAAATTTATTTAGACAGGAAAATCAGTCTTAATTTGTAAGTTAATCAGTAACTTTATTTACAATGACATCTGTTCGACTACTACTGTGGAACTGACAGAATTTTCCTGTTTAGCTAATTTTTTTACGTAGACGAAAAATAAATTAAGATACTCCTTTTCCAAGATATATCTCTTTAAAAGCAAAATAAAAATTATTTAATGACAATTAAAACACAAGGTTAGGAATTAAAATTATTTATACTAAAATATTGTTGGAAAATTTAAAATATACATATCACATGGTGATATTTATATTAAAAATTGCGCAGCGTTGTGTTTCAACTCGATAAGCTCTTTTTTATGTGAAAGAAGAAGTATTCTCCAAGACACAAATCACAATCAGTTTTAAGAAGCAGTATAGTATAAAGGCTGAAAATTAAGTAGGTATATTTAAAACCTGCTTCGAAGAGAAAAAGTTAATTTTTCATGTATATTAGAAAAATTGGAACTTCCAGCTTGAAACATAAATTGTGTAATACTTTTCCTTGAGATACACTTCCTGCAAATATTCTACACGAGATTCCACAGTTAAACATAGCGACATTAATAATGATCCAAAAAATATGCCATTAATATGATGAATCCACGAGATGTTATAGGATGCCACATCGGATTTTACTACAAAGTTTAATAAATATTTTCATGTGTATTCACATAAATCTCTTTCTTGAATTCACTCTTAAACAGAAGCCAAATTAAACATGTTTCGTTGACCTTCTGAACTGATCGTAAGCACACACCCCACTAACTGTACCTTCTGTCCTTGAACAACATCACATACCGTTAAAAGAATCGTTAACCTCTAAAAGGTTTAATATCTCGTTTCATTAGGTGCCATCACAGCTGTATATTACAAATTTGGAAGTTGCTACTAAACTGCTTAAGACGTTATAAATGACGCTGTTGAGTTTTTTATTCAAGATTTTATTCTGAAAAAGAATTATTATCAAGCATTGTCTAAATTACATTTTCACATTACATAAAATATATTTGTTTCTGACTCTTAAGCATTTAGTACAAACGTAGAAAAAGAGCATCACATGAAAAATAACTGCTTGTGGCTTGATTTCTGCAATCTAAATGAAAAGAAAGAGATGCAAAAAAAGGCCAAGTTTTAAATTAATGTATGAATTAATCGTCCATTTGCTATATTATGGGAAATATTCATTTTAAATATTTAAAGTCATTTTTTATTTATATTTCCCTAATTAGTTTGGCCGCTTTTCTTTTGCTTAGTGATTCGGAATGTGATTTACATCACGTAATCCCAGGAATGCATTTGTCATTTTTAATATTTGCAGAGACTATTTAATATTACAAATAGAAGAGGCATTATTGAGGGAAAAAACTTTAAAAGTTCTAATTTCATGAATAATCACTAGAAAGAAACAATTTAAGAAGTACAGAAAATATTCATTATTATTAATTTTACTATCTCCACTACTAGGTGTTGCAGATTAAAATCTTCAATTTATCATCGTAGTTTTATAATTTGTCCCTCTATACGGCAAGTTTTCCCGGAGATTGTTTAAGAATACTAAAGTAAGACATAAATAATCCCTCTTGTATCCAATGAAAATCCTAATAAGGATAACTGAAGATCACATGAAAGTGTAGGATAAGCATAAAATAGCTTTTAATATGAGTAATAGAATATCAAAAGCTTTATTTATTTTTATTGGGGTTTTTAACATACTTTGAATCGGTTGTTTCTGATAAGATCTTCAAAAACCTCTATATAGTGCTATATTAAAACATTATTTCATAAATTTAGTTTCGTTGGAGTGATTTTACTTAGATCTAATAACCACATTGAATTTCTTCTTCTTACAGGATATATACGCTGGTATAATTACTTTCCGCTCAGTTAAGGTGACTGCCTACGTTGAAAATGCCATTTTTTGACTATTTTGTTCAATTTTATTTTTTGCAAGAATCGTGTAATTCAATCTTTTCTCTTTTCAAAACCGTTTTGATTTTCTTTCTACATTAATCAGAAGCAGAGTTATAGCTATTTTTAAAAACATCGTCTGATACAAAATTGAAGTGACACACAACATTAAATACGTTTTTCTCAGAATTATGTTTTTTAGCACAAATCTCTACCGTTATCATGATATCTCACATAATAATGCATATAATTCTCACATAATAATGCATAACATTTTCAGGAAATGTTTTAGATGCTATTGTTAATGAGATGACGCACAATAATTGATGTATAATAAATAGTTTTTTGTTTGGGGCTGTTTTTATAAGGAAAGGAATGACGAATTGGGGAAAATTTTCATATTGGAACATAAAATTGTCTGTATTATTTTTGCATTTTAAAATTTCTCTTAGATTGAGGGTCAATTTGAAGATAACTGTTATATGTATCATGTGTGAGAAGGAAATTAAAATAGTAGCATTAGAATTTTGTGCATAGTGATAGGCATTTTAGCTAAATTTCATTAAAAATTACTTCAAATTGACCAATTTATAAAAAAGTATGGTATTTACAGGCAAGTTTGTTTTTTTGTTTTTTTAATGTTATTTTACCATAAAAGACCGAAAAATCCTTAAAAAAACGATTTTTTTAAAAATATTGACTCCGAACGGAGGCAGTCACCTTAACAACTGTCAAAGTAAACAGAAACTTCATTGGAAAAAATATCACCTTAATAGGAAACATAAAACGCTGCCTAATATTTAATCCAAGTTATAATATTTTAAAATATTACTCTCGTCACTTGACTCTGTTCAAAATTACAGGACAGGTCATTTAGCCAAGTCGGACTCCGACCCTTGTGGTGGTAATTCAAAACAGGAGGAGCACCTTCATCGCCCATAGCCTTCGGGACTTGATCTGATATTACTGTTGGTCAAGGGGCATAAGCAACAACAACAAAAATATTACAGTATAAATAAATTATAACAATGCTACTACTGATATTAAATGAGCTATGATATCTACGACTATACTTCATTCAACAAAAATGTTTCAACGAAAGAATTATACAGCTTTGACCATTACAGTTAGGATGAAAGAAAAAAATGTTAATCTCCTTGTTTCTCAGCTATGTGCACAACCCTTTTGATAACCTTCCTTGCCTAAAAAGCATAAAAGAGACCCAATCGGGGAAACTGAAACAGTAATACAATCCAAATGCATAAAAAGTTGGAACATAAATCCTTTTGGGTTCATTTAAGAATTTCAATTTTTATCAATTATTTAATCATAGATCATCTTGAAAGTTTACACAAACGGATGAACTTCTAAATTTCAAAACTAAATATTTATCCCACAGATAAATTATGGCTATATCTAAAACACTGAATAGGAAGAAGAGTGTACATTAGTCGTTAATCTACATTTTTTACGATGAACTTCCACGGGGTAGACTCAGGTTCGAATCCCAACTAACGTATGGATGTTTTTGAGTGTCTCCTCATCAGGGGCAATGCTTGTTAACCCACATAGAGCATCCTATTATAAAGTATGCAACAAAAGATGCGGTAAGGGTGGACGAATGTCGGCAAGACAAGTGCCTGACGCATTAGTAAAAAATTTATGCCACGTAATTCTTTGAATATGTTTCATTTCTAGATTGAAAATTTTATTAGATTTATATCATTGAATTTTTAATGAAAATGAGGTACTTTTAATATTCCATTTCACGCTATTGGACGTCTCACTAGAAAAGAACTATTATTCAAAATTGCTTCTCATTTATTATTTAAATATTAATCACACATAATATATTTTGAGTTTTAAGCAGTCTTATTCCTCCCAGTTTAAAATTATATAGAGAGCAAATATACAGACCCATGTAGCTGACAATGCAGAATTTATGCTAAAAACTTATAATCTAAATATTCTTTGTCATCCCTTTCAGTTGTACGGTCTTTCAGTTTATTTCATATTTTAAAGTAATGCATCTACTCGAAAAGATCCAAAAACAAAATTCCTTTATGGATGTAATATATCTGTGATCCTATATAAGGACAATTACCCTATAATAGCATGCGACAATTAGTACATGAAAGCTTATCTTCATCGAATCTGTGACCTGTTATTCTGAGTGTAGAAGTTTGAACTAGAAGAATTATCCTACTCAGTTGTGTAAATCAATTACAATTGAGAATTTTATCTTCACACAACGTCTTGAGATTTAATTTCCTTCATTAGCATTCAAACCATGATACACAATTTTATTCAGTGCTACAAGAAACATATTTTTCTCGCCACATTTTCATGTGCTTTTCCCTACATTCTAATGATTCATAAAATTTAACATCTATTATTCTTAATTACGTTGATGGTAAAAATATTTTAAAGCAATTCAAGTCTTTAAAATCAATTGAAGTAGAAAGCACATTTAACATTCTGGAAAACACAACTTAGCAAAGCTTGTTCCATAAAGGTCCGAGGTAGAGTAAAAAATTAGTTCTCCTCACTAAATCCATTTATTTCCCGTTCAATTACAATTTATTTGCTTCACTTTACAATACATGTTTAAAAAAGTTTGGCAAAACATGAGGGAAAATATTTATGAGTAGGTACGTGTAAACTACAATCATAAATTGCAGTATGTATCTGTCAAATCATATTCATCGAAAATACATATTTTCAAAGTGTATGCAAATCAAACTCAAATCTATTTTAGTTTGATTTGTATACAAATTAAACTTACATAATTTTATTTAACGTTTCTTCAAATTTCAGTAGCAGTTAACTCACTACATGCATGGTCCATTCTTCATCACCACAAGAAAGATCATAAGGAAATACGTTAAGTATCATTTAAATAAAAATTAATTTACATTGCCACAGGCAATATATAAAAAATTTGTAAATGCACGTACTCCGTAAGCTGTTACTTCAAAATTCTCCTTGCCACACCTCCATCTAACTTACACGTAAACTCAGCCTTGGGTGACACCCAACAGACTTAGGAAAAGATTGACCTTTATCGGGAGTCGTATCCAACGCGTAACATAATAATAACGATTAGAATCTTGATCTGTATCAGGAAATGACCACCAAATGAAGCAACAACTATTTTACTAGGCATTTTCTTTCTTTAAAAAAAAAAATTTTTCCTGCTCCGCGGAATCTCCGAAACAGTATAAAAGGACATCGGTGTCTGCAAACTAACAATCGTTCTGTAAGATCGAATACATTGGCAATCAACATGTTCGCTAAGGTAAGTCGATCAGTTTTATTACTCTCAGCAAGCAAGTTTTATCGGCAGTTTTTGACACGATTTCTATATTCCGAATATCATTTCATAAGCTACTTAAACAGGAGAATTTTAATAAAAGCACAATATTAAACGAAATTCTACAGGTATTATAGTATTAAAAAATATTAATAACCTTTAATAAGAGTAAATGTATATTATACTCGCAAGAACATGTTCTAATCTTTAAAATTTCGGCATGAACACCTTCAAGAACTTTTATTTCAGAAATGATACAGTTTTTGTAACTATTCATATTATTGAACAACATAATTATCAAACAAATTATTTACTATGTTAAGCTTGCAAAGCAATGTAAATGTAAAAATTAGAATTTCCTTTTTTTTCAATATAAAATTCTAAATTATTCAATATGAAACTTTTTCCAAAAAAAAAAAACTAAAAAAGTATGCTTATATTATTTTATGTACACTTATTACTTTCCTCTCCCTAACTGAAAATATTTTTAACAGATCGTTATCATTTGCGCCGCACTCGTGGCGGTCAACGCTACAGCTCTACTTCACGGAGCCGCTCTTGCCCACACTGGAACTAGCGTGAGCTCCAGACATCAGGATGTAAGTATATTAAATATATTTTATGCATTATATTTTCAATTTAAACGAAAAAATAATTATTGGAAAAATCAAAGAACTAAAGCTTAAAATATAATTATCAAAATTAATTAAATGTTTTCGGCTAATGAAAATATATTTTATAATAGAAATTTTGAAATTTCTAATTAAAGTACTTAACTCTAATAAAGCATGCATAAATTTTGGTAATTTTAAACATGAAACTTCTGTCTCGCAGGCTATCGGAAACTACGCTTTCGGATATGATATCGTCAATGGACACGGCGCCAGCAACTCCCGATCTGAAGTCGGTGACGCTCACGGAAACAAAAAGGGATCTTACACCCTGAACGACATCGACGGAAGAGCCAGGAGGGTAGACTACGTCGCTGACGGACATGGTTTCAGGGCTGTTGTCAACACCAACGAGCCTGGAACTGCTCACAGTGCTCCAGCTGCCGCCCTCGTAGCCTCACCCTATGCTGCTCCCCAGGCTTCAGTTGCTGTTGCCCATGCTGCTCCCTTGGCTGTGGCCCATGCCGCTTCACTTGCTTATGCCCACGGTGCACCCCTTGCCGTCGCCCATACTGCCCCAGTGGCCTATTCCTCAGCAGTAAATCATGTTGCAGCTTCCCCTCTTGTTGCAGGACACGGAGTTGTGGGAGCCGGACATTTAGCTTACGGCCACGGAATTGCCGGACATGGATTGGCCGGACCTTTAGCTTATGGTCACGGAATTGCTGGACATGGATTAGCCGGACCTTTGGCTTATGGTCACGGAATTGCCGGTCATGGATTAGCCGGACATCACTTGGGTGGAGTTTCTTATGGTGCTGTCAAATCCATCCATTATTAATTGCATGTCACATGAAAATGTTTATTATTATTATTAATTTATTTTGAATCCGTTCAGTGAAATAAAGTATTATAATGAATTATTTTTTTTAGATATTTTTGTGTTTATATTCATATACATCCCCATTAATGTACGTTCCACAGAATCACTAAAATATTACTTTTGATCGAAGAAATATAAAGAAAAATTCTGAGCACAATTTTTTTCATAATTATCTAGGGAATGAAACGTTCATTACTAAGATAATGACATGTTAAATTTATCTGCAGAAAACTAGGGATAGCAAAATGCATATTTAATGATAGTACTTCTGAAAAATGGGTATTAATATATCTAATATATAAGAGTACATTATAAATATGCGTCTATTGTTGTAAGCTCCTAATCACTCAATTATACGTGCTCTCTTTTGTTTTTGTTTAGTAAGAGATATCAATGATGATTAAATAAACAAAACATCTCTACTTTTATTAATATAGAATTAAAAACTTATTAAGTATAATGTTTCTATAGCCTTTATCGATTACCATATGTTTTGATTTTTAAAAATGAGAAAAATAACAACTTTACGTAAAAATATGTAACTCCTTTTCAAACAATATGATCATTCCCAATTGAAGACAAATACTGCTCCGTGATAACAATTTTAATAAACGAATCGGATATTGTCATATTGAAAAATGAATACAAAATTTTGAATACATAGACCACAATTATGCTATGTTTTAGTATCTGTCTTCTTTAGTAAGTAGCAATAATACTTATTGTCGAGTTAAATAGGAATTCAATCAGAATATAGCTAAATATCTTCTTAATGTCTTGGTAAGATTATAATTGTCACCTTCATATTGCACAGCTGATTTCGATAAAAGCAAATAAAATGTTCGTTAGGTTGTATGTTCTTCTAAGTGATTTTTCACTCAACACAATATTCTTCAAATTGTTCATTCAAAAGCTTTGAACTACATTAAAGGTTTGTGACCTTTACATACGAACTAGGACATACATTACTTTACATACATTACTTACATACGAATTTTTTGCCATGAGAAATACAACTATAAAGATGTTTAAGAATTTAATAAATCCGTAATGCATTATCCACCGATAAAAGTCTTTGCCAATTGTTAAAAAATCATAAATGTAATTTTTCAAACAATATTTTCTGTCAACTGAGATATTTTTTCTACAAAGATTAAGGAAATTGAGCAGTTTTGCTTTAAGTCTTTAGAATGTTACACTTTTCGCCAAAAAGAAAATTACTCAACTGAACGAATTGCAAAAAATTAGGAAACATGACGTTACATTCTCTTCGGCAATCTTTTGGTATGATTGTACTTCAGTCATCTTCATACTGCACAGTTAATTGCGTAAAATCATATAAAACGTTCGTTAGATTGTATCTTCTGCTAGGTGAGTTATCACTCGACACAATATTCCTTAAATTGTTCATTTAAATTACACAAAACACCCATACCATGCTATATAATATTATTTCCTTTTATTACTTATAAAACTAATAAATCCTTTAAATCCCATGAATTTAGTTAAAAACGCAAAATTTATCTTGACATAAAATTTTCTTTTTAATACCTTTTAACGGAATGATGCCTTTAAAGCAATATAAATAAATTATTTAATATAAGATAATCACCCCTATTATATATTTTTAATCAGATGTGATTTATGCAAACTTACGCAAATTATTAGTTGTTTATGTCAATAAGTTTCTAAATAAAATAAGATACGTCATTTTGCTAATTATTTTAAGGCAAAATTTTAAAAAAATGTTTATGAACTCTTTAAATAAATTATTTAAAGGTATTTTATCTTCTTAAAGGCAGAACTTGTAGAAGTAAGAATGAAAATGTAAATTATACATTTGAAAAAAATAAACATAGTTGGTCGCTGATAGAATAGCATTTACAGTACAGTATGCACACACATCTGATTCTCAAACGACCAAGAACGATCACTTTTCTTCCTATACCAGTGCGTATGTATGATTTTCACTAGGAGAAACATATTTGCATTTTCAAGAGGGGAACACTGTTTTAGCTTTTAAGTTTGTGTAAGGTTTTCACCCTATGAAAAGGTTAGTGTATGTTTTTCAGATGCTCATTCAAAGGGTTAAAAAATTTATTTTATAACATTTTCAGTTTTACACTTTTATTCTGCAGTTTTTTCCTGTCTAAACGTTACTTTGGAAGATAACTTTGCTGTGGCTTCAAGAATGGATTACTCCTAAATGATTATTTTTCAGTGCATGCTATAATAAACAGATTATATTTTCAAACGAGGTTCTATAAACAATAACTTTTACTCTACCTGACCCTAATCTATCTAAGATGTGGTTACTAGGAGAATTAAGTACCACTTTCTTGATTGCATATTAGAGAACATCAGAGGTTTTCCACGTGATTAGCGCTCAGTGTATCGTAAGTTTTCAGTTCAGACAATGTTCTCTCAAAACATTTACTCTAATTCCTAATTTAGGAGCATCATTAGCTAAATATCTTATTAATGTCTTACATAATTAAAATAATGATGACCTTCAAAAATAGTTTAATTTCGCAAAAGATAAATATCTTCTTTAGGCGCTTATTGAATAATAAGTTCCGAGTATGCACAAACTTGCCTATGCATTATCGATGCTAAGGACGAATTTGCCACACCTCCATTACACGTTCAAGTCAACCTTGAGTCATAAACAAAAGACTTCGGAATGCGTTGACCTTTAATGACCATTCAGTCTCCCACACTCATACCGTTATTTGGTAAACAATTTTTTTCAAGCTGCGCAGCTAATTCGAATATCAGATGAAAGTAATGGAAATTTCTCTCTCGATTAACATAAAATCATTTATATTTTTGTCCTAATAAAAGAAGCGGGATATTCAAAAAAGGAATATGCATTTTCAAAGGGAAATACGTGTTCATCCCGTGAAGCATAAACAATCACAGCAGAATGCCTAATCACTTATCACTTCTAATTTTAGGTGAATTATTTAAAACTAAAATTTATTTGATTTACATAGTGAAATAACAAGAAATAGAAATAGTTGCATGAAAATTTAAAACAAAGTTTATATAGATGTACTTCGGCTGTTGGTCCCTAATTTAGACCCAATATTCAAGACTTGTGTTCTAACACTGTAAAGCTGAATTGCACATGGCATTAAATGCAGTACAATAAAAAGAAAATCACCAGAGATAGACTTGTAATTCAAATTTGAGTTGCTGCATTCTTACTAATAAAATTAAGAAATTATCATAATAGGTATCATCAAACTTAATTTCATCACTGTGTAAATTTGTTAAAATAAGACACAGCATTCAAAATAAAATTCTAACCATTAAGAGCAAACTAAATTCTATTGGATCATTTCTAATCTCCATCAGAAAAACAATTAAAAAATAATTTCTTGACAGCAAACACACATATTATATATATATGTGTGTGTGTGTGTGTGTGTGTGTGTGTGTGTGTGTGTGTGTGTAAGTAAGTAAGTAATATTTTAAATATTATTCCCTCCATCTAGTATTTAAAGTCCCTTTCCTAAATCCAATCCCCAGTAATATTAATTTATCGCTTTAAAATCCTTAGCCACAGAACTTCCAATGAATCGCATGCCTTTGCATTTCTATACGTGTATATGTTCGGATTCAGGAGTGGGTTAGCATCGCGAGCCCCTAAATCTGCTGACCCTACAAATAATGTCACATGTTCCACTCGCCCCTCGCATTTACTGTTGAAAGGTGATATTACTTACGAACCGTTCTTCTGAAATGAACAGGTGTACTTTTGTCGCTCTAATAAACGATTCGGCCGGACTGCTTCCAAATTTAATTTTTATTCCTTTCAGGCTGAGTTTAATTCCAGCCATGTAAATATGAGCTAGTTTTCCCTTTCAAGTTATAATTTAAGGACGTGGTGTAATGGGTATATTTCATATATATATATATATATATATATATATATATATATATATATATATATATATATATATATATATATATATATAATTTCTTTCCCATTCACTCTATGTAGCAAAATTTGACTTTCTGTTGAAGCTGGAAATAACTGTCGATGAATGATTCAAAATTATATTATGATTGGCCAATTGTTAATAAACTTGTCGCATCTAAAAAGCATGGAGAATACAATTTTTGTTCTCAAATACAAAATTTTCAAAAATCTGATCTCTCTTTCTCAACGGTACCTCTTTTTTCAAGGTTTTACTGTAAGGCGGATTTTTCTACATCATATGATAATTCTTAATCAGTAGTCTTAGATTTAATTCTGCAATAAACATACTGTCAATAATACATGAGAATTTAACCAATCTAAATCCCATTTAAAAATAAATTATTGGAACCTAATACAAGGTGTCTGTGGTTAAATACGTGACACCTACAAATCATATTAAAATAATAAAAGTGATTTAGTATATGGAGATACGTTCACTGGATAAATTTATTACAAACTAAGTAACACTGGCATAGTTTCTGACTACAGACTTTATCGAACACAGCTATTAAGTTTAAGAAATTACCTTTTTAAATCGGTTATGAATCTGATTACATATCACCTTAAGGTATATCTGATTCCAAACAGGCTTTCGATAATTATCTAGTCTCAAAATCAGCATAACAACCGAAAATTTAAGAAATATATTAAATTTTCTTTTCCATTCATAGCGTGTTGTCTAATGATAGCGCGTTATCTCTGTTTTCTCCCAACAAATGGCTGGAATTCTGGTTATCGCAAAGTTAGAGAGAAAACTAAAACCGATTTGCTTCCCTTTATCAATCGCAACTAAATTATTTTTTACAAATTTGTAATTTTCTAAAGAGATGATGAGGACTGTTTGAGTTTTGAATATTTTCAAGGAATTAGAAAATAAAAATGACTAATAAAGGGAAAGCATAGCTGTAGGGAAAATGCTTTCTGAAATGAAAAATCCTAGAGTTTGATGCCTGCCTTATATATTTTCTTTAGCAAAATAAAGATGAACGAACAAAATGACAAACTACATTAGAGAAACATTAATAAGATAAGGTAAAGAGTTCTTTGTATCATCATATCAGTTTTTCCAAGGCTTTTTTCCTTGATGGAATTTGATAGCTGATATTTTTTGCGCCTCACTATTTCTTTTCGTTTATACATATATTAGGTTAATCTGAATCTATTCATTTTGTTTTTGTACTGAATACAGCATACTATTATTTCTTAGAAATGTTCTAAAGTTTCTTTTACGCACAATTTATTGTGAAAGATTTATATCATTGACTAAAATCTTTGATTTGTGTATGAATGCTCAGAGCTTAATTAATCAATGCATCATATTCATCAATTTTCATTTATCAGTTAAAACGCTAAAGGTGACCAAAATACAATAACCTGCATTTTTATTATCATTTGACTTCATTTCAAAGAATTTATATCTGTGATAAAATCTGTGCAGCTTTGTATGTCTGCATGCCTGCACAGGAGAACAAGTAATCAATTTATCATATTCATTCAATGTTAATCAACATTGTAATTCTACAAGTAACTAAAAACCATATTATTTTTCATCATAATCGGAGTTCATAACATGTTACAACTTCACCTTCTGCGAATATATGAGAAATGATGGAGAAGATAGACAGCTTGTAGTATTAGATCTTTACAAACAAAGAATTCTATCATATACTCTCTCCCGGTACAAACACTTCTATTCTCAGATATTAATACAATCTGTTTAAATCTTTCAATATATTATTAAAATGGAACTCTATGAAGATCTTCCGATTTGCTACACCTTAAAATACTTATCCGTAAAAAACTTATGATGCGGAAGGTAAGGCTCTATTTTTCTAGACAAAAGGAACTTTTATTTTTGTAAACTTGACTAAGATTTTACCCGAGTTTCCTCTAGCAGAAACTCTGTCAAATGTTCTTTCCTTAAAGTTCAACCTATCACTTTTTGTCACATGGATATTAGGTGCAGTAAGATGAGTTTTCCCTAATAGACTCTTTACAAGGGCGAAATTCACCAAATGACTTTCATTCTGTTCTTTAGCGGTATCACATTATTGGAATTTTAAATACTTTCTATTCAATGAGGTCACAGACCCTCCATGTAAGGAACAATACCTATGATAGTTAGTGTACTTAGACTAACATATCTTATCTCATAATCAGATCTGTTTTTTTTTTTTGTTGTTGTTGTTTTTAACTAAAGTACCGATACAAATTTTGACAGTCCAGATATCAGTCGAAACAAACTGAATACAATTTATATTCTTGTTCAGTAAACAAAAGGTATATAAAAATCTTTATTTTTTCATATTTTATCATGGTCTTGCACTTTTTATATAAGATTTTTTATTCCCTTAAGAATTTTAAATGGAATTTTAAAAGTCTACTAAATTCCTTACTTCCTTACTCCCCTTCTTCTAAATTATTTTGCTTCTTTGTGTGAATAATTAACCAGTTTTAACCGCTATTTTTTTGTAGCTCAAACAAATAATTTTTTTTTCGTGAGTAAAACCAAACACTGATTTATTTATAACATACAGCTACAAAAGAAAAATTAAGAACTTTTTAAAAAAATGAAAAAAATTCCAGCTGTCCACTCTTAATTAATTGATGTTTGGTAAAGTAAGCAGCGGGATTTTTTTAAGTATGTCATTTCAAGGGTAAAGGCCTTAAAAAACGTTCTTCGAGGTGAAACAACAGTGCGACATTCTTTTTCATCTTAAACATAAAATGTGCTTTGAGAGAACCAGCTAGAGCTAAACATGATTTCCAGTATATGTAAGAGAGACTTCAATAAATCATGCATAATTTATATATCCGTATTTCCCCAATCTTGTTTCGAAGTTTCTTCTAAATAGTCCTTGCCACACCTCCATTTTGAGCGTAAATAGAACCTTGGACGACATCCCGGGTAGTGAATAGGAAACTGACCTTTAACATATTTTTGTCTCACGTGACCATTTTTTTTCTATAAGCCAGCATAACATTCAATTATATAACGTTACAACTGATTGGAAGTTCTAAATACATTATTTTAATCAGGCTATCAGTTTCTTTTTAATATTTTCATCAAACACTGTACACTACCTAATATCAATTTATCAGGGATGAACATAAAAAGACAAGTGAGTCTATATAGTTGTTATATTAGATCTGTTGATTCACATCAATTATCACTATGTACTTAAAAGTATCAGCGCTATGACACATACTAGGTTTTAAGGGAATAATTATAAATATTCATTTTATTATATTTAAAAAGTAAAATCGATTGAGTATAGTACACAATTTGTAGCTTAATTATAATTTATGTTTAAATTGTTTACTGCTACAAAATATGTTTCTTTAGCTAAAGTACTAAAGTTTTTTCCCCTCCCAAACTGTGTTTAGATATACAGATTATCAAACCTAGAAAAAAAATTATGAGTATCATATACATCACCTAGATATTGTTAATATTCTATAAACCAAATGGTGCGGGAAAACGTTTTATAAAAATTGCATTAGAAGTTCGTACAGACAGAGAAACATAAATTTTTCTATCTACGCAATCATGTTAAAACTACTGTGCTTTTAGCATATCGCAATTTTTAAGAAAACGAGTAAAATATACCAGAATATGTGAAACATTTTCTCCTTCAATAACTTTGCTTTTCATCGTGAACAATTAACATTTTCCTTACGGGGTGGGATAGCATATGTCCCAAGAATACGGGCCCAAGAATGAATATATATATATATATATACACAGTGCGTCAAATAAGTTTTAAGACTGGGTCTGTAAAAAGAAATGGAAACAAGAAATTAATACCTGTTTTGGTTTTTTATTCAAAATAGGACCCTGTGGCTTCAATGCACTTCTTACAGCGATTTATTAATGAATCAAACGCCTGTTGTAAATCACTTTGTGGAATGGCCTCCAATGCACATGTCGATGCTTCTTGTATGGTCGAAATATCCTCAAAATAACACCCTTTTAACTTCATTTTAAGTTTTGGGAATAAGGAGTAGTCACAGGGTGCTAAATCAGGTGAATACGGTGAATGGTTCAACACGCAGACATTATTTATTGCCAAAAGTCGACGAACAATAAGGGAGGTGTGACTGGGTGCATTGTCGTGTAATAAACACCAACTGCTTTCAGTCCTTGTGTAGTCTGGACAAATGCGACGAATTCTGGCCATCAAACGTTTTAAAACAGCTAAGTAGTATTGACCTGTAATTGTTTGTCCAGTTGGAACAAATTCTTTGCGGATAATACCTTTAATATCGAAGAATGTAATGACATTGTTTTGATTTTGGATGGAACTTTTCTTGCTTTTTTGGCTTCCATTGAATTTGGTGACTTCCATTCCGCACTTTGTCGCTTTGTTTCAGGATCATATTGGAAACATCAGGTTTCATCACCTGTAACAATGGACGTCAAGAAGTTTGGTTCGTTTTCAGGGGCTGAAACGATGTCTCTGCAATGTGCACTTCTCATTGCTTTTTTTCAGGGGTTAAAGTGCGTGGAACAAATTTAGCACACACTTTTGTTTTGCCCAAATCTTCATGCAGGATGGTTCGAATTGTTTCTTTGTTGATGTTTAAATAGTCTGCCATCATTCTCAGTCATGCACAGCGATCGTTTGTTACGAAATTTCGTACTTTCTCAATAAATTCAGGTGTCCTTGATAAAATTGGTCTTCCACTACGCTGATCATATTCTACCGTATCTCTTCCGTCCAAAAAAACGTTTGTGCCACACAAAAACATTTGATCTACTTAAATAACAGTCACCGTAAACTTGTATCATGAGTTGGTATGTTTCCAAAGCACTTTTACCAAGTTTTGCGTTAAATTTAATTACAGCTCTTTGCTCCATCTTAAAAAATCAACATGAAAAAAATTCACTTCTGCAATAAATGTTCGCCTTCTCTCAACTACTTAACGAAATGCGCTCAACTTGTTGACAGTGTACCAGCAGACGATGGACGTTATGACACATGCACGTTTACACTCACAGCACCATTACAACCTGCGCTCTGAGACGAGTCTTAAAACTTATTTGACGCACTGTGTATATATATATATATATATATATATATATATATATATATATATATATATATATATATATATATACAGGCTGTTCGCACATTTTTAGACGATTTTGGTAAGCGGTAATAAAAAATCTTTTACTGCACAAGAAATAATTGCAATTGTACTATGTTTTTAAAAGTCAAAATTATTGTCTGCGGCTTGAAAGTTTTGTTTTTATTCAAAATGGCGTTTTTAACAAATCAGCGGTTTGAAGGCTACATTTATGCTCTTTCCGAAGAGAAATATGCATACTCCGTTATCCAAAAACGTTGTGAGAGTCATGGTTTTGTGATATCTAAAACGTCCATAGGTAATATCGTCAACAAGAAAGGAAAAAAACGTCAAATTGGAGCCTCAAGTGGGACAAAAATTCCAAACAAGTATCCAAGGAAAAAACGAACATCTTCCACTATTGGAAAAGTACGTTGTTTAATGTTAAAAGAAAATCCCCCTAGTCAAAGGACAGTTGCAAAATCATTAAAATTCTCGGTTTCCACTGTAAACAAAATGATAAACGTTGATTTAAATCTTAAGAAAGCGAAAAAACGCAATGTGCATCGTCTTCTCCCAAATCATATCGCTGAACGCAGGACACGCTGCAGATTTCTATATGAGAAACACTTATCCAAAGGAAAAAGGAAAACAATTGTCACAATAGATGAATCATGGGTGTATTTAAATGATTGCAACAAAAAAAAGAGCCATTTATTATCCTAAAAGGGGAGAAAAAAATTTAAGTACATGGTTCAATGAATCGAAAGAAAGTTTTTCTAAGGGATTCATAATTGTTGCTGGTTTTTCTTATAATGGCAAGTTAAAAATAAAGAGAGTGGAAAAAAATGTCAAGATTAACTCCAAATACTATCAGGAACATATTTTATCTACATTTTTTCTGAATGAAATACCATCGCTTTACCCACAGTGCCATCAATCTGTGAGACTCCATCAGGACAAAGCTAGCAGTCACACATCAAAATCCACTGTAAATTTGCTAAAAGAAATGGAACAAAAACTGGTATCAAGGCCATACCGTTTACTGATATCCCTACTAAATCTCCCGATGTATCACCTATGGATTTTTTTGCTTTCGGACTTTAAAATCTGCATTATCCAAACGTCGTTCCAAAACACTTACAGGACTCTGGAAAGCTGTTGAGGAGGAATGGGATAGAATACCTCTTCTGACACTTCAAAAGGCATTATTATCCTGGAAATTGCGGTGTCGAAAGATAGTTCAGAATAAGGGATGTCAAATAGAATATTTAAAACACAAGAATTTTATGTAATTTAGTTTTGTGAATACAATATACATTGTCTAAAAAATGTGTGAACAGCCTCTGTATATATACACACTGCTCAAAGCAATTAGGGGAGCACATGGTTTTAACGAAATTACACAAATACTTACACCGATAAGTAGCATAAAATAAATCATCCATAATTTAAAGCCTAGCAGGAAACAGAAGAAGAAAACTTCATATGCAAATCAAAGTTCATGACGTCAAAAACCAGAAAAAGAACATAAGGGCGGAAATCAGGATGTCGCAGAAACGTCTGTTTTACTGTCTTAACTGTGAAATTCGATTGCTCAGTTATTCTTTTTGAGAAAAGGTGACTTGAAAATGTCTCAACAACGTGATTTACCGGAATCCATGGCATGGCGTATTATAGACAGACTTGAATCCGGGCAAACAATGTAGTGTTGCGGGCGCTGTTGGAGTCGCCAGAAGTGTCGTTGCAAGGCTGTGGAATCGATTCCAAGAAACAAGGAATGTTAGACGTTGACCAGGGCAAGATCGGCCACGCGCCACTACAGCAACTGATGACCGGTATATACTGTTAACAGCTCGTCGAAACAGAACAGACAATGCTACTCAGCTGCAAAGACAATTGCTCTTAGCAACAGGACGAAGGGTGTCCAGCCAAACAGTACGTAATAGGCTTCATCAGGGAGGTCTCTATGCACGTAGGCCAATGGTCTGCATTCCGTTGACCTCACGCCACCGTGCGGTCCGAATAATATGGGCTGCTGAATATCGAGATTGGGAGCAACACGATTGGAGCCAAGTGCTGTTTACAGACGAGTCCCGATTCAGTCTGGAGTGTGACACCCGACGTGTTTTGGTATGGAGGGAAAGGGGCACTCGAAATAACACCACATTCGTTCGTGAAAGGTCACAATACAGATGAGCTGGTTTTATGGTATGGGGTGGAATCAGCATAGGTGGACGTACGGACCTGCATATCATTCGGAATGGTACTTTGACGGCCCGAAGGTATGCAGAAGAGATACTGAGACCTTATGTCATACCTTACGCTGCAGCCATTGGAGATTCTTTTGTTTTCCAGCATGATAATGCCAGACCACATACAGCTCGTCTTGTGGAGAACATGCTTGAAGCTGAAACAATACAGCATATGGAATGGCCAGCGTGCTCTCCTGACCTGAATCCAATCGAGCATGTTTGGGACATGCTCGGACGACGCATTGCTGCGAGACCAAGGTCTCCTTTTACTCTCGAGACTTGGAGATTGCACTTCTTGAGGAGTGGACCAGTATTCCCCAAAGTCTTACCGATAACATCATCGCATCCATGGAAAACAGGTGTGCAGCAGTCTTAGCTGTTCGAGGAGACCACATGCCATATTAAAAATCTTGCATCGTTTCTAAACAATGCTTTTTTTATCGTTTACATGTAACCAAAGTCTTTCCCTAAATCATCTTTTCATATTTTTTCCATATTTTCAAAGAATTAAAGCTTAATTACAAATTTTTTTACGTCTTTGTTTCTGTATTGCGCATTGTTACGCGTGTACTATCCATTTTATGCCAATACGTGGCTGTCTCGCACGGTTTTCTTAACTTCTTTGCTTGCTCCCCTAATTTTTTTTAAGCAGTGTATATATGTATATATGACGGGCTAAATTTCACTCCCGCTATATTAAACGATGTTGTTCGAACTCCTCTTAACTTATGTTGCAGTCGATGGTGGTCCGATGGCGTAGTGGAAGGCAGTCCAATATTCAGGAAACACACATCAATTCGATTTAACCAAATTTATTTCTTCATCTATTAACAACCACTGTTCCAAAGAAGCGCACATCGTAGCGCCCGCCCTATTCAAACGCGGAGCAGTCCTAATGTGTGTCTGCTGTCATTGAAAAATCGTCTTGGTCTGCTTAACTTACCTATTGTCTCAAAAGCTCCCAATATCATTGCACATTACTAATGACGTTTACACCGAAGATGAGAATGGACGGGAGCTAAGTTTGATACTATTTTTAGACTCTTTCTGGTTCTTCTCAAAAAGGGAATTTCGCTTCTCGCGGCGCGTTTCGAAATACGATAATTAATGAGATTTAATGCTAGAAATTTGATTATTCTGAAGCCCCCCCTGTAAATTGTTTAACTATTATTCTTTTTCGAATTAATTCTTAACACACACACACACACATATATATATACATATATGTGTGTGTGTGTGTGTGTGTGTGTAAGTAACAAGAAAATGCGTCTTCCTAAATAACTTTAAAGCATATTCTCTTTTTAATAAAGCACGACCCCTTTTCCAAAATTGCAACCTAAAAGTAAAGTAAGTTATAATTTATATTAGCCCTGCATATAATTAAGCAGGCATGTGAAATATCTGAAATCAATAACATCCCCAGATATCTCTGGTCCGAGTGTTCGAAGATTATGAGATTATGAACGTCAGTGTAATGTCAAAATTCTTGAAGAGCCCTCGAACCAGCGGCCATAAAGTTCTTGTAAAGTGCGGTTTCGACGTTATAGAACGCATAAATCCAGAGTGGTTCGAGGGCTCTTCAAGAATTTTGACATTACACTGAAGTTCATAATCTCATAAACTTCGAACACTCGGACCAGAGATATCAGGGGATGTTATTGAGTTCAGATATTTCACATGCCTGTTTAATGATCTGCAGGGCTAATATAAATTATAACTTACTTTACTTTTAGGTTGCAATTTTGGAAAAGGGGTCGTGCTTTATTAAAAAGAGAATATGCTTTAAAGTTATTTTGGAAGACGCGTTTTCTTGTTACATATATATATTCTCTTTTATCGAGATTAAGGGTCTCGCGATGCCTTGGTCTACTGGGAGTGTTCGCCACCGCACACAAAACATGTTCAACCAGGGAAGAGGGGTCACAACCCCCCTCTGTCCATTTTAGTGCATCGCTCCAATTTTATTCCATCTATTTATCCTTTTATTCATCTTATGTATATATATATAACTATATATATAATAACCCCCTTAATTGCCGTTCTTACAAAGGGGGTACGGAACTTACCATTCTAAAGAGGGAATCGGAAAAATAGGCCCCCTAAGCTAAAGGTTAAAATCGGTATCACAGTATTATAGAATAGAAAGTTCAAATTACATGAATAAGAAAGGAACAAAAGCTTCTTAAAAGTCAAAGAGGAAAAATAAGAATAACAACTAGTTTCGAACTAATTAATAAAGATCCTCATCCGTCCGGAAGGATTAGATGGGATTGTCTCAATGGACAGTTCACAAATGGCCATGATCGCTAAAGTGTTATGATCGTGTAATGATCTAATTCACACATTTAACTGTTGATACATACAAAACAGAGATAAACTTTCAGTGCACTCTTTCACGGAGAAATACATCAACATTTCGATGAATGGACAATAGAGGCCAAGATTTATGATTCATTACTATTAAAGTGTAATATACTGTAACGTCACCAGATCCCCTTTAACCTGTACTTAGGTGGAGGTGGCTTGCTACCTTCTTAACACAGCTGTCCTTCAAATCCTGGAGCACCCGGAGTTTCCTTTGCCCCTGGAGTAAAGGGAGATTGAGCATAAAAGTGAGCAGAGTGAGCACTGCACAGGGTTGAACTGACCATCAGGATGTTCAGGCGTTACACATGTCTGGGCGAACACACCATACTGTCCTGGTGGACAGCTAGATCTGTCGTTTTCCTCGGTGACGACAGATCATGCTGTCCGAGCTACATTCAGAGGCAATCAGCATGGGAACGTGATGTATTGGTTTTCAAAAGATATTTGGAGGTAATTAGACAATTTATATACAAGCTATTTTGTGCGAAAGATTTCAAAGCATTTATCATGCAGTCCAACTAAACATTTATTGCATTTTCTTGTGGATGTTTTGCCACAGTAGGCGCATCTTATCTGTTTTGGATTCACAACGATTAAATGATCTTTTCCGCAATACCGGACATCACCAGACACTCTTTTTGAATTTTTTTTTGGTTTCCCTGCAGCCAGACTGTTATTTGGTCTCTGACTGTACTTAGAAAAATATGTCTGACAGATTTCTCTTCTAAAGTGGAGAAGACCCATTCTGTTACTGTCATTAGAAGGGCATAATCTGTACAATAGCTACGCTCTTTGGATTGATGCTTCTAAGCTAAACAAAAACAAAGGCCACCACCATTTTTTAGACCGTATGGAACACTGGTATTGTGCCAGATTTGGATCCATTTGATCGGTACCTCCCATAAATTTATTATATTGAGACACAATATACGGTTGGTCAATCTCTATAAATCTTTTATCAATATTCGACAAGCGTTTGGCCTGAGCTACAGGTTCAATATCATAATGGATAGACGCCAAAGTAACGACACTATTGTCATTCCACCGAACCATTTTAAAATTTCTGCTGTTCTGAAAATCCAAACTTCCCCATCTCTTCTTTTTAACAGATTTAACATCTCCAAGTGGACATTTTTTAGTTCTATTAACCCGTATATTGCCAGTCATCGGTAACTTCATTAGATGGTGGGTCCAAATAAATATCCGCTTCATGGAATGTATCATTATCAGATAACTCTGCCATTAAAGCTAATGCCTCTCCACAGTCAAACTTAAAATAAAAACAAAAATATAAATAAGAGCTTTAAAACTTATCGATTGCATTTCAGAATATTTAGATCAAATATAATTTGGATTAAAAAACAAAATTCTTAAAATTTATTAAATTATAGACATTTAAAATACACATATTTTTAAAAATCCAGACAATTGCTTATGTACTTCGTAATTTTTCTTTATTTTTTATAATCACTAAATACAGAACACATCCTTTGATTAAAATTTTTGTATTTAAGAGGCTAATTTGTTAATACGTTCATTTTATTATCAAGAGGCTAATATTTCTCTTAAATAAGAAATTTTTTAATCATTCCTTAATCAACAGAACATTTATTTTTAAACTATTTTCATAAATAAGGAATACCCAATAATCTTTATTTATAAAAATAATTTATAACATCATTTTTCTGAAAATAAATAGCATTTCCTTTTCTCTATGGTAATAAAACATCATAAATTGAGAAAAAAAGACGCATTCGTATAGCGGAACAGGTCAGAAAAACATGTACCCATTCGTGCTTAGCGTCCTATATATAGAACGCTGCGCAAAAGAAAATATAACAGTGTTAAAAAATAATTTTAACAATTTTGAAAAATACATATTTAAGAAAAGAGTATTGACTGTGATAACAGCATAAAATATTTTCGTAACATTGAAAAACAATAAAATAAACTTACTTTTTGTGTGACGCTCTTTTGAAAACCTAAAAAACGACTAACTCTGACTTTAGACCCTCAAAGCAGAAATAGAACATTAATGTAGTGCAACCAACTGATGGATAATAAGAAATACAACACTTTATCATGATATTCTGCTATTTGGATCGAAAAAAATAAAAAATTCAGTGATTTAGAGCTTATTATGTAAGCGTCCTTTTAAAAGGACGCTAGGCACTAATGGGTTAAACTCCCTAGTTTTCTTTGGACTAGTTATAGGCCAGGCGTGCGTAAAAAAGAAGTCGTATCTATCTTTTTGTATCGTTTTATAATTTTTATTGTCAATACATCTAAAATTTCAGTAACGATAATAAAATCTTAAAACATTATTAAACATTTAAAACGTATTTCTTTTGAATAAACATTTCAGATTTGTTTCATTAACTGTATTTATTACTCATAGCCTTAATTTTGCAATTTAATCAGGGATTTAGAATATAAATCTTAAAGTACTGTTCTTACAGGCTTTTATTCAAGCAACCATGATTTTTGAATTTTTTCAATAAAGATTTTGCTTTTAGAATAGACATCCTTCTTAAAACTAAATGGTATCCTACATTCTGCACAAAATCCATACAGGCGGAGTAAAGGGGTGGACTAAGTAGCTGGTTGCAATCATGGCTATTGCCATCATTTAGAGCTGGGTTGCCCACAGTACACAAGTAACCGCTGTTTTTTGCATGGCATGAACCTACAGTTTACAAATACACAATTGAAACTGTCAACTTCCCCGCAAAACTACCTACCCCAGCCCATATGCTGAGGTTATAGACTAATGATAAAATCATCACCCACCAACAAACTGACTATTTATATGATATTTATATGCATGAACAATGAGAAAAAAAGTCCAGTGATTTCAATGATAAAGTTTGCATCAACAATCAATTATTCGAAGTAATATTAAAATGCTTATAATGGCAGATAAATCGTCGCAGAATTAAAAAGAAATGAAGAATACAAACTATAAAATAAAAATACACATTCATAATTTATTATCAGTTTTTTTGACATAGAAAATTTTATATTATGCATAATCACATGAATGAACAAGCGTATGAAACGTCTATTTCTTGTCAGCCTGTAGTCATTCTGATTCCAAACACACATTAAGTCTCCAATATCTTAAACATCTAAGGATATATATTTGATGAATTTGTTGCAGGTATGTTACAGTTAGATATTTCATCATCAATCCCAAAAAAAGTTTTCAAAGTTTGTATAAAATAAAAGTCATTAAAAATATATATTCATTTGAAAAATTCAAAAATGTTTTCATAAAATTCCAAACGTTTTGCATTTAGATCAAGGATTTTCTAAGACCACAAAATTGCGCGGAAGCTGACAAAAAGGGGAGAAAGGTTGCATTTTAATACCGCTTAAAAGGCCGAATTCATCAAAAAACTCGAATTCGACTTTCAACCTGGTTTCGCAAAAAATCATATTCAATTCATGTGATTGCGGTTGAAAAAAAATTGCTTTCACATTTATTCTGTTTCTTTCTAATTCACCTTCCTTCAACTTCGTTTCTCATTTCAACACAAATAGGCCATTCCAGAAAGGTTTTTGAACATAAATTTCAATTTTCAATAACTTTACATGTCCTCATTACATCGCCTTAGCATTGTAAAAAAACCTAATCCGAAAGCTTATTTCCTCTCATTATGTCCGCTCACTCAGCGGGTAACCCATTAAAATTTCATTTAAGGAATGCGACCGCATTGCTTGTAAGAAAGCAATCATACTCTGCCAACTGGGAACAGTGACGATGAGAGTGACAGTAGCACATTCAACAACTCGATCGCAACGAGTTCTCTCTCCTCAAAACGTCCTTGCCACGCCTCCACTAGAAGCAATAGCCTTGAACAAAATTCCGGACAACGATCACATCGGTAACGTTATTCAAAAGCTATGGGAAATAGTTTCTGCGTAATTCAGTCAATCGTGCTTTATTCCAAGAATTAATGTGCAGTAAAATGGAGAGCAGAAGAGAAAAAACGTATAAAAATTCCTTTAATTAAAATTATTTTTTAAACTTTCTTCAAATTGCTTTTTGTTTGTTGGGAGACATAAGGAATAATAATGGTAGAAGGATTCTAATAACAGGCACCTCATCTGTACATCCTTATAAAAAACATTTTTTTTAATATTAACCCTTTAAGGAATGGCTCTTTTTACAAAAAAATATGGGTATACTAGCTAAATACCCGTGCTTCGCTACGGAGTACATTAAAATTAAATACAAAATGTATGCAATGTATGCAATTAATGCCAAAAAAAAAGTATTTATAAAAAATTGTAGCGGATATTTTTATAGACAAAATAATGTAGAAGAAAATATTCAAATTAAATACAACGGTCAATGTATGCAATTAATTTGTATGTTTAATATCCTTAAAACATACTAATTTGAATTAAATTCTTAAGAAACTTCCATCTCAATTAGTCTAGTGGTTAAATTTTATCTTTTACCGTATTTAAATATTTTTTTTTGCCAATTTATTTCGTTGCTATGCACGTGACGATAATTTGAAGCATCACAAAAAGAAAAGAAACCATGGGATCAGCATTTAATAAATTAAATTCTAAAAATTAATCTTTAAAAATTCACCAAAAATCAGAAAAGGGAGGTAAGCATTTGAAAAAGATTTCATTTTAAAGGAATTTTTATGATCTTTCTTGTGATATAAATTTTATAACCCTCAATTTATTATTTTAAATGCAAACTTTAAAAAAAGTTACAAAAACAGCTTAAAAATTTAATTTAAAAAAGCTAAGAAGAATTTTTCAAAAATCTTTCTTAGTGCACCCCTACACTATAAGAAGAATCGCAATGCAAAATTCCAGCCCTTTAGGTCCATCGGTTTGGTCTGTGCGTTATATGTCAGTCAGTCAGTTACGGAACTGTTTTATATATGAGGCGTTGAAAGGCAAAGTGGTGTAAGTCACATTTTCAACTTTTTTCATTTGAGGGCAAATATGTAATCACCATGTTCAATTTATAGTGGTATTGTAAATAGTTATTACGTGAAATATTGTAATAATTGTTAGGAATTATAATTTGTTCAATTTATGGTGAAATTTTTTGTAGTTTTTGCAGTTAAACTCTTGAATTACACCACTTGACTTACTGACTTACACCACTTTGCCTTTCACCGCCTCATATATAGATGATAACTCAGACAACGTAATTAGAATATAAAATATACCCCCAAAACATGAGCAGTCATAAAAATTATCACACATATCTTTAAATAGATCTGATCCTGGATAAATCGTTTCAAATTATGGAAGAACTCGAACCATGATGGTACATTAAATCACACGCTTTCCATAAATATTAGCGGTTAGCATCAGATTCTGTTTGATAGGAAAGCTATGAAAAACCAAATATTTTTGGTTTGGGCATTTCCGCAGATCACGATTGCCCGAATATATTCTTGGGCCTAGTATATAGGTTGTGAAAATACATTCCGAGGATTAAACAGAAAAGGATTAAACTGTAAATACCTAAACAGGATTCAAGTTCGTCTGAATAGAGGAGATATATTATCCTTTTAGGCAAAAACAGTATTTATTTTCAATTTACATGCACACAATAATATCCGCAACGACATATCTAATTACATAATTCCCGTATAATTAGAACTCATTACACATAAGTATCCTTAACTCACGCATACACACCACACACACTGTCGTCGGTGTTATGTAAAAAGGGCGAATCCAACGAATTGGGTATTTTCGGATTTTCACCTTTTTAAATTCATGACATCAATGGCTACCGATGTGTAAAAACGGCGAATCTGTAAGTTTCATATTAGTACTAATATCCCCCCCCCCAATGTAACAATGGTGAAAGAAAATCAAATTCAAATGAAATTATTTTTTACTGGAATACTCATTGATACTAATTAGTTTAACTATGGGAAACACAATTAGGATATGTACCAGGTTCTCAAAAAGATAAACAGCCAGTAAGGGACGAATGGCTAGGGCGCTGGCATTCGGTACCAGAATTTGTGAGTTCGAGTCCCACATTTGGAATGGATGTTTGTAGCCGTTCGGAATTGGCTTTAAGCAGTAGGTCCCGGTCTAATTATCCCTCGCAAAGAATGACCGTAGCGCTCCAAACTCGCCAATCAACCAAAAATATAAACATGTTGTAGGTTTTTCATCCAAAATGAATTTTCCAGCCCAGGTAAAGAACAAAATATGCTTTCCTGAAAATTAGTGAATTGTTGGATTCGCCCTTTAACGTAGGATTACGTTCCTCAATAACGGTCCTCCTGAAAGAAAAAATTCAGAGTCTGTCGCGAGTTATAATTTTGGAAGCACGCCAAACCCAGTAGCTGTAAACAGTTAAACAGAAAACTACCAAAATGCGTCAAAAAAAAAGAAAATAGGTAAGCAACGATAAGTAATCCTACGTTAATAACCCGCGGTAGTTTCGTTAGAAGAGACTACCTCAAATATTTTTTTGAAAAACACTGACTGAGCGGCCACTTTATTGTGACCACCTGACAGTTTTATGCAAATGAGTTATTGCGTCACAGTGTTGCCGCTAGAGAGCGAGATAGCTCTAAAAAAGAGAATGCAGGACATGTGAACCGTCAATTACACTGTGTTGCTTGCGAATAATGGGCAAAAAACGTGATTTAACTGAGTTTGAACGAGGAATGATTGTAGGCGCCCGAAGTGTCGAAACATGTATCAGTAAAATGGCTGCACTTGTGAAGTGTTTGAGAGCAGCAGTTATTAATGTTTACAGAGAGTGAACTACTATGTGATTATGCATAATACAGAGAGTGGTGGGTCTCAAAGTCAGGCTTAAGGTCGTCACAGGCTACTGAAATTTCGATCTGAAAGGAGACTTGGCAGAGTTGTCCAGTCCAACAGAAAAGAAACAGTACCTCAAATAGCGGAGAATTTTAATCAAGGAGAAGCTGCAAAACGTCTCTGAAAGAACTGAAGGTTATGGAAGCCGACGACCTGTTCAAAAGCCTCTACTGTCTGCCTTGAACAAGAGCAGACGTCTCCAGTTCGCAAAGGAGCACAAAGAATGGACAGTAGATGACTGGAAAGGGTCATGCGGTTCTATGAATCACGTTTTCATCTACACCATGCATACGGCAGGGTACGAATGTGGAGAAAACAGCATGAAAGCATGGACCTCAACTGCATTGCTACAACACTCAAGCTGGTAGAAGCAATATTATGGTTTGGGGGATGTTTTCTTGGTATTGTATGGGTCTTTTGATTCCTGTGAAACAACGTCTGAATGCTCAAGGACATTTAAGTGTTACCGCAGATCAAGTACATCCTGCTATGTTAAGGGTGTACCCTGCTGGGGATGGATACTTCCAGCAGGACAATGCTCCTTGTCATAAAGCTGGCATTGTCTTCAGATGGTTCGAAGAGCATGACGGAGAATTTACCTTGCTTCGTTGGCCTGCACAATCACCAGATCTTAATCCAATTGAGAACTTGTGGGATGTGATTGAACGGGGCATCAGGCAGCTGGATCCAGTACCACTAAATCTTAAGGTATTGGAAAGTGCAGTTCATCGGATATGGTCTCAAATTCCTTATACCACCTACCAGCATCTCATATAACTCAAGCCAAGAAGAATTCATGCAGTATTAAGGGCAAAAGGTGGTCCAACATTGTATTCATGGGGTGGTCATAATAGTTTGGCCACTCAGTGTATATGTGTATACATGTGCGTGCGCATGCATGAGTGTACTTATTATTTATGTAAAAAAATACGAACATATGTTTCTGTGCGTTGAATAAATTTGAAAGTTCCTAAGATTTTTAGTGGATTTTACCATTTCTTTAAACTTACATTTGACATTAAACCATTTAAGAACGGTAGTTCTAAATTTAAAAGTGTGCATTGGAGACACAATACCCTTCTTTCCAAGATTAAACTTTTTTCAATCAAGACCAAAATATACGGAAAACAAAAAAAGTAATTTAAAAACATTAAACACTACAGAGCATAACTATACCTCTAAAAAATTGATCCATAAAAATAATCTATTGATAGTTTTTTTTAATAATTCTTTACGTGTATTTGAAATTACAATTTTTTAATGTTTTGGGTAACTTCATTCACGTATACTTATCATTACTGTCGTTTATAAATTTTTCCCTAATATTTGTATTTTTCTTTATAACCTTGTTTTCTACATTATCTTATAACACAGTAGAACAGCTATAACTTAGGTCTTGTTATTCGACCAAGTAGATGAAGGGAAAGCTAAAACATAAAAATAAACCTCGCTCGTTTATCGCATAAATGTTCAACTCTATTTCCACATAAACATGCTTAGGATAAAATACATATTTTTAACCAAATTATTCTAAAGATTATCCGTGAATCATAAACAAGAAATGAATCCCTGAATCTGAAACAAGATCGAAAGTTTTTTTATAACTAATTTTCAAACGTTCAACTCTATTTCCACATAAGCATGTTTAGGATAAAAGATATATTTTTAACCAAATTATTCTAAAGATTATCCGTGAATCATAAACAAGAAATGAATTCGTGAATCTAAAACAAGATCGAAAGCTTTTCATATTTTTGTTGTTGTTGTTGTTGTTTAGATTCAATTTTATTCACGCACATAAAGAAAAAAAAATGGAATATTGGGAAATATGCTTGGCATTCAGTTGTAATATTACAAATTAAACTAAGTATGCTGTCGATATTGAATGTCCTGATAGACTATTCCAGAGTTTCATGGGAAAGCGGATGTGCATAGTGAGGAAATTCAACTATGATATCTTCCAAAGAGATGTCAATTACAATATCCATTCCATAGTCCTGAATCCTGTATGTTTTGATATCAAATTTCTGAAAAAATTTCATAATATAATTGTTTAACATATGTGGAAGGGATCAAATCAAATACCTCAATTCTTAAATATTAACTGAATTAAGTACAAATATTAAAACGCCACACAAAGAAATATTTGATATTTTAGTAAAAATAAATTATTCTCCGAAACATAAGAAATTTGCCGAATTGTTACTGTCATTTTTAGAGATTTAATTCGAATACGATTGTTATGAAAATTTTCATTAATTAGCCGTAAATACGAGTACAAAAGAACATATAAATTAATTCAGTTACGAAGACTAATCCTATAAACTCTAACCTACCAAAAACCAAATAATAAAAAAAAGAAGTTTGTTTATTAAGAGGCAGAATAAATTGAAAATAAAATACTGAAAATAAATCACCTCTTCACTACATTATAATTACGGAATATCCCATACTGCTTCAAAACAAAGGAACAAACTAGCTTCAAATTACAAACGTGCCGTTGAAGAAACCTTCACTCTACAATTAAATCAAGTTCAGGAGTTTCCTTTAACTGACCTTGCCCCCCCCTCCAACCCCCGAACCACTCTTATTCTCGCATCACCGATAAAGTGTTCTGTAAAAAGGATAGAAATGTAATAACTAGGGTTGGAACAATTTCACAAACCCGATGTTTGTATTTAAATTAGAAATATCGGATACAGACTTTTCTCAAATGTAATTTAGATAGTTTTCTGAATGCGTGTGGCTTTCCTGATTAGATAGTTTCTGTTCTTTCATGCGATGGAGTTCCCTTCATTGAGTGATTTCGAAAGGGAAATGCAACTGATTTGATTGAATCACGAAACGCCTTTGCTTTAATTTGTTTCCGAAACTTATCGTAAATAATCAACTGCAGAGAGGATATGTTATTCGGGGACAATCTAAAAAGTGCATTGCGTTTACGTGACGGGCTAATAAAATCCTTGCACACAAGCACACTCTTCCTGTGACATATGTAAGCGTAGAAACTCAAACCCCCGACATAAGGAATAAATTCTGTGTGGGATCAGTTCAGCAAGCAGGGATTTTTGAATGGTCTAAACCAGGAATTCCCAACGGGGTCCAGGTGGACCCCTTTGGGGTCGATGGAAGTTTAAAAGGGGTCTACAGTATTCGAGGGGTTTATTGGGAGTCGATGATAAATTTTTCTGCCTAAAAATTTAATTTAATTTTTTAGGAATGCAATTATTAGTTAATAATATACGTTTTAATATGTATAAATACAGATTTGCAGTATAAATACAGATTGCATATGTATAAATACAGATAAAAAGTATTAAGGGAAAACATCAACCACAACCATCGCATTACATTTTTCGAAAAATATTTTATAATTACATATAAGTCAGTAAAATTGTTTTGTAAAATATATATTTATATTCGTTATGTTAGTTATTGTGACTATGCTATGATAAGCAATTTCAAGCCAAACATTAAAAAAATTGTATCAATGCGTCAAGCACAACCACCACATTAATTGAAATCGAACATTTGTGTAGTTACAATCTGTGTTTCTGAAATCTTGTTTATATTTGTTAAATTAAAAATCAAAATAGTACAAAAATAATAAAACGTAAACCTAATGAACCACTTTTTATAATTTTTTGTTCATATTCTTAGTCAAATAGTTATCTGTAAGTGTTTTATGTGCAATTATCAGTATTATAATTATGTTGTATGCTGTATAGAGATAAATGTAAGGGGTCGAAGAAAATTATTCTTTAAAAAGGGGGCGATGTAGGACAAAAGTTTGGAAATCCCTGGTCTAAACCTAAAACTATTGAAGTTTATCAATTATTTTTTCACCGTTATTGCCAGTCAGTTTTTGTGGACGAATTTCAGCTTAATAAAATTATCTTTTAAAAGTTCTATTACTTTAAGTTTCAACTGTTAAAAATTAATTACAATTTTTCAGTAATTTTGGAAAAGAAAACGATGCAGTGTTGTTTTATTAGCCTATATTTTTTTACCTAATGAATCTATGCTTTTTAAGACATTTCAAGAGAATGGAGCTGGATATCAGATTTTCGCACTTTTTAAATTTTTTCTTTCCTAACACCCCTCCCCCCCCCCTTTCCACATAATAATAATAATAATAATAATGCTGGGAGAGAACAACTATGCGCTATAGTTTCGTTTTATTCTCTATTAAAAGGTTAAATGGTAGCGTAAACAAGGTGATACGTCCTATTTTTCTGTTCCATTTTAACGATAATGCCAAAAACATTTGCTTCTTTTTAAGAAAAAACTGAAAAAAGGCCTGCTTATCTATCCGAACTACACCCCTTCCTAATCCATAACTTTTATCGAATAACCTATTTGTTTGGTTTTCAAATTCCGCTTTTAACAATGGCAATTGTTGTAAAAGTGTAACCAAGAACGCTGGGGTAAGTTGTCCTTTTGCTGCACCAAAGTTCACATATCAGTCTCCTTTTTGATCTGATCTTAAGGAGCAGATAAAAGAGCAGACGCATTTTACTCCGATTCGGAGTTCAAAGATAATAAACTGGTTCACTTTCGTTTTCCTTTTCTAACACAACAATTTCTGCGAACAGATGTGTTCTGATGGGAAGAAAATCTTGTTCACAAAAGCTCATATCTGAACCAGGAGTATGTCACAGGAAACACAAATAACAGGAAAAAAATACAAGTAATTCTCATAATAAATTACCGTCTTATGTAAGATAAAGTTGCGTGAAAATAAAGTGTGTACAAGAAATGAGAATGAAAATTAAAACTAGAAAGTGGGTGTAAAAGATAATAAATAGTTTGAATAAATCTTTGTCGTTATGGCAGGTGTTGATATGTCCGAAAAATTCAATTTTTATGTTTTAAGTTGATATATCGCACTTAAAATTGATTCTTTAATGTGGCAAAAGCTGATTGTGAAATTATGAAATAATACTAAGTTATTCGTATTGGCAAATGCTGTTATGTATAAAAGAGGTAATACTTGGTCCCTAACTGAAAATTTTCATTGAAAACCAGCCATATGCTTGAGGTTGAATTTGAGTATTAACTAAAGAATATTTGGATTGAAAAGCTAAATTTAGCGATTTTATATTTCACAACAAAGGTTACTGTTTTTAATTTGCCAAAAACATGAAAAAAATGACATATCAACATCTGCCATAATGCCCCAGAAATGTATTTTTCTTCAAAATAAAGTCAAGAAAATTATTTTAGCTATACATAAGCAGTTTAACAACGACTCGGGACCAGTACCCACGCATAAATGTAATAATAAATATATTTTTTTAGTTCTCGTATGCATAACACAATCTATTTTACATATTTTCCAAAATTACCTCTAATCTCTACATAACCTAAGTAGAATCTTCGAATTTCTCGTCCCATTACATGTACTAGAACTAGAGGGTAAAAATTAGGAAAAAACACATGGAGTTAGATTTGGATTGTATAGATGCTGCTATTTGCCACTGAATATTTTATCTACTTAAAAATACCAGCTATACATCCTTCAAAAAGAAGTATTCCCGAGTGTAAATTAACACGCGTGACCAAACAGACAAAAATGCTCAGTAATACCTACTCCACTCATTTTAACACTGTAAAATTTATTTTAAAAGCCTAATGCAAGTCTTTATTCAGCATCTCTCTATCTTATCCAGCTCGAAAGAAATCCAGATTTTAGTTTCCAAAAAGATTATGTTCATTAATCTCACAAGATACATTAATCATAGGCAGATGCAAAATATAATAAGAAAATAGTCTGCTCACAAACAGAAATGAGTGATATAAATTGAGCTCAAGAGGTTTCATTGTTTTAACATCCCTTCCAGTAATGAACAAATGCTATTAAAGATTATATGAACGAATTTTATACATTAAAAATGTCATCACATATCAAATTTGGAGTAATGTGCAACAAGATTAAATGTTACTTTTAAAAACTCTGTTCGTAAAGTCAGCATGGGACAAGGCGAAACTAATTTGGTGTTAAACAGGTTCAGAAAGCGTCCTCCATAGAAATATTTTAATATTCTAATACAAGCATACACAATTCCCATGACTTGAATATTATTTAAGATCTCTGAGAATAAATTTTAGAAGACAAATTGGTTAAGTATTCATTGTATGACTGTTGTACCTTACTGAACATTTTTGAAATATATTCATTCGCAAAATAAAAAATATCAAATGGAAAATGTTTCTGTTTCAAAGTGAACATATATACCGAATTTTATATCATGAGGTTGCATAAAACAGCTGTGTCTAAAGCTCACACAAAGTGGTCTCGTGCTCGAATTCCAGATAAGGCACGCACGTTTCTGTGCTGTACCACTAAGGATAATTCCAATCATTTGTATAAGAAGTATAATAGAGCTAAACGTACAGCACACCGGCCCATGCCCACAGCTGTTGAACACTCTCCTTTTGGTACCAATATATATATATATATATATATATATATATATATATATATATATATATAATCAGTTCAGCGATCCAAATATATTCACTGACTCCAGGTTCCGAACCTCTGTTTTAGTACTTCTACGACATTTTTGAGGAATGTTAGAGACTTTAAGGACGGGATTCCCAACGGGTCCAGGTGGACCCCTTGGGAGTCGATGGAAGTTTAAAAAGGGTCTACAGTATTCGAGGGGTCTATTGTGATTCGAGAATAAATTTTTCTGTTTTAAAATTTAATTTAGTTTTTAAAGAATGTAATTATTAGATAATAATAACAGTTTTAATATGTATAAATACAGATTTGCATAAGGCGGAGTGATCCACTCATCTAAAGTCAAATGTCATGACAATTTTGTATATGTGTAGAATGAAATTATATTATAATTACATATAAGTCAGTAAAATTGTTTAGTAAAATATATATTTATATTCGTTATGTTAGTAATTGTGACTATACGATGATAATCAGTTTCAGGCCAAACATTAAAAAAATTGTATCAATGCGTCAAGTACAACCACCACATTAATTGAAATCGAACTTTTGTGCAATTACAATCTGTGTTTCTGAAATCTTGTTTATATTTGTGGAATTAAAAATCAAAATAGTACAAAAATAATAAAACATAAAACTAATGAACCCCTTTTTCTAATTTTTGTTTCATATTCTCAGTCAAATTGTTATCTTTAAGTGTTTTATGTGCAAGTATTAGTATTATAATTATGTTGTATGCTGCATATTATAGAGTAAAATGTGAGGGGGTCGATGAAGAAAGTCATTCTTTTAAAAGGGATCGATGAAGGAAAAAGGTTGGGAACCCCTGCTTTAAGGGATACCTTTACTTCAGTTTAAATGTACTGTAAAATCGAAAATTTTAGTGGTACCTTAAATAGCACTTCTATAAATTATCTAATGCATCTTTATTTGATAATTCCCTCGTAAATTAAACTCAAATACAATTTTATACCTGCAACATTCATATTGTAACCAATATTCTTCGCTAACTGCTAAGCTCACATTAAACTGACATTACTGTCCATTAGAACTGGAAACATTATTAGAATTCAATCACACACTCTTAAGAACTGAGAAACCATTTACATCAGAAATGACGAAAATTATGCACAACATTATGCATGTCTGTATACAAAGCATTTTTCGATAGCGATACGGAAATGGCCTTCAACTCGGGTAGAGATCTTTAAATCAATAAGAAACAACCATTATACACCCATCGGGCTCTAACCTTCGGTATATCCCGACTCTCACCACACTCTGCCACCACACCCTGTATAACTTTGACCTTCAGAAATCATTACCGCGGTTTATTAACAATACCAAGTATGCAACTGGTCCGTACCTTACGTTTGCTCCATTTACGTGGGACATAGCTTAAGTCATTCTTCAAGGCTCTGAAAACCCGTTGTTTTTCCTCATTTACCTCGCCCCTCAACTTCGAACGTTCGGTTTCAATGGAATGGATCCAGTTTTTTTGTGGGGTACCTGCATTCCAGAGTCATGTATAAAAGGTGCCGTATTCCTTTGGCAAACCATCAGTTCTGAAAGATTTGGAACAGCTCTCACCATGTTCGCTAAAGTAAGTTTTGTGTTATGTTTGTTAAGAATTAACTGTCTGAAACATTAAGCTGGCATAATTCTTGCCAAAAAGAAAATTAAAGGAAATTTTCAGTTGCATTTGACTTCGTTTCAGAAGTTATATAAAGATGTCTACTGTATCAAATAACGAGATATTTATAGCTGCTTTACAATTAGCTAAATGCTTTATTGAAACAATTTTTTCTAAAAATTTACAGCCATCCTTTTTACTTCTAACATTTTTACAACAGTTACGATAAACTTAAGAATAAGAATTTATGATTTACATTTTTGTAGTATACATAGAATAAATAAGTTTTTTTTCTGTAAAATATCATAATTTTAGAAATTATTATTCAGTTTTTAGAGAATTTTTTTTTCAAGATAATAATAAAAAATAAAACTCATGTTTACAGCTAAAAAGAACTTTTAAAAAATTGAATTTTGATTAATACTAAAAAATTGCTATTATAGCAAATTTTCGGCAATTTCTTAGGATTTAAACGTGATTTGTAATTTGAAAGGCATTTCTCAAAGAATTTTGCAAAACTACTACTAAAAATTATTAAAATTTACCAGATAGAAATATTTAAGCTTAAAATATTTAAGGTATTCAGCGTAAGAAAGAAATTTTTCTTTCTCTTTCCAGCTCTTTTGCTATTTAAATAAAGTGTTTATATATAGAAATATTAGTTTATTATGGTTGCAAAAAATTTCCTTATTTAAAAAGGCTCTTTAATTTTTTCAAATAGACGGGAAAAGGAATTTACTTAATATCTAATGTTGAAAAGCATAAATATAACAAATTTATTCATAATCATATTTATAGAATGTATACATAATCGACATATTTGCCTTAAAGAATGATATAGATTGAAATATTTCATCCTAAAAATTAATTCATCGCAGCAAAAAAGAATACGTATTATTTATATTAACTTCTTTGTTTAAAAAGTAGTATGCTTATAAAATGCTATTATATTTTTACGAAGTTTTACTTAAACTACTTTTTATAAATTTCTAGTACACGGTAATATTATTTTACATATTTTTAAAAATTTATATGCGTAAAAATATAATTCAAAAACAAAATTTCAAATATTTTTATGCAACCTGCGCATTATTTTCTGTAAAATTTAACACAGAATATTTGTTAACATAAAATTTTGCCTGTTTCTTAAAATACTAGAAGAAACATCTTTCTATTAGCTTCAAACAGCCGTTCTCTAAACTATGATTTAAAAAAAAAATTTATTCTGTCATCCAACGTCATCCCCCAGAATTCTCGCTGGTTTGCATAACGCCGTCTGCTTTCTGAGAATACATCTTCGATATTTGCACGGATATCTATAATTCAGAATGCTGGGATATAATGATTAAGAACTCCTTTACAAATATAATTTTATCAGATTAAAAAGAATATTAATCATTAACAGATTATGAAGAATTTGGCATCTCTTATTCTAATTTTTTACTCCCTGAAACTAAGTTGATCAGTGGCTGTTCTATATTCATGTTTATTATCTTTTCTATAGGTCGCTTTCTTGTGCGCCACCCTTGTGGCTGTTAACGGAGCTCTTCACGGAGCCGTTCTAGCCCACACTGGAAAGAGTGCTAGCTCTAGACACCAAGATGTAAGTGAAAAAATTTCATTATACAAATCTTACCTTTCTTTAATAGAAACATTTCAGATATATTGTCCGTTTATTTCCAAACCGAATTTCTAACCTCTTAATTCAAAGAAATGTTTAACTATCATCTATCATTATATATATATATATATATATATATATATATATATATATATATATATATAGCATAGTAAAGTCACCTTATTACTTGTTATCTAATTAACATCGACAGATTTTAGACAAATTTTCATCGACTCTACATGCACTACCAGTTTACAAATATTTATATATATATTTATCATTGCAGGCTTTCGGAAACTATGCTTTCGGATACGACATTGTTGATGGACTGGGTGCCAGCAACTCTCGATCAGAAGTCGGCGACGCTCACGGAAACAAGAAGGGATCTTACACCATCCACGATATCGATGGTAGGGCCAGAAGAGTAGACTACGTAGCTGACGGACATGGATTCAGGGCTGTCGTCAACACCAACGAGCCCGGAACTGCCCACAGTGCCCCAGCCGCCACTGTCGTCGCTTCTCCCTACGCTGGACCAGTAGCCCCCGTCGTCAACCACGTTGCACCAGTTGCTCATGCCGCCCATGTTGCTCACGCCGCCCACGCCGCTCCTCTGGCTCATGCCGCCCATGTTGCTCACGCAGCCCACGCCGCTCCTCTGGCTCATGCTGGCCATGTTGCATATGGTGCCCATGTTGCCCACGCAGCCCCATTGGTCCGTGCTGCCCACTACGCTCATGCTGCCCCAATCGCTCATGCAGCTACCGTTGCCCATGTTGCCCACGCAGCACCTTTGGCTCATGGAGCTGTATTGAACCATGGAGTTTATGGAGCTCACGGACACGCTGCCGGTCACGGACTCGCCTACGGACATGGCCTTTTGGGACCCGGACGTTTGGGTCTTGCCCATGGTCATCATTCTGTTCATCACTACTAATAACCGGAAAGTCGCTCATTATATTTATGCAACACGTTCTTTTGAAACCAACAATTTTTCACATCTTGAAAGCTATGTATATATTTCTCTCTGGTGTTGGACTCAAAAAACTTTCAGCTCAACAATAAATTATTATTTTTTATTTACTTTGTTGTCTGTGTGAATGTAACTTTATTTTAATGAATATGAAAAAACACAACCTTGCTTAGAATCTGATCACAACAAAATTCTTAAGAGGAATTTACAACAGAAAAACGGAAATGTTCAAATAATTGCAATTGAAATTTAGTGACATAGCTTATATTTTAAAACTTTATTTTTAAATTATCAAATCGTACCAAAATTATATTCGCTATTTTAACAATAATAATAATGACAAAATTCATTAACGTCTTTTCTCAGGGGTATGGAAAGAAAGAAGTATACGTAAAAACGTGTTACAAGATATAAATGATTCGAGCATTCTAATACAGGTTAACACAATAGACGTCGTTAAAAAGTTTGAGGGAAACAATCAATGTCACATTTGTCCAGTTAAAAATATGAAGTTTTAAAGGGAGTTCAAGATTGGTTTATCGGACTATTTTGGTTCCAATAAATCAATTTTCTTTATTCCAAAATTGTTAAGACAGGATATAAATATTTTTAATTCTGATACTGTTTGATTCCATTTGACTCGTACTGCAATTAAATATCTTAATAAAAGTACCCAAATCTTCAGAATTATTGCTGAGGTACTGAATATATATTACATTAGGAACATTCTTCAAGATAAAACTCGGTTCTTTTAAGAGAATCTTACTACTTTACTTTAAAACATAAAAGTGGTTTTGTTCAACTTACAAATGTAGTTTTCAGTTTTTTTTTCTATTAGAAGAGAAATAATATTAATTTTTTTTCAACTTACAGTTAAATGTAGAACCATGACACGAATTTGTGTGCTTTTTTATGGTATAAACGCAGGAATAAACATTTTTTTTTTTTGTTCAATTTAGTTCAATTCTACTAGTTGTACACACAACAAATATACTCTTGCACTCGTCATGGATAAAAGTGAAAAAAGATACAAACCTTGCATTTTCCCTTTCTGATCCTGTAATTATAAAGTGTTTAAGACCTACCTTTCTTTCTCAGCTTTATTTCTGAGAGCTTTATCATTAGCAACTTCTCTAGCAGTTTCCACTGATATTCTTGCTTGCTTTGCTTTCATTTCTTTATTTTCACTGAAATATAAATTGAACTTCTAAATTGCGTTTACAGTTATCATATAGTTACATCAAACATTTTTGATGATTATGACAACAGGGAAACTAAATTTGACGTATGATCGAAGGCGAAAACTGTTTGCACTTTCTTGACTATTTTTGAAAAGTCTTGAAATTGAACTCAAAGTATCAATAACCAGTAAAAATTTGCATTAAAAATTTATTGTTAAAATTGCAATTTTCAAATTCGCACTGTCTTGCAGTGCTATAAGAAAAATGTCAAATTTCTTAAGGGTACGATATCCGGCCGAAGAGATTTTTGAACAACTTTCCGAAATAAAATTTTGGCCTTTTAAAATATAGTTTTTGGTACATACGAAAGGTGGAAAAATTGAAATTTCATTAAAAAATGAAAGGTTTTAGGAAGGGGGGGGGGGGGGGGGGGGGGGAGGAATACCATGACTTTATACTTTTCTTTCTTACGGTGCTCCACCAACCTAGACTGTTGCTGTTTATAGCTGGATATAATTTCTTTTGGTTTACAGAATTTTGGGTCACTTGAGTTCTGGAATAAGGTTTTTAAAGTTCTCTTCATGAACAATGGCTGGTAAGAAAGCATTTGTACATTTAAAAAAATATAACATTAAGAAGAGGTTATAATAAATCTCTCGCATTAAAAAAATTATTTTTGAATGTTGGAATTCTTGGGTTTGTTAAACTTCATTTAATAAGTGCTTTCAAATACAAAACCGATACAGGAGTGCTAGCGAAATTTTCATTAACACATTCATCCAATCGTATCTCTAATTAATTTTTAACAAAGTAATTTTGTAATAATGCGATGGTGTCCTTACAAATACACTGCTGGCCACTGTAAATGCAACACCCTGAAGGAAACATGCAAATAACATGAAATTTACAACATGCATTAGCGGAGGTGAGATATGCAAATTATTAGAATTTCAGCGCAGACGCACATCACGCGCGCCTGTGGCGCCACTTCAAAGCGCTATTTAAGGCTTGGAGATTTCGAAGATTTCAAGTTCGGCAATTGTTTTTTTTTCGATAAAACGATCAATTATGTCTCGTCGAAAACAGCGATCATCATTTGATCAAGTATCCGAGTTCGACAGAGGAAGGATAGTGGCCTACCGAGATTGTGGATTATCTTTCAGGGAAATCGGTAGTCGTGTTGGACGAAACCAAACAACTGTAATGCGGATATGTGATCGTTGGATGCAGGAGGGTACGACGGACCGGCGTGTTCGATCGCATCCACCTCAGCGCACCACTTCACGTTATGGCAGGCAAATTGTGCACATGGCAGTGACGGATCGCTCAGTCACATCACGAACCATAGCACAGCACATGCAGTCTGTAACGCATCATCCAGTGTCTGCGCGTACCATTCGACGCCGTTTACAGCAGAGTGGTCTGTCCACAAGACGTCCATTGCTTTGTCTAACCTTGACGCAGAACCACAGACGTCTCCGCCGCCAATGGTGCGATGACAGAAGGATGTGGACGGCAGAATGGAATGAAATTGTCTTTATTGACGAGTCACGCTTCTGTCTGCAACACCACGATGGTCGCATTCGAGTCTGGAGACACCGTGAAGAGAGGATGCTGAACAGCTGCGTTATGCACCGCCACACTGGTCCTGCACCGGGTATTATGGTATGGGGCGGTATTGGATATCACTCTCGCACACCTCTAGTACGCATTGCCGGTACTTTAAACAGCCAGCGCTACATCTCCGAGGTGTTGGAGCCAGTTGTCCTTCCTTACCTTCAGGGCTTGCCCACAGCCATATTTCAACAGGATAATGCGCGACCACACGTGGCACGCATTGTCCAACGGTTCTTCGTCAATCGCCAGATGGAATTGCTTCCCTGGCCGCCTCGCTCTCCGGATCTTTCGCCGATAGAAAACATGTGGTCCATGGTTGCTCTACGATTGACCCAGATTCCATCCCCAGCTGCCACAGCAGATCAACTTTGGCAACGTGTGGAAGCTGCTTGGTCTGCTGTACCCCAAGAACTCGTCCAAAGTCTCTTTTAAGCAATGCCGAGGCGTGTGGCAGCGGTGATCTCCAACAATGGCGGCTACTCTGGCTACTGATTTTGGCAGGAACCACACTTCACAGAAGTCTATAAATTTAATCATTTGGTACTTGGTCAACATGTTATCTACAAAATAAATTTTGTTGTGATATCTCTTGTCTTTCTTGGTGTTGCAATTTGGGTGGCCAGCAGTGTAGTTGCGAAGCGTCAAAGTTGCTAAATGATTAGTACGCATAGCTGTAGTTTCTGAAACGAATGTTACAAAGGAAATGTCAAAAACAGCGGCCCACATCGAAAAGTGGTTGGTATCATGAGTTTCCCCGAGTGTAGGCCCTGATTTTCCATTAGGCCCGGTAGGCCCAGACCTAGGGGCACCTGAATGTTGGGGGCCCCCAAAATTTTTATTTTAAAAGAAAGAAAAAAAAAATATTCCAATTCAATTTTTTTTTTAATTTTACCTTTTTAAATAGCAATTTTTTTATATATACTTTCAAATTTGATTGATTGGTTCATCATATGTATAGTTATATGTATAGTTATATGTATAGTTCATATGTATGCTATAGTGTATATAAGGGATTAATAAGTTTTTCTGGTTGCATTCTATTGGTGTTTTAATGATGAAGTTAATATGTTGTATTGCATTTTATTATTTAATAATGTTCTAGGCTTCTACGCTTCAAATAGCCAATTCTTGGTAAAATGGTACTTTTACAATGATTCATGATTTTTTTTGTGTGTCAATTTTGGAAATTTTACGCCCACATCAGTGTTAGGGGGCCCCCATCCCGAGTTGTGCTTAGAGTCAAGAATTTTTTAAATCGGGCCCTGCCGGAGTGGGTTTCGATTCGAATCCTGGCTAAGGTTCTTGTGCTATCCCTGTATAAGGAGCAATGTTGGTTCATTTATATGGTGCTCGCATAATAAAATAGCCCACAAAATTTTGAGGCGTGGATGGACGACAGTGATGAAAACAAACTGCCGCGTTTGAAAAAAGATTCAAAAGAATTTTTTTTCATATTACCATGACAAATGCAAAATGTTTTAAAACCCATCTGGATAAACAATGTGAGGAGAAATACTGAAAATAGCGAAGTCAATGTTAAGCAAGAAAGGTTTCCCCTGTAGGGTATTACTGAGGGTATCGAGCAGAGAACTCTTGTGGCTTCGATCCTCATAAATCATCCAAAGTGAAACTTAATGGTAATACAAGCAAAACTTACATCCCATATAAGTTGTATTTTAAGTTTAATTATTATTTCATAACAGCTCTAGCTATTGAAAATATTCTGCTAAAAATTGTTGAATGAATTTTGCTACTTAAATGCGAAACAAAATTTTGAATATGCAGTTTATATTCAATAACTCTCATGAGAAGGATCTGCCCATTAACACCCTATCTATCATGGAGTAATCAATTTAGGCTACATTTCAATGCTGTAAAGTAAAACAGTGGAAATGAAAAATTTGTTCGTGATTACATCTATGGAAATTCAAAATGAAGAATACCTAGCATCCTTACTAGTCAAGATGTTATTCGCATAGGATTACTTAAAGCCTAACATATAAATAACATAGTAATATTTTTATATGAGGAATAAATCTAACCTTTCAAAATTCTGCTCCAACTGTCTCAACTGCTTCGCGTGAGCCAAGTTCATAATTTTCTCCAGAATTTCTCCTTGTTGACCTGCTTGATTTTTCATGACTTCCCACTCTTCTTTCTTGTGACGCTCAACCAACTCTGACCATTGCTGTGTTTGGTTGATTATAATCTCCTTTAGTTTATTATCATTGGTGAAATCAGCTCTGGAATAGCATTTTAAAATTTTCTTTCATAAACAATTAACCGAATGGAAACAATGGTATATTTATCAAAATGTAAGAACAAGTGAATCTTTGCAAAGTCACTAACTGTAAAGATGGTATTTATATTTCTTTCATAAAAATTATGTTACTAATTTCAGTTCAATTGCTCCAGTTATCTCCAACTAAATTACAGTATTGATGGAAATAATATGATTAAGGCTGTTGTGTACTAACCCTACTGAATTCGCTCACCCCAGTGTTAACCTATGAAGAAAATTTGTCCAAGAATTTCCGACTTGGATTTAAAGATTTTTTTTAATCGTACTCCGTAATAAAGAAAGAAATTTAACACCTTGGGGCAGTTTTCAATTTGTAAAGAAAATGAAAAAAATACTTTTTAGTTTAAATTATTCGGGGGGGGGATCTGGTATAGTATGTTTTAAACGCTTATAAATTTCTTTGGTAGACAAAATTTTTAAAACGAATCCTGTGGCAAGGTCCAGAAAAATTCAGGCTATCTGCAAAGACAAATTTTATTCGATGATCAGCATTTATGAAGCTGTAAATAGAAGACAAATTTTCTTCATTAGGTTAACATTGAGGTGAGTGAATCCAATAGGGTTAATACACAGTAGCCTTAAGTGTGATAAAGAACGCCAGAATTGTAAATATACATTCAATTTAAGTCTTAAATGCACCAAACAAATGCATATGATTATATGTTGTTACTCGTTCATGTGAGAAACATTTTGATAAATCTTCTTTAATTCGGGAATTATAATCAAGGGATATTATCAGCAGAATCTGAATATGAAAATAAATATCAACGTAGAAAAGTTCAAAAGGGTCAAGAAATTTGAGAAAATAGACACAAAAATCACAAAGGAAACAAGTATTACAACGAGTTTTATAATCAATAAATATCAAATGAATCTTTATAAATAAGTAAAATGGAATCATGAATTTGAAATGAATAACAATTATGTCATTAAAAGCTTATTTAAACAAAAAGTAATCGTTAAATATTTCAGTTTATAATAATTTATAGTATATAACAGTTAAACAGCATAACAGTTAATCTTCCTTCTTATATCAATTTTTTAAGAGAAATCGAACCTATAGTCCCAAAATAAAAAATATTACCCTATATCTACTATTTAAGCCCATTATTTACTATGGGATTTCAACAAATCCAATATTAAACATATTACAGCTTTTAAAATCGTATATATACTCATATATAAATACAAAACTGACGATAACCTTATCATTTTGTTATGCACTTATCCTGGACTGAAGGCACTACAGTTCAAATTCAAAAAACTATTCGAATTTAAACTCCTTATTAGAAAATTGTTTCATATTAATTTTTTTCAATCACAATCTAATACTTACGACTTATTTGACTTCATATACTTGTCGATTTGGTTGTACTGTAACTTCTGAATAGCAGCTTTTTCCTTTAACTGCCGTTTCATCAAAGAATTTAGCTCTTTCATATGTTTTTTCTTCAGTTTTTGGAAAGGTTTTTCCTCCTTCAATGTATCCTTAGTTATTTCTTCCAATTTGTATTCACCTAAAAAAGTGAAATCAATCTAAGACTATGTCATAAAAAATTATGATTCTGTCCATTTCTCATAATAGATGTCTGACTATTAATTTTAGAAAATATAATGTAACAAAAACATTCAGTTCATTCAGTTCAGTAATCCGAAAGAGCATTTAAATTGTTATATGATTCATAAGAAATTTTAATATGAACAGTTTTAGCATAAATTATTCCAGCAAATTCGTAATAATTAGCTTATTTCCTGGCTAATGATGTGGAGCTCGTTTTCGAAATCACTTTTTAAATATTACTATTAGTACTCAAGCAAAAGCAGGAGTTTAGTGAATAATTACACAAACTGTTTTTTCCAATATTTATCTGCATTGTTATGCGGGTAAAATATTAAAAGTTCCTTTTACGTAATATCTGAAAGACACTTAGATGCTTGAGTACCTAATATATCATACACCGTAGTACGTAACGCAGACATTCTTTAACATTGACTGAATTTTCGAAATCGACAGATGTGAACAAACTTCAAAGTAAATAGTCATACACAGTTTGACGCGAAAGCGTTTCCTGTTCCTGTCTAAGAAAAGAATTCGAAAAAACATTGTAATGTTTAGTCTAGTACTTTTCGAAAGGTATTTTTGGGTTCCACGTCGATTTCTTTGATATCTACTAAAGTTATCTTTCAGCCACTTTCTATGTAAAGCTTAGAATCAAGTTTAAAATAGTGTGAGATTTAAAAAGGAACATTTGAACTGAAGTATATTACAAGGTTGCACAATTTATAACATAAACTTGACTACACATCTCATAAAGATATGAATGCGAACTATTGTCTATAAACTATGCTCGGTGAAATCCGTACTTCGTAGACTACTGATTACAAGTATATAAAAATTCTTTTGAAATAATTTCCTTTTCTTTCTCAGATCAGTAAGAAATAATTATATTTAAATTCAGGTTAAAAACAGTAATTTAACAAAATTAACATCCATATTATAAATTAATTGTTCCTAAATAACTGCAATAAATGCATAAAAACACTCTAAAAAAGTATCATAAATTAAATAATTTTGATACTTTTGTCATTTTGACATTTATTTATCCATTATTGTCTTACTTTTCTTATCCTCGTCTTTCTTGGCAGCAGTTTTGACACTTCCCAGCTTCAGGCCGCTGGTCTGTACGTCCGATTCCTCTATTCCCATGGCCTTCATCTGTGCCACGCGTTTCTCTTGAGCTGACAGAAAAGCTCTCGGATCCGAGAGTGCATCCATCAGATCTATTAAAAACAAGCTTTTTGGTCAGAAAATCATGAGGCATATTTTGCAAATAGTATACGAAATTTTATAAAACAGAGATTTTATGCTAATTTCGTTTTAATTAGACCCAATAAAGTACATTTAGGTATTTGGTTCCTAAATGTTGTAATGTTGTCACGGTATCATACAGCGTACATGATATCAACGAAGCGTTACCTTTCAAAAGATAATTTTGAAAGGTAAAAATAGAATCAAACTAATCTGTTTTTTTTTAATTCAATGTTCTCCCGAATCAAATAAAGATTACTTTTCCGGATTATTTTATAGTTAAAAAATTAATTATTATAAGTTATCTTTAGTAGTTATAGTGACTATTTATGATGCATCTGACTATTTATGATGCATCTGAATACGGAACACGTTTTAACCATGAGTATTTCGTAATAAAACAAGGGAAACCTACATAAAGAATATTTCAAAGAAAAAGACTGAAATACTTTTGACAAAGGAGCTACTACGGTAAAGGAAAATTACACATCATTCTAAAAGAGAATTATCCCTTCCCTAAAAAGTATGCCTCAAATATACTGTTTTAAAAAAAATCAAAATGAATCTGCTATTCAAGGAGCGATTTGATATGTATATTATTATGATCGTATTATTCATAACTCTAAAATAATCAATTGGTTTAGCAAAATTTTAAAACGAACATTTAAATATATGGATAGATAAATATTATACGTTTCAGGCTTCCTCTTTGATTAAATTTTCGAAACAAAAAATCTGTTTTTAAGGGTTTTCAGAAGGAGAAAATTCATATTCATTCTATAGATAGATGAATGACACTGCTTTTTTCTCATTGATCAAAACATAATTTCAGCAACTAACTTTAACTATACCCTATAAAGGACACACAATTCTGCTATTCTCTATGGCATCTTAAAATACTGCTCTTGAAAGAATAAGTTTATATAGTTACCGAAAGCCACAGAACCAGCAAGGAATAACCATAACTTTCTATATTTAATCAGCATACACTTTGGGATCATTAATAAATATTACTTTATGTAGAAAGAACTAACTATTCATCATGCTAGTAGATTGCATCTATAGTGCACTTTCATATGCTAAACCAAATGAAGAAGATCATGTGAATACACAAGTTCCAGAGAAATGGAAATCACTGTGTTTTTCCACTTTTTTCCTGCCTTCCTTTAAAACATATATCATATCAATTTTCTAAAATGCAAATTCTTGAAGAATTTGATCTTAAATTACGTCATTTCTTTAAAATAATTCCTTACACGTAATCTCTTTTATCAGAATATTTAAGTATAAAGTAAACAAAATTCTATATTTACCTCCCAAACCATCAGGGATATAAATCTTTAGTTCTACACAAATAAACAGCATAGCTAGTGACATGGGAAAGTTACCCTCAGTTCTCAACGAAACGTGGCGATATCCTATAAGAAAAATTAATATCTGTGAACAAAAAGATTTTTTTCAAACTCTATAACATGTAAAATAAATCCATAAGTAAATTGCGAATACCGCGACATTTCATGCTACCTGCAGAGTCCAGTTGGTAAAAGTCAAGTAATAATTTTCCTACAAAACAATAAAATTTATTTATTGAAGATTCTACTAAATTTTTACAAGATTATATCAACAAAGCTGACAGGAAAAATACTCGTAGTATCTATAGCGAACACAACGCTAAGCTGAACTAATCATAAATCTTATTAGCTGTAGCACATATAGCGACTTAATCACATTTTATGGTTTTTCTCAGTGTATTTGACATCTTCAGTTGTTTCAGTAGGGAAAGTTTTCAGTTTTTACTCTTAAACGTGTTCTTTTATATTCTACTAGCATTTGAAATTCATGCTCGTTCCAATTTATTGCTTTTCTCCTAATGATTAACACTTGACTAAATCTTTGTGTAAGCTCTGAAACTAGACAAAGCAGTCTGGTAACTAGAAAAGAAAGTGATACCTCAAAAAATCATCTTCCATATGAGGTAGGGCGTTATTTCTCTAATTTCTGATCTGCAGACTTAGCGAAGGCTATTTTAGAATGACTTTTAAAATTACAAAATGATAAACTAGTTTAACATTGCTTATCATTACAATAATGTATGATAATCTTAAACGAAAAATTTATAATCTGTTATGAAACCTTTTGTTTGCTAAACTTATAAAATAGAGCATTAGTCCTTTTCGAAATTAATTTCTTTCGTCTGTGTTATGTGTAAATATACACGTAATTTTGAAAGGTAAAAATAGAATCAAACTAATCTGTTTCTTTTTAATTTAATGTTCTCCCAAATCAAATAAAGATTATTTCTCCAGATTATTTTATAGTTAAAAAATGAATTATTAGAAGTTATCTTTAGTAGTTATAGTTTTAGCTGTAAGACACAAAAGACTCGTGTAATTAATATCTGAATGCAACAATCTAAATTATAAACTATTTATTAGGGGTTTAAACTCATCCTCCCCCCTCTCTCTCTGTATATATATATATATATATATATATATATATATATATATGTGTGTGTGTGTGTGTGTGTGTGTGTGTGTGTTGTGCATATACATATTATACATATATATGCCCAAGGATAACATAAAAACAATTATTTTTACGATAACTTTCAGTAAATTCTCAAAATGGTCTTTTGATATGAATACCCCATATGATTATAAAAAATCTGGAAAGCTGAAATATTAGGAAGAATTCAAGTGAAAAAATCCCTATGAGTTTTATCATATAAAATGTTTAAAGACCATTTAAAATTTTGAATTCAGTCACCACATTTTCAATTATTCGAATTTTAGGGTTTAGTAGCAATATTATGTGCTACTTATAGGCAATTAAACATCAATTAAACATCAGTTTTTTACCTGCACAAATAATTCTTATAAAGTTGGATTTCTATTTACCTGCCTGGAGACCATCTAAAGGCAATATACGTTGTCCAAGCATTTTGCTATTTTCATCAAATACACCAATTCTAATTACAGCTAGATCAGGTAAAACAACCTGAAAAACAAAATCCATTTAGTTTCAATACAGAATATTCATATATGTAAAAATTGCTTTTGTGAAAGTTTACAAATTTTTACTTCATATTTAATAATTCTTTTAGTGAATTCCGATTAACATGCAATGTATTTATTATGCCTTTAACAACTTTCTTTGTTTAAGAATTTAAAGTCAGTCCTCATTAAGTTAACTTGGGTAAGTTTTAACTGAACGAAAAAGAGTGTCCGTTCAATAACAAATATATCTATCTATATATATAAAACAGTTCCGTAACTGACTGATTCATTCATTCACTGACTGACATACAACGCACAGACCAAACCGCTGGACCTAAAGGGCTGAAATTTTGCATGGCGATTCTTCTAATAGTGTAGGGGTGCACTAAGAAAGATTTTTCAAAAATTCTTCTTAGATTTTTTGTAAATTAAATTTTTAAGCTGTTTTTTAAACTTTTTTTACGTTTGCATTTAAAATAATACATTGAGGGTTATAAAATTTATATCACGAGAGAGATCATAAAAATTCCTTCAAAATGAAATTGTTTTCGAATTTTTACCTCCATTTCCTGATTTTTGGTGAATTTTTAAAGATCAATTTTTAGAATTTAATTTATTAAATGCTGATCACGTGATTTCTTTTTCTGGTACTTTCAATAAATTTATCGTCACGTGCGTAACAACTAAATAGACAAAAAAAATATTTTTTTCTCTTTCTAATGCAGCAGACGATTGGATATTATCCAAAAAAAAATGCATATCCCTTACGATTTTTTTTATAAATATATATATATAGATAGATATATATTTTACATCAATTGTATACATTGATCATCGCATTTATTATAAATATATATATTTATTTTTGGCATAAATTGCATACGCTGACCGTTGTATTTAATTTGAATGTACTCCGTAGCGAAGCGCGGGTTTTCAGCTAGTATATATATAAAACAGTTCCGTAACTGACTCATTCATTCACTGACTGACTGACTGACTGACATACAACGCACAGACCAAACCGCTGGACCTAAAGGGCTGAAATTTTGCATGGCGATTCTTCTAATAGTGTAGGGGTGCACTAAGAAAGATTTTTAAAAAATTCTTCTTAGATTTTTTTTAATTAAATTTTTAAGCTGTTTTTTAAACTTTTTTTACGTTTGCATTTAAAATAATACATTGAGGGTTATAAAATTTATATCACGAGAAAGATCATAAAAATTCCTTCAAAATGAAATTGTTTTCGAATTTTTACCTCCATTTCCTGATTTTTGGTGAATTTTTAAAGATCAATTTTTAGAATTTAATTTATTAAATGCTGATCACGTGATTTCTTTTTCTGGTACTTTCAATAAATTTATCGTCACGTGCGTAACAACTAAATAGACAAAAAAAATATTTTTTTCTCTTTCTAATGCAGCAGACGATTGGATATTATCCAAAAAAAAATGCATATCCCTTACGATTTTTTTTATAAATATATATATATAGATAGATATATATTTTACATCAATTGTATACATTGATCATCGCATTTATTATAAATATATATATTTATTTTTTGGCATAAATTGCATACGCTGACCGTTGTATTTAATTTGAATGTACTCCGTAGCGAAGCGCGGGTTTTCAGCTAGTATATATATAAAACAGTTCCGTAACTGACTCATTCATTCACTGACTGACTGACTGACTGACATACAACGCACAGACCAAACCGCTGGACCTAAAGGGCTGAAATTTTGCATGGCGATTCTTCTAATAGTGTAGGGGTGCACTAAGAAAGATTTTTAAAAAATTCTTCTTAGATTTTTTTTAATTAAATTTTTAAGCTGTTTTTTAAACTTTTTTTACGTTTGCATTTAAAATAATACATTGAGGGTTATAAAATTTATATCACGAGAAAGATCATAAAAATTCCTTTAAAATGAAATCTTTTTCGAATCTTTACCTCCATTTCCTGATTTTTGGTGAATTTTTAAAGATTAATTTTTAGAATTTAATTTATTAAATGCTGATCACGTGATTTCTTTCTGGTACTTTAAATAAATTTATCGTCATGTGCATAACAACTAAATAAACAAAAAATATTTTTTTCCTTGCTAATGCGGCAGACGATTGGACATTATCCAAAAAAATATTAAAATACAGTAAAATAAATGTTCTAAAAACTGTACCATATTAACTGTACTATATTCTTTAGTATTCTTTATATTAGATTTAATTTGAATATTTTCTTCTACATTATTTTGTCTATAAAATTATCCTTTACGATTTTCTTATAAATATATATATATATATATATATATATATATATATATATATATATATATATATATATATATATATTACATCAATTGTATACATTGATCGTCGTATTTATCATATAATATATATTTATATTTGGCATGAATTGCATACATTGACCGTTGTATTTAATTTGAATGTACTCCGTAGCGAAGTACGGGTTTTCAGCTAGTATAGTATATGTAAGTAACATCATTAAAATTTTCCAGGAATGCAAAGAATTTTTTATGAGTTGTTAGTACTAGGAGTTAACTTTTAAAGTCAGTGACTTTTTGTTCATATCAGAAGACTTCTAAAAAGATCTTTAGATCTCTGCAGTTTTTAATCATACAAAGATTTTTGCAACAATATGAAGGCCTCACTAGATCAAGCTGATCTCTATCTGTTAACTTCCTACTATATGATTGATAAAATACTTCGTATCACTTTCCCTCGATTTTCAGCGTTTAGAAAATTTAAAAAATAAAAATAAAAAAATCTTCCAGCAACCAACTTTAGTTCAAATAAACACACTGAGGTACCGAGAATTGACTCTCTTAATAATATAAACTAATTTACGCCAAGCTTACAAACCTTCCTGAATACAAACGGTTCTTCGTTGTAGACAGGATTTAATCCATTCGCTGGAACCATTCTTGTTCTAAATTCCTTCCTGATGGTATCGGTGGGTAATCCGTACATGTCCACTTCAACATAGGTCCCCACTTTTTTTTCAGACAAGAACTGCCCCGATATAACTCGCACGGAACATTCGGCAGCAATTACTCCATCTACAGGAGATTCGGCAAAGGGGTCAAATGTCTTGTCAGAACGTCTCATGAAGTCTGGTTTCAATAGGTACCTGGAAAGTTCACTAGGTTGGTACACTGCGCAATCAAACATTGTTGGAATAAATATACGTATTTCAGTGAATTAATCAAATAATCTTAACATTTGCGAATTTTTCCATGAATCAAATAATCTTAACATTTGCGAATTTTTCCATGAATCAAATAATCTTAACATTTGCGAATTTTTCCATGACAATGAATGTTACAATGAATGCTATGAACCGCAAGAGAGTATGAGATCTTTCATTTTTTAATTAATGTGAACGCTAGGAATAATTTGCATTACTGTAATTGAAAATTATTAAATATTTTCAATCATATTTGACTGCTGAATTTAAGCAGATTTAGTTATTCAAAGCTGGGATGTCTACTCTAGAAGCAAGAAGAGCTAAGAAAAGAGCCAGAATTGTTGAAATAGAAACTATTGAAGAACACAAAAGAGTCATTTATGCAGCAGGGGAATTTTAAAGTTGCTAATTATTATTTAATAATGTTACAAATTAATTTTTTGCTTTAAACGCGTTTTTCTCAAAACTGTATTTTTCCGGTTGGCGCGCACTGTATACTAAAATGTTTTGAGCATATCCTTTTGACTTTTTTAGAGTAAATATATGATGTATTACCTACAAATTCCGCCTAATTTTATTAAAAATCATATTTATAAGTTTTACATACAATGTTTGAAATAAATTTTTATTGTGATATTTCTTTATATTTAAACTTATAGTAGTGTGTACAAAATATATCTTATGGTATGGTAAACGAAATAGGTGTAGGTGCATTTGTAATGCATTTATATTCTCATAATGTCCAAATTTTAACTAAAAATTAATTTTTATGGTTGTAAGGCTGCACGGAGTAATTCAATACAAATTTCAAATTTCCAAAATATGTATTACATTTACTAACTGAAAATAAAGTTGTTGTCTTTTGATAATAAAATAAATTTATATACAAAATGAAAAACCAAGACAAATTAACTCTGAAAATTTGACTTAAATTAGATAATATTTAAAGAAACTATAGAGAATCGAAACAGAGTTAAATATGATGGATTTTAGTACCTCAAAGGTGAGTACTCCACTTAAGTGCCTTTTAAAATAGTTGAGGTCTCAAGTTCCTCTATTTTCCTGCTTCATAATGTTTTGGTATGATATGTTATAAAAAAGGCTAAATTAAATAAAATTTAAGTATATTCTGAAATACGCTTAATCGAAATAACTCTAATAACCAAATTGCCGCTGGATTCCCAAAGTATATGTACAATTAACTCCTGTTATCGGGAAATTAAAATGCAAGGAATGAAAATCATCGTGATATCATTCACATATATTTACTGGATTTCTTATAAACTGATTCAATTGTGCAATTCTGTAGATTTCACTGAAATTTTCTATAATTTCAAAACATCATCCACTTCTGTAGATTACCTTCTATTATACCAATTAGAAATAAATTGCCTTAATTTTTTAAGTATTGTTAATTCCCTATTTCTACTCTCCGAACATAAGCATTTACAAAATGTCTTGAATGAAATAAATGCTCACCCACAGCCTCCATTATATTCAAATTTTCCTTGATTTAGTTGCATGGGAAGGTCAGCAGTTTGAAAATTCAGGGCTACCATCTGACAACCAGCATTCCAGAAGATCTAAAATATACAAAAAAATATATATACATTTATAAAATAAATGCATGAAGGATATATATTTTATATATTATATATTTATATATTATATATATATATATATATATATATATATGTATATATATATATATATATATATATATATATATATATATATATATATATATATATGGGAATAAAACATATTTTTAGAAATTTTGATACAAGAAATAAGTAGCATTTTTTTCTCAAGCGTATATTTGTCACATAAATAATACCTGTGGCATATAGTTGCTGGAATCAGCTCTCGTTCCTTTAGGGTAGATACGACTCATCTGACGTTTATTGTAGCTAAAATGTAAGTTAAGGCAAAGTTTGAAAATGAAGTTTTCTGTTAATCTAAATATACACTTACGAATAATCTGAAATCGACAAATATGTTTTCAAAAGGATGACACATTAAGTGAAATTAATGAACAACTTTTTCTGAGAAATACCAGGACAATAAACTTAAGACTATAAGCAATTATTAAATTACTCAATGAGTTTTTTCAAAGGAATTAGTTGTTAATATCTTACTCTCGCTATACTTCAAGTAAAGGTTATTTTAACGTAGGATTTTGTTCCTCCATAACGGCCCTCCGGAAAGCAAAATTTCAGATGCCCTGCGTCGCGAGTTATAATTTTGACAACGTACCAAACCCAGTCTGTATCGCTTGGGCAAGCAGTAAACAGTTAAACAGAAAAGTACCAAAGTACGTTAAAATTTTGACATACACACACACACACATGTACAGTGTATATATATATATATATATACATAACACATTCTACATGCAAAGTACATACATACATGCAAAAGAGGTAAGCAACGATAAGTAATCCTACGTTAATAACCCGCGGTAGTTTCGTTAGAAGCGACTGCCTGAAATTTTTTTTTTTTCTGTAATATAAAGTTTTGCTTATTTTCCTTAATTTTAATCTAAGGGGAACTAACGTTGATACATACGGTTAAATTTATCGTGTTTGAATTATCGGTATTTACTGCAATTTATAAGTAATCTGCGTAATCGCGGGAATTACAGATATCAGTATGGAAAGTGACATCAGTATCCACTGGCAAAGAAGGCACAAAAAAAGGTTAACTTATGCCATTAATACTGCTTAGCAGGATGATCTCAACTTTTCTATTTTCCCACTGTTAGATTTATTAGGATGTGAAATTTTAAAAATACGAGTATATAATGGAATTTATCATAGTAAAGTGCGGCCAGCTACTAGTATTTTTAACTATTGCTGCCTAAAAAAACTTTGTCGGTGAAAATAAGTAAATAGCCAAACATAAGTAAATAGACAAAGTACGCGGGCAAGTTGGGGTACTTAACAATCCCCAGAAGCCCACAAATAGCTGTAAAATAGCTATCACAAGCTATCACATAGATTAACAAAAATAGATATCAAATAAATTTAAAGGATTTTAGGAACTGCATATAATGCTCTGTTACGAAAAATAGTTATAATTCTAAAAATTCTAATAATTATATTATTATTATTTTGATTATTGGCAGTTCAGTTTTTTAAATTATTATTACCATTAATATTATTCTTGATGCTGTTGTTGTCGTTACTACTTTTAAAAGCACTTTTACATCATATAAAACCATAAACCGCTTAATGGTGAAAACACAATCAACAAACTCTTATGAGATACTTTAATAAAAATTTATCAAAAATAAAAATTATTTCAGAACATTGATTATATTAACCAAAAACTTAAAATTCCACGAATATTTTGTTGAAATTTAAGAGTGTTATTAAGTTTTTTTCCATGAAAATATGAATCTCCTATATTCATTACAATTTTAAACTTATATGTTCTGAAAATTATTGTTGTCTGCATCTTTAATAATACCAAAACATATTCCATTAAAAAAATAAAGTTTTAACAGGAAAAAATCTTCCGCAAATGTCACAAATAATGGATGATTACAAGAGATTTTTTCTTTAAGCTTTAAGTTTCCGCAATGGACGCCAGATAAATTCAAGAAAATCTACCAAAGATAGTAGAAAATAAGGTACGGTACAGTCACACAGTATCAAAAATAGACCGATGAAAGAAAGTAGTGAGACTACCGGTCTTTAAACGCAGTTATGTAGAAAATTATGAAATGAAGTTCTTACTTACTTTATTTGTTATAACTAAACGAAGAGAAAAACATCTTCTCTATCTACTCATAGAATAGGTTCAAAATCTAATTAAATTTACTTTGCGAACACACGGGTTATTCGTATTGTATTTATTTCTTGAGAAACGCGCTGCGTTACTCATATTACTCGACCCTTGTTCATACAGATAGAAATAATAAATATAAAAATAAATATTAATTGCATAGAGTGAAATATTCTCTTGAGCTGTAAGCAACACAATTCCTTCATGAAAATAAAAAAAAAGTAACACTAAATTTAAATAAGTCATCCAGAAAAGAGTTTGATTTTATCGAGAAAAGTCAGAGTCAAAATGCAAATCCTTTTGAGGCGGAGGTAGTAATAACGGGGAAACTTAAGCATTTTTAATACACATGAGTAATATTACATAATACGAGTTATATTACTCACGTTCATTATCAATAAAAGCAGGCTAAATTATTAGTTATCCATTTTAAAGGATACTTTACGAATTCAATAGCTTGGGATTTCAAGTATCCCAGAGCAGCAGTTTCAGCAAATGAAGACATATTGTGATGAATATTTTTCTCTGGAAGAACAAAAAGAAACATTTTATAAAATTTTTATATCTGTAAAATTCCAAATAAACAAACAACGTAAAGCAGATTACACTATCTACCAATAAGTACTTGGACACCTGTGATAGAAAATAAAACAAAGTTTATTCATATTCAATAGTTGGTAGAGCCTCCACGAGAGGCAATTACAGCCTCAACCTTCCGGAGCATGCTTTCTACAAGTCTTTGTATGACGGCAAGTGGTATTTTCTTCCACTCGACTTAGAAATGATGAGAGAAAACATGTAACTTCCTTCACCGATTTTGGACGGTTTTTGCACCCCTTAATTCGGCGATCCAACTTGTCCCAGAGGTTCTCGATAGGGTTCAGGTCTGGGATCTGGGCAGGCCAGTCGATTCGGTTAACCCCATTGTAACCATACCAATCCGTGGTGGACCTCGCAACATGACAGCTGGCGTTGTCATCCTGGAAATAACATGGGTCCAACCCGTAAAAATGACACAACATAGGAAGCACACTGTTATCCAAAATAGTGCATTAGGCGTCGGCGTTGAGTTTACCATAAATTGGGACCAAGGGTCCCAGTCCATACCAGGAGAAATTCCCCAAGACCATAATTCCACCTCAGCCGAACTTTACTGTGGGCACAATGCATTCTGGCAGGAAGCGTTCTCTAGGCAGACGCCAGACCCAGACCCTGCCATCCGTACGGTAGAGGGTGAACCTTGATTCGTCACTCCAGAGAACCCGTTTCCACTGATCTACGGTCTAATTTCGACGTGCTTTGCACTACATTAACAGAGCAGCGCGGTTGAACTTTGTGATCAAAGACTTATGGGAAGCAGAACGACCATGAAAACCAAGCAGATGTGCTTCCTTATAGATAGTATTCATCGAAACAACACTCCCGGATGCCCGTTGAAACTCCTGTAATATGCGAGTCGGTTGGGTGCGGTTCTTCCAAATTTCTCTGGACACCAGCCGTCGGTCTCTATCTCCCAGTTTCGTGGGTCTGCCGACTCGGGGCACATTAGGACAATCACCGCTCACCTTCAACTTCTGAATCCCATAGGCCACTGTCGATTTTAGGTAATTCAGCTCGCTAGATATGTTCCTTAAGAATCGGCCATTTTTGTGATACCCGACGATTACACCTTTCTCGAAATCAGAAACTCTGCGCTTCGTGGCATCTTGCATTCGACTAATGTTTATGTTGTTTCCTACACGATATTTAACGATGGAGGGCGTGACGTATATCAGGACCGCAGATATCGTCGTTTGCATGGGTGTCCAAATACTTATTGATAGATAGTGTATAATTCCTCGTCATAAAATAAGTTATACATTGAATTACACTACACTAATTAGCACAAAATGCTCTTTTTTATTTACCACAGATAATTGAAACTGATAAATCAAATAAAAGACGCCAAAATTTAATCCCTATTTCATTTATAAAAAGCCTTAGGATGTTGCACAAGAATGCACTCAGCTAAAAATAAGAAGTTTTAAATTGCATGTCCAACATACAACAAAGAAAAAATAGCAATAATGAAAAGCAATAATGAAAATAATTAAAGTATGTGATATAAGTACAAAATAAACAACTGCAGTCTTATGTTTTTGAATCGAAGGTGATTTATGTAAATCTGATTATGGAATCTAAACCAACTCGTCAGCATTATATTGACAAAGATTTTCAGGCTTTTTGAAAATTGCACCTGGCCTTATATCCGCTGTCGGCATAATGATCTCACTTTAGTTGTGATTTATCGTGGAATATCTCAATCGGCACCCGAATTACGATTATCCACCGACATCAGTTCAGACAATTTAATTCTTTCTATTTTGCATATGAATTGAAAAAATACGGACTTCGGCACCCCATAAAAATATATAATTAATATGCTAATTTACAGTGATGAAAAGCATGCTTCTTCATTTGGAGAGGAGTAAATACTTGAATTTGCGGAGGAGAAAATAAAATACCGAGGAATTCAAAGGTAGCGTGCAGTGAGATGGTCTACAGCAGTAATTCTCAGCCTTTTTATGTCTAGTCTCCCCCCCCCTGTTGGTTGACCTTCATACCCTATCCCTCCCTTGGATATCACTCACGCCTCCCTATGGGAGCACGTCCCATAGGTTGAGAACCACTGGTCTACAGGAACATGCCCTGATGTCGGTGATATGTATGAAAAAGAATATAAATACTAGTAACAAAAGTTTCAATGCTTTTGAAAATAGGCTGTGCAGCGATGCTCTAATAAAATACTTACGTAGTACCAACCTATTTTCACAGAGAATACTTACACAACGTCAGAAACGCCATACATGTCGTTTCAATAAATTAATAATTAGACACCTAAGTCTCCTTTTCTATTTGCTTTTTAAATGAAAATCCTTTAGTATATGTTTGCTATCTACTTTAAAGCTAAATACTAGCTTTCAGGAAATTTAGATATACAGTAAAACCTCGTTTATCTGGATCTCCAGATTTGTAGACTTTTTTTTAACTTAATGTTCACATTAGATAATAATTTTTAACTATGATAGCAAGATTATAACTATAAGCACGCCAAATATTCGGTAAGTTTGATTCAATGTACAGTTACTGCATAGATTGTACAATAAATTATGGTAATAAAATTATTTTTGTTCAGTTTAAGAAAAAATTACCAGATGCCATATTATAGAGTGCCACAGGGCGTTGACGTGGATTGACTCGGAAAAGTTATTTTTATATTTTTTAATGTCTTGGGAACAATACTATGTAATTTTGTTACTGATGTAACTGAAATAGTTACAATAGTTCTTTATGAAACAACCCAGATGGATACAGATCACAAAAATACTTTATTCACAACCTCTCTACTGGCTAGCTACATTGCAACTGCGAGAACACCACCAATCGGTGAACATGACGCCCTCTATCGTATATTTGAAAATGCACTTGCTGTGCTGCCAACAATTATACAAAATTATACAACAGTTACAAAACATAGTTTTTTATCGTAATAAACGGTAAGTATGCATAGTTAAGGATTTTGTTTAGCTTATTACCCATATTACCCGGATTTTCGATTATCCGGATTGCCTATGGTCCCAGTTCGTCCGGATAACTAGATTTTACTACATATGGTACATCATTTAAAATGTTTGAACAAGGTGGCCTTATTGAAATTACTCTCTTGAGTTACTCAAGACCATTTCAGTGACGAATAATCCTATAAGATTTCAAATCATAGTTCCAATTTCTGTAGAAAGGTTGAATTTGAACATAAAATTTCCTTTCAGTTGTTTACAAAACAATCGCACTTTTAGCATAAAAATAACTAAAATCTTACACCACTTACCTTGTGCTACATCGAAACCGCTAAATTTCACGGGCTGGGCATAATTGATCATCGAAGAGAGTAGCGGATGCACAAGAGTAGTTGCGCCAGTATACTGGTAATTGGCCATTGCTTCTTCAGAACCGTCCTAGTTAATTTGAAGGACATTAATTTTTATTAATACTAAAGTTAAAGTTAAGTACTTTTAAAAGTTATCAAATTCAAAATTAAAAGGGGTTACAAGTCGAGTATTAATAAACCGAAAATCGGAAATTCAAATTCTGCACAGTTCTAAACATTTGTCGACATGGTCCAACAAATGGAAAATTCCTCCACCCTAAACTCACTTATTTTTATTACAAACATACTGGGTCATATTTATGGATAGAGTACTAATGTAATAATAAGTGTAGAAAAATTTAATGTAATAAGTGTAGAAAAATTTAATGTAATAAGTGTAGCGAAAACTATAAATGTAGAGCATGTAGAGTCAGGAATGATGGTGATGCCAAATTACAACGTATTGTCTGCTTGAGCGGTTAAACCTGTGACATCTTTCTTAGAGGTCAGTACAGTTGAAAATATAGTGACAAAATTATTGACTAACGACAGAGGAGAAAAACTTTAATCAATTTACAATGAATTAGTTATCAGAAAGTCTTAAGTGGCTCAGGTCCTGATGAAGTAAGCCATATCGGTTTTTTAATTTCACGAATAGACATTTTAACTTATTATAAGGAATTCAAGATTTTTTCTTCCCAATACGTATTCTTACTACCTTTGTTGTACTTTAAATAAAGTTTCCCTTTCAGAGTAAGGGATTTTATGAAAGACCGTCTACTGTAAAATATTACCTTCAACGCTGGTTGATAAACTATCAACCAGGCGTTAAAACCATAGTTTACATGATAGAAATCTTTAAACTGAGCGTATCAAAATTATTCAGATCAAAGACATTAAAATCAATACAAGAAAATAAACAATAGCAATAAATCTCAATTCTTTACTTGATTTATCATATAGAGTACAATCGATGAGGTATTATGTAGTTGCGATATATAATTATACATCAAGAATACTACCTTTTCCCTAGAGTTTTGTAATGAAGGGAATCTCTAACCTGACAAAATTTATCATCTCAGACGTTTAAAGTCTCCAGAAAAACTCTTACTAACTATAACCTTTTATAAATTGGGGATGTTTTAATGATCACTCATTAAAATTATACTTGTAAACTGAATCATATAACTAAAGGAAAATATATTTTACTTTGTGCTTCTTCAAAATATAAAATTTTCGCCTCTCTATAACACTATTACTTTCTCCCTTACTTTATAGATGAAACGATATTAATAGTCTTTGAGAGATGAGTGCTGTGATGAAAGGACTAAAGGATCGTAAGTATATAAAGATAAAATCTTCATCGAAAGGAATTAATTCAAAACTTTGGTAAGCCAAGAGAAATTAGTCGGAAAAAAAAGAGTTAGCTTTTTACTGAAGTATTTTAAGGAACAGTGAAACAACATTTGGACATTCTGAAAGTGAAGTTATATTTTTGCAGGATTCAGTTAAAGAGCGATGATTACAAATTTCAACAGAAAATTAAATCTTACCTACGATAAAAAATGTATGAGAGAATTTTTTTCACAAATATGTGGTTATTCATTTCAGTGCTGTCAATAGTTATGAGTCCACTTTATTTATTTATGAAACTTCTTGCTGATGACGACAGCTTTCACTGTAATAAATGTCTTTTTTCATACATTTATTTGACGCCAATATTTACGAAGCGTAGCAGTTTTCTTTATAATCCTTTTAGTCCTTTAAAAAAATCGGGATTATTCTAGGCAAAAAGAAATTCACTGTAGATTTAAGAATTACTTACTTAATTTTTCTCCCCCTCCTTCATTATGAGAAATATGTTCTCAGACTTACCTTTTTCTCTAAAAAATAAAAATTAAATTAAATTTAGAGTACAGCATTCATAAAATAAAGATAGAGAAATTATTTTTATAATACAATTTTTTAAACAGTAAATAAAAAAATGCTGATTCTCATATAAAATTTTAAATCTTTTTTTCATATAGAATTTTTTGTACTTTCTTTTTATTATAAAAAATTGTTCTTCCGAAAATTATGCTTATACTTATATTCTAAATTTATAGTCTGAGTATAGAATACCATCAGAATTTTGCCTCTATTTTCTAAGCAAAGTATTCATTTTCTTAGTTATTTGACATCAATATTTATGAAACATGGCAGTTATCTTTACACTAGTCCTTTTTGAAAAATTAAAACCCTATCTTATCAGCTTTCAGTTATGTTCCCTACTTATAATTTTCACTCGATTAACGAAACTTTTAAGTTTAGCCATAAAATTTTATAGTAGTAAATATCATGTTTAACTTATATAAATACGATCTTTTACTTCATCGTTTTTGTGTACAACATTCAATTAAAGAGTTTTTAAAACATATAGAGCAGGTAGAATTTTTCCTATACTAAATAGATTCACGAAATTGTGAAGATCAAAATTTTGAAGATAATCAAACTTTAAGTCTCAAATGAAAAGAAGAGAAAATAAGTAATGTTTGTGAACATTTAAATAATTGTTGCCATAACAGTGCAATATTTTATACAAGTAATTGGTGTTTCCATAGATATTATTTTATGAAAAGAATCGCTCAAGTAAATCCTGAAAAATTTCTTCTTAAATTGTAGTTATAGGCAAACAATTATTAACGTTCCCTGGTAAAATTAATTTTAATAATTAAACCAAAATCTATTTAAGCTACATCTAAAAATCAAATAAGGATAAAAAAAGGTACTTCATGGATTTCTGCCACACAAATATTTAATAATCAGTAACTCAAAAATCCAAACCACACGACTTCATCGAAAACGACGTCGTAATAATTTAATGATGAATTCAAAATACTATTATTTAAGAATTTTGATAACCTGATAAAGCTGAAACGCAACTAAATTTAATCTTTTAAAACAACTTTTATTTAGCCAATCTTCCTAAAATAAACAATTATCGATCAATAAAAGTATTTTAATATAGAGATTAATAAGAGAAAAGGGCTAATTTTAAAATCTCACCATCTCCCGGCCCAGCTTCAGGATTTTCAGCTCCTTCGTCTTCAGCTAACTGTCCACGAAGAAACAGCTCCAACTCCTCTGAAAGATATACATTCTCAAAATCAATTTTCCTACAGTTGAAGACAGGAATTATCTACATCTCATTTACTATAATATCAATTTAAGCATTGATATCCTCCAAATTTTATCATTTTAACAGCCTCCGTTATTGTGATATCATATTAGTTTATTGAGAAAAATACTTAAAGCACGCATTTAATTTTTTTAATAATTTATTATTATAAAACAAATTGTTTCTCAAAACTATGTTTTAAAACAGGAATTATTTTGTCCATCATAACAAAATGGAGTCTGCTAAAATGAAGCGAAAGTTACAAATTTGGAGTAAAAAAACTGCTGCATTATGTCATACCAGCCTTGACAATGATACCTGAACTATTCCAGTAATATAACTTTACAAATCATTCCCTCTACTAAAAATGTAACGTTAATTTTATTTGAACAGGGCACTGAAGAAATCATTACATCCACCTCTTACGCAAAATGTCATATTATAAAACAAATTGTTACTCAAAATTATGTTTTAAAACAGGAATTTTCTTTTGTCCATCATAACAAAATGGAGTCCGTTAAAATGAAGTGAAATTTACAAATTTGGAGTAAAAAACTGCTGCATTATGTCATACCAGCCTTGACAATGATACCTGAACAATTCCAGTAATATAACTTTACAAATCATTCCCCTCTATCAAAAATGTAACGCTAATTTTATTTGAGCAGGGCACTGAAGAAATCATTACATCCACCTCTTACGCAAAATGCCATATTATAAAACAAATTGTTATTCAAAATTATGTTTTAAAACAGGAATTTTTTTTGTCCATCATAACAAAATGGAGTCTGCTAAAATGAAGCGAAAGTTACAAATTTGGAGTAAAAAAACTGCTGCATTATGTCATACCAGCCTTGACAATGATACCTGAACTATTCCAGTAATATAACTTTACAAATCATTCCCTCTACTAAAAATGTAACGTTAATTTTATTTGAACAGGGCACTGAAGAAATCATTACATCCACCTCTTACGCAAAATGTCATATTATAAAACAAATTGTTACTCAAAATTATGTTTTAAAACAGGAATTTTCTTTTGTCCATCATAACAAAATGGAGTCCGTTAAAATGAAGTGAAATTTACAAATTTGGAGTAAAAAACTGCTGCATTATGTCATACCAGCCTTGACAATGATACCTGAACAATTCCAGTAATATAACTTTACAAATCATTCCCCTCTATCAAAAATGTAACGCTAATTTTATTTGAGCAGGGCACTGAAGAAATCATTACATCCACCTCTTACGCAAAATGCCATATTATAAAACAAATTGTTATTCAAAATTATGTTTTAAAACAGGAATTTTTTTTGTCCATCATAACAAAATGGAGTCCATTAATATGAAGTGAAACTTACAAATTTGGAGTAAAAAACTGCTGCATTAGGTCATACCAGCCTTGACAATGATACCTGAGCTATTCCAGTAATATAACTTTACAAATCATTCCTCTCTATTAAAAATGTAACGCTAATTTTATTTGAGCAGGACACTGAAGAAATTATTACATCCACCTCTTACGTTAAATGTCACATTTTAAACCATATAGTTCTACACAGTGCATATAATAATTGCAGAAGTTCTGGTCTCGTGTCTCGCATATATACAGTGGATTTATCTTTTTCTTTTCCGAACGACACTTTGTACTGGAGACCTAATTCCTCCACACCGCTTAGTTGGCTACTTTATATGGCGATCCCCTGTAAACCTTTGTTTCTTAACCTGTGGGCCATGCAGTGGCGCACCCAGGATTTTTTCTTGAGTGGGCCCGAGATGAACGGATAAAACTATTTATAATGCATTGGGGGGGGGGGCGAGATGAACGGATTAAAATATTTATGATGCAAAATCAATATTTATTATGCAATTTCTATTTCTTTTGGGGGCAGGGCCCCTTGCCCCCCCCCCTGGGTGTGCCACTGAGGCCATGGACCCCTTTTGGGGCCCGTGAATCTATTTTAGGGGGTCTGCCCACTCGGAAGGAAATTCTAGCCCAGGAATTCACTCATACAGAGAGACACAAATTTCAAGACTTTTTATTTGAAACTAAATGGATGCATGCGTTAAATTTGAATATATAAAAAACCCACGCAGTAACTTTTGAATTTAAATGAAGTCGATACTGTGCAGTCGGATACTGTCAGACAACTGTGCAGTAGTCATTCGGTAAGTGTTTCGTAAAGTGTGAGTGTGACAATTATTTCTCTACAGTTATGGTGTTAACTTTTTCTGTACGTAAATGATTACGTGATTGATTAGCGATATTTTCCAGTATGTTGCATATACTGCAATTGTGTGTTCATTCATAGCTGTGACAGGTAAATAATTTTAATTTTACAAAACCGATTCATTTAAATATTGAGACTTCTCTATGACAATCAGGAAGAGGTGGTCCATAGCTTTTACCAGATAATCGAAGAGCTCCAAGACACTAAAAAGGTTAAGAACCTATGATGTAGACAGGTATTGCCAAAAATTTTTTTGATAGCAAAATCCTCTGAACAGTTTTCAAAGTTCCCGGCACCCTTTACATTTTCTTATCAATACACCCTTTCCTCCCCTAAATTTAATGTGATATTGAATGAAACAAATATTGTTTTAGTACTTAGATTTTATTGAATCGAAAGAAAAATCATTGAAAATTCTTCATAAAAACAATTAATAGTGATTATAAAAACAAAAATATTAAACAAAACTATAAAACAAAAGTACTTTGGTCGTCAGACTGTCTCACGGAACTATTAAACTCTTTGTAATGTAAGATTTTTCTGTAATGTAAGAAAAATCATGCTCAGCGGCTAACCCTAATTATTATACTCTTTTCTATTTTGGGTTTCACTCTCGATATTAACCAGAAATCTACTTATTTAAACATATTGACTTGAAAAAGGAGGATTGTTTCTAGATCATCAACATATCGAATAGAGTTTACTTACTACGCTTTTCGTAATAGAATTTCTATAGGATATATTTCCTAATCCTATGCAAGGCTAGTAAATTGATGTAACGGCTACCTTAAATTACCTTACGTGTTGAAGCTTAAATCCTGATCCCAAACAGATAAAAAGGCCTACGGTTAATAGTGCTAACAGCTTGGACATGTCTTGTAACTTTTAAATTAAAATCGTAGACAATTTCTAACCCCTCAGAGTTAATAAATATATATTTTTTTTAAATAGGGGATAATATTTTCAACTTCTAATATTTTGCCAAGAAGGAAACGAAATCCAAGTTCAAAATGTATAACAAAAAAAATTTTCTTCAATAGTTTACAGAGAATAAAACTGTTAAGCCGTTATTTCCTCGCAAAATGATTAAACGCCCTTCTTACTTACGCTTTTCTAAATCAGGTTTCAGTCTCTTGTTTTTAATCAGAATTTTTCTTTTTAAATCATTTGGACTTGGTAGAGGTGAACCAGCATCAAGCTGCACAGAAAAAAAAATCAAATTAATTTAAAATCCCTTTTTGCAATAAAATGTGAATATACTGAATATAAATCAGTGTTCATACATTATAACCTATGTTAAAATATGTACAATATTTCTCCTTTTAAATCATTTTTCCTTTCATTACACGTAAACCATTAACAAGCAAAGCACTTCGTTTCAATTTACACATTTCAAAAGAGTAGTATAGTAGATATCATATTATCATTTATGAAAATACTCGTCGGGTATACTATTTTATCAAGATATCCTTTTCATCTATTTCGTCCTGAAGAAAAATTCTTGCATTCCATTCACTGATAAATGCACAGTTAGATATTTTCCCTTTGCTGACATTTTAAATCTATGTAACTACTAACTATGATACAATTCTTAAAAGAATAAAAAGGCCGAAGTCTTTCTAGTTAGATTGGAGATATAACGTTAACCTCTTTCCATGTTATCAGTTTTCATGTTATGTGACTCCCAGGGTCTCACATTCGGACAAAAGGAAAAATGGGGAAAAGATAACGATAAACATATATTTTGTAATTATTCAAAATATTCCTGTTTAGATAAGGAAACAATCTAAAACATTACAGCAGAGACATAATAATATCTGACAAATTTAGGGCAGCTTGCGCCTTTCATTCGAATAACCTAAAAAGTTAGATAAAGGTCTTCTAAAACCAGAACTTCTAAAACATTTGAAACTGAACTGAAGGTAGGATAAATTCAAGCACTGATTAAGAAGACAGTTATTTTCGCAGTTGTTGTTAACAGTGCTATTAATGTACGAAAAAAAAACCTCTTTCAGGATATACATTCCATACTTTTTTCTCATGTATCGCGATTTCCTACGGTTCACCTTCAAGTGTGAATTGTGATTTGTTCACTAAAGTCTAATTAACTACATCTCAATCGCAAAGACCTTTGTGCATTCAATGAGAACTGTTTAATATCGTCCTTGTTATAGTAAAAGTATATTGTGACCATATAAACAATCAGGGACGTGTTGATAATTACTACTTTAATAGTAAACATACAATTGTCAATGGAATAAAAATGGACGTTTTAAAACAGAACCTCTCGGACACCTGCGTCTTTCCATCACTTATTACGGTTAGCCACACAGCTAGACAAATTATATTTATCATAGATAAAAAGCAACCTTGTGTTTCATAATTTCCAATTTTGCAGTCTGAAACGTATTTATCCCCTTATACTAATAGGGTTCCAGTTGACCAGTTGACAAAAATAATTTTAACTACACATGTCTTAGATGAAGTGAGATAGTCAGAGAAAATAGCAGTTAATTAACTTGAAGTCCCGTTTCAAACAAAAAGAAACATAGTAGGCTAGAGATATACTAGCCAATAATATAATTATTTTGTTCCTTTACTTACAGGAAATCCAGGAATAGCTTCTTTGAGCAACAGATCTCCAAAGATTTCATCACAATATTTTGCTAATTTATATTGCTGCTTTTTACTGAAAAAGAAAAGTAATTTAGTCATTATATTAAAAAAAATTTAGTATTCCATCTTTAATGTCACCAAAAAATTACATAGAATTGAAATGAGGTATGAAATTCCACCGTACCAACAATGATTTTCAAATGAAAGTATAATAGGGTAATCTGATGTCACAAATGCGCAGTCCCTTATGGCGTAAATTACATCCTGAAAGAAATATAAAAGGAGTAAGAAAAAAAAGCATAATGTTTACGTAAATTGTAAAAGAAAAAGTTAGATTGGCGATTGATTTTTTTAACAAATAAATAAGTATGTTAAATTTATAATATTTAAGATTTCTTAAAGGTAAACAATTTATTGCTGGAATTCTAAAAATTACTCAACATTGTTCGTTTACTTGAGGAGAATTGATTTAATAATCTCAATAACTGCTGACTTTTTGATAGCGCTTTTTAACTTAACAAGTAGTAGTGATTTTGCAATACTGATAAAACTGGTTTTCTTTCAAACTGGATTAGAAATAATTTCAATATTTTTAATGCAGTTTAATGTTCTTTCAAGGTAGATTTCCTTACTACGTTCTTGATATAACGTTAAAAAACGAGGATAATGAATAATATAAAATCAATGAAACGAATTTGGAAAATAAAAATTTTAGTTAGCTACCATTAAGATGCTGTGTACTTACCCTATTGGATTCGCTCACCTAAATGTTAACCAATGGAGAAAATTTGTCCACTCTTTACAGATACATAAATGCTGATAATCAAATAAAAATGATACTTTCAAATCGCCTGAACTTATCTGCACCTTGCAACAGGATTCATTTAATATATTTCGTCCACCAAAGGAATTTATGACCGTTGAAAACACACTATACCAACATCAAAGGAATTTATGACCGTTTAAAACACACTATACCAATTTTTTTTCCCTGAATAATTTAAATTTTAAAATATCATTTGCAATTTAAAAAAAAAAACGAAAAACGTCCTAAGGTGTAAAATTTCTTTCTCTATTAGGGAGTACAATTTTTTTTTAAAATCTTTACATCTAAGTCAGCAACACTTGAACACATCTTCTCCAGGTTAGGTTAACACTGAGGTGAACGAAGTCAATAGGGTTAGTACAGAGCAGACTTAAGATGCAGTGACGTAACGAGCATAACTGGCACCCGGAGCACGATGCCTTTTTGGCGCCCCCTCCCCGAAAAACATATAGTAATATTATATAAAGAATTCGTGAAAAGGACCATTTGGCGTCCCTCTGAGAGTGGCGCCCGAGGCATGATACACCCCCTTGACCCCCCTCTCGCTACGCCACTGTTAAGATGCACGAATGATCATAAATAAAGAACTGTTAATACAAACCTTAAATAAGATATCGGTGCACATAGCTTTACCGTGTGTAATGATTGGTTCTTCATCATCACCTTTTCCGTCCCAGCAATCTAATTCAACGCACCTACGTGAAAAAAAAATCATGGTTTATAATAAAAGTTCTAAAAATCCTCAATGTGTGATTGTAGCTGTAAATCAAATAATTATAAAATAGAATTGTAAAAATAGGAAAAAAAATTCTAAAAGGACTATAAATTTTTACACAATTTAAGTATTTAAAAATTATGTGCTTACTAAGTATTTTGACTGATACGAGTTTCATTCTCATACTAGTCGCCTATCTAAGGGTCAAAGTCAATCAATAACGACGAAAAACAAAGAAGCAGTGTGCTGTATTTACTTCACAGAAATAAGTGAAATTTATTTTATATATATATATATATATGTCTGTGTGTGTGTGTGGCTTGGTACAAGAAGTGCCTAGGTCAGATTTCTCCAAGATTACTTTGTTTGTTTATGTCTCTTTAAAAAAATATTATTTTCAATGTAAGAAGTACCCACTAAGTCTGTACAATGGTTTAGAAAACACTTTTTTTAAAGCATCGGAAAAATGGGCCCCGTAAACTAAAGGTTAATCTGTTATTTAAAATAACAGATTATCAAGAATTGAATCAATTCTTACATAAGATTTTTTAACTTTAGGAGAAAAAAAACTCGGAACATTGTTACCTGCAACCTGCCAACAAAGTTTGCCTATACATTTCCACAGATGATTTCCCACCAAACTGTCGACCGCTAAGGTACGTGTTGTGGGAAGAATTGATGTAATAATGAGCTAGAGGCTGATCCATCTCCATGTACATATCTAGCTTATCCAAGAACACGGGTGCATTCTCGTCTGACATCAGGTAACGAATGAAGCCATCTTTGCTCATTTTGCCTTGAGCGAGAAAAAAAATTATTACAGCATTAATGAAATAAATTATACATGAATATATCAGCAAACGTGTTAGAAAATATTTCTTGCTTATAGAATTTATTATAGAGGATTTAGTGTTTGAAACATCAAAATCGCTAAACAGTCAACATTTGCTATTGAGTACAAAAAATCAACCTAATAATTGGCGCTGAATGCATTTGCCGTGCACAAATGAATTAACTTTAAAAATACTAAATGCACCGGTTTATCGGTATTTTCTAAGCAGTCAACAATTTTTAACTTCGCAATATATACCACTGATTCTGAAAATTAACATTGTGTATAACCTCTGAATCTACAGAGATGAAAAATTATTCAATATATTTTAGTGCTCTAACCAAACTATGTAAGTTTTCGCCGTGTTGTATTTTGTCAACATGTAAGCGTTTAACATAAATTATTTTACACGAAGTGGGAGGGTTTCAGTTCTTTTCTAATAGGAAAACTACTCCCTAAACTGAAAGGAAAGAAGAATGATATGATATGAGTGGAAGGATGTTGTCAGAAATAAAATTCGCAGTGGGACATTTCCTCGGATCGCCGATACAGTCTCCTACAGAGGCTGTTCACACATTTTTTAGACGATGTATATTGTATTCACAAAACTAAATTACATAAATCTTGTGTTTTAAATGTTCTATTTGATATCCCTTATTCTGAACTATCTTTCGACACCGGAATTTCCAGGATAATAATGCCTTTTGAAGTGTCAGAAGAGGTATTCTATCCCATTCCTCCTGAACAGCTTTCCAGACTCCTGTAAAGGTTTTGGGACGACGTTTGGATAATGCAGGTTTTAAAAGTCCGAAAGCAGAAAATCCATAGGTGCATCGGGAGATTTAGTAGGGATATCAGTGAAGGGTATGGCCTTGATACCAGTTTTTTGTTCCATTTCTTTTAGGAAATTTACAGTGGATTTTAATGTGTGACTGCTAGCTTTGTCCTGATGGAGTCTCACAGATTGATGGCACTGTGGGTAAAGCGATGGTTTATCATTCAGAAAAATTGGCGATAAAATATGTTCCTGATAGTATTTGGAGTTAATCTTGACATTTTTTTCCATTCTCTTTAATTTTAACTTGCCATTATAAGAAAAACCAGCAACAATCATGAATCCCTTAGAAAAACTTTCTTTCGATTCTTTGAACCATGTACTTAAATTTTTTTCTCCCCTTTTATGATAATAAATGGCTCTTTTTTTGTTGCAATCATTTAAATACACCCATGATTCATCAATTGTGACAATTGTTTTCCATTTTTCTTTGGATAAGTGTTTCTCATATAGAATTCTGCAGCGTGTCCTGCGTTCAGCGATATGATTTGGAAGAAGACGATGCACATTGCGTTTTTTCGCTTTTTTTAAGATTTAAATCAACGTTTATCATTTTGTTTACAGTGGACACCGAGCATTTTAATGATTTTGCAACTGTACTTTGACTAGGGGGATTTTCTTTTAACATTAAACAACGTACCTTTGCAATAGTCGAAGATGTCCGTTTTTTCCTTGGATACTTGTTTGGAATTTTTGTCCCACTTGAGGCTCCAATTTGACGTTTTTTTCCTTTCTTGTTGACGATATTACCTATCGACGCTTTAGATATCACAAAACCATGACTTTCACATCGTTTTTGGATAACGGAGTATGCATATTTCTCTTCGGAAAGAGCATAAATGTAGCCTTCGAACCACTGCTTTGTTAAAAACGCCATTTTGAATAAAAACAAAACTTTCAAGCCGCAGACGATAATTTTGACTTTTAAAAACATAGTTCAATTGCAATTATTTTTTTTGCAGCAAACGATTTTTTATTACCGCTTACCAAAATCGTCTAAAAAATGTGCGAACAGCCACTGTAATCAGGATGCAGGCATCTAGAAAAACTGTGGACACAGATTGCTTCTAAAGATGTGTTTCATAAACTAACTATCCGCATTTTACTTAACCTTTCGACTTTACGGTTCTAAGAAGAAGAAAAATGGGAAAATAACAGTTAGACTTTTTTTTTTGGGGGGGGGGGTTATTTTGTCGTTGTGTCCCCCACAGAAGAGGAAGATGCTAGATACTAGACAGATGAAATCTGATGATGATGCGATATGTTAACAGATCACATTCTTCTCTCCCTCGCTAGTTTCCTGTATCTTGCACCAACTATTGACAACTCGACTAACGATGGTTCAAAAGTGTTGAAGCGCTGATACTTTGGTGCAGAGTCTGCAGGCTCGAGCACCAGCGTTGGCACGTTCGTTTGTAGTCATTCAGAATCGCCTTCAATCGGTAGGTCGCGTTGTGTTTACGTGTATAGTACCAAAAATAACAGTGAAGCAAAAAAGTATAAATATCAACCTGACAACTCGGTCTTATATGCCATCATCATCACCACCAACCCCTATGTCTACTGCCTTCCGATACTGGTTAAAGAAATCACACTGTACATACCATTATTTCTATTTCATTACGCTCTGCAACCACAGTATTCCTGTTTTTACTTTCTGTTGTTATTTTATGACCGGTTAATCTTAAGATTCCCGTTGTCTTTTCTTTAATTTTTTTTAATGATACGAATACATTCATTACTTTGGGAATATGGAAATGCTCAAAATTTTTCCTCGTGTACTAAAAATAATTGCCTCTTCACTTATCGCTATTTTGGCTGCGAATAGTAAAACACGTTACTTTCGGATAGCGAGAGTAGCCTCTATTAACGAATAAAACCTCTATTTAACTATTAATTTTGCAAAATTCCTTGAAATCATTTAAAACGAGGTTTCGTTTCTTTGATGTTGTTGGTGTAAGCACTGAATTATCAAAATATAACAGCCTTAGTAATCAATTATATATATAATAGCCGTTGTCTCTGTATAACACTTCCGGGTTGTACTCATCTTTCAATTGAATCCCTCAGTAAACAAACGGCCGGTTAGGCCTAATTTCAATTTCAGATGTGGATCAGAATTTTTTTTTACCTAAAAACTAATATCTTCTCCATCAAATCACGTTTGTTCAGCCTATTTTTCTATAAAACATTCATAACTAAAAAAATTGGATGCTTTTAACTGTATATTTAGCAGTTTTTAAAAATCTGTTTACTATTGCGATGAATTCTGAATGTAAACAAACTTGAATGTGAATGAATCAAGTATCATATCGCGTAGTGAGCTGTAAAAAACTGGATGGCAGTCTACTACTCCAATCGCATGAAAAACTAAATAAATAAAAAATAATGAAAGGGTTTGCTTTTACAAGGTGTGGATTAAATGCAATATTGTTAGATAATTCGGGATATTTTTTAACTTTCATATACTTTTTCCATTATGACGTCATTATTAGTATTATGACGTGAAAATGACGGGTTGGATGACAGTCTACTACTCTAATCGCATGAAAAACTAAGTAAATAAAAAATAATGAAAGGGTTTGCTTTTACAAGGTGTGGATTAAATGCAATATTGTTAGATAATTCGGGATATTTTTTAACTTTCCTATACTTTTTCCATTATGACGTCATTATTAGTATTATGACGTGAAAATGACGGGTTGGATGACAGTCTACTACTCTAATCGCATGAAAAACTAAGTAAATAAAAAATAATGAAAGGGTTTGCTTTTACAAGGTGTGGATTAAATGCAATATTGTTAGATAATTCGGGATATTTTTTAACTTTCATATACTTTTTCCATTATGACGTCATTATTAGTATTATGGCGTCAAAATGACGGGTTACCTTCTAGTTAATAGAGAGTATTCGACTTTGAATATTTATTTGCGCTACTGGATATTTTAGTTTATTTTCAGATTTCCAGCTGTATTAAGGTTACCTTAAATTTCATGTAGTCTCAGTCATAAGTTATGTTTTAATACATTATTAGGAATAATTTATCAGTGTCATTATAACAAATTCGTACAAAAAGTTCATTTACAAAATCGAAAGAGACAAAAATAAGGTAATATATCCGTGTCCATGAATGTTTTACCAACAATCACTTTCAAATACTCGTGAAGAACAATATTATACCGAAATCTACTTAAATAAACAGTAAACTAAATAAAAAATTACCTTCGCTCACTAGCTGTTCATCTGTCTCATAGCTCTTCAAAATTTCACCTGCTCTCTTTTCATTGTATTTAGGATATAGGATTTCATTCAATCTTGGATCTCGTTGGCGCTAAACGCAAAAAAAAATGTATATTAATATCTAGGGTTGAATAAATGCTTGATAATAAATACAGAGAATATGAGGCTTTGAAAAGACTTACATCATTAAGAAAAGTCACAAGCTGGTCAATATTTATTGTTTCAACTTTGCCCTGTGTTCTGCAAAAGAAATTTTTGTTTAGCCTTCTCTTCGATAACGTCTGTTGTACATTAAACACCTAACATACACTGGTGAAATAAATTAAGAGATTTTGCATATTTTATCGAATTTCATGAAAAGAACTGAACTGAATGTAAAACCACTGCTTCTAGACAAAAATGCAAATCTTTTACGCAAATACGTAAGCGTACACATGTGTGTAGGCGGAGCCAGTAGAGAAACAGGCTTTATAAGCGCGCGTAAGTTAAGACGCCTTTCGTTCGCTAGCACACCTTGGCGAATTTCTTGGTGTTATTTTGCAGCAATCGGTTAATTTCAAATTGTAACAGTAAATATGGGTAACCACCAACGTTTAGATGATGGAATGAGGTGGCGAATTGTGGGGAGGCTAGAAGCAGGCCAATCTCAAGTCCAAATTTGTAGAGAGTTCAACTTAACGCCCAGCGTCGTGTGTAACTTATGGAAACAGTTCCAGGATACCGGATCCATCGAGAGAAAGCCTGGGCAAGGTCGTCCAAGAGCCACTACGGCCAGAGAAATCGCCATTTGTTGATTATAGCGAGGCGTAACAGGAGTGCTACAGCTTCTCAGCTCTCTCGTGACTTGTTTGCAGCCACAGGAACCCGTGTATCAAGGATGACTGTTTCCAAAAGACTTCATGAGAGAGAGTTGTTTGCAAGACGACCTGCTGTTTGCGTCCCGCTCACTTCTAAGAACAGGAGAATCCGTTTATCATGGTGCAGAGAGCGTAGAGATTGGAGTATGGATCAATGGGCTACCGTTCTCTTCACTGATGAGTCCCGGTTCAGCCTAAACACCGATTCTCGCCGTACGTTCATATGGAGAGAACCAGCGACCCGCTACCTACCCTCCACTGTCCGCGAAATCGACCATTATGGCGGAGGAGGTTTAATGGTCTGGGCAGGCATCATGTTGGATGGCCGCACACCTCTCCATGTCTTTGAAAGAGGCACTGTGACTGGTGTGAGGTATAGGGATGAGGTCTTGGAGTCCTATGTTCGCCTTTTCAAGGGTGCAGTTGGCCTTGAGTTCATTTTAATGGACGATAACGCGAGGCCACATAGAGCTCTTCTGGTCTACGAATTTCTAGAGAGTGAGGATATTCGCCGGATGGATTGGCCAGCCAGATTTCCAGACCTTAACCCTATAGAGCATGTCTGGGACGCTCTGGGGAGGACAATTGCAACTCTCAACCCCCCTCCGAGAACCATCCAGGGAATGAAAACAGCGTTTCTGAACGAGTGGGACCAATTGTCACAGGAAATGATAAACTGCCTTATTTCAAGTATGAAATCACGCTGCGAGACCTGTATATCTGTAAGAGGGGACCATACCCCCTATTAACCCATCTATTAACCCATTTTTTTGTTTATTCTTCAACCGCTGTTTCATACATTCCGACTCCAACAAGTGTTACGCTTGATCATGAGTGTGTATTACAATTATTGAATGGTTATTTATTTTATATTGTATCAATGAATGTACATATCAAATTTCATTAAAATCGGTACAGTAGTTCTAGAGATAATCGATCAAGTCTGCAAATTCTCTTAATTTCTTACACCAGTGTATATTTTGCCAATAATTCTAATAAAGATGGAGGCTAACTTTACTGCATGACTAAAAATAATGATATATTTTGTATGCTTAAACGAATAAATACATTAAAAAAAGTTATAAAAACTCGGTTCTTGATTTTGAATACGCACCAAGGTATTATTGATTAAATTTCTTATTTTTTCTTCCACTATCAAACGTCGGCAAGGAATTCCTATATTGCTTATTTTGTTGGAAATTGTGACGAATTTGAAAAAGGCAGAAACTAAAATCTGCGAAAGTGGTAGGAATATTTCCCCCATGCTCATAAAATATTTAAAAAGTATACATGTGTAGTAAAGCGCTTTTAAATAAAAAGCTGGCTTTATTACATGTTTGCGATAAAAGTCGGAATCAAATTTAACGCCGACAGATAATTATAGAGTTGAGTGGAGTAATTTAGGACGTAGCCTGTTGCAAGACAGTTTTATGAGTTTTGAAGATGGGAAGGTCTGAGATGGAGACACAGATAAGATGACGGAACCAAACGATGACGTTATATTTACAAAAGCCTTTTATTGTTAGATTTATGGCAGTACGGTTCGTAAAATGGTCATTTTGAAAACTAGGTGGTCGCAGGGACAGGCAGTGAGGGCGTAACGTTTTTGAGTTAAGAAGCCAATGAGAAGGTGAGAGATGGAGTACAGCAAATGAAAAGTTTACGGTGGCCGGATTGGCTGATTGAAGTTTATGAGAAGGTGGAGTCATAAGTATGAAAGGGGATTAAAATAATATATTGAAAAGTTTGAAAAAAAAGAGAGAGAGAGTGTGAGTCTGGATCGGGGAGGATGTAGGTCCCCATCTCCAGCACGTCTTAAATAAATAAACGTAAGTGGACTTGAGGAGTCCACATAAACCTGTTAAGGCACCTGCGAGACTGCGTTGACCAAGTAAATAAAGAGGTCCGCACTCAGATTGCAGACGAAACCAAGAGACCCAGCTCCCGTGCCCCAGCCGAGAAGTTAAGCGACGAGAAGTGCCCCACCATCCCGTTTCACGACATGAAGAGATACCCAGCGCCCGTGCAAATATAGTGAAGATACGCGCCGAGGAGAGCCCAACTACAATTTATCGACAGAGAAGAAGTGGTAATTCACCGTGAAAGAAATAAAGTTAGCCCCCTGCCGGGCGTAGCAACGTGATCCCTGACCATAGGCGAGGCGAGGAGGCCAAGAGATCACCTTGAATTGATGAAGAATAATTGGGTGAGTGTTAAATAAATGCTTTTGATTTGTTCAGTTCCGATTCAGGCAAAGTGAATTTAGTTTTTCGTGAGCAAGGAGTTTTTTAGTGAAAAGGTTTAGTGTTGAACGAATAGTAAAGTATTTTTTTTGTTGCGCTCGGGACGCTCCCTAACCTTAGCAAAGTAATTATAAAATATAAGTTGTGAAAGATGAAAATTATTATTGTGCATTGATTTCGGAAAATGAAAGATTCTTTTGTTACATGTAAATATTAAGTATGTAAATAAACTAAATTTTCTTATGTTAAACTTTTTAGTCTGTCTAGATTGAAAGTTGTTGAAGTTAATTTACATAATCTAAGACTGAGAATAGTATTTAGTTTTGTTCGGTTGCTAAGTTCGACATCCAGAGCGTTGGGTTGGATTCAAGAAAATAAATATTAAACACAACGCACCCAAATAAATCCTAAGAAAATTAAATACATTGTACTAGCCCAAATAAATTTACGATATGAGCCCAATTGACTTAAAAACGATGTAGCAACACGACAACATGTTTCAAACAAATAAAATTGTTTAATTGTTTCACTAACAATTGATCAACTTACATAGATTGAAAGAGCTCTTCTATGTCGTTTCTTGGACAAATTTTGAAGTAGATTTTGTAAAATTTGTCAAGCGTAAAATCATCTGGCTCTATTACGTCATTCTGAAATTGTAAAGAAAAGAGTTCAGATTAATTTAGATTATGAAGTATTACAAATATATATATATGTGTGTGTGTGTGTGTGTGTGTAAGTAAGTAAAAATTTATAAATATAATGTTTTACTAAAAATAATTTTAGTTTGTTAACTGACCATTATCTTATGACCAAAGTTACATTAAAGGATCCCAAGATGTACAGGGTCCTTGTATAACTTTATTAGAATTATATTAAATAACACCGTTTGAATTATGAGCTTTATTTAAATTTATAGGTATAAGTTAATTATGCTAATAAAGCTTTGAAATACATCAGGTAGGTATTTCTTCATATGGTGTGTATCTATCAGGTAAATCTTAAGCCTGATGATTCATAAAACTTTAATTATTGAAATAATTCAATGAAATTCAATAAGATGTAAAGGGTATGCATCTTTATAGGGCGTTTCGAAAGTTCTTAACAACTTTGCAAGGAAAAGAAATGATAACTTAGATAATATAGAAAAGCTGTTCTATTATGATATAGAGAAACATCAAATTTCGATCCCGTTACTTTATCATCTAATGGCAAGACGTGATACATCGCACCATTTGAAAATGGCTACTTTGAATGGTGCAGACTGAGAACTACGTGTAATTTAGTTAAAGGAAACAAAGTCTTCATCACAAGTTCATAGGAATTTTGACTTTCAGTACGGTACAAGACATTCTAGAATGCTATCAACAAGTGGCGCAAAAGATTTTGGAAACTGACTGTTCTGTGCGTTATCCAACATCAAGAATACGATAGATATCAGATGACTAAAGACACGTGTTTCCGATGTTGTTGTTGAAAGAATTCGGCAAAGTTTCCACAGAGGCCATAGAAAGTCAACCAGAATCACATTTGGTGAAAGACGATCCAACAAAAATTGAAAACCGTAAAGGATTTTTCCAACCAATTTAGATAGGCTATATTCCAGCGTTACCACCGTTATTGGTGAAAATATGACAGGTATGTTCTACTGCTGTGACATAATATTAATAACTGATGAGAAGTCCGCTGAATTATCGTAGTCATATCAAACTTTCACAATCTGTATTCAGATATCAGGAGTTGCGCTGCATTTGCTTGGTAATAAAAATTGACTACCTATCACAGTTTACCCTTTATTGTCATTGAAAGTTGTACACGCCCATCTGAAATACTTTGTGCAATTAATGTACATCATTCGTAATCTTTTAATTCTACAAATAGCTTTCAGTTAACTTTCTATCATTCTCTCACTCAAAATAAGTGTTTTATTTCTCTGTATTCTTTTCACTGTAGTTGTTTCACTTAACAAAAATCTATTTTCTTGTCGGGAAATGATGTAAAAAGAATCTCTCTTTTCATAAAAAATTATGAAAAATAATTTCTCTTTTAACCTGGAATGACGGAAGAGATTAATAATGATTTTTAAATAGTACGTCATTGCAAAGTATTGATGCAAAGTATTGACCTTTAAGCACATCAAGTTTTATTGCTTCTGAAACAAAACAAAATATATGAGAAATCGTAAACTTACTTTTTCATTTGGCAAACCAGCTTCCGCCAGACATTGGTACACTAGCTTCTCGGTTTTTCCGGATGCAAATGTTTGAGCGATTCTGGAAATAATTATCAATACTTTGGAATAAAGACGGGAAAATATGCTTTCACTAAAATTCAATCTTATTCTTCAGGCACATGAAAATATTAACTTAAACTATATTTAATTAGGTTCGTATATGAGCTGGCAAACAGAATTTCAATATGTGCATTAAGGGGACAGTGGACCTTCAAACCTAACTTTTTTTGTTTTGAATGGATTTGCTTGAAATTTGAATATGTGATTAGTACCATAGATATGTAAATGTGGTTAAAATTTAATGGTGAAATGCATTAATAATTTATGAAGTATGAATTAGCAATTATATAAAAAAATGGCCTAATTAAAAATGTTCCATGCGCATTTCTTTTGCATATAATATGGTAATTTTTATTTACAGGATACCTTATAGAACTAACAATGAAACTTTTTGCTTATTTTAAGCATTCATTAAAAATATAAAGAGAAAAAATAAAAATAGTGAAAACACCCTTTTTATTGCTCAAAATACCTATAAATCATCTTTTCAAGTACAAAATTTAGAAATTCTGAGCTACGAAGCATAATTATTTTCAATAAGATTTATTTGATATACAGTTAAGTATATAAAACTTAAATTTCAAAGCAATACGATAATTAGAAATGCGCCTGGAGCAGTTTGAATATTCGTATGACATGAAAATTTTTATTTTGAAAAAAACACATTTAAAGTTATTGCTATTAGTAACCACATAATATCTAAATTAAATACAAATGCCTATAACTAGGAAAGTAATCACGGAAATTAAAAATTATTTTTGCAACATATTCCTACTCGTCCATAGTTTCACAATTCAATAAAATAAAAAAATCGAATTTTTGGACAAATTTCACAATTTTGAAAGTCCACTGTCGCCTTAAATTTTATCTATTTAGGACTATTCAGAGCAAAGAACACCGTAACAGGACGACGCGACACCAAATATCTGAAAAAAAATCTGAGTGCAACTGTCTTATATACAATGTTCGATGTCATATAAAGTGCCATATTATCCCTTGGTGACAATTTTTAAACTATTTTTTTCTTTATTATTCTTTCCCATGGACTGCCTTGAAAGTGTTAGAAATTTGGAATCAATCTGACTCCACAGTTTATTCTCAAGAACTGATAATCATCTATTACGAACACTCAGAGTATTTCAATATAAAAAGTTATAGGAACATAGGTCTAGAGCAGGGGTGACCAACCTTTTTGGGAAGAGTGCCACTATCTGAAAAAAAAATATGCGTGCCTGGAAGTGGCACGCATATTTTTTTTGCGTGCCACTTCCAGGCACGCAAAAAATATAAAAAATTTTATATTTTTTTGTACTTTTCCAACATACAAAAAAATATAAAAAGGTGAAAAAAGGTTATTTATAGGCTAATTATGGGATTTTTACACAAATAGCACATTTTTTTTCATCTGAGTAGTGTAGATTTAAAAAAATAATATAATAAATAAAACAAAAGTACAAACTTAGGTTTTATTGTTAATAAACATTTTTAAAGGTTCAGTCAGTTAGGTTATGTATAAAATAAAATGAATAACTTGAAACATTTAATTCTAAATAATTGTTAAACAGTCAGTACTTAATTAATGTGCCTTTTGAATTTGTAGTTTTCTTACCATGTCATCTATATTAGGATTAGTTCTTGAAGATGCTAACAAAATTAGGTGTTTTAGGTGCATATCAGTTAATCTTGATCGATATTTTGATTTTATTATGTTCATAATAGAAAACATTTGTTCGCAAACATATGTAGATCCAAACCTACAACAATACCTGACAGCCAAATTATGTAAATTTGGAAAATTGCTTGTTGGTACAAATTTCTAAAATTCAGTATAATTTGGATCACTTGCAGTTGAAATAAGTTCCTTGTATTTTCTTTTCAGTGTAGTATGTTGCTGTAGGTCAATAATTTCGATTTGGATTTCAGGTGGGTAACAATTAACGTCTTGAAGAGAAATTGAAAAAGGATTTGTGAAAAGATCAGCATTTTTTTTATCATCTTGAAAATCATCGAACCTAGCACTGAATGAATCCTGCAAAATAGATATTAAATTTTTAAATCCATCATAGTTCGGAGCATTATTGACTTTGGTAGCTAGTTCCTGCATTAATTGGAAATGTGTTAATATTTTTTCTCCAAAATCGAGACAAAAAAACAAAAGTTTGTTCACAAAAGAAAATATATGGCCAACTAGGGTAGGGAAAATACAATCTTTTCCCTGCAATCTTAAATTTAAATTATTTAAATGTCCCATAATATCAGTGATAAAAGCTAAATCCCATAGCCAATCTTCATTCTTGAGTAGCAAGCACTCATTGGACAGTTCATTGTTTTCTTCCAGATATTTTAAAACACACTCCCTCAAATTCCAAAATCTCACGAGTGCATTTCCTTTGGAAAGCCAGCGCACACTACAATGAAGGAGTAACTCGCCATCCTCTTCCGTTTCTTCCGGGAAAAGCTCACGAAATCGTCGTCGATTCAGAGCTCGAGCTCGTATTTTGTTGATACAGCGAGCTACAGGGTCAACAACAGAAGAATGGTTTAAGTCCTTGGCACAAAGAACTTCTTGATGGATAATTCAATGATACTTAAAAACTTTTCTTCCCAAATAATTTTCAAGCAATGTAACAAAACCTTTTATCATGCCAACCATGCAAGGCGCTCCATCTGTGCAAACACTATCTAATTTTGTCCACTTTACTTTGTTAACTTCAATAACATTTTTAAGTTCTTTAAAAATGTCCTCACCTGTAGTTTAAACTAGTTGGCGCAAATCAAGAAGTTCTTCCACAATATCGATCAGCTGTCTTAGCGCATCGTTGTACTGGTGTCAAGCAGTGCCGCTTTCCTGCGCTGTTATTTTCAGTAGCGTATGAGTACGGTTTTTACACATTTTGACAAATTATTATTTTTTTAAATTTCTTAATTTTTCAATAAGTCTCCGCTTGCCACTGTTAAAACGCCGCCGTGCCACACTGTGGCACGCGTGCCGCGGGTTGGCCACCCCTGGTCTAGAGCATCATAGGTCTAGCATCATAGATCTATATCTATAGCTATATATGGATCATAAATCTGGCATCGGTTGTTTGTACGTTCTCGAATATGCTCTTAAACATAATACCGCGGTTTAGGACCTGTTCACATAGCAGTCCGTTAGCGTAAGCGTTAAATTTTAACCTATCATATAGCTGAGCGCTAAGATATCATCCGTTGACTCACGTATCATCATCCGTGAACACTCCGTTGACCTTTTACGCTTACGCTACGGATTGCTATGTGAACAGGCCTTTAGAAAAAAAAAAAACTCTAGAAAAACTGGATTTAGATCTGGTCTGCAAGAGTTTTTTTTTCTTTCTATGGGCTCAAAATGTAAAGCTTATCAAATAAAATCACTTCTACAATACATAGAACGCATTCACCAAGAAGGTAATAAAAATGAGAGAAAAAAAGTTACCTTCTCACAGGTATTTTACCATTCGGGTCCACTACGAAACGCATTCTCATCCAGCTAAAAACAGATAATTGCTTTAAATCATTTTATATTACAAAATGAAAAAATAATAGCAGATTTTTAATGCTAATGCGAAGGACATAAAGTAAAAACCTGTGATTTATGCCTAACTTTTAACCCGTTAGTGGGAACATGTCTGAAAGAAAAGTACTGTTTACTTATTTCCGACTAGAGGGGGGAGTAAGTGGAGGACTGTGCCATCCGCTTCAGTTAGCCTGTGGCCTTGGTGCAGAGAGGTAACATCATTGACCGGTAAGTTCCATCTCTGTAAAATCTACCCTGTCCCTCAGACAGGTGTTGAAGTAAGGCGAAATGAAGTAATTTTTTAATTTGGTCCAGGTTTTGACAAAGCAATTTCCTAACTATACCTACTCTTGGAAATCGCGAACACACAAAATGTCTTTGCTAAAACATTCCATAAATTCATTCAAACTAATACAAAAGCAAAAAAAAAATATTTGTCTTTTGAAGTGTGTCTGTAATTTAGGTAAAATGTGTAAATATATGTCTGGGAGACAGATGTTCCTCCAGATAGTAAAAAAAATTATGTTCCCACTAATGGGTTGAAGCTATAATATTGATAAGTACTAGATAAAAAGAATTTTTCAATAACGGTTAAATACAGGCAAATCTGCTATATTGGTAAAAAAATTATTACTGTTTCTTCAAGCAAGTAGACGGACAAACATTGTTTGCTTTTATGTTGTTTGTAATGGCTCGCAAGCCATCTTGCCAAGCCTGAAAGTAAAAGAATACAAGATTATTTTCTTTAAATTAATTAATTTCTTTTAATTCTAGATTAAAGAAAGTATTTCATAGGAAAAAATCTGTATTATTTAAGATTTCCTTTCAGTTAACAAATATCTTCAGATCTACATGTGAAGTATACAATTACAGTTAGCAAAATAACCAAAGCCATTTCTTATGGTTAAATTTAAGATCTCTTATTTCTGAATTAGAATAGTTTTAATTTATTTCTCAGATTAACGATAAATAATCAAATTACAAAAGCTGATATACTATCAATGTTTTAAATACTGTTTGCTGTTACTTGATATTTTTATGAAATTTTTACTATAAAGACATTGATGTAGTTAATTATTATACAATACTTATATAAATTGAATCCAAATAGTACTTTGGCAGTATCAGGATCTGGACAAACTACATGAGTGTGGTTGATGTTCACCATATCAGTTCCACTGCAAATGGTCAGAGACACATCTTCCAAGTTAAATTTTCTTCGAGACGCCAGGTCTGCCAAAAATTTTGTATCCTGCATGCAGAATAGAGAATTGCCGCAATATGAGAACATATTGGAACCATTTCAAAATGTTTTTAAATATATCAATAAATAAATATTTCTTTAAGTAATCCAACATTCGTCTATTCATCAAGCGTTCCAACTGCTTCATGCTGAAAAGTACTAACAAGGAAATATCAGTTTTTTTGTCTTAGTAACAAAAATTTTAAAATAAGAAGTAAGATTTGAGAAGAACTTAAGGCTACTGTGTTTACTAACCCTATTGGATTCGCTCACCTCAGTGTTAACCTATGAGAAAATGTGTCCAAGGGTTGCCAACTTGGATTTAAGGACTTTTTAAATTGTACTCCGTAATATAGAAAGAAATTTAACACCTTGGGGCATTTTTCGTTTAAAAGAAAAAAATGCAAATAGTATTTTAAAACTTAAATTCTTCGAGGAAAAAATAGCTGATATAGTGTGTTTTAAACTCTCATTGGCTGGTGGACGAAATTGATAAAATGCATCCTGTCATAAGGTGCAGAAAAGTTCAGGCTATCAGAAAATACCATTTCTATTGGATTATCAGCATTTATGTAGCTGTCAATAGTAGACACTTTTTTTTATAGGTGAACATTGAAGTGAGCGAATCCAATAAGGTTATTTCACAGCAGCCGTAACTACAAACTCAAGTGATTCAGTTCTTGGAGAATTGTTATTCCTTTGATCCTTTGTCATCTTTGGGCCTGTTCACATAGCAGTCCGTTAGCGAAGCGTAAAAGGAAAATGGTGCTGAGACGGAAATAAACCAATCAAAGGTCTTAACAATTTCGTTGCTAATCGTTTGGAGGTTTGTCATTGGTTAAATATATTTCAGTACTTTTACGCTTACGTTTGCTTTATGTTGTAAAAATACCTTTGTTTTATGTTGTAAAATACGAAACTGTAACTTTCAACTTCCTTTTCTCAATTTTTTAAGAACATACTTAGATACATTTTGGATCGCTCACGATTCAGAGGTTCTGAAGAGTTCAAATCTGCACCTAAATGAAATTTTAATTCGAAACAATTTAATTTTAAGTAGATTATTTTTAGTTTAATTAAATATTTCGGTCCATTCAAACAATTAATAATTTAAAATTTGGAATTAATTATCTCCATTATTTTGAGAAGTAATCTGTCTGAACTCAAAAAAGAATATTTTTAAAGGCATTGTTTTGTTGATTTACCACCTTTCAAAACTATTTGAAAGTATTTATTTTTATTCCTTACCGAAAGAGTCACATGACCCAGATAGCACCCTCTTTAAAAAAATGTTTTGCAATAAATTGAAGGTTTCAATAGATGCCAACATCAAACTCAGAATGAATTTATTATTCTAATGTACTTAATTATGAAAATAGCATGAAATATATTTAAAGTTGGCTGTGGTTTCGATACGAGACAATCCATATATTAAGAATTTTATGTGTTGATTTCTCGTCAGATGTAGCAATTCTTGGAAATTTTTTATAAGATGATCAATACAATAAATCTTTTGATACAGTATTCGCCAAAATTAGTGCAAACCTAAAAAAAATCGCTAAATTGTAGATAAAGGGAACCACAGCCATAAGAATACCTATAACTCGGCAAATCCTGGTCCATTTCTAACGAGGCCCGTTTCATTCTATTTAAGTTTCAAGGGTACCGTATTCACATAAATAGGGAGTCATTATGAGCATATTTACAGAGGCTGTTCACACATTTTTTAGGCGATGTATATTGTATTCACAAAACTAAATTACATAAAATTCTTATATTTTAAATGTTCTATTTGACATCCCTTATTCTGAACTATCTTTCGACACAGCAATTTCCAGGATAATAATGCCTTTTGAAGTGTCAGAAGAGGTATTCTATCCCATTCCTCCTGAACAGCTTTCCAGAGTCCTGTAAGGGTTTTGGGACGACGTTTGGATAATGCAGATTTTAAAAGTCCGACAGCACAAATATCCATAGGTGATACATTGGGAGATTTAGTAGGGATATCAGTGAAGGGTATGGCCTTGATACCAGTTTTTTGTTCCATTTCTTTTAGGAAATTTACAGTGGATTTTGATGTGTGACTGCTAGCTTTGTCCTGATGGAGTCTCACAGATTGATGGCACTGTGGGTAAAGCGATGGTATTTCATTCTGAAAAATTGGCGATAAAATATGTTCCTGATAGTATTTGGAGATAATCTTGACATTTTTTCCACTCTCTTTATTTTTAACTTGCCAATATAAGAAAAACCAGCAACAATCATAAACCCCTTAGAAAATCTTTCTTTCGATTCTTTGAACCATGTACTTAAATTTTTTCTCCCCTTTTATGATAATAAATGGCTCTTTTTTTTGTTGCAATCATTTAAATACACCCATGATTCATCTATTGTGACAATTATTTTCCATTTTTCTTTGGATAAGTGTTTCTCATATAGAATTCTGCAGCGTGTCCTGCGTTCAGCGATATGATTTGGAAGAAGACGATGCACATTGCGTTTTTTCGCTTTCTTAAGATTTAAATCAACGTTTATCATTTAATTTACAGTGGACACCGAGCATTTTAACGATTTTTCAACTGTCCTTTGACTAGGAGGATTTTCTTTTAACATTAAACAACTTACCTTTGCAATAGTCGAAGAAGTCCGTTTTTTCCTTGGATACTTGTTTGGAATTTTTGTCCCACTTGAGGCTCCAATTTGACGTTTTTTCCTTTCTTGTTGACGATATTACCTATCGACGCTTTAGATATCACAAAACCATGACTCTCACATCGTTTTTGGATAACGGAGTATGCATATTTCTCTTCGGAAAGAGCATAAATGTAGCCTTCGAACCACTGCTTTGTTAAAAACGCCATTTTGAATAAAAACAAAACTTTCAAGCAGTAGACGATAATTTTGACTTTTAAAAACATAGTACAGTTGCAATTATTTCTTTTGCAGCAAACGATTTTTTATTACCGCTTACCAAAATCGTCTAAAAAATGTGCGAACAGCCTCTGTATTTCTTGGACTCCCAATCTATCAGGCAGTTAGCAACGGTGACGTATAATAAAAATCCCCCCCCCCCTTTTTTTATAAGAGCCTGATTAATTTTGCTCATTATCTATTGCATTAAATAAAATTAATCAACTTATTCAATCAGAGGTACTTATTACCTCTTTTATTTCAAGAGTTATTTAAAATATTATCTAAATGAAAAGCATAAAAACCTTACCTTTGGTACTCCTCCTCTCCTAATATCATTTACTTGGGATAATTCCAAGACTCTCCCATCCTAAATTAAATACAAGAAAGTTAAAATATCGTGTAACTTAAAACTCGTGTAACTTAAATAGGGGAAATGATAGCAATAACTTGGATCTCACTTACATTTCCGGTGCTTTTCCAAAATATGAAAAAACCCAACTCATCAACTTTGAATAAAGCATCTTGTTCACAATTTACTTCTTCTTTATCCTAAAACAAATATTATCTTATTGAAATATAATTTAATTCATTTACCTCATATCAACATTTTGAATTAATTACTCAGTCCTACTGGATTTCCCTACAAAAAAAGCTAGAAATGTTTATGTAATTACTATTCATATTCCAAGGGTGTTTGCTAACACTTGATTTGTATGGTTAATTTATATTAACCATACAAATCAAGTGTCAATGCGCACACACGAGCGCGCGAGCACGCACACACATGCACACATGTAAAGAAATAAATATGTATAGATAGATAGATAGATAGATAGATACATTTCAAAAGGTCTAAGTTAATAATATAAAAAAATGCTTGTGCAGTGCAACCATCCAAATAGACGAGTCATTACAAAACTATACTGAAAATACCATGAAAATGTTTATGTTCTTCTGCATATTCCTGAAAGAAATATATATTAAATGGCTTAAAACTATGCTTCTTATAGTGTACGTTGAAATATCCTTAATTTCAAACATATGAAAAAGAAACCCAATAGACAGACTACTTGAGGTTCAGGATCTCTTTGATCATCCATACTGTAATGATTTGGTAATCTTATTTTCTTGATAATCTCTGGGTGCATAGGGAGACTTCCTTGGTAATCTTATTTTTAACAAAAACTTTGGTTTTACTGAAACTTTTCGGGGGTTTTTTTTCTGATCCAACAGTTTGAAAATAAACAAGCTCACCCCACTTCATACTTTCAGAAAAGAAAACAAATAGTCGAAACAAATAGAATATTTTCTATTGCAATATGTTAGATGCAACGATACACACTAGAACACAGAAACTAAACACAAACAAACAAAGAAATTTAATTTCTTGATTTATGAATCGTTAAATACGAATTTTTTTCAAATTTTTTCCTCTGTCAGTATAGCTTTAATTAATGGTTATTGGACGCATCCTCAAGTAAAATGGAAGTGTAGAAAACCGATTGTTGCAGGCCCCTTCCTATTGCAGTTAAATTGTAAAAAAGAATTATCTTAGTTTTTAAATGGAATTCCAAACCTTACAACAAACGTTACAGATGTTTAATGCAATTTAATAAAACATATAGTAATTTAATACGTCATCAGTATTGTGAGTTAAAAGGCTGTAAATAATTTATTTAAATAAGTGTATAATAAGCTAAGAACCCTGAAAAACTAATCCGTAAATTTAGAAAATAAAAAGACCTTAAGTAATGTGTACAATAATAATGTAAGTAACAAAGAGACAGATAAGAGATGTTTTCAGTTCAGAAAACATGTTATACGGAGTTTCCAAACTTGTGTTCCTCGAAATCCAGAGGTTCGGACAGTGAAATTCGGTGGCCACAATTAGTTTTTTTTTATCTCTTCCAAATAGTTTATATTAATAGTGAATAAAAATTAAATAAACTTTCAAAAACTATTAATAGTTGATAGGGAGATGGCACCTGAGCATAAGCTCTGTACAGATCGCAATTCGAAAAAATAAAATTCCAAACATCCAGGTCCCAAAAGCGAAGCTAGAGAAGAATAATCATGATTTTCTATACTTCTTAGGAATGTGCAGTTTAAGAATAATAAACTCTACACTAATAAAGAAAAATTAAGACATTGTAATATGGTGTTACGATTGTTGAAATTGATTTTACTTTTTAAGATACTATAACTATGGTTTTATGACTAAGGTTTTTAAATATCAATGAAGAAGATCTGCAAATTTTAAATGCACAGATTGAATCATAATTACTCTTAATCTTTCTATTTCAGTCAACGTGGGGAAGTTTATTGTGTTAAACTGAAGAGCAACATTTGGTGACAGAAAAATCGTGCAATGAAGGATATTTTTTCTGATTAAAATGGCATAGAAAAGAACTAAGAAGAGTAACTGAATGAATGTGAAGCTAAGGGCAAATTAAACTCCTTACAGAATGTGCCATCCTCCCTCTTTCGATATCAACAGGATTTATCCTTTCAGTTAAGTGATTCAGAGCCAATAATTACCACACTTGATACAAACCAGTCAGCTGTTTTCTGAAAATGGATGATTAAGCAGATAAAACGTTCTGGAATAGCATCGATATTACGGGTGTATGGGTTGAATATCTTTGTTCATTAGCTGGATCTTTGCTAATAGCGTTTAGCGGAAACGAGATTTAAATGGGTAAGATTTATTTAAAGTATTTCACTATCGTAACATGTACGTTACGCACTAAAAGCTATTTCCTAGTTCACGTGTGAACAACACGAATAAATAATGAAGTAAAGATAATGGGAAAATGATAAATATTACTTAATTTTTGTTATGTTACAGATAATCATAAATGTTGCATAGAGACGTACAGCGTCAGTGCAGTCTAAACTGTAAGAGATTGTTTGATTTAGGCTACTTTTTCCCGAGTAACTCGTTATTCCACGTACTGGTACAAATAGGAATTAGAATCAAGCTTTCGATTCTTAATCAAAGCAGTTAGTTGAGTTTATTGAAAAAGCCCTCCTGCATGAAAGCTACATTCGATCACGCATTCAAATGGCACAGAATAATTCATATCATTTTCACTGTTTTTCTCAAATTAAGAACGAAAAAATTTACCTCTTCCCACATATCAAAAACGCATCCATTGAGAAGGGCTTCTGGCACTGGCACCTGCCAGTTGAATTCGTAGGCTTTGGTCATGATCGGTTTCGGCCTCCTCGGAGAGGGAATTCACACGTGTAAGACCACTGACTTCCCTCAACGCCTGACACCCATCTGAAACAGAAAATGCGAAAACGAAGCCGTAAAACTGTTTTGATCTTGTGACTATTTATGAAGACTTACAAGTTATGAACTTCGTTTTAAGACAGATCACATTAATGTTATAGGCAAAAACAAAAAGATCGATACGCAAGAAAGGGATTAGGTAGTATCATTAGTCTCACTTCTGTATTCTATCATATGGGCATTTTGAAAACATTTAAATTTGTATAAATAATTCAGTAAATTCGCTTTGGTACCTTAGACTGTTCTTTGGTAAACTGGTTCTGTAAAACGTTTTTGCTTGAAAACATGTACATCTTACATCTTGTTTTCATCCCCACTGATAAATTGCCAAAACAATTTTTTTTTAATTTACCTTTAATAATTTTATAAAAACTGATTTAAAATATAATTTTCTAAATTCAAGAAATTATTTTTTGGTAATTTGATAAATGCTTTGGTGTTCTACAAGTTTTGCCTCTTTGGCTTTACATTAAAAAACCTTTACTCCTTTAGCCAGTTTTCCTTTTTAGTTGAAAATTACCAGTCGAAAAGAAGTGAAACTAAGTCACACTTAACTTGGGCCTTTCATAAGAAGTTTTTAATTACTAGAACTGCGGTTACTTACGCGTATATTTTCTCCTATTTATTTTCAAGCTGTGTGGTGAAATTTTGATCAAATTTCGAAAATCCCCCCCCCCCCAAAAAAAAAAAAAATCGGACATGCGTAACTTGTGAAAATTTCAAAGTCAAGTAAGTGTAATTAGTATGCATTTTCGGTTATATGTTCAGAAACGAGAGATTTTTTTCTTAATAGCTGTGTCAGTTTAATTAAAGTTTCAGTTATATCCGCTGTATAAATGTTCAAAGTCATATTGCCTTTCCCCCTCCCCCATATCTTTTGTCCATCCTCTCACTCTTTTTCACTTGTCATAAAGCAATGAAACTTTTTTTTTAATGCGGCAGGCACTTGGATAGGCGTAGCGTGCTTCTAACTTTTGGGGGGGCACGAATTAATTCTGATGGGCCCTCTTCAGTGCATTGACTGCCATACGGTCCTTAAAATATGAAATAATATGATTTTTTTTCAATTGAATAACAATAGAATCGATGTTTGAGTAGTATTCAAAAGTTATACAATGAGAAAAACAAATATTATATAAATAAAATGAGAAAAAAAATATATCATCGAATTTTTCTCTTGAATCATATCATTGCTAAAAACTGTGTTAAAGCTAAAGACATAATGGGAATCTTCAGTTTCACAGTTTGAAAAAGCGGTAAAAAACCAACTTTCTTAAAAGTTTTCTACAATTTTCCGATTTTAACTGAACTTACATTAACATTTTAATTCATTTTATGTTAAGTTGGGGGGAACGTGCCCCCGCCCCCCGACGTTACGCCTATGGGCACTTGTCATTTGACAGTAGGTACTTCTGACATTGGTGTGATGTGCTTCGTGATGTGTGGAAACCACACATCAAGAAGAAATAATGCTTTTAGGCATCAGAGGAAGGACTGTTTTGACTAAATTACGGAAATGTGTAATGCATTGGAATAGTTTGCAGGAAATTGGAAATTTCAGCACTAAGACAGAAAAATCGGGCAAAATGAATAGAAGAAGGTCTGATTTAGACTTATCAAAAGACGATTAGACGATTCATAGGGACTTTCTTACTGTTAGCCAAATGCCGCCCACATGGTGTGATGGTTAGCGTTCTCAGATGCCAAGCAGTGGGTTTGGGTTCAAATCTCGAATAAGGCTTGGTCGTTTCCGTGTTGTCCCCATCATAGGGAGCAATGATGGCTCACCTATATGGTGCTCCCATAAGGATTGACATAATAGTTCGTCATTTTAATGATACATGTTTATAAAATTCATGATATTCTAGCGAACTGTTTTTATGATATCATGTGCGCAACGACATAACAATGGAAAGAACAAGGGTTAAAATTTTTTAAAATTAAGATATTTCTCAAGCTAGAAAAAATTGAGAGCCATATTTATAAAGAAGAAAGATTGTTTAATACACAGTAAAATTTTCCTATTTCTGAATAAATTATTTTAGTAACTACTGATGATTGAAAATAGGGATATGTTTGTCGAGTCTCTTGGCCTTTAAAAGGTATATGACCCCGTATTAAAGAGGTTCTCGAGCTGTGGTACTCGGGAAAATTTTAGTAAAGGCGGAAAAACCAGCTTGTAATAAACACAAACATTTTTATCCAGCTTGTAAGTACTTTTAAACATTTTTATTGGTTGCCTTTTAAAAAAAATTTCCTATAGCGTATTTTTAGTTTTTTTTCTATATACAGTGGACGCTCGTTAATTCGAACTCTGTTAATTCGAACTTTCGGTTAATTCGAACTAATCCAAAGGCCCCAAAAAACTTGTATTGGAGTTAATGTTAAAAATATAGAGAAAATTCACACTGTATTTATTATTTTGTGTGTCAAAATTTTTTTTCTGTGTAAAGAGGCACATGCCTGCCTTCCTAAACTATTGCATGTCCGCTAAACGTTAGTAGCTATCGTCCTTCTTATTAGTGCTAAACGGAAAAAGCAATTTTCCTTTATTTGGATCTATTTTCTTAGAATTTCAGAAAAACTAGTCTTAACTACAGATTCTAGCGAGCTGCGTCAGTTATAACTGCAGTGCAGACAAGTTAATGGGGTCTAGTTTTTCTTCCTCATTGTGTGGTGTGAACGTGTAAAATTTCAGGATGTCTACACGTGGAAAGTATAAAACCATTAACTTTGGAGACAAAGGTAGAAATTTTAAAGAAAGTAGAGAATGGCGAATGTAAAACAAAGAGCAGTTGACTATGGAATTAAAAAAAATGCCTTGTCAACTAATTTGAAAAACAAGGAGTCAATTTTAGATTCATGGGAAAAATCAAAATTTTCTAGAGGATGGAAAAGCATGGGAAATACGTCCCAAGAAGTTCTAGAAAAAGCTCTACTGCTATGGTTCCAGGATGTTAGATCTCGGAATTTTCCGATAAATGGACTCCTAGTGCTGACGAAAACTGATTAATTGGCAAGTCGAATGGGTATTGAAGATTTTAAATGCAGTGATGGATGGCTTTCTCGATTTAAGTCAAGGCAAAATATTTCTTATCAAACTGTATGTGGCCAAAGCTCTGATGTAAACGAAGATGTATGCACTAATTTCGGTCGGAAACTGCCAGGGCTTTTCTCTACTTACCTGCCGAAAGATGATTTTAATGCGGCCATAATGGACTCTATTAAAACTCTGAAAGCATTTATTCAGATGGAACCTTCCTCTGAAAATGAATTGAAATGTTTACTTCAAATCGAGAAGTTGGCTGAACAATGTAGGCATCATAAACAGAACCAAACATCCATTTTACAGTTTTTCCCCAAAGTGTAATTCATATTTTTAATAAAAGTTTACTTTATAATGCATATCTTCTGCTTCATTTTATGATTTAGGTAGGTCTGTATTGCTTTTTAATATGTTTAACTTTAGATAACATAGTATAATATATTTTCTGGGGTTATACATACTAGGAGAGTTTCTTCTTCAGTGATACACATTTAAAGTTATATATTTTCTCTTAACATCGGATAATTCGAACTTTTTTCTGAGAACCTTCGAGTTCGAATTAACAAGCGTCCACTGTATATCCAAAACCAAGAGAAACACGAGTCTTAAAATTTTAAGCAGAGGATAATACAGATAAAAACAATTACAGCTTTAACAGTTCACTGTTGTTTAATTAAAGTCATTAATAATTATATATATATATATATATATATATATATATATTGTCACGTAGAAGTGTGAGATATACCGAATAAACCAACATGCTGTTACAGTCAAAGAAGTTTATTAGCAGGATGCGAGCAGGAAGCAATCACAGTAATGAACTGCCCTCCTCTTGAGGCCTCTTATATACAACTTAAGAACTTTCTAGAAATAAGATAAATTAGCATAACAAATTGACATCAGGTAAATTAACATAAACAGGGACTTTCTAGAAATTTTGAGAAAGGTAACATAAAGTAGAATGAAAGTAAAACCATAAGTTATTGACTGATTCGAAACGACGACCTGTCGGCCAGCAGTCCAGTCCTTTAACCATTTGGCCGTGCTGCCACTTACAGCTAACTTCGGAATGCGGCAATATGTACGATCTATAACAAAAAAAATCTACGCATCAAGGAGTTGTCCGAAGGCTACAAAAATTTGTGGATTTGAAGAACACGCACAGAAAAAAATTTAAAATTTCAGAACAATCGATTTATTCCAGAGTTTGATCGTTACAAAGTAAGGAAGTCAATACGGCGTTGGTCCACCTATGACCTATGGCCTTGATGTAAACTGATCTCGGTTATAAAGTTCCCGAATGGTGTCTCGCGGGATTTCTTGCCAAATTGTCTTCAATTGTCGAGCTAAATCAGTAACATTCTGCGATAGTTGCAATCACCTTCCCATCACGTCCAAAATGTGCTATATGGGGGAAAGACCAGTCGGCCTAGGTGGCCAAGGAAGTGTTCAGCAAGCTTGAAGACAATTCATAGCAACACGTGCCGTATGCGGCCGGGCATTATCTTATTGAAAAGTAAGTCCGGGGTGACGCAAGAGGAAGGACAACAAAACAGGTCACAGAATGTCGTCTAAGTACCGCTTTGGTTAAGTGTGTCACTAATGACTACCAAAGGGATCCGGCTATCAAAGGAAATGGCACCTCAGACGATAACGCTCTGTTGTAGGCTCGTGTAGCATGAAATAGTAAGGGCGGGATCCCTTTGCTGTCCTGGACGTCTCCAGATACATCTTCGGTGGTCGCCAGGACACAGATGGAAACGGGACTCGTCAGACTACTCAGAAGTCTCTGGTAGATTCCCGTTATTAAACTTAATGTGTTCTGCCATAACTGCACGTTCTCTTTCCCGAGCTGATCAAATCGATTTATTAATTCAGAGCGTCCGCTTCTTGGCCCGTCCAGCAAGTCCCCCTTACCGTATCTCTCGCTCCTAGGACTGGCATAGCTTTCAACCAGTTGTTCGTCATTACCACTATTATAACTCACCTTTCTAGGGGATTTTTTTAATCCAATTTTCAGGTCATAATCATACATAATCTATAAGTATTCAAACAAAATGATAAGGATGCCTGCACCTTAGTCAATTACAAATCGATAATCAAAAGGTGACATACCTGTCTAGTTAAATTTCGCTTGGATTTGTATTCTACATTAATGCCACGCAGAAGTCGAAGTTTTCCTTCGTTCTGTATACCCCATTAGAGCTACTGTGTACTAACCTTATTGCATTCGATCACCTCAATGTTAAATATGGAGAAAATTGTCTAAGGATTGCCAACTTGGATTTAAAGATTTCTTTTTATTGTACTCCGTAATAGAGAAAGAAATTTTACACATTGCGGTATTTTTCGTTTTTGTTTTTTTTTTTTGAAAAAAAGGCAAATATTTTTTTTTAATTGATATTATTCGGGGGAAAATCTGGTATAATGTGTTAAATTCCTTTGGTGGATGAAATTTATAAAATGAATCCTGTTGCAAGGTACAGAAAAGTTCTGGCTTTCTAAAAATACCATTTTTATTTGAATATCAGCATTTATGTAGCTGTAAAAAGTAGACACATTTTCTACATACACTCAAGAGCCAAAACATTATGACCACCTGTCAATAACGAGTTGGCCCACCTTTGGCGCGCAACACAGCTTCAACCCGCCTTGGCATGGATGCCACAAGTCCTTGGTAGATGGCCGGAGACAGATTGTACCAGATGTTTAAGCAACGGTCACGCAAATCCGAGATATTGCGAATTGGTGGTCTTTGAACTCTGAGCAGCCGTCCCATGACATCCCAAATGTGTTCTATCGGATTGAGATCCGATGAGTTAGGCGGCCAGGACGTTAACTGGAATTCGACATCATGTTCCTGGAACCACTCCAACACAATTTTAGCCTTGTGACATGGGGCGTTGTCCTGTTGGAACATTCCATTTCCAGCTGGAAAAACAGAGGCCATGTAAGGGTGCAACTGGTCCGCAATGATGTTCAGATACCCTGTAGCATTCATGGTCTGCTCTACCACAACCACTTGTCCCAGAGACGCCCATGAGAACGTCCCCCAAAGCATAATACCGCCACCACCGGCCTGTGTATGACCTACTGTACACTGAGGGAGCAACAGTTCGCCTGGAAGACGGCGTATCCTGACACGGCCATCGGCGTGATGAATGACAAACCGTGATTCATCTGACCAGGCAACTCTCTCCCACTTTTCCATGGACCAGTCGCGATGTTCCCGGGCCCTGCGCAGGCGCAGTTGGCGATGACGCTTGGTCAGCAAAGACACACGAGTGGGACGTTTGCTGCGTAGCTCCATATCCAACAGTGTCAGCTGAACAGTGTGCTGCGATACTATTCTACTTGGCCTTGCATTGTATTGGGCTGTCAGCTGAGCCACTGTCTGGCTCCGGTTTTGCTTCACCATGCGAGACAGTCTCTGACGACATTTTTCTTTGATAGCGTGTGGACGTCCAACACAATGTCGTCTACTGCTGGTTTCACCGTCATTCATCCACTTTGCATAAGTACTAACAACTGTAGGTCGCGAACAACCCACGAGTCATGCAGTTTCGGAAATACTTGTTCCGAGCCTTCGAGCCATTACAATCTGCCCTCTATCAAAGTCGCTTAGATCCGCAGCCTTTCCCATCACACACAGAAGTAAGTGAAAGAATGATTCTTCAGACTCTCCAGCAGCAGTTAAATACCACTTCCACCTGATCACGTGCCTTCCACGTCATCCAGGCCAATTCATTGCAAAATGTAGGGGTGGTCATAATGTTTTGGCTCTTGAGTGTAGGTTAAAATGATATGTTATCCTATTGAGACCTCAATATTGAGGTGAGCGAATCCAATAGGGTTAGTACACAGCAGCCATAAGAACCTCGGAGCCTCAAAAGCTGCCGCTTAAAAGAATGTAAACCAACGCAAAACTTAACAGAGGCATATGCTCGGAAGCTCAGTATGGTAAGTCTGACAACCGAAGTGACACAGCAGCAACTTCCCTTTCTTCGGGACCTTAGGAAGTATAGTAGAAACTACAATTTATGGGCTGAGCCCTCTATTGTAGAATAATTTAGCAATGCACACAAAACTTCAGTGATTGAAAATAAAAACGAACAGAGGAAAGATAATAGATAGGGGGAAAAAGAAAAGAATTCAAGGAAATAATAACGGAAGGAAAAAAATTAAAAATTTATCGCAGCAATGATCCGAACGTAGAGCGTAGTCAGGTGGACCAACGGGAAAGGACTTGCAGAGCAGAGGGGGGAAGGGACACTTAAACTAATCGAATCCTGGAGAGGGATTCGGGAACAAATCGAACAAATGTGTTCGAGTGCAAGAATTCGACAAATAAAACTGCATGATTCAGAGGCCATGTAAAAATGAGAAGTTGAGTGATTTCTATTCGAAAAAAAACCTTCCTCTTCTGCTTTCTCCCTCTGCTTATATTCAATTTAGAACTGGCGAATGTATAGGCCTGTTTTTTTATGGGAGCACTCTATAGGTGAACAGGTACTTAATGAGAGAACAGGACAAGAACGTCCATGTCTTAGTCGGGATTCAAACTTGTGCCCTCTCCGTGAAAGCTCGTGACGCTAACCAATATACAATGTGGTTGACACCCGCAGTCAATTAGAATGAACTCAAGATAGTTCAGATCGTGAAAAAATCTTACCAAACGCAAATCTCACGTTAGCAAAGTCAATAAGCTAATGCAATTAACAAATTTTAAAAAATGATGATTTTATCATGCCGAAAAAACAAAGTTGGTAGCAAAATTGGTTTTATTAACGTAGGGTTAATTTAATTTGCTTGGATCTGACAAAAAATGTTATGTGAACCTGTTGTGGGCCAACCAAAACAGATCCTGTTGAACTTGGCATTTACCGTGAAACAATTCCGGTTCTATGGCGATTTGTAGAGCATATTAGCATCAAGCCAAGGCAAATTAAATTTCACAAATGGTAACATAAATCAAAAATAGGTATGTCGACAATCGGAAATGAAGAAAAGGCCAGGAATTTTCGGATTAAAAGCAACGATTTCGAGTTTGAAACTTGGAATGTAAGGTACCGCTTGCTGAATAACTGCCCCCCCCCCTCCCAATGTAGTGTAATGTTTGTAGAAGTGCTGTACCCCGTGATCTCTCCCCCTTTCACCAATCAGAGGGATTGGCTGCGGGGGCGTTGAACCCTAGGGGGGTGAAGGGATCGTCGGGAGAAATCAGTAGTAGGAGTCGGGGTCTGGTAAGATGCAATAGGCTTGCCCACCTCATGCTCAGAGTTTTGGTTGTAATCTTTTGTTAAATTGTCAATAAATGTTTGTGTCGTTTGGTCGACTAGTTTTATCTACCTCATTGTCCCTATGCCAGAGAAAGAACCTCGGTGTAGTGTGAATACACCATATTGTCGCAGTCGCCAGCATTGGCATGTTCAAGGGATGAGGTAGTGTTTATCGTAGGACTGTGCTTATCGTAGGAGTGTGTGTAGGTGCAATACCTGAATTAGAGGGAATACCTGTGACTAGGAAGAGACAGGTAAGAAGATTCAAATTTTGATAAGTTTATGAACATTTGAAGTTAAGTTAAGAAAATGTTTAAAGGGTTTAAGAAAGAGGACTTTAAACTTCTTTGTGAAGAAATTGGGGCAGAAGTGATCCCCGATGCGAGGATTTCAGATCTTAAAAATAGTATTATTGAATCCGAGGAATACAAGAAAGATCCCGAGTTTGTAAGAGGACGGGCAGAGGATATTTTAGAACAGAGACAAATTAGGGAGGAACAAGAAAAATTAGAAAATGAGAGAAAACATGAAAAAGAAAAATTAGAAAATGAAAGAAAACACGAATTAGAGCTCTCTAGAATTCGAGCTGAGGGAAGAAATGCAGATGAGACAGAAACCAGAGTAACTTCTGAAGGTGGGACTAGTGTAGAAAGTTTAATCAAAAGTATTCGTACTTTAACATTAGCTCTACCAACGAGACCTGAAAATTGGGGTGTATTTTTTGATTCGTTAGAACGCGCATTCCTAACCAAAAAGGTACCAGAGGAGTTGAAGGCAGTAATTTTATTAAATTTACTAGGAGAAAAAGCCTCTAATTTATTAGTTTATGTTAAACAGGAAGAATTGAATGATTACGAAAATCTTAAATTAATTGTTCTTCGAGAGTATGAGCCAATGCCTCAAAAGTGTTTAGAAAAAATCCGTAAAGCAAAAAGAAATTCAAATGAAACCCACATTCAATTCGTTTCAAGATTAACGACTTCATTAGAATACTATTGCAAATTAAGAAGAGTAAAGACTTTTGAATCCCTTAAGGAACTGATTATAGCAGATAAACTAATAGAAACGTTAGATCCAGAGACAGCCGCTCACATACGCATAAGACAAGGGGAATCATTTTTTTTTTGCCTTTACAATTAGCCAAAGAATGCGACTTGTATTTTATGTCTAAAGGGAAATCGTTTACGAAACTTGAAACTAACTACCAAAAGGGGATGAATAAGGAAAGAAGTAACAAATATATTCCCCCACCATTACGAAATTATGAAGACCGGAGTTACAATTATAGAACGAAACCAATTAAACATTGTTTTGTGTGTTCATCCGCCGAACATTTGGCGAAAAGCTGTTCGAAACAACCTCAAGAGTTTACGAGCCAGCAGAATAAAAATCCGAATAGCAAATCAACCGAAGAAAGCGCTATAGTAGCGGGAGTTGCCTCCTCATATTTCACTCCTAAACCAGATATTCAAGCTTTGAAATATGTAAGCATTTTAATCGGTGGTAAAAAGATTCCCGCTGTATTAGACAATGCTACATAGATCACCGTGTTGAAAGATAAACATATTCCGCTTTGTAACGAAGCATCACAGGGTAAAATTGTTTTGATGTCCGCGTTTAACGAAAGAGTAGAGGCGAAGTTACATACTATACAGATTGCACTGGCTGATGAAACCTGCAGCCAGATGACGTATCCAATATCAATAGTAGCGGCATCTACGGAGAAACTGGCCGCTGAATGCCTGCTACCCCCATATGTGTATGAGCTTCTGAGAACCGAAAACACTATTACGGAGAGGGATACTGAGGCCGATGAAATTTATGGGTGGAAGAGGGTTGAATGTCAAACGGGGAATGGGTCCCAAAAAGAGCAGGGAGAAACAACGCCGACTATTACCCCCGTCGGGGAAGTTCGAAAGCCGAAGATATGCTGAATATTTATGTGGCGGAAAGTGAGACCAAGAAACAAAGCGTAGGGAAAACAGACGCAAATAAAGAAGAAAATGAAGCGGGGAGTCAAAAGGGTGATATAGAGACTCAACTTTCGGAAGCTGCAAAATTGAAATTAGAACAAATTAAATGTGAAACGCTCCAGAAAGTAAGAAAAGATGTAAAATGTGGAAAAGGAATTTTTTTATGGTTGACGATTTGATTTATCACAAAGATAAGGTCGTAGGAGAAGCTGTTTCGCAGTTAGTGTTGCCAAAGGGGAGACGTTTGCAAGTATTAAAATTAGCACACGAATCTATATTCGGAAACCATATGGGCTTAAAGAAGACGAGAGAAAGAATCAGATTAAGCTTCTATTGGCCAAACATAACCCAAGACATTGCAGATTTCATAAAAACTTGTGAGAACTGTCGGTTAAGAAAACCGGAGAGGGCCAGTGATAAAATTCCTATCTCACCCGTGGTAAGGCCAAATTTACCGTTTGAGGTAGTCAATGTAGACATAATTGGGCCTATAGAACCACCATCTGCTCGAAAGCATAAATATATTCTACTAGCCGCTGCGCGACCAACATGGTCGCTTTTAGTTTTATATTTTCTATTGCAAAACAACTCATCTGAAAGTAACATATATAAGGAATGTTACCATTACCTGTCATCATAAGTATACGTTGTTAAGGGGTATTCTTTATAAGGCTGATTCTAAAACATCGTGATTAAAAAATGTGAATTTTCATTACTTCAGAACAGAGATAAAGATAAGACTGAGAAACCCAACACCAATGATTTTCAAAATTACATCCTTCTCTGTATGTACTATTTTTCAAAATTAAGATATCTACACTTTATCCTTACATCAAATAAAACGCGTCAATCCGTTGTTGGGGAAAATTTTTTTCACTTGAAAAAAATGGAGAAAAATTCAGAAAGAACTAAAATATAGTGTGGATTACATCACTCTATGTATATACTATTGTTCACAATTCAGATATCTACACTTAATCATATCAAATAATAAATTGTTGGGAAAATTTCTTCACTTATGGAGTAAAAATTCAGCAAGTACTGGAAAAAGTGTACAAAATTAACTATTACTGGCTCTCGGCTGTTATGACGGCAACAGTTAAGCCTAACCTCGCGATCATTTATGCTGTCTCTCACACCTCTCTCTTAATGAATTATTTCTTCTTCGCTTTCTTTCTTGAGACTGTTCCCAATTTTCACTTGATCGTGCAACTCGCTTTCGAGCATTATTGATTTCAGTGCGTAAATCCATGTTGACACGCGGTTGCAAATTGTGGACGGCCTCTGTTTACATCTGGTAGTTGCAGCCGTTGCCATTCGGATTGTAGAAATATCGTTAATTTTTGTGCCGCATACCTACGTGTTTTATATATATATAGATGTTTACAGGACCAGAATTCAAGGTGGCCGGAAGCAGTGCCATTACGGTCTATAACTGCGAAAGCAACGTGTGATGCTTTATTAGAAATATTTTATTAGAAAGTAAGGCATGTGCATGTGAACAAAATAAGGCAGTACCATCCCAGAGTTCAAGCTGTAGGTGTAGTATTTGAAAATGAGGAAGAATTTGGAGAAATCCATCCAACACCTAATTCGTCTAATGTAAATATTGAAGATATTTTAAAACAGTTTGAATGCGCACATTTAAATAAAACCAAGGTTGGAGAATTGTTGACTTTACTGAGTAAACATCATATGTTGTTTACGAGAAATGTGAAAATTGCGAAAGTGGAAGCACATAAAATTCGCTTGAAACCGAACGAAGAAAGGAAGAAACCTTTTGTATATAGAATTCCCGAATCACTAAAGCCGAAGGTAGATGAGTAAGTTAAAGAGCTCTTAGATTTGATTGAAGAAAGCGATGATGAGATAGCATACCCAGTTATGTGTGTTAACAAAAAGGATGGAGGAATGCGGTTACGTGTCGATTTTAGAGCCTTGAATATAGCAACGATAACAGATGATTTTCCCATGGAAGAGACAGCCGATTTAATTAATTCTATTGGTAAAGCCAACGTGATAACGACGTTAGATTTATTAAAGGGATATTGGGCCATTCCGAAGACCCAGAAAGTAAAAAATTGACAGCATTCAAGATCCATAGACAGCAATACAGATTTAAAGTCATGAGTTTCGGATTGAAGAACGCATCTGCGACTTTTCAGAGAGTTATGAATATAGCTCTTTCCTCATACCGAGACTTTGCTAGAGCATATATCGATGACATTGCGATTTTCTCTAAGGACTGGAAAACTCACTTGATACATTTAAATTCTGTGCTTGCTAAACTTAGAGAGTTAAATTTTACGGTGAATGTGAAAAAATGTGCTTTCGCTAGACCTGAAATTAAATACTTAGGTCATATAATTGGATCAGGCAAACACAGAACAGATCCGGATAAAGTTAAAGCCATAGAACAATTGCCTAGACCCAAGACAAAGAAAGAACTCCGTAGTGTGCTGGGACTATGTAATTACTACCGTGAGTACATTCCTAACTATGCAGAGTTAGCCTTCCCACTTACGGAATTAACGAAGAAGGTTCCTGACATTATACCTTGGTCAGATGCACACGAGTCTTCTTTTCATAAACTGAAGACTGCATTGATGAATGCTCCTTCACTCTTCACGCCTATTCTTGGAAGACCGTTCATCATCTACTCAAATGCCTCGCAGGTTGGGATAGCGGCTTGTTTAGCGCAGAGGTTTGAAGAAAGAATTTATCCCATTTCTTATGCAAGCCAAAAATTAACCCAAGCCCAACAAAATTGGTCAACGATCGAACGTGAAGCATTTGCGATCGTTTGGAGTCTCAAGAAATTTGAAACGTGGATATTTGGAGCAGAGATCGAATTTTATACAGATCATAATCCCTTACCTTTTTTAACAAGGTGTGCTCCACAATCCTCCAGGCTGCAGCGCTGGGTTTTTGCACTACAAAAGTATAATATAACTATGAAACATTGTCCAGGGGCAAAGATGCCTTACGCGGATGCGTTATCCCGTTTATTTTGATGTGAATAGTTAAAGGACTCTGGAACTAAATGACTCACAAAGTTTAGTGAAGTGCACTATAACTAACTATTGTGTTCCCAAAACATTTCTACCTGTCATTGAAAAATTCTTTTATAAATCTAACCTTCTAATTTCTAAGTGTTTTACAGAATCCCTGTAAAGAAATTGTGTGTGATGTCTATACGTCTGTCGAATTCCCGTAGTAGTATGTTATTTTTGTTTACTAGAAAAATTTGTAAGTGCTGAATCAGTATTTTTCATACTTATAATTAATTTTCTTTTAAGGTGTTATATAAGTGTTTAAGTGGTATTTTATTAATTTGAATGTTAGAAATTAGGTCAAACATTACTAATTGTCAGATTAGTGTTTGTTGTTTTTGAACCCCCAACACTTATCTTGTGTGGGGGGTGTAGTGTAATGTTTGTAGAAGTGCTGTACCCCGTGATCCCTCCCCCTTTCACCAATCAGAGGGATTGGCTGCGGGGGCGTTCCCTAGGGGGTGAAGGGATCATCGGGAGAAATCAGTAGTAGGAGTCGGGGTCTGGTAAGATGAAATAGGCTTGCCCACCTCGTGCTCAGAGTTTTGGTTGTAATCTTTAGTTAAATTGTCAATAAATGTTTGTGTCGTTTAGACGACTAGTTTTATCTACCTCATTGTCCCTATGCCAGAGAAAGAACCTCGGTGTAGTGTGAATACACCACACCCCTTGTCTTAGAAATACCTCCTCCGCCTCCAGCCTTGATGTCATCAAAAACGTTAGGAGCCGTTTAGAACCAAATATTCAAGATTATCACATAAAAATCAAGTACAATTTAAGTTAGAATGTTCGTATTATTAAATAAGCAACTAAAATCATATGGTGTTACCTTCGCGAGTTTCCAAAATATGAACTCGGGTTCGAATCCTAAATATGGAATGAACGTTCCTGAGCTGCCCCCTCATAGGGAACGATAATGGTTCACCTATAAGGTGCTCCCGTAATGAGGTCTTGTTGGAAAATATTATTATTCGGATTAAATTACCTATCGGGTCAAGTGTCAATAAACTCTTACAAAAAAAATTTTCATTGCGAGAAAAAGAGTTCACATGCGTTGACTCAACAAGAGCACGGGCTCTAACGATGCGATTGGACAGTCATTCATGTCTCCGGTCCAAAGCGCTGGTTGTACAGAGACATCAATTCATGTCTCCGGTCCTTAATGTGGTAAGTTGAAAGAGAAATGAGAAGGATCTTAAAATAAGTGAAATAAGAAATCAAACTTTTTCAACTCAAATTTTTCAGTCTCATCTTTCAAATAAACAAGAAATGTTTTAAATATTTATTAAATATGTAACAAGTAAAGTTGACTGCAGCTTGACTGTGGCACTCCAATCCAAACCAAACCAAACCAAACCATCAAGAATTATTGCTGGCTAGAACACTCATGATTAGTCTCTCTGTACATTATGCTGAATGGATCCACTGCCGTGATTCACTTTCTTTAATAAAAAAAAAAAACTGGAAGCTCCCCCTTCCCCCCCATGGACATTTTTTGGTAGTAGCAATTTATTTGTTTAAAATTAGAAAAATGCCCCCCCCCCCAAAAAAAAAAAAAAAAAAAAAAAATTTGACAATTACTTTTAAAATCGATGAACTGTAGATTGTGGGTATATATGGATATATATCTGTACGTCAGAGGCATCATAAATGAATTTTCTTCAGTGAATTTTCCCAATTTTCAGCAGAGCTTTGTGATGGTTAACCTCTCATAAGGACTTACATATGCGATTGTTTATAAGTGTAAATTTTCCCCGCCATCTTGTTTTGCATATAAGACAGTTTTCCTCAAAGAAGCTCCATCCAAAAGGAGTCACAATAAAAATATCGAAAATGAAGAAAATTCACTTATGATGGTTTACCTCTGACGTACAGATATTTACTTTGCATAATAGCAATAAAAAAAGTCTTCCTTATCTTCTACACTTGTTTTTACCTAATCTTATGTGACCAAAACTTCATATTGAAATATTAATATAAATTTGTGTCTCATTTAGGTCAAAATTAACAAAAAATTAAAGTAAAATAGAGTATGAATTTAAAATTATAAGCTTCCTATAAAAACATCGAACATTTTAAACTTCATTTATTTATATAAAACAAAAATAGATAACAATGAACAAGAAGGGTGAGCCTAGAGCTCGAATAATATTTGTTCAATATTTGTTGAAATATTTGAATGCTACTCTCGTATCATCTTCCGAGTTAAGTTTCGATCGTTGTATGGTTACTCATTGTGAAAACCCGGTTTCACGCAGATAGATAGAAGCGAACGGCAGCAATGTAAGTATAGCCTTGCAAGACTGTTTGATACCTTATATAACTTATTTATATCGTGTCATATATTTTTAACATATAAAAAAAATTTGATAAAAATATTAAAAATATGTTATTATAAGAAATTTAAAACATTTTTATTTAAGTAATTCAATAGCATATTAAATTTACTTCAAAATACCCGCGACCCTTCCATTTTTTCTCGCGATCCACAGTTTGCAAACCACTGAATTCTAACTTAAAAGGATACTAGTTGGTACCCGCCAAAACAAAACGGCTAGATAGTAAATAAATGTACTAATACACAAATTATACTCAACACATCATTGCCAAATGTTGAAAATTATAATATTAAGAATAGAGAAATATACTTTAAAAAATTACTATTGAACCCAATATAAAGAAATATGGTTACTCAACAGCGCGCAATAAACAATTTCCGTCAGATTTAATTCTATATCTCAGAAACTTAATTAAAAATAAATATGGCAGAGAGAGCTAGATAAGATTCCTCGGAATAAACAAATTAACGTGTTTATGCGGCCTCGGCTTAGTATCTAAAGCCAGATTTAAACTTTTCACTGAGCATGCGCAAAAAGTATCTAAAGCCAGATTTAAACATGTCACTAAGTATGCGCAGAAACAAATTAATGTGTTTATGCGGCTTCGAGCTAAGTGAGCATATTAAGTCAGATTTAAATATGTCACTGAGCATGCGTAGAAAGCAAATTTTAATTGAAAATTATCGCTAATTAATAGAATTTGCTGTTACAAAAATCAAATTTGACAAATTTACTGATTACAATATTTTGTTTAATGCAGTAGTTTTCTCCCATGGACTGCCCAAAAAATCGGCTTAGCAACTTAAATATATAGATTTACAATGAACATGGACGTTAAACCTTCGATTACGGTTTTAAATTACAGCACGGCATACAAGTGTTCTTATACGTATAACTTTACAAGAGAAAAATTTAGAGATAACGGAAACTCAATAAATACAAGTTCGTTAAATTAATCATCTTTTTATTGATCATGAATGTCATTTTGTACATGTGCATAGATAAATAAATTGTCACTCACATTCGCTGCAAAAATATGCACCATTCCGAAATTCGATGACTCTAATTACAAGGCTTGTAGTTCTATCTTTCAATGCCTATAGACAGTGATGGGACAGAGCATAGTTCATATGAACAGAAATATGAAAAATACCGATCTTAAAAGATAACATCAAGAAATTATACATGTGAGAGCAGAAAAAAGCAACCATTTTGCAGAAAATTTACATTTAATTCTGGCTACATTTTCGTTAAATGACTTCGTACAGATTAAAATATGAGATAACTGTAGGATAAACTTTATGTTTGTTATAAACCATTTCACATATTTATATTAAAATTTTAAACATCTAAATTCTGAGACTGCTTCTTAGTGGGACTAAATACTTTTTTTTTTCTTTCTTTCAAAGTTTAGTAAAATACATGGGAGCTAAAATCAATAGGAAACCACTCAACAAAAACGTAGCCATTGTGAGAACATGGCAACACTTAAATTTTTTTTAACTATTTATGCTCAAGGCAGTGATGAAAACATTGACTTGAAGCCATGCTATAGGATTCAAGTTACAAAATCATTCTGACTCTTCCCGCCCACCAGTGTATAAGGCTTACATGTAATTTGTTCTCAAACATATTTTCGTTGATGTTATGTAGCAAAGTTCTTCAGAACACTTGCTAAGTTCTTGAAAACTTACAACTAAACTTTTGAACAATGCTAAGAGCTTCTACTAAAAATGAATAAATCACTTTAATATTATTTTAACATTATTTAACATACCACTGCCTCCTCGATCAAAACTAAACATATAATACTGAGCATATATATCTATATATATAAACAAAATTTTCCTATTAGAATGCCTTATATTTACAAAGAAAATTAATTCAGACAATAAATATAAATACAATATACAATACTCATGAATCCAAATATACTGAGAAAAACTGCATGTTACATTAAAATTTACAGACTATATATCAGCATACTTTAAATAAAATATAGTTTCAATACCAATGTCACTATTACGCAGTGTTGTAAAAACTAATTGGACTAGTTGTATCATCAATAAAAATATTCTAGAGCTATACATAATTTATGTCATACTACAGCCTAAAATTTCTCTCATTTTGATTTTCTGATTATTGACATAGTTGCTACAATATCATGTACAACAATTTCATACAATTATCCTCATACAGTCCATAACACAAATATAAAAACAAAAGGAAAACATCACCGGTAACTGGCTAGTATTATCTGGATTTTAACAGAACTGAAACTAGATACATAATATAACAGAACTCCTATTTGACTATGAAGAGTGAGGTGAGGGGTGTTAAAAGACGTAGTTTTCATATGTACTTCCTAAAAGGCTAAATTCTAAAAGGAATTTTCGGGTTTGACTATAGGACGAATTTGAATGTAAGGCTCCCAGAGAGGAACAAATACATCTCAACTACTTTGTTTAAAAATTGCTCTTAACCTGCATTTCCTTTGAGGGCATTAATTTCTTGCATATTATCATGATGTTTAAGCATGATGGTCTTTGGCTTAGAAAGAATCACACAATAGGAAATGTATGCCCTACTGCAAACAAATGCAGGAATATGAGTCGGACTGGATTAATAAGAACTCTAGCACTTAAGTTCTATTATCTGCCATAGCGAACAACTTTTCAAAGGATTTCAAACTTTTGATAATAAATGAAAATGACTTATATGTCATGAAATTGCCAAAAATATTTACTCATATTACGCAACAGGGAAGAATTCAAAATATTAAGATATCTTTCAGGGGCCAAAGTTACAAGGCACGTGAAAATTCCATCGAAACTAAAAATGATGTTATCATGGTGTACATCTATAATCAAACAACCAACTTCACAGGAAATTATTACAAAAATTGAGATGACGTGATCACTTGGAGAAATTTTCACATCCTTCGAGACCAAGGAAGCAATGAAAGAAAACAGTCTAGCCAAATGTCTTTACCTGCTGGTACTAAATTTATTTAATGCACGTACCAGATATATTAACATGTTAGTCTTAATGACACGTTATATATAGATTATATATATATATGATATATAGAAAATAAGCAAACGTTTCATTATGTATATAATGAAAATTAATTTAAACAAGACTAAATAGTCATGTTTTATGACCAGAGGAAAACAAAGACAAAAAAAACTCCTCCAGAATGAAATGATAAACCATAAAAACCATAGAAACAAAAAAGTAGTTCAACCTTTACACTACGCAAAGTAAAGTTTAAAAGAGAAATAATATTAAATGCTTCAAGAGTTTTAAGAAAACTTTTGCATTTGCTTTTTTAAACAATAAAAGTTGAAATTCCTTCACTTAATATTTTATTTTAGTATTTAAAAATATACATCTATACCATATAAATGCATGTGAAACAAAGAAAAGACTATTTTTTTTTTAAGTGAGTAAAATAAAAAATAAAACTACTCATAAATGACAACTAAAGACAGCTTTGAAGAATTCTGTATTTCCTTCATGGGCCTATAAAACAGAATATTTTGAATTCAACCCTCACTTTGCGAAAATTTATTCAAAGTAGTTTAATCATCAAAAAATATTCATCACCTCCAAAATAATTTACACAAAAGGATATAATAAATACAATGCTGAAATAAATCATACCACCTCACTTACCAAAAGTGATAAATGAGATTGAATGCTATTTGTTCCAATCACTTTGTTCTGTGTTCCTATTTTTAAATATTTCTTTTAATATTGGAGGCAAAAGTTTTGTGCGTTCAGATACACAAGTCTACTTAGAGTTATCCATGAGTAAAAGCTACTTTAAGTATATTGTAGATTGTTAAAAGGGAATCTACTCCAATTATACTTGAAGAGAATGAATACATAGCAAAGAGTTGTAAGTACAACACTAACAAGTTGTACCTCATAAGCTAGTTAAGACATTAGGAGTTCTAAATATCTGAAGTGAAATAAATAGACAGAGAGAATATATACAATATTATTTAAAATGAAACACATAAGGTTGCCAGATATTAAAAGTTTAGATAACATTGTTAAAAAAACTGAATGCTGCAAGTGTAAGACACATTAAAAGAAAGGCTGCAAAATAGTAGCACCAAAAAATCACAAAAAATTGATACCTTATAGCATTCTTTATTCGGCATCTTGGAAAATGCTTTATTCTACTTTAAACTCCTCTAAACTAGTAATATTTATTTTATTCAGTTCATTTAATTAAAGTATTTTTTTCTTCAAAGTCTTTATTGAAGAAAAAGATTTATTTAAGGAATTCATATATTAAAGAATTTAATTAATTTAATTTAATTTAATTATTTGATTTACTTTAACTAATTTAATAATTTTAATTTAATTAATTTCTCTTAATTTTTATATTAAAGAAACACAATTTAATTTGTTTGGGACACATTCTAATTTGAAATAATAATTGAATTTCCACAATAACAATGGCATTTTTTTAACTAATATTACATTGAAAAACTACCTTACACACTAAAAGCTACTTTGATTAATGGGATGGTTTCTATTCGTTGATCAACTCTCCTTTTAAAGGAACATAAAAATTTAGCAGTTAATTCTTCTAGTGTGGTATTTGAAATCAAATTCTAAAACTTTAGACCCTCATACCACATACTGATTTATTTTATGATACAAAACTCTAAAACTTGTAGTAATATTAGACATCATAAATATTTTTATGGGATATAATATAAAAACAATACTTTTTCACAATAAATTTGAAACTATAAAATCTCTTAATAAACAGATGAGCTTAAAAAGAAATATATACTGATTTGCTTTATCCATGATACAAAAAAAGGATAAACTTTAAAAAGTTTTCAATATTTCAGAACCAATAATTTCAAATTTTTTTAAATCAATTCATAAATAAATTTCAAAACAAAGTTTATTAAAGATAAAAAAAAAACTGTTTGATTTCAGATTTTTTTTTGCTATAGTACTATTGAAATTTGTTAAAATAACCTGATTTCTACATAAATTGAGCCCTGTGTGCATTGCATTGTACACAAAATGCATAATTCCCACATTTTTTTTATAAAAAGTAATAAGCAAAACAAAACTAAAGAATTAAATTTATAACAGTAACAATCACTCCCTTACATCTTACCTAATTCATTTACTTTGCTTTCACCATTCTTTTATAATGAATCATCTTTAAAATAAATGGCCAAGATTATGATTCTTTTAAAATCTGGCAACCCACAAAACATACGCTTTTTATAGCTCAAAATAACATATCAATATAAATGTAACACAGCAAATCATGTTACATATTAAAACTGAAATGACATTAATATAAAATACTAATACTCAGAAATACTGATCTTTAAAAGATAACAACAATATGAAAAAATCTTCATAAAAATTGTAAAGAGGCACACACAAGACTTACAAAAGTGTAATCTATATGTGCAAGAAAATACATTCCCGAGTAAAAACAAGTTTAGAAAATTTCACACATCATAATACTTAACACAATGTGACATAAAACATAAGTTGCAAAAATAAAATATTAAAACTCATAACAGGTAGTTAATAATTTGAAACAGCTGCTTAACAAGTAACATCAAAACTTAACAAAGTGAACAAGATTTTCTGTTTTTTAAAACAGTAAAGAAGACATGCAATCAAAATCCATAAGAAAAACCACAAGTATAGAAATCAGAAATCATTAATCACACACCTGCATTCCTAACACACACAAAAACAAACTTTATAAAATGATCACAGGCTTTTAATTAGAAGTCTAATGAGTATGCAATAACAGTCATAAAATTATATGCTGTGAGCATGATTTATATCACTGATTGGCAATGTTTCGGAGAGGTACTGCTGGCAATATATTCATCTGTCTCTTTAATGAAATATATTTTAAAATGCAAATATTACATGCTGATTATATATTTATTAACATAATTAACAAGTATCACCAGGAACTTCCAACATGATCCCCTCATAAAAGCATTGCCTATGGATTTTATGTTCATTTGCTTTATAATAAAAATTAAAATAGTGAGTTTGTAAACCATCATATTTATACACTTAGATGATTATGTTGACTGTGCAGAATGGTTTTCAGTGAATTGTACTCCAGAAATTAAAATTAATATTTAATTATTACCAATCAAATATTTAAGAAAAAAATTCATTTCTAAATAAACAAACAAGAAATGACAAACATATGATCAAAAAGTATGATCAGAACAGTATTAGAAGTAGAGTTGTATAACCCTTAATTTTAGGAAGTTGGGTGGGGATCACCATTCAGCCTCCAAAACTCTATATCAACAGACAAACTAAAGAAACATAAGTCCCTTTATAATTTCAGACACTTATTCAGTCAAAATTAATATATACTTTAAAAAAATTCATTGGTTTGCTAACTTAAAATAAAAGAAAATTTTAATAACCCTAAAATATATCTCCTTTGCTGAGAAATAAATTGTTTAGACATGCAGCAGGCTGTTTATTGTGATACATTCTGTTCTTGCACATGTCAGTTACATTCTATTAGATAAAGGATGTCATTTCAGCATTTTTTTAAGCATTAATGTAATTTAATAATGAGAAATGCATAAGATTAATTCATTTAAATATCAGTTTAACCCATCAGCGGGTGAGCCTGTGTACAGAGTACAACATTTTTGTAATTTTGAATGCTTTGTTTTTACATGTAAGGTTTGAATGTTCTAAACAGTTTCTATTTATAGCTAACACACACAAATTTATAGCTAACACAGCTTCTATTTATAGCTAACACATCACCTTTTCTGATGCAGGTCTGATTTTCTGAGCCTTGTATTCCTTTCCATTCATTGGTAGTTGTGATCTAACCGTGGTAAACCAACGATTGTACTGGATTACAATACGACAAAAGCAGGAGCTGATGTACTTGATCAAATGTGCAACTATTACACATTATCCTGCATATCATGAAGTTGGACAATCTCATTGTGTTTTAGGTTTTTGGACTTAATAGGAATCCATTAGCAAGTTGTCCTTAGATCAAATAAACCGGACAGTTTTGAAATAAGGCGATTGTATCTGCATTCTTTGGCCTTTAATTATAAATATATCTTTATACTATCAACATTTTATATCTTGTCATAAAACGCAGAATTATTATTTTCAGTTTGAAAAAAAAAGTTTATTACAAAAGGAATAATCAAGGTTGAAAGAGATGCACTTTGTACCACGTGTACTTGTTGGTGTTCCAAAAATTGGTGCACCCGCTGAAGGGTTAATAAAAAACCAATTTTTTTATTCATAATAGTTATATTCCAAACTTAGTATTTTCTATGCTTTTATTTGTTTAGTTGACCTAGCAGTTTTTCTGGTGAATTGTCTAGCTGCGTTGAACTTAACTCCAAACTACAAATACTGTATTTTCTAATCATCGAATGTTTTGCCTGTGCACCCCACTTCATTTTACCTTTGATTCCAATTTTCTAGTCTCTCTTTTACATGTACAGTTGCCCTTAATTCCAGTAATTTTCTTTCAAAGCATGATGCTCTTGTTTGAATACTTTCATAACACGTCTCATCTTTTAAACAAATGTGAGCCACTTTAATTTTTTCAGAAAAATATCTAAAATTAATACTTAAAAATACTTTTTTAACTAATATAAAGATGAACCCTAATTAGAGAAGTTGGTTGACAAATGTTTTATTATACAAGCAAATAAGCTGTGCATTTTGTAATATCACAGACGTAACTCTAATGAAATTTAACAATGTACTTTGGTGAACACAAACTTTACATTATTCTGCACAATCACAATGAAAATCTTTTTCGAATGGCTTATATGAGCATGAAATTTATTTTTAAACATTAAAAGCTTAAAATCATATGATTAACATTATTTAGACAGCACTGTTTTCATTGTAGAATATTCACTGGGAGGAGGAGTCATTATTTTGATTTGGTATGTCAAAAACTTGTTCTATTTTCAAAGCAACATACAAATATTTGTATGCCTTGTTCTGAAAATCTTGTTCTATGAGCATAATAATACACAAACACACACATATATATACCACTGTATAAATAGATTAATGGACAAGTAAAATATACTACTTCATTAGAAATACATAGCATGAAAACTCTTCATAAAACATGGTTTCATGCAAATCTTCACTCTGAGCAGAATGTTACATTTTCACATTATATCAGAGTCAAGAAAACTTGCATATTTACATCTGTGAGTCAATATGCAAGTTATGGAACTTGCCTACTAACATAGTGATCATATAGACATTAACATGCAAGCAACAGTCATCTTTCTGAGAAATTCATCTCAAAAACAACAGAAAGTAATATCAATCAGACAGTTATATTTTGAATAGTTGATTCTCTTGATTTAACAGGCAATGACAGCTGTTAAAGTACATGAAAATTTATTCATGAATTCAAATACGAAAAAACTTAAGTTCACAAGGGAAATTATATAAATTGAATAATTGCAAAAAAAAATATATAACCCAAAATATACACATTTTATTCCATAGAATACAATCAAGCTGTCTCAGAATGTTGTGAATAAAATTAAAACTTGAAAAATGAATTATGAGATTAAAATTATCAGATTACTAATTTTTGTTTCCCTAATACTTCATTTGCTTTGTTTGACTTTTTATAACTTCAAATAAATATATTTTAATCTAATGCATGTTTAAAAAGAAATAAAATTTTAACCAGTGTCTGTAAATTTAAAAAATGTTTAACTTTCTTCCAAATTAAAAATGTTGGTACAGTTATAACCTACTTTAACTTACTTTACATGTGTGAGATGAACATAAATAATGTTCTATGCAAAGAAAAAAGTTCCAGTAAAATGTCAACTATACTTCTTTGATTACACATTGAATTTTTAAAAGGTATCAAAATAAGCTTTATATATGTAAAAACAGCCTTTTCTATTCTTCTTTTACAAATGAAAATTTATCTGATTTTTAAACAAAATGAGCTGTGGGGTGAAAAATTGAATAAAAAACTGAGCTCATTAGTTCTGAGACGTTGAAATAAAAATACTTATCAGGCTGAAAGTTACAAATTTAAAGTAATCTGTTGAAAAAAATATACACTGGCATATTAGCAATGTTCAGTACAGGCAATAACTTTCTTAATTCATCATAATTTTAAAATAATTTTTTAAAGGGTTTTTATACATACAATACTTGTTTCTTTACTAAATTAAATTTTAAAAATCTAACACACACCCTGAAATAGGTTATTTAATAAGTTTTTCAATGCTATAGAAACTAACCTATGATATGTTATAATATCTCATTTTTATCAACAATGAGAATAAACATAAAAATTGAAAATCGTAACTATAATAGTTTTAAACAAAACAATTTGAAAACAAACTATATAAATATAATTTAGGTTCTCGGTTAGCATATTACAAAATAAATACAATTAAGAGTGAAGGATTCTAATCTAATCTGAGACTAGAATTGTTGTAAGTTTGTTCTTAGCAATAAAATATTCTTTTTTTACTTTATAATTCAGAAATCAGAGAATTCAAGCTAATTTCATGCAACACAAGATAACAAAATTTTAAAATGCAATATTTAAACAAATGAAATATATTTCAAGGATATGCTTTTGCATAAATTTGTACTACAAAACCAGTACTCACATGTATGAGTAAAAGACAGTATTGTCTGATATTGTTGACACAATTTCAGACAGTACTGATAATGTAGATACTATCTGTATACATAAAATGCTGTAGATACAAGTGCAGAACTATTATGCATCAAAAGCATGGATCTGCACAAGCAATATGTACTACTAATTGATATCTAAAAACCTAATTGTGTTTAGCTAGTTGTATGTATGAATACATACATGTAATGAAGTTTGTAAAAATATATTTCATGCTTTTTAAGAAAATAAGCTAAATTTGAGCTTTTTATTTAATTGTTACCGACCTCATTTCATTATTTTTATTATTATCAAGCTTTTATGATCATTACCATGCTAAACATCTAATCGCCATTGACAAAGTTAAATGAACAGAAAAAAATTGAGTATATGTACATATTAGACTCATTACCATAAATATATCACCAATAAGAACAAATATGCATAAATGGCCATTATGACAGTAATTCTAACAACATCTGATACAGAACATAATGCAGTCTTGACCTCTGAAACTTAAATTATGCAATCCTGTGTTCCAGGACTAATGCACAAATAAATGCTGCAAAGATAAACAACTAAAAATGTGTTGTTACTTTAATTTAATTACACTTACCAAAGCCTTTTATAAAACTCACAGGACAATTACTATGCATTTAACAGCACCTCCAAATAATAAACTAATTTACTAGTTGTAACAAATTATCAACCAGGTATAATTCTTTCTCCAGTCACATGCAAGTCAGTTACATCACAGTGGTTCCCAACCCATAGAAGTCTTTGGACCACTAAGCCAGAAATTGAACCATAGGCGTACCAACCCCACCCCCTCCAATTTGAGGGGGTATAGGGGTAAAGAATATCCCTCAGGCAAAAGGGATACAGGATTAACATACTCACATTCTAACGTATCATAGTCTAATAATAAAATAATTATGTTAAACTTTTAAGAAATTTTAATTCAACACCTAATAGTCATCGGATATATTCGGCCCATATAGTTCAATGAACACTGATTGCTTTCCAAATCTCTATTCATTTGGCAACTTTTATATATGTGGTGCCGGACCACTCTCGATGCTCTAGTGGACCACTGGTTGGGAACAACTGTGTAACACGTATCATAAACACTCTGAATCTACTTGGTCATAACTTGTATAAAACTAAAGTTTGATTAAAAATGGTTATTAATATTCGACAACAATACATTTAACTTTAACAGAAAAGAGTGAATTTCAGAAATGCAATTTCTCAATTGTTTTAATGCTAATAGGGGGGGGGGGGGGGGGGGGGCAAGAAAAACCTGATACATGAATACAATGCTTGTATGAACTATTCCAAAAATAAACATTTTAAAAATGCAAAATGCTTTGATATACTTTTAAAGACACATTGGCACATAATATGTGAGGAAATGAACATCATATCATTGACAGTTGTGGAAAAATATCACACAATGTGACCAATTTATGGCAAACAGAATGATAAAGGAGTACCAAAGGTATGATAAATTTAATTTCATAAGATACATTTGAATTATAAATATACAACAACCAACCTCTTGAGGAAAAATATATACTTGCAGTATAAACTTTTAAAATGAAAAGCAGTAATATTTTAGAAAGTTTAAAATGTCAGTTTTAAAAAATATAGCATAAAATTATACTTTGTAATTAATAATGTGCATTCGTGAAATTTTTTTAAAAAATAAATATTAAATTTAAATAGTAAATTACTTCTATTAATCAATAACTTTTTTGAAATCCAACTGGCAAAATACACAAAAAGGCTAAATATAATACAGGAAATACATTGAAAAACTTCTATTAACTGAAGATTAAAATTAGATAACAAAGTTATAAGATGAGAATAATTATAACTTTCTGTTTATCTTTTGATTAACTAATTAAAGAAAAAAATTAAATGCTTTGTTTTCTTCAAAATTAAAAATATTATTTCAAATAAAATTAATCAAACTGAACATTAACAACTACTGAACAAATCAAAGATTATATGATACAATGGTGCCAGTCAGCAGCAAATTTTTTTTTTTTTAATTACGAAATGTTTGGATATAACTCAGCAACTAAGTATGAATGAAAAATAAATATTTAAGTTACATTAACACAAAAAATCTCTCTTTGCACTTAATTTTAAAAATTAAGAATTATTAAATATCAGCATCTTAGTAAACATTTATGCAGGGATCTAAACTGGAAGGCGCTGTTGCTACGTTGGCTCCCATTCAGCACATTTGAGTAAATATTAAGTTATTTAGTCTCTTTACTTTAGTTAAACAAGCTAAAGTAAAGAGTCTAAATTTATAAAACAATCTGCAAATGTATGAACAATATATATCTGTGAAAAAGGTCCTTAACTGTCAATTTCTAAAGACATTATTTTAAACAAACTCTAGGAAGTGCATTAAATGTTAGACAATTATTTCTTGATGATTTTCTTTATTTCTTGTGCCTTCAATTATTTCAAGTGGCAAATGGCTTCAATTAAAAATAAAATTTCCTGATTCAACTGCCAGGTAACCCTTCATCACTGAGCAAACAAAATCTACTTTTTTTAAATGCAACTTTGCTCTAAAATTTATGGAAAAATGCAATTTCAAATGCTATCTGATATAGGGTAGATATTTTTCCAAGAATTAGATAACATATTTCTCTTTTAACTTTTAAACAGGTAGCAGAAAGAAACACTTCAATAATAATTTAAGAAACTCAAAACTTTTATATTTCCTATATATTGACCTTAGAAACAATATAACTTATTGGTAAAACATAATTGCAATGTGGGATTTTTGAGTTTTACCCAAAGGAAATATGTAAGCAACTTTCTTAGAATTGCAAATAACATAATGAGCAGAATCAGTGGAAATGAGCTTCAGGTATGAAATTCAAGAGCAAAAAGAACCTAGCACCAAAATAGAGTTAGAAAACATAAAATCATGTAAAACTTCAGTCATATAACCTAATGACATAAATATAGATATTCAAAATTTGGATTTCATCTTCAAAAAAATAATAATTATAAATACACTATGTACAACTAGACACAAGGTGCAAAGTGTACTATCTATCATCATGCTTTCTCCCCAGCAGATACAAACCAAATTTTGAGCTGTATGAAATGTTTTAATAAATAATTCCCAAAAAATTATACAACTGAAGTTTTGCATAGTTTAAAAATGTGTGACTATGCAGAAGGTTTGTCAAAAAATTATGTGAGCGTTTCGAGATAATGGAGACTTTGAAGAAATCGGCTGTATTGATATGCACAATAAATGCTGTACCATTACTTTCACAATAGGCTACAATTGTGAGCTGAGAATAAAAGATTATTTTTTACTATAAAAAATTAACTTTAAATTACACATTACTGTACAAAAAAGTATTTGTTAATATATCACAGACATGGATATTATTTTTCCATGAAATAAAGATTTATTTTACCTTTAACCTTTCCTTATAACTTAATAATTGCATAAAATAAAGTTTAATAAAAGTTAGGGTAACATTCTATTACCCAGTCATACAATTATTAATAGTCTTTCATAACATATTAATATAAATCTTATTCCTCAAGAGGGAAATAATTAAGATTAACAATAACAAGAAAATAAAATAAATTCCAAAACAAATAACCAAGAAATTATGCAACTTTTTTTCTTGATCACAATTTGTACCAAATCAATTTTCATATTAATGGCTATTAATGAAAAATTCAAATCACTTTCATAATATGTATTACAATATACCTTTAAATTCAATAGTTTTCATTAGTTGTTGAATACATTTAAAAAAAAATCAATTTTTTTAAAAAAAAAGTATCATACCTAATAAACATTCAGTGGTCTAATTATCTACATAACATAAAATAATACAATTCTACACATTGTTAGAACTTTAAAATGATATTTTATATGTATTCTTCAATAGTGGGAAAATGTGACCATATATTTGTGTATAAGCTTGTGATTCATATTTTGATACAATTCCATTAAATGTTACACAAAAATAAATTTTTAACTTATATAAAGTCTGCTTTTTTCATATTCACAACAGCATGAATGAGATCAAACATAAGGAAAAGAATTATTACATACATAGTAAAAATGTGAATGCAAAATGCTTCATTTATAGAATACTGAGATCACTTTTCAGGAATGAATGACATTCTTTTCCTTTGTTCAAACATTTGATCAGTCATTTTTGTCCATGTTTTCAACATGTAGCTACCAAATGCTCCTTAAATTACATTCTATAGAACATACAGTAATCCCTCAACAACTGTATTTTTATTACTTCTATCCAAAAACATATCTAGAGTAAATCCGGTTTGAAGTGCAAATAGTTTCACATGTTTTCTGAAAACCAGTGTCAAGAGTAAATAAAGGATGAAAAGTCCTATGGTGTCTCACCATCATGTAAAACAAAGACATAAATACTTATTTTCCCCATAATATCATATTTTACAATCATATCCTATTTTTCAGATTGTTATATTAAAGAAATGGGAGAGAGAGAAAGAAGTTCTTCAAAGAATGATTCTTTATTCATGAAAACCCAGAAAACAAGGTGGTCTTATAAAACTGGACTCTTATAGGAGAGAGAGAGAAGTTCTTCAAAGAAGACAGTGATACTTTTTTCATGAAAACGCAGAAAACAAGGTGGTCTTATAAAAACTGGATTCTTATAGGAGAGAGAAGTTCTTCAAAGAAGACACTGATTCTTTATTCATAAAACTCAGAAAACAAGGTGGCCTTATAAAATTGGATTCTTATAGAGAACAGATTTAAAATATGAAAAAAATAATAGTGCCTATGTGAATACTTATAAAAGTCCATTTAACAATTAGAAGAAACTTTTCTTTATGTAAATCTGTTACGGTAGAAAATCTGCATAAATCACTTAAGTATTTTAAAACTAACCCCCATCCCCAAACTATCCAATTTGACTTTTGACCCAAACTTGCAAAGTTCCCTATAATATCAATTGTGTTTTCAGTATTAACAATGTAAACAAAGAAATTTCAGTGAAACCTAAAAATCTCTCGAATCCCTGAACTTGTCATCATGACAAATGATGGCAAATATTTCCTAGGACAACTAAGTTATGGCTGCCAAAGTCAAAATATCAAAAAATTGAATTTTTTTTAAATGCTACATGCAGCAAAAATGAGGGGGGAAAATATTAAGAAGGATATTGGAAGCCCCCTTTTATCAATATTACATAACCTTTAAATTACTTTAAAAAAATCATATTGGGAAAAAAAAATGTTGCTTCTTTCCCACAATAATGCCAACTAAGAAACATACAGCCTTATACAAGGTTCAAAAAATAAAATTCACAAATATGGTCAAGAACTATTAATAATTAACTCTTAATATACAGAGAATAGTGTATAAATCTATTAGCACTGTCTCTTCATCACCATTGCCAACAATAACAACAGACAAAAAGGTATGTTTCTGATTTGTTTGATTGTAAAGATCAAAATAATCAGAAACACATCTTTTTATTTGTTAATAGTTGGTAGTGGCACTACTGTTTTAGCTATAATAACAATATATTTAAACACTTAATTCTTTCAAATTTCCATTCTTGATAAATATTTCAGTATTTATTATTTTTTTCATGTTATCTTCTAACATAGTCCAAGGCTTCATTAAGCACTTAATTTTAGAAGTAATTTTAGTTTTAAATTATATTGTCTTTTTTTTTAAGTAGTTTTACTTGACAACTGTTTTTAAAAATGTTTATCACATACATATATGAATGCTTTTCTTTTTTAACTGAGAAATTTTGAAAAGCAGTTTTTACAATTGATGAGGTATTACTGTATTTAAAAAAAATTAATTATTTCATTTTCAAATACTAATTTTAAAGCTTAAATGCATTTGTCCAGAAGGTAGCAAACGGCATTTACAGCTACAATATACAATATGAAAATGTCTGTTCCACTGAGCTAATCATAATAAAACATTGTAAAGTCAGGAAATGCTATCACTAATTATCTTGGAAGAAATAAAAAAATGTATACTTTTTTGGAGAAAAATGTTATAAAAACTAAGTTTGATCTCAAAGTTGGGTTTACAGGCTGGTCACTAATTTTAACATTCATGTACCATCTACATAAAGTCATGAAAATGTGAAATGCTTAAAAACTAAACTAAACTTGGTGAATAGGAAAGAAACTAAATATGAACTATGAACTAGGTTATACCTCAGAGTAATAACTTTTTCACATTTAATAATAGAAAAAGACAAAGCTAAATCTGATTAGATATAGGATCTAAATCATTATCATATCATATGGTTGAATGAAAGCAATCTACCAAAATGTAACAGATATATCTAAAGGTATATAGATTCTGTCAAATGCAGGAACAATCTATAACATTAAACCTCTTACAGGTCTGCTGATTCAAAGTTTTTAAAACTGGTGTATCACAAAAATAAGAATTCAAACAATGCAAATTATATCAATCAAAAATGCTGATAAGCAGCTAAAATTGATTACAAAAATACATTGAAAATCACCAGATTATGCTAGCAATTCCAATCTGCCTCATTTAGTTTTTTCAAAATGTAGAGGCATAAAAAAAAAGTAGTTATGCAAGAAAATTTCTGCCACAGAGATATATATTTTTTTAATTAACAAAACCAATTAAACATGTAAATGACACAAAACAAATATAAATTACTGAAAGTTTAAAATCTCACAATTTTTATAGCTAGGAAGACATAATTTTTTAGAAAAAATTTCTCCTACCATACACGAATTATAGCAGTTTTGATAAAAAAAATAATTGAAATTCAAGAACAATCTAAACAACTGAATATTTACACTGTAACAAATAATTTTGTCACCTAAAATAATATTTAGTAAGTGACTGTTTCCATTCATTACATTTTGCAGGTAACAAGAAAAAAAACCTCGAATCAGCAGAGTAGGTGGAAGAGTAATCAGGAATTGGAACTTGATAAAAACCACAACCTTAGAGAGGAGAACACCAAATACTGTGTGCTGTGCCAAGAGTACATAACTATGGTACATTATGGTGGTTGTGCTGGTCACCTGGTTCTGTGCTGTAGAAATTGGTTGGCCAAATCACACATTTCCAGTGGACCTCTGGCATTGGCGGATGGATTTCATCAGTGTGTGAATGCAACAGCACCACAAGGCAGGGAGTTTCATTCATTTATTAATACTGGCTTCTCCACTGCCTATTAAAGAAAAACTCATATAGTCCATAAGACTCATAGAGACTGGAAACTAAATTTTAATAATTTTTATATATAAAACAGTTCCGTAACTGACTGACATATAACGCACAGACCAAACCGCTGGACCTAAAGGGCTGAAATTTTGCATGGCATTCTTCATTTGCATTCTTTTTATAGTGTAGGGGTGCACTAAGAGAGATTTTTGAAAAATTCTTCTTAGATTTTTTAAAATAAAATTTTTAAGCTGCTTTTGTAACATTCATTAAAGTTTGCATTTAAAATAATAATCTGAGGATTATAAAATTTATAAGAGAAAGATTATGAAAAATCCTTTAAAATGACATCTTTTTCGAATCTTTACCTCCATTTTCTGATTTTTGATAGATTTTTAAAGATTAATTTTTAGAATTTAATTTATTAAATGTTGATCATGTGGTTTCTTTTCTTTTTGTGATACTTCAAATTAATTTTGTGTCACATGCATAACAACGAAATAAATTGACCAAAAAAAATTAAAATACAGTAAAAGATAAAATTTAAGATAAAATTTATCCAATATACTAATTGAGATGTATCAATGTATGCCATTAAACATACAAATTAATTGCATACATTGACCATTGTATTTAATCTGAATATTTTCTTCTACATTATTTTATCTATAAAAATATCCATTACGATTTATATATATATATATATATATATATATTTGGCATTAATTGCATACATTGACAGTTGAATTTAATTTGAATGGGTAGCGAAGCATGGGTATTCAGCTAGTATATCATAAACAGCTAGAAAGTCAAATTTCTTATGGTCTATAGAGGAAGAGACACGTTAATTATTGCTACCATGCAAAAAGCATGCTACCATACAGTATAAAATAATTGCATTCATAGAATTCTAGTCTATGATGTGTTCCCTCCACTCTTCAATGTACTTTGTGATGAGGTAAAGAATGAATACATCATAGGCATAAAAAGTGCAAAAACAGCTCTTGAAAGCCATGAGAGTGAGATAAAGTTAGAAATTCACAGCAAGGAGGAACCATCAATAAACAGAATAAACTCTTTGTTTGTACCTAATTTGTATTATCATAGTACTCTGTTTAAAATGTCTCTCCAAGTAGGTTGGGTAACGAAAATCATTTTAATGTTGGACTACATTCCTCCATAACGGTCTTTCGGAATGCAAAATTTTAGACACAAAAACTGTCCATCCATCCATCCTCACGAGTTATAATTTTGGCAGTATGCCAAACCCAGTCTGTATCACTTCAACAAGCAGTAAACAGTTAAACAGAAAAGTACCAAAATGCCTTAAAATTTTGACATACATATATGTATATATACACAAATGTACATATATAGATACATATATATATAACACATACATACATATATACATACAAAAGAGGTAAGCAACGATAAGTAATACTATGTTAATAACCACCAGTAGTTTCGTTAGAAGAGACTACCTGAAATTTTTTTTGTTTATGTAGGAAAATGTATATGAATTCTCTTAATAGAATTGCTCTCTAATCATTAATTAGACATACATTCTGTAAAATAAATACTGAGAATGATTCATTTAAAAAAATTTGCATCAAAGGAATTCAAAAGAAAACTTTCCATAAGATGGGGCCAAGGTACCTAATTGTTGCCTGAGTTTTGGTGCCTTTGTGTCGACTATTTTTTCACCTGCTGTTATTGTTGTTAGTGGCATTGAAGTATACTCTGCTATTTTTAAATGGTTAAAAGTATTGGACTAAGAGTTTGCTTCAAATTTTGTGTTGACAATGCAAATTCTTGTGCTAAATCACTGAAAATGTTGGAGAAGGCCTAAAGTGAGTCAGCTTCATCGAAAACAAGAGCATACAAGTGACACAAAGCACTCAAAGAAGGTTGGAAGTGGTTGAAGACTTGCCTCCTTCAGGTCAACCTTGAATGTCTTCAACTGACAAAAGTATCAACATAGTGAAGGAAATGATGATGGAAAATTGTCATTAAAGCTTAGGAGAGATGGCTCAGGATCTAGTCATGTCTCACAAATCCGTTCAGACCATTTTAACTGATGTTTTGGCCATGAGATGCTTCGTGGCATGGCTTGTCCTGAAGTAACTGGATTTTCTTTAAAAAGAGCAGGTTGCTGAGGACAGGTTGCTCAATCTTTGTATGCAGTTTTTTGACCAAAAACTCAACGAATGTCATTGACCAAGCATCGTACTTGAAAGATATGTACCCAGCTGACTTTTTGCTGTTTCCCAAACTAAAATTACCACTTCGTGGAACACTTTTGAATCCATTCAAGACATAAAACAATATTTGCTGAAGGATCTCAAGGCTATACCAATAAGTACCTATAAGAAGTGTTTTTAAGACTGGATTATTTATTGGCATAAGTGTATACCTATCAAATGGGGCCTATTTTGAAGGCGACAAAATAAATTTGGATGATTAAACCAATATTTTGAGTTTTATTAAATAATTCTCAGTATTTATTTGACAGAATGTATTATGACTAAAATTCAATTATAATGGCTATAGTAATTCTAACACTGATATGTAAAGACATTACAGATGTCATCTTGTTTAAACAAAATTTGTGTTTTCTGGACATCTTTATGTTTTGAAGGATAAAGTAAACACTACTTTTTAACAGTTTTATAATTTTATTAAACAGAAATTTTTCTATCAGTGTGATAAAAAATAATTTCCCTTAGAAAGACTAATAACTTTAAAGATAACCATATAAACGACCAATTTAAAAAAAAAAAAAAAAAAAAAAAAAGACTGAATGCAGAAAATTGCATCATACTGGATGGTTGTTTCAATAGATCTATGAATTTTGAAACATTTTCATTGAAGTTATTTAAAACACAATTGATTTAAAGCATATTACCTTTAAAGAATTTTCATAAGGGTGTTTGTTCTACTGTTTCAGCTGTTGGACAAGGTACTGGTGTTTCTTCAGATCCAGATAAAAGTCTGGACAGTTTTGCTTGAAACTCTTGTTGCAACTTTTCAGGAGCCTTTAAATATGAAAATGATATGTTTATTCTTAGTATGAAAATATTTCAAACAATCAAACTTGGAAATTATACATCCATACCATTATTTAGTTATCATTTACATAATTTACAAATAAAATCAACTCAGGGTTCTCCTACTTTTTATTTTATTGAGGGTCAATGAATAAGAATAAGTCAAAGCAATGTACTAAGTAAACCTCACAATGATATCAGAATGTATATGATGGTAAGCTGTGTATGAAAGTTGCTTTTGTTCCAATAAATGTACTTTTTGTATTTAGTCAGTTCATTTGTATTGAATGGTGAGCAGAAGTTTTTATCTGGAGGTTTTTTTTTTCTTTTTTTGATTTTTCCCTTAGCAGGCCAATATTGCCTAGAGAGCTAAGTCAGTAATAGAACTCAAAGTCATGTGGATCAAAACGACAATATTCAACAGTGTCTACCTTAGATCTTAAGGCACAGGCTCTTTATATAAACTCATGTGATTTATGAACCATAACCACAATATACTGTGGATCAATAGTCAACAATAATGTCTTTATAACCTGAATGCAACCGTATTTTTTAAGATGACAATACAATAATGCTAAATTGTGCTATGATAGTGCAGAATGATTCACAGGGCACAGAGTTTGATCATCTTCCAGACTTCCTTGATAGTGAGGCTCAGGATATCTATTTCAGAATTTTTTGAAAGAGCTGCTTAATTTTGGTGCCCTCTTCCCCCACATGACAGATTAATGCTATTTGCAATGAGTGTTAAACAAACAAAGGCTCATTAATGAACCCCTAGTTTGTATATGTATTCCCAACAAGTATTAAATATAAGTTAATGCATTTTTGAGCAGTATTTGTATATGTTCCTATAATGATAAACTCTCTTTTAACGTCTCAAACCTCATAATGTATATGATAGTGATAAATACTTTCTTCCCTTTGTTAACAAAAAAAGTTTATGAAAACTACACTTATATATACAAACCAAAATTCTCTCTTCATCTAATTGTTTTTTTACTTCTAAATGTTGCCTTTGAAGTTCACTTTTTCTTTTTTCTAACAGGCTACTAAACTGCAAGAGAAAAAAAAGTTAGAAACAGTAAAAATTGATAACATTACAATAAAATCTTGAGTATAAAATGCACTTTTTTTTTCACATTTTAGTCTACAAAAATGAGGGTGCGTATTATACCCTTGTACAAAAAAACTCGTAGTTTTAAACACTGAATAAATGGCAAACAGTAGATGAGCTGTATTCTATTGAAAGTGATTAAGATTAACTGATAATATGACAGTATTGTTTGCTTTGAAATAAAATTTAAGTTTTTTTCAATCGAATTTGACATTTTGATTAATTTTTAATACAAATTTTATTTATATTAATAAGTATTTGTGCAATTTTTAAATAAAATATTGAAACATTATAGGTGTGTATTATAGTCGAATTTTAATTTTTTCCAAAAATTTTGTGCAAAATCAAGCATATGCTTTATACATATGTGCATATTATAGTCAAGATTTTACAGTAAGTACTTTACTGAAATTACTAGGTCAATAAATTATTTAAAAAAATCAATTTTCAAACATAGATTGTCATAATTTAGTCAATCTTTTGAGAGTCCTCTTATCAGTAAGCTCTTCAGCATGACAGTGATGTCATTAGTACAGCAAAACTTATATCCACAACCAAACTGTTGAGCCCATTAACAACAGCAAAACTTAATGTAAAACTGCTGTTGAATAAGAGAAAATAATGCTTATTACACTTCATTAAAAGGCTATTCACTGTGGAAGGCCTTGCCTTAAGAATTTTTCTGTATATTACACCTTTGCAGGAGAGAAAAAACTGTCAATTTAAAAGAATGTAGAAAATTTGCTACTTTCATAGAATTAAACAGTAACAAAACTATATAAATTTGGTATATTGTATTATAACAAGTATAAGTTCAGCTTTGTGTGACATCCAAAGCAATCACATTTATGATTACTTTGGATGCTTGTAGAAACGAGCAGAACTCACCCTTTGTCGCTCTGCAACAGCCTGATCAATTAATCTCTGATGTGATTCCCTTTTTATCCTATAGAACAAAAAATTAAACAATGATTTAACATAAGCAGATAGCGTTCTGATATATCACACATACATATTTGAGAAATCCTGGATGCATATGAATAACAAGTAACAAAAACAAAGTCAACAACCTCAGGAAAAATACAGAAATTAAAAATTTAGATAATATGTGATTACCCTTTGCCAGAGGTCATAGAATCATATAAAAGACAATGCTTTGGTCCTGAATAAGCTGAAGGTCAAAGGATGTCTTAGAGAATATTAAGTGTTAGCAGTATCCTTAGATTCAAGTATGAAGCATCTTAAGAGTAATCAGAAGACAAATGCCAAAAAGCAATCACATAACTAAAACCCTTAATAAATTAATGACTAAAACTACAACTTCTTGTTTATTTCCTTTCATTTGCTTAGATTTATTTGTCTGTCATTTTTTTTAACATCATAACTGCTTTAGCACACGAGTTAGGAAATTATTTTTTTTAATACTGTAGTTATTCCTCTCTCAACCCCTTAATGATTGTATAATTTTCAAGAAAATGGTAATAAAAGTGCCTGTTTTTCTGGAAGATTCCATTTATTTCTTGATCTGCCACATCTAGTTTTTTAAAGAATGATCCCAAATTGCATTTTAAATAGTCTGGTGCTGCCATCTGGTATGTAAAATAAGAAATAAAATTTTTTCAGGGTAAATGAAATGGATTGTTTTAATCTTTTTGGTGTGTTACTTTTAAATACTCCAGCCCGGAAATATCACAGGCATGACAAATAGAAGGTGAAATCTCAACCCGTAATTTTGACAGGAGTGAGAAGGAAGGGGTTAAAGGTTTTAATTCAAAATTTACATAATTATGTGTGAGTGAGTATGTGTGCAAGTCTTTCTTCAAAGACACAAAATATTTTAAGTAAGCCAATCACCACAGTGATTTTTTTTAAAAAATCAAAGAAATGTGAGTCTCTGATTTAAAAGGAAGTAACAAAGGAAACAATAACATAAAAGCACTAACACAAGAAATGTTCATTTTTAAAATCATATGAGTAGGGGTATCAGTGGCAGTAATCATAAAATTAGAATTAATATAACAAAGTCATACCTTGCAAGCTCATTTTTGTCTTTGTGTTTCTTGCTAAGGTCTTTCATTTCTTCTTTATTTTGAAGCTCTAGCCTTTTCATCAACTCAGCAACTTCCCTTGAGAAATTAGACAAAATTAAATATAAAAACAAAGAAATTACACATTAATACTCACTGCACACACTGCAATACAATAATTTTATGTAATTAAATTCAGACATAAGTCATAAAACCACTAAATCATGCTGATGTAAAATAAATATACAAAGTTAAAGAGAAAAACATAACCTATTAACCTAAAACTTCTATGTAACAACTGCATACAAAAAAGTTGAATCAGAAAAATCTAACTATTATAACTATCTAACTGCATCATCATCATATCAATCACTAAATGAACAAAATGCACTATGAAGAATCCAATTTCTAAATGCCTATTCAGAAAATATCCTCTTCCATAATTTCAAAGAAAAGTTATTTTACGAGGCTATTGTAGTAAAGCGCTTTTAAATAAAAAGCTGGCTTTATTACATGTTTGCGATAAAAGTCAGAATCAAATTTAACGCCAACAGATAATTACAGAGTTGAGTGGAGTAATTTAGGACATAACCTGTTGCAAGACAGTTTTATGAGTTTTGAAGATAGGAAGGTCTGAGATGGAGACACAGATAAGGTGACGGAACCAAACGATGACGTTATATTTACAAAAGCCTTTTATTGTTAGATTTATGGCAGTACGGTTCATAAAGTGGTCATTTTGAAAACCAGGTGGTTGCAAGGGCAGGCAGTGAGGGCGTAACGTTTTTGAGTTAAGAAGCCAATGAGAAGGTGAGAGAGGGAGTACAGCAAATGAAAAGTTTACGGTGGCCGGATTGGCTGATGGAAGTTTATGAGAAGGTGGAGTCATAAGTATGAAAGGGGATTAAAATAATATATTGGAGAGTTTGAAAAAAAGAGAGAGAGAGTGAGTCTTGATCGGGGAGGCTGTAGGTCCCCATCTCCAGCACGACTTAAATAGATATACCTTAAGTGGACTTGAGGGTTCAACATAAACCTGTGACGGCAACTGCGAGACTGCGTTGACCAAGTGAACTAGAGAGGTCCACACCCAGATTGAAGCCGAGACCAAGAGACTCCCAAAAAGCACACATCGGGCCCGACCTGGCCGAAGCCCCACTGGGTAAATCCCGACGGTGCATACAGACCCGCAGCAAGCAACCACTCCTCGCACGACCCAGACAAGGTCCTACAAGCACAGGTCCCAGAACACACAGCACAAAGGACGCCGCACAGTCGGGCTCCAAGCAGAAGAGACCAAGAGACTCAGCTCCCGTGCCCCAGCCGAAAAGTTAAACGACGAGAAGTGCCCCACCATCTCGTTTCACGACGTGAAGAGATACCCAGCACCCATGCAAATATAGTGAAGATACGCGCCAAGGAGAGCCCAACTACAATTTATCAACAGAGAAGAAGTGGTAATTCACCGTGAAAGAAATAAAGTTAGCCCCCTGCCCGGCGTAGCAACGTGATCCCTGACCGTAGGCGAGGCGAGAAGGCCAAGAGAGCACCTTGAATTGATGAAGAATAATTGGATGAGTGTAAAATAAAATGATTTTGATTTGTTCAGTTCCAATTCAGGCAAAGTGAATTTAGTTTTTCGTGAGGAAGGAGTTTTTTGTGAAAGGGTTTAATAGTGTTAAACTAATAGTAAAGTTTAGTTGTCGTTGCGCTCGGGACGCTCCCCAACCTTAGCAAAGTAAATAAAAAATATATATATATATTTTATGAAAGATATAAATATTATTATGTTTTGTTTTCGGAAAATGAAAGATTCTTTGATCACATGTAAATATTAAGTGTGTAAATAAACAAAATTTTCTTATGTTAAACTTTTTAGTCTGTCTAGATTGAAAGTTGTTGATGTTAATTTACAAAATCTAAAACTGAGAATAGTATTTGGTTTTTGTTCAGTTGCTAAGTTCGACATCCAGAGCTTTGGGTTGGATTCAAGAAAATAAATATTAAACACAACGCACCCAAATAAATCCTAAGAAAAATAAATACATTGTACTAACCCAAATAAATTTACGATACGAGCCCAATTGACTTAAAAACTGGATGTAGCAACATGACAGCTATTCTAACTTACTTGAAAGTATCTGCTGTACATCTTAAGTATATGAATCAATTACAAAGAAAGGGTATTTGATTTTTAAGTACTTCACAAAATTTATTTTCAGAAAAACTATATTTTCAAAATCTCTCTATTCTAAAAAAAAGTCTCCGCCGCTGCTGTCAAAAGCTTGTCACACTATCTCCTCCGAAACCGCTGGGGGTATGGGGGTCGAGACCTATACCAATAGATGCAGAAAAATATGGGGAACAAAGTAAGACATGTCTCATCTTCGTCGGACTTTAAGTTCTTTTTTTATTTTATGTTTTGTGGGAAAATATTGACTTTTTCATCTTCAGATTACGATAACTCGCCAAAAAAGGATAGTAGAATTTTTATTCTTTTACAGTCTAAGATTACAGACATTTCTCTTTCAAACTAGACCTCATTTGTTTAAAAATATTTTAAAACAGACTAATATTTTCACCAAAAAATGAAACACAGTTTTTCAAGAAATATCGTCCCCTATGTGGATGTAATATCGATACTCCTCGAGATTTTATCTTACAAAGAAAATATTTACATCATCTGGAAGCTGAAAGCTTTCTTATTCATATAAACCTCATTTCAAGTCTATATCTTAAATTTTCGATTTTTTAATTGAATTTTAAAGCTGATAATTCTGCAGTGATGAAATGCCCTTCGCATTAAGGGTGACAACAGTAAATGGATGGAAGCTGTTACACTGCCCGAGAATCACCCCTATGTATCTCGCTATTAGCCATAATAGAGGAGCGAGCGTAGCGAGCCTAGGGGCGAAGCCCCTAGTACTTTTAAAAGAAAATAGACTTATTGACTGTGAGTAAATAAAGACAAAAATGAAACTATACTACAAATTAATGCTATAATAGCATGAAATTTTCACATGCTATTAATGAGTAATCAGAACTAGGCATATGCAAACAGTTAGATAAATTGAAAGAAGCTGAGAAGCGATAAGGTTAGCAGAAATTTTTTAGATCACTCTATAACAAACCATAAAAAATAACACACTAAATTTGTAATACTATATACCTGTCATGCAAACTTTTCAAATGCTCTATTTGAGCTCCTTGTGACAACAACATTGATTTCTCAATTGCATTGAAGATCTGTAAAATGAACAGAAAAACTAAATTAGCAAAAAAAGAAGACAAGGATTGCATTTAAAGGATATAAAAGAAATTCAAATAAAGTATACATATAAATAATAAAATTTCAATAGGTAAATTGGTTAACTCTTCATTTAGTTCACATTGGCACATATTTAGTTACAACCTTTATTGAAAATTTGATGCCTGGTGGCGTAGTGGTTAAAAGCTTCAAGCTGTCACACCACAGGTCAAAAGTTCAATCCTCAGACTGGGCAAGGTCAACTCAGCCTTTCATCCCTTGAGTGGGTCGATAAAATGAGGACTAAGCATGCTTGGGAACTAAGTGTGGGGGGTCCCACATCAGAGTGACCACCTGACCAAGACATATGCTGTATGGCACCCCAAACCCAATGTCAAGAAAGCGGAGATAGGCACCACCAGCTTTGGTCCACATGGACTGTTGCAGCAATGAGTGTAGTTTATTGAAAATTTTATTCTCAGTATGAAAGCTGGTACTTGTAAATATCAAAATTCTATTCACAATCTGAAATTTTCAAACAATGACATGCAAATAAGTACGAATTTCAAAAATTAGCAAAAATAGAGCTAAAATCAAACAGATGGTCCATCTTTCCATTCAAATGTTGAAATACTTAACAATTCAACACCTCCAGGACAAGCCATCGGCTGAATGGCTAGGGCACTGGCATTCAGTTCAGATCCTGTGGATTCGAGTCCCACTGTTGGCATGGATGTTTGTAGCCGTTCGGTATCAGATTTAAACTGTAAGTCCCAGTCTAATTAGCCTTCATGTAGTAAAAAATTGACTGTAGCACTCCAAATCAAACCAAACCTTATGTGGATCTAACCTGTGGTATTAACATCTACTAGCATTAATTGTATAATCTGGCTTCCAACCAAAGCCAGATTTTGGCTAACTGAAAGCCAGAATTTTACTATCTTACTTACTCAACCAAACCAAAAATATATTTTGTCTGGCATTAATTATAGGTTTGGTAAAAGATACATTCGCATATGAAAGCCACTTTATTACATCATACTTCAATGGTATATTTATAAATATATTTTTTCTAGTGATTAAATAATTTTCTGGAACAATTGATTCCACCTGTCTTTAATATCAGTACCATTAAAATGGTGTATAGATTTAGTTACTTACTGAATCTTGATATTTTTCATACAGTTCATGCTCAGCTTTGTACAGTTCTTTAGTGATAGTTATTAAGGTCTGTGAATGCATTTTTTGTAATTCTTCAAGCTAAAAAATAAAGTTAGTTTCATTAAAATGCATTCAAATGAAAAAAAAATTAGATAAACAATATTCAATTTAAAATCTTTCATCAAAAATCTATTTGAATTATAATTCTTTAGTTAATATGACAGAAACAGATCATTAAAACTCAGTGGAGTGAACATTCAAACTGAGAAAAATTGGCACACTGCCATCAGTAAAACACAATATTATTAGGCATGCAATGTTTACATTAATACAAAAAGTACTAAAGACTTGATAATAGGCTGAATAATATAAATTGCCTGTAGTATCTTTTTGAAAATAATACAAATCCAGGAAAAATAAGCATTAGAATTTAATCCATTACAAATGATATAAAATAACATATACATTCTTGGAACTAAATCTGAAAATATATTTTAAAGTAAACTCTGATTTAAGTAATTGTGTATGGTGAGATGCTACTTACTGCAGAACCTTCTCAATACAGTGTGAATATGCATAAAATCATTTTAAATGTGAACAAAAAGTAAATGGAGAGGTCAAGACAAAATTTTCCAAAATTAGTATAAGATGGTTTGATAACAGTCTAATTCAATAATGAAGTAAAATTAAGATGGTAACTAAACCACATAATTAACATAAAATAAGCAAATTAACCAAATTTGCTCTCTCATAAATGGAAATGGCAAAATAAAGTCAATACTTGTTGATGTTGCTTATGCCACTTGACTGACAGCAACATCAGACCAAGTCCCGAATGCTATGGGTGATGAAAGTGCAGCTCCTGTTTTAACTGGCACCACAAGGGTCTGAGTCCGACTTGGCCAAAGGACCAGTCCCATAATTTTGAACCGAGTCAAGTAACAAGACCAGAACACTTGACCCTGCACCTCCAGAGGTAATTCTGAGATCTTGGAGGACATTGCAGCCATGGCTGATTTTATGTGCACCAGCTGCCATTAGCGTACATGGCAGTGGATTTGTCAGCAACGAGCATCAAACCAGTGACTTTCAGATTACTAGCCTGAGTCAATACTTTCATTTCCATAATAAACTTTTTATGAATAGGAAGGCTTTGAAAGCAATTGTTTATACTGTGCGCTGACACATTTGGCCTAGACCTTATCTACATCACTAAAGGCAGTTTCTCTAAAGTTTAAAAAAAAAGTCACATACTGAAACACAAATAACTTTTGGAGGAATCAGAGGTTTTAAAACAATATATCTTCAACTAATTAATGGAAAGCCAGAAAAAAATTAAGTTAGCATAAAATTATCAATGTGTATATATATATATATATATATATATATATATATATCTGAATACTCATCAAAATTTTTCAATTAAAGCTAAAGACAGATGGATTCATAATAAAAATTAGAATTTGATCATGTATTCATAATTTATAATTGTTGTAAGACCATCAAAATCTTTAAAAAATAATCCTACCTTTGTTTGATGATCAACACTCATAGCCATTAAACCTGCTTCACTTTTCCTTTTTAAAAGTTGTCTATAAAAAGCAATTAAAAAGAATTAGTTCAACAAAATTAAAAATGAGGGTGAATAAATAGAAAAAGTTATATTTTAACATAAAAAATTAACAACACTCACATATCAATTCCTGAACTTTTTTTGGCTAATTTTGAATGGGTTTTCACAATATGAGTCTTTTGATGTTCTTGAGCTTTGACAAGTTTGTCTTCTTTCTGCATTAGTTGTTCCCTTTCTTTTTCTTTTACCTAAAAATAAAAATTAAGGGTTGAATAAAAATTATGCTGGCAAACTTTTGATGTTACTGTTATAATTTGATTTAAACGCAAATACATAAAACACAACTTTAGGCAGAATTTAAGACAAGCATAATATGATTTGGTTGTAAGTAATATGATTTGATTGAGAAGAATTTAAAACAACCCTGATCTATGACTGGTACTTTGGTGTCTGTCCTGGTAAAGAACTTATCTTCAAGGATGATAAGAGCGGAGCAGACTGCAATCTCTAGGTTTGCCAGTGGCCACTAGAGGTGCCTAAAATTTGATCGGCAAAACAAAACTTTTCCCACTTAAAAAAAGTGTAATACTGGGCAGGCCACCTCTGGCCACATCCTAACTTGCTTAAATTTATCTAAGGAGGATTTATTACTGATCCTTGTCTATTAATGGACCTCCTGAGGATTTAAGGTGACTGCCAACATTGAAAATGTCATTTTTTGACTCTTTTAGTAAATTTTATTTTTTGTATGAATCATATAATTCAATCTTTTCTCTTTTCAAAGCCATTTTGATTTTCATTTTACATCAATTAGAAGCAGAGTTATAGCTATTTTTAAAAACATCATCTGCTACAAAACTGAACTGGAAGTTTGATTTTGAAACCAGAAGTTACCATAAATTGCAGCTTCTAACTTTTATAATTTTTTTCTGTAATTGATAAATAATATGTGCCATAATGTTGCTAGTGGACAGCCATTACTTTGCTGCAGTTTTGTAATTGATTTCTTGATAGAAATTGGCAACTTTGAAATTCACTTTAGCATTTGTTTACATTGCTTTTTAAAACTTTAAATGCATTTTTCTCAGAATTATATTTTTTAACACAAATCTCTACCGTTATCATGATATCTAGCATAATAATGCATATAATCTGATGAAATTTTCAGGACATGTTTTAGATGCTATTGTCAATGAAATGACCTGCAATAATTAATTTATAATAAATAGTTTTTTTTTTATTTCAGGCTGTTTTTATAAAGAAAGGAATGACGAATTGGAGAATTTTTTCATATTGGAACATAAAATTGTCTGTATTATTTTTGCATTTTAGAATTTCTCTTAAATTGTAGGTCATTTTGAAGTTAACTGTCATATATATCATATGTGAGAAAGAAATTAAGATAGTACCATTAGAATTTTGTGCAGAGTGGTGTGTTTTAGCTAAATTTCATTAAAAATTACTTCAGACTGATCAATTTATAAAAAAGTATGGTATTTACACGTAAGTTTTTGCTCACATTTTAATTTTGAAGTGTTATTTTACTATAAAAGACCAAAAAGCCTTAAAAAAATGATTTTTTCAAAAAATTGGCTCTGAATGTAGGCAGTCACCTTAAGGGCTCATGGACCTGGTCTAGTTCTGCTAGACCAGGAAGGATTAAAAACAACAACCCAAGCATAATATAAAGTAATTGCAGTATTTAAATTAAAAGGTTAGAAAGAAAAAGTAAAAGACCACAGTTATGATCTTAGGTACTTGCATGTAAAGCAAAAACTGTCATTAGATATTTATTTATACTGAAATAATTTAATCAAATACATAATGCAGAAAAGAGTGAAATCTCATTGTTAGTAGAAACTTTAAGAGGCATCTCCTAAAAGAGTGATTAAATATTACATTACTAATAACTAAATGAGAGTCATCACATTGAATCATTATGCTGAACTAACTAAAACACAAGACAGACTGAATGATGGAAAGAAGAATATAAGTTTACCAGGTTGTAATGATGATGTAAAACAGTACCAATAAGTAAGATCTAAAACCTATTACAACTGATCAGTAATGTGAAAAAATACTTGAAGCAATAAATTACTGTTATCTTCACTTGTAATTATATATATAATAGCCGTTGTCTCTGTATAACACTTCCGGGCTGTACTCATCTTTCAATTGAAGCCCTCAGTAAACAAACGGCCGGTTAGGCCTAATTTCAATTTCAGATGTGAATCAGAATTTTTTCTTACCTAAAAACTAATATCTTCTCCATCAAATCATGTTTGTTGAGCCTATTTTTCTATAAAACATTCAGAACTAAAAAAAATTGGATGCTTTTAGCTGTATATTTAACAGTTTTTAAAAATGTGTTTACTTTTGCGATGAATTCTGAAAGTAAACAAACTTGAATGTGAATGAATCAAGTAGCTCAAGTATTCATATTGCGTAGTGAGCTGTAAAAAACTGGATGGCAGTCTACTACTCTAATCACATGAAAAACTAAATAAATAAAAAATAATGAAAGGGTTTGCTTTTACAAGGTGTGGATTAAATGCAATATTGTTAGATAATTCGGGATATTTTTTAACTTTCATATACTTTTTCCATTATGACGTCATTATTAGTATTATGACGTCAAAATGACGGGTTGGATGGCAGTCTACTACTCCAATCGCATGAAAAACTAAATGAATAAAAAATAATGAAAGGGTTTGCTTTTATAAGGTGTGGATTAAATGCAATATTGTTAGATAATTCGGGATATTTTTTTAACTTTCATATACTTTTTCCATTATGACGTCATTATTAGTATTATGATGTCAAAATGACGGGTTACCTTCTAGTTAGTTAATAAAAAGCATATATGAATTTAAGCTCCATTAGTAAAAATGAAAATGTAATTCCTTTTCTGTGTCCTCCTTTTCTTAATGTTGGGCACAAATGTAACAGAAACATCAAAATAGAATAATATAAAATAAATAAACTTAACAGAACATTATTGTTAATTGTTAATACTATTAAAGAAATTTTGAAAATTCAATTAAATCACAATGATGGGTAATATACAGAGTTCCAACAAAACAAAAACATTCAAATGGTCTTTACCTTTTCATGTTTTTTCCTCAATGCCTGGAGATCTTTTTCTAGTTTTGCTAAAACTTTCTGCACTAATTTATGCTCCCTTAACTTATCTAACGGTTCTGCTGTAAGATTAGCTTCTTCAGATTCTACAATACAACAAAAATATTAATATTTTTAGGAAGCCCAGAAACATAACTTCTGCATTTATATAAAATGATACAGCTCACTTTTTTATGTATCAACAGCTTCAATAATTTGGCAAAAAATAATCCTTTTTTACTCAATTCGAAATTTATTTAATTTTTGTTTTTGGAACTAATAATTTTACAATAAAAGCGTACCTAATAAGGAAGGATTTTTTTCTTGAGCATTTTCATCTGATAAACTCCTTACAGACTGCGCTAAGCCTCCTGAGAGTACATAAGAATTAAAATTAACAATAGAAGAACAGTAATAAAATATAGCAAAAATGTATTTTAAGAAAATCAAAACAAATAATTTTAAAATAGCCAATGAATTTAATTAAATAACAATTATAATACTTCCTAAAAAAATATTTCCAAAATAAGTAATCATTGAATTCTCAACAGTTTTCATTATGCATTTATAATTTATCAAAAAAAAAGTAAGATATATATATATACACCTAATTCTGTTTTTGCACAAACTTTTTTTATATGAATTTGATTTAACACGAATTCAAAATAAATTTTCATTCTCTTTTTACACAAGTCATTTTGATTTAACACGAGCGGTCCAATCCAATTTCTCTCTTTTTCTTTTGCCTAAGAAAACAAAATTTTATTTGTGGCGTATTATTTTTGGCGATAGTGTATCCAGTTCTCTTTTGATTCAAGAATTCAGTCCGAAGAAACATTTTCTTCTTTTATTCTATCACATATAACTTATTTACATATATTTACAACAGCAAAATGTTATTCCAGTCATGCGCAAACGTATGCACCGTTTATTGTCAGAAAGTGAAAATGAAATAAAAAATGTTATGTGTAAAACAATTATTTTTTTGTTCATGATGAATTTTTTTCATTTTTATTAAATGTTATTGCGTGTGTATTTTGTTAGAATAAAATAATAAGTTAACGAATATTTTCATATGGTTTTTTAAAATTATTTTCACTGATTTTTTAGATCCAGAACCAAACTTCTTTTCTTCCATAGATACAATGTCTTCTTTACACAAATTTTTTTTATACATATTCTTCAGGAACGTATCTATCATGTAAAAACAGAATTAGGTGTATACACATTCAAAAAAAGTTTTTTTAATGTTCATAAATAAATTTACATTTAATAAATAGCATAATTTAAAGATGAAAACTAAAATTTATAAGTAAAGAATTTTAATCTAGTGGCTAATTAATAAACTCAATTAGCCACTTGAAAAAAGGCTTACAAGCAATCATATTAAGCAGCTTATCAGTTTCTTTGCACCAACAAACAATACACCAAAAACAGAAAAGTAGTTTTTTGCCTTACAAGTATTTTTTCTTGAAAGGCAAAAAAGTTAGATAACAATGAAAAGGTTACACAGTGATATAACAGTTCAGTTATAAAGCAAACTAGATGTGAATTTTTTCTACCTTTTCTCTCCATAATCAATATGCTATCTTCCCAGACATAAAACAATCCTGTTAACTTTTCAAACTCAAGATTGAAAATTCACTTGACCTTTTTATCTAGAGCTGAGGAGCTTACGGTGGATTACGACTTGACTTCCAGTTCTTATTATCCCTTTAGTTATGGACCTCCTCCTGATCAAAAGGTCCCTACTTTTTGCCTCACTATTGGGGTCTCTGTAAAGAAATGTGATACTATTCCTGAGATTCTCAGGGCCCATTCCTTGGAGATCATCGCTGAAAAATATCCAAGTGAATGGCTCCATATTTATACTGATGGTTCTGCAACAGAGACTGCAACTGGAGCCAGTCTTTACTGTAAGGGATTCTTTAAGGAATTTTATTCTGTGGGCTCTAATACCACAAACTTCGATGCTGAAATCGAGGCCATAAAACGAGCAATTTTAAATTTACTAAATCTATGCACTTCACTTAGGAAAGTTGCTTTCTTTACAGACTCTCAGTCTGCAGTTTTGAATATTACTTCACATACAATAAGCGATTCCTACCATGTGGCAGAAACTAAGAAGCTTCTTAATCAAGCAATCAGTGGCGTAGCGAGGGGTGGGCAAGGGGGTCTATCATGCCCCGGGCACCACTCGCACAGGGGTGCCAAATGGACATTTTCACTATTTCTATATATTATATTACTATATGATTTTCGGAAAGGGGGGCGCCAAAAAAGGTATTGTGCTCCGGGCACCAGTTATGCTCGCTACATCACTGCAAGCAATTTCTATAGGCTGGAAAATTGTCCTTCAATGGATTCCTAATCATTGCGACATTCCAGGAAATGAAAAAGCTGACATACTTGCAAAAAACGGATGTAACTTGTGGCAGCCTCACTTTACTCTGTCCTACCAGCAAATTTGTGGAGTAATAAAATATAAATTACAATGGTCCCTTCGACATCACTATGCTGAATCTGTGGTGGGTAAGGCCTGGAGTTCATTGCTGTGTTCGCCACTTCCCATGAACCTTCCTCGCTCGGTCTTCACTGCTAATTTTAGACTTTTAACTGGCCATGGCTTTTTACAGTATCACCTGTGCCGTATTGGCATGGTAGATAGCCCTGACTGTATCCTGTGTTCTTCAGGCTCTCTTATGGATTTTACTCATTTGACAAGCTGTCCTGCGCTTTCTTTTTTGAACTGTCCTCCTGACAACTTTCATAACAAGGCTAGTTTTTATTGGGCTGCCAGAGGGCTTATGGCTGATGTGGTCGCTGCCTCAACGTAGGAGAAAAAAAAACTTTTCAAACTGGCAAGAAATTATCATAAAAGCTTTCATTCAAAGGGACAGAAGATAATAAAAAAAGTAGAAAATGTGCCATCTTACTGCGTAATGTTTCTTGTCTCTTTAAGGCAGGAATAGCTGCAGGTGACGTGCTGCCAGATGGGGGCATTCTTTGGATGTTTCCATTAACATTATTATGCCTGGCTGATTGAGAAACAGATGTGTCACCTTTTTCATCCTTGCTCGTACACTGCTTACTAGCATCTGATGATCCTACACTGCCTTTAGCTGGGGATTTTCCAGATTCCTTTACATCATCAATATTCTAAAAATAAAATAGATAAGGAGTGACAATAAATTATTATTGTGTAGAAGGATTTGCTTTAGGTATTGATGTGAATTGCTTTAGGTATTTCATAATTTGAATACAATTTTGGGCATGGTCAGTGAGATGACTTTTCTGTTGAAGGAAAAATTTGACCACCGGGCCATAAAATTTCTCCCCCCGATTTCTCCTTTCAAGCATTTCCTCTTTCAGGGGTCTAATTCTTCCACCACCTCCCATGACATTCTTCTGGAATTTTCTGCAGTGTCTCTTATTTATAACAAAGGGTTTGATGATCCTTACATTTGTAAATAGTTCATAGAGACAATCCCACCTAAGGCTCCTTGGCATGATAAAAAACTGTTAATCAGATCAAAACTAGTTGCTACTTTTTATATATATATATATATATATATATATATATATATTTTGGAGCTTTGTGTTCATGAAACACATTTCCAAGAGTTTCTTGTAGGTTAAAATTTATTCATATTAAAAAATGCAATGAAACATACATGTTATTAAAGTCCCATTCAGTGTTCAAAATTGGAAATTAAACTTCATTAATTTCCAATTTTGAATACATTTTTCAAATTTCATAATTGGAATACAATTTTGGGCAGTCAGTGAGATAACTTTTCTATTGAAGGTAAAACTTTTCTATTGAAGGTAAAATTTGACCACCAGGCCATAAAGTTTCTTCCCTTATTTCACCTTTCAAGCATTTCCTCTTTCAGGCGTCCAATTCTGCCACCACCTCCCATGACATTCTTCTAGAATTTTCTGCAGTCTCTCTTATTTATAACAAAGTATTTAGTGATCTTTACATTTGTGAACAGTTCATAGAGACAATCCCACCTAAGGCTCCTTGGAATGATGAAAAACTGTTAATCAGAACAAAACTATTAGCTACTTTTTTTTTGCTGCGAATATTTTGGGGCTTTGTGTTCATATAACACATTTCCAAGAGTTTCTTGTAGGTTAAAATTTATTCATATTAATACATGCAATGAAACATACGTGTAATTAAAGTCCCATTCAGTGTTCAAAATTGGAAATTAAACTTCATTAAAGTATTGTAAAAACACACAACACAAGATATCAACTAAGAATGGGAAAGCCGCCTCTATATTACATCTATTTCAGCTGAAAGTTGGAATGAACTTACATAAAAAAATAATAATAAAAACTTTTCACAGGGGTACATTAAGTGAAACTTTATTTGGAGTTCAAATCCCATTCAGAGTTCAAAATTATTAAATTTCATGAAAGTACTGTGAATCATACAACACAAGATATAGAATGGGAAAACTGCCCCTTTATTATATCTATTTAGGTTGAAAATTGTAATGAATGTATATATATATATATATATATATTTAAATGATAAAAATATTTTTCAGAAGTATTTTAAGTGAATCTTTATATTTCACAATACAGACCAGACTAAAATATGAAGTATTTAAATACAGTTAAAATTTGTTAAATCAAAATAAAAGTATTAATAATTTTTAAAAAAATTCCCTGCAAAACAGTCCAATAATTTCAGTAGATGAATTAAAAGGACTTGAAATATATCAAGCTGATAAGATATAACAGATAACGTAATAAAACAAAGTGATGAATAATTACCTAATTAACACATTAATTCATTTTTATATGCCATATATAAATGTATAAAATATTTAAATTCATTTATATATGCATGCATTCAAAACAGGAATTTCAAGTTGTTTTTATTTCATTCTTATAATTTATAATTTTATTTCACAAAAAATATTTGAAATTTCTTTAAATTCCTAGAATTTTTTTTTTTTAAATGCAGAATACAATTCACAAGCAAATTTTGAAGAACTAGAGTTTAAATTTAAATAAATTTGGAACTTTTAAAAAGTTTCATGGGACTTGTATCTGATCTTTAAATCTATGAATTTAAAAAACAAATATTTTCACCTCTTATCAAAATGAACTCTTTATTTTTATATATATATATATATATATATATATCATGTATCTTATATATATAAAAAAATCATGAAGTTTTTTCAAGTAAATAACATAATATTGAAATATTTTCTTGCTACTGACATATATAATTTCAGGTTTAATCAACACTGATTCTTACTTCATCATCATCAGTTAAAGCCATCAGCTGACAAGCATGTTTCTCAACCATGGACTGATAAGCAATAGGATTTGCTAAAGCATCTGCCAGCTCTGAAAATAATAATAATAGCAACTAAAAAGAAGAAAATATAAATAATATTAAATGATATCAGGAAAAGGTAAACTAGGAGATGTGAATTTAAAAAAAAAAAGTTTCAATGTGAATGCAGTAATAATCCTGTCTAAAAGAAAACACAGATACTGTCATCGGTAAAAGAAATTCTGCATCATTTGTATTATTAGTAAAAGGAACTGCTTTTTAACATTCAATTAAAATAAGTTTCAAATAGCGAATATTCTAAGAATAAAGGTAAAATACTTAAAATATTGCTTATGATAATTTTAGCAGCATAAAAAGAAGCATAATATGAATAATAAAGACAACTATGCACAGCTAGTAAAAAAAGGCTTTGTTTATTGAAATAACCCCATCAATCATAAGCCTCAACCAAATTTTATCAATCAATATTTGCTTATGAGTACTTGAGGCTATATTTATAAAACTCTTCATTAAATACAATGAAAACAACTCAAACATATGAACCTCTGTTACCTCTCCATGCAGCTGTCTCTAAAATAATACTTTCTTTTTAGAAAAAATACACAAGCAAATTCTAACAAGTATAAATATTTTCCACTGAATATTTAGTTCAACTGTTATATGCAAGTAAGTAAAATCTGGTCAATTTTAATGAAATATGCAATTTTATTATATTCACATAACAAATTCTCTCTCAACTGTTTAAGACAGGGATTCCCAACAGGGTCCAGGTGGACCCCTTGGGGATCGATGTAAGCTTAAAAAGGGTCTATAGTATTCCAGGGGTCTATTGGGGGTTGATGATAAATTTTTCTGATTTAAAATTTAATTTTTTAGGAATGTAATTATTAGATAATAAAATCTGTTTTAATATGTGTAAAAATAGATTTGCATAGGGTGGAGTGATCCACCCATCTCAAGTCGAATGTCCTGTCGCTTTTGTATATGTGTTGAATGAAATTATATTATAATTACATATATGTCAGTAAAATTGTTTAGTAAAATATATATTTGTATTTGTTATGTTAGTTATTGTGATTATACGATGATAAGCAATTTCAGGCCAAACATTAAAAAAATTAATCAATGCATCAAGCATGACCACTAAATTAATTGAAATAGAACTTTTCTGCAATTACAATCTGTATTTCTGAAAGCTTGTTTATATTTGTGAAATCAAAAGTTAAAAAAGTAGAAAATAATAAAACATGAACTTAATGAACCACTTTTTCTAATTTTTATTCATATTCTTAGTCAAATTGTTATCTTTAAGTGTTTTATGCGCAATTATTAGTATTATAATTATGTTGTATGCTGCATATTATAGAGAAAAATGTGAGGGGGGTCGATGAAGAAAATCCTTCTTTTAAAAGGGGTCATGTAGGAAAAAGATTGGGGAACCCCTGGTTTAAGATATGCAAATCTCCTTGACTTAATATGCATTTTCTCATAGTCCAGTTTAGAATATGTCAGAAAATCTGAAAAATATAACTTTCTTCAAGTAAAACAAGGTTTTATTCATTTTTTTTTTTTTTTACCTCCTCTTATCACATTTTATTTATTTTTTTTTTTTTATCAGATGAAATGGCTTAATATTCATTAAAGTCAGTCACTTTCATACAAGAGAATAACCTTAAAAAATAGTTATAAGCCATCTCAATAAAATTTTATGATTCTAATGTGACTAGGTCTCCCTGCAGAATTACAAGGATTCCTAAAAAACAATGTAAAAGAGCATCAGTAGTATACATAGGGAAGCATGTATTAGTTATTTAAAAACTACATACATACACAAAAATATATACATGCATAATTAAATATTTCCATTGTTTTTCTGTTATTAATGTTATCACATTTAATAAATTTTATATTTTTTTTTTTTTTTTTTTTTTTTTGTAGTACAGACATGATCTTTTAAAACAATTTCATAAGGATTGTCATGTTTTTCATGTAACTTTCGTATAACTGCATAAAAATTCCCAATTGGCCTAGATTGTTCCTGTAAATTGTATATTTTGAAGATTATTCAATCAAAATATTTTTTTCAAGTCAGGCTTCTATGTTTATAACAATAAAGTAATTCATAGCAGTATTAGCCATGATAAAATAAAATAAATGCAGAAAACCTATTCATGTCAAACTGGCCACTAAGTGAAAAGATATGCAATTTCAGCCATCTAGAAGCCACTGACCTACCTCTTTTATTCATTGTGAACTCCCTAGCTTGACTGAATTGATAAGAAATGCTGAACACAGAAAATAGATTCTTATTCAAAATTTACTCCAAATATTTATCACCTAATGAATTCAACCCATATAATCTAAACCAGAATAGAAATATGTCTTCAATGATATGCATTAAAAAATTCAGGTAACTTAACCCTCTAATGGTACAGTGGGAGTCGAATCCGACCCAGGGGTGTGTTTCCCCCCTCCTGTACTCTCTCTTCTCATTGCAAGAGATCAAGTTGACAAGGAACCCTACTAGGCAGTCTTGCAACAGGTGTTGGAGCATTTGCAGTTAGGAGTTTGCAGTCAATATGAGTGTCTTTGTTGAAAAATGTTATTCATGATCATTAGTCTTTTTTTTTTAGATTTTTAATTTTTTATTTCGATTTTGAAGGCCAAAAATGTCGGTATATAATTTTGTTTGCATTTTTGTGGTTGGAAATTTGATTCAGTAACTTCTAAAACTAGGTACAAGACTAAATTACATATAAGACCCAATATGTATAACATTCTATGTAAATGCCAAAGAGATATTCATTGTTTAGCAAAATTATAATTCATTGGTCTTTTTTTCTACAAAAAGGTTTTATTTCATGTACAATATTATCAATAAATGTTATTATACAACAAAAATGCTTATTGAGTACTTATTTCTACCAAAAACCTCATCAAAAAAGACATCAGGTCGGATCAGACCCAACCACAGGCCCTGATTTTCCAGTAGGCCCGGGCCTAGGGGCCCCTGAAAAATTTTAATTTTAAAAGGAAAAAAAAAATTCCCAATTCATTTTTTTTAATTTTACCTTTTTTAATAGCAATTTTTTTATATATGCTTTTAAATTTGATTGATTGATTGGTTCATCATATGTATGTTATACATCATATGTATGTTACGTCCACATCAGTGTTAGCGGGTCCCCATCGTGAGTTGTGCCTATAGTCAAGAATTTTCTAAATCGGGCCCTGCCCGACCATACCTTCTATTTCATCTCAAACCACTGTACCGTTAGGGGGTTAAAGATGACAAAAAGAGCATAAGATAAAACTCTAATTGGAAGGAACACCAAATGTATTCCAGCATAACCAGCAATCATGGACTTAGTTTTTACTTTTCATCTATGAGCTCCTCAGCATGATGTAGCTGACAAGCATGCTGAAGACAACAAAATCCAGAAGGTTGAATTACTTGAAGTTTTGATTGTTGAATTATTTTACTTCAATCAATCTATAATTAAAATAACAGAAGTACTGATGTTTTCATACTCACAAAATATTGAGATTTTCTTCCTTTCACTTCTTTATAGATGAATTTTTTATAACAGGCATTATTTTAATTTTGAAATAGTATAATCTATTTCTGATATCAGATGAAACAAAAGAACAAGTAACTTTGAAACCCCATAAACTCCCTGGTGTATTTTTAAAATTTAATATAAAAATTCATATTATAAATAGGTTATTAAAAGAAAATGCTTACCAGAAAAGCCATCAGGAATGTAATCTTTTACAGTGATTTGAACAAAAAGGGTATGAAACTGAAGAGGTTGACCAGATTCATTTCTAAGTGAGATATGGCGAAATCCTATAAGAAATAACCATCAGAGAAGAGAAAAGATAAAACTGTATCAAAAGTTAACTTTTGCCTTTGAAATAAACATTAGACAGATAAGACAAACCCACAAAATACACCAAAAGGTTTTTATAATAAGACATTTAGATTATCAACCCCATTAAAAAATGCATAATTCTGTATTGAGTTTAATGTAAAGATTAGCTTGACAACATTTAAAAGTTAAAATCTTTTGCTCTGGCTACTATTCAGTAGAGATACCCAAATTGGGGCTGGTTGCATGTATATATTGATGGGTCTGCCACAACATCCTCCGGTAGAGCTGGAGCTGGAGCATACTTCAAATTTTTCAACCTTAAAGAACCTCTCAGTGTCTGGTTGGATAATTTCAGCGGTGAAGTTTTTACAATATTTATGGCCCATAGAGCTATTGGTGAAATCCCTCACCAAAACATTGTCCTCTTCATTGACTTTCAGGCTGCAATTCAGGCCATTACTGACTGTGGTATATACCTATCAGAACTCGAGTTAAAATGTAAACAGCATATAAACTCATTTCTTAGTACTGGGTCATCAATGGATTACTAGCCATTGCAGCATTTATGGCAATGAGCAAGCCGACTTGTTGGCTAAGGAAGCATTGGTGCTACATCCACCTTGTCTCCAAACTCATCTTCAAAATGTCAAGCAACTTCTCAGAAGCAATATCTGGCACAAAAGAATTTCTTCTCTTAAAGAGTTAGCTGATGGAAAATCTTGTACTTGTCAACTTGATTACCAGAGACGTGCTCAACTTTCCCTCCTCCCCAGAGTCGAGGGAGTGGCATGTTTTAGAGTCATCACCAGACATGATTACTTGCAGGCCCATCTATATAGAATTAAACTAGCCAATTCTCCCTTCTGCCCACTCTGCGATACTACGCACATGACTGGGGAGCATCTTTTTAGTTGCCCCTCCCTACTTGCATTCGCTCTTGTGATGACACTGGAGTCTTCCCCCATTCTGGAGCCATTTTCCTGATGTATTGGACTGCAAGATGCCTTATGTCTGAGAAGATGATGGCGGGCATAAAAAAAAAAAAAAAATCATTTAAAAGAAGTTTTTTAAAACTTTCTTTCTCTTTGTTGAATAAATTAATCAACACACATTTATTAATGACATATGTTGATAAAATATAGAAATAAGTATTTCAGGAATACTCATTTTATTTTTATTTCTTAAAAGCTGCTTCCAGTTTTGGTATAAACAAAAGAGTTTGTTACTGCTCATAATTTTACTAAATATTTCACCACTTAAATAAACTACTTGACAACATTTAAACAAGATATATAATCAATATTCAATGATAGATTACTTTTCCTTTCTGCTATGTCTTTTTTTTTTTAAATGTATTCCCTCACTTGTTATTATAAAGCTATTTAGGATTCTCATCTAAGTATTAAAAAATATCACCAATATTTACAATAAGAATTCTACAAAAAGGAAAATTAATAAAGTGCTTACATATACACACACTGAACCTTGACAGATAGAATGAATATTGACAGATGGCAGATAAAATCCCATTCACTTCACTCAAAAACTTTGGAACAAACTAAAAGAGACTTAGGAAGGTGAGACCTCCAATTTTCAGTTATGAAGATCTCAAAAGAAGTTGATAATAAAAGCCTTTATATGTAAGGCTAAATACAGCCTATGAACCACTGAGGTATTTCTCTATGAGATACCTATGGATTTTGCTTTTATCTGTATTTTTACTACTGCATTTTAAAAATTTTAATTTTGGGTTGACAAAAAAAATTTTTATATAAGGAGCATATGAAATGCAATGAACCAGTTTCATTTTCCTTATAGGCTCATCCACCCAACATAGTCAGTGATTATATGATTGAAACAGTTATAAAACGGCAAAAATACTTTATAATTTCAGAGATTAATAAAATATTTATTTCTATTGTTTTCGACCCTAAAATAAATGGTAAACAATTTGGGCTCTATGGAATCGAGTTATAAAATATTAAAACTCAAACATCTTAAAACATGTGCCAGACATGCTAACATTAATGGAGCAAATGAATGCTAGAGGCATACTTATTCTTGAAAATGCTTTACATCTGTATGCCATTTTCCCAATGGTACAGTTTTCAAACAAAGTTTATCCTCCATTGCAGAGTGAAAATAACAAACTCCATTACAAGTAACTCATTTGTATAATGGGTGCTTATCCTACACATTCACATAAATAGATATAGGAAAGGAGCCAGTGGTGAACAAAGCAAACAATCTTTTCTAATTATAAAAAAAAATGAGAAAATAGTCCTAATTTTCCTCTCTTAAATGTCAATTCAAAGTTTTTAAATTAAAATAAGAATCATAAATTAATAAATACATGTGGATTAAATATCAAAATATATCAAATCATAGTTTGATTAAAAAAAATGTAATTACCTGGCCGCAAACCAACAACAGGTAAAATTCGATGCCCAATGAATTTTCCATTTTCCTCAGAAGCAGAAATCCTCAGACATGCAAGATCCGGTAAAACTACCTTGATATCATTGAAAAACAAAATTAATATATTTTCATAACCTTCATCAATACAGAGTTATTGAAAGATATAGTTTGTTTCCTTCGCAGATGATTATGGGAAAATAATACAGGATAACACACAATGCATAAATTCTTAACTAAGCCATTATACTTGGTAGTCCTACTTTATATAACTTTATAGATGATGGAAAAATTTATAAGCATTATATCTCATTTTTAAAACAATGCATAAATTTCTTTACAATGTTTTTGATTTACATTTTAAATAGAATTCAATATACTGTTATATAAGTTGTCTTTTATTATTTCTCAGTAATATGATTTACCCATAACATTATACTATTACAGAAAATGAGAATGCATTTAAATGTTTCGAACACTATGACAGGCTAAGTATTGTCAAAATTTGGTAAATTTAAATTTCTGATCTTGTTTCCACTCCTTTAAATAGCTTAAGATATAGTCAATGTAACATTTAAAAAAAATTTTATGACTTTAATTGAGATTATCAAGTTTGCTCACACTTTAAAACATCTTATATATGATAAATCTTTTATACATCTGAAAATTTAATAGTAACTAAAACTGTCATTTCTAATGGTCAGAAATATCTGGAATACATGAAGAATAACTTTAAAGCTACAGATGGAAAAATTGCATTGTTTTCTATTTAAAGAAATATTGAATCTAATTAGTATATTCAAATGCAGATCAAACTAGATAAAAAAATAACTATACCCATACTATCTAGAAGAGTTAAATAAAGAATGTTGGTTTAGTAATTTGCCAATTACTAATTCACTTTTGACTAAACTTATTTTTTACTAATGTACTAATTTATTTATTTACTTATAAATTTTTAAATGCAAAATTTGGTTTCAGGACTACAAGATTTGGATAACATGTTAATTAAAAGCAAAAACAGAACACTCAATGTATATGAAATACATAATTTCATTAATTAATTTGACAGTGCATTTAATTATTTAAAATACTGGACATAAAGATAATTTTATTTAAAGGCTCCCTTATTTTTTCAAACCCAAAAATGAAGTATGCTCTAAGGACCTGTTCAGTAAGAGGTCTATTTTTATCCTAGTCACTGAAGAAAAGCAACATTCTGTTAATGCAATTTTATAAATGTTATGTTTTATTATTTCATAACATCTTGATTTATCTGCTAGCACAACTCATGATACATAATTCATTTAATTTAAAATTAATGACAAACACATTAGAGTATATATGTCATAAGATATATTGCATCCCAGCAAGAAAAGAGACACAAGTCAAAAAATGGCAATTTTGAAGTTATATCATTGAAAAATATGAATGAAGTGCCCCATCATATACAAAAAGCAACACACCTCAATCTCACAATTTGACCACCCGAGGGCAGTTGTATCAGTTTTATTGTAATGCTAGTTCAGGCTGTATAATATTCCTTAAGTTGATTTTTCTCAAATGCTGCATTTTTGAGTGGTGTCACTTTTCTTGCCAGGTTGCGATATATTGAAGGTAATCATATTTTAAAAATGCAAATTTATCCTAACACAAAATGTGTACTTGTATTTATGGTACATTGAGCCCTAAGTGCAAGTTGTCCGTGTCTTTTTCTCTTTTTTTTGACTATCTGTTTCAATGGGGATCTCGGGGCCATGGGATGTCTTTTGGTTAGACCTGCATCCTATTCAGAAAGTTCCCCCTTGAGGCTACTGATTTGGTTAGGCTCCCTGATGATGAGACCAGTCAGTTATCTTGATTTCTGGTTTAGTTCCGGCGCTACTACAGAATCTTGCCTTATGGTGCATAAGAGTCCTGAGTGCTTGATTTCTGTTTATTTTTTGTCTACATTCTTCCTATAATTATCTAGCTCTGTTGAAATATTTAATTTTAGTTATATTTGTCCGCTTTCAATATGAGGATTTGTTGCAACTGTGCACTCTTTTATTGAAAAGTTAAAAGTTTTTAATGCTAAGGTAGGTTTTCAGTTAATTTGTTTGGCAGTCATTGACCCCTTTATAGGTTTTAGTTTGTGTTAAATTGTTTACATTATTATACTATGGTGACAGTTTACTTAGCAGTATTTGCAAAAAATCATATTACAATTACACGATATTCAACTAAAACTGATTGTCTAAATAAAATAATCAACAATAACAACTAACAAAAAACATTGCTATTTTCACTTTTTTCCCCTTACTTACCACACCCTTACTCTCCTAGCAGTGGAAACTGAAACCTGCCCATTTGCTAGTAAGTTCTTGTGTTGGTCTCCCATATACAGTCAAATCCAATTAATTGGACCATCAGTTAATCGGACCAGCCGCTTATTCACACCAAATCCTAAAGAACCAAAACAAATCCTAATGCATAAGCCTAATAGGACATGCTTGTGTCTGGCAATCGAACCAGCCGGTTATTAGGAATGAAATAATCATGTCCCGATGTGGTCCGATTAACCGGAATCAACTGTATTGAGGCCGGTAAAGATCAAGAGAACATATCCCTTTCCCCGTCAGAATTTAAACTGAAACCTATAGGATATTATTATAACATATTTAGTTTATCTGAGAGCAGCTTCCCCACCCCCTCAAAAAAAAAATCCTTTTTATATGTAATGAACATTTCTTTAATTTCACAATAAATTAAAAGGGATGCTCACATGCTTTGAACTACTTACTATTTTTAACTCATAAGGATTTTGTGTGTTCAAAATTGAAGCCTTTTACATTTGCCATAAAAAATTAAGGACCCAAAAATGTACAACTCTTATGGATTTAGTGGATATTATGTGTTGTAGCAGAGCAGCACTCAAATCAAGATGAAAGGGGGCACATTTACAACTGAAATACTGCAAAGAAATAAAAATTATAACAGACTGCAATGAACAGAACAAACCTTCTTGAAAACAAATGGCTCTTCATCATATATTGGGTTAATGCCATTATTTGGCACTGTTTTTGTACGAAATCTTCGACGTACTGTATCAGCTGGTAGACCATACATATCAACTTCTATATATGTACCTACACGCTTATCTGTCAAGAGCTGGCCAGATATAACCTATAAAAATAAAAATTATGTCAAAAATTTTAACAGATTTATAAAATTCCATGTTTCTCAAAACACTGCTGTAAGAAATTTTAATAATGCCTGTGTTCATAAATAAATATTGAATTATTTAGTATAACTATTAATGAATACCAATTGTATTGTCCACTGATAGAAATCAATAGCATTTTTTTCCTTGTGTGTGTGCATGATAGTTATAATGTATTCATACACCTTTAAATTATCAACTACTGTTACAGATGTTACATCTAATACAATTTTAAAGAAAACAGAAATGGTAATGGAAAATGAAAGGATGTGAATAAAGGGTGAGTTAATACAAACTAAATAAAAAATCTTCATGACATCATTGTTCATGTAGTGATGAATGAACTAAAATATACTCCAATGAACTAAATTATGAAGTAACATTCAAAAAATTTTCAAGGCAGAACAAAAACTTAAAAATTTTCCTAATGGTTAATATGAATAAAATTCTGAACTACCGCAAGACAGAGTTACTTTGTGACACATAGTAATTTTTTTCGCATTTCGGATCTTGAGCTATGCCTGTGGTACTGGGAAGGCAAAGAACAGAGCCAACAGCTTGTCCAACATACAGAGACATCTAGTGGCCAGTGTATTGTTCAAACCCATTGTCAAGTTATTGACTCAAACTTCGGAAACTTTGTGTGCTAAAGGCTAACACCTCATACAACCAACTACTGCAGTTAATTATTTTTTATTGTCAATATGTTGTTTAGATTGTGGAGCAATATAACTTTTGTGCAGTGATATTTCTGAGAGATACGAGAACATAACCTAAATATCGAAAGGTGACAGGGTTACTTTGTAACACATTGACACTATCACAAAATAACCCACCTTCTCCAGCTGCTCAATGTTGCATTTTTCCATCCTCTAAAATACCCCTGGAGAGAAAGAAGTATTGACTATCTGGAAAAAAACTACCTGAAAGAGCAGAATGTGCTGAAAATGAATTTTCTCATTTTCTCAAAGAACTGATGGCTGCCCTGGGCACCCGAGGTCTCTTTCATGTCAAAGATATAGATAAAGCTATCCAATATTTGTAATAGGTATATACAATTATGTATCAAGCTTTTGATAAGTATTTTACTGTCTAACTTAGTGTCAATTTTCCCTCTTGGATTTCAAGGTGAAAACACAGATGTCACAAAGTAGCCCCATTTGGCAGGGCAACTTTGTGACACATTTTAACTTTAATATCTCAATGGTAATTAAAAATCCAGGTTAGCACAATACATTACTATGTAAGGAAAGGATATACCAATGTTTTGCAATTGTTTGTTTTGGGCTGCTTTTAAAACTGATCGGCTGGCACAGGAAAAAACAAAATCTGTCACAAAGTAACCCCATCTTATGGGATCATTGAATACAGTTTATTTTAACATCAGTTATTGTTTAAGCAAACAAAAATAATTTAAAGCTACTATTATTTCAAAATTTTAAGAAAAGAAAGAGTCTCAAATAACTAGGCCTGATCTTCAAATATTTATAATATAAATATTTCCTTCTTATGTTTTACCTCTTTCATTGAGAACTCAATAAAAGAAAATTAAACACAAGACATAATCAGGTTAGCAATTAGATCAAGATTAAAATGTTATAATGAATTGAATCCATCAAAAAAATACTGCATACAAATCTGAACAAAGCAAGTGAATTTTTAAAAATCAAAATAATTCATGAATAGTTCAAAAAACTAAACATCATCTAATAAAAACACAATCATTGACCATATATACACATCAAAAAAAGTTGCTCACAAATTGAGTTTGCATATCATAAACTGCTACATCATTCAAAATAATTAAACTGTATAATTTGCAAGCATGTATGTAAAAGGAACTAAATTATGCAGTAAAAATAATATAACAATTATACAAACCTTCACTGTTACGGTACCAGCTATGATACCATCTACAGTAGATTCTGTAAATGGGTCAAATTTACGATCCTTTCTCCGCATAAAATTTGGTTTCAGTAAATATCCACTTCGACCATTATACTCAAAGATACCCATATTCAACTGCATACCTAGATCTAAAAGACAATGTACAACAGTTATACAATAAGAAACCTTAATAACTGTAAAATATAAATCAATGAATTTTTTTCAATCACCAAACAATTTTTAATTTACGGTATAAAAATTAGTGAACAATTAGTGATACATACTTCTAACCTTTTTAATAATCATTGAAAAATATTTTTCAGATTTAATTTATTCCTTAAAAAAACTGCCATGAGAATAATGAGAACCAAATGTTAACATAAATAATGCTTATGATTAATATACATGGAACTGGTTGAAAATACTGTACACTTTAATTTTTATATAGGAGGACTATAAAAACAGAATTCTGGTAAAAATTAAATAGTCATAGACTAGAATTTAAAAAAATTTTGATTGAGGAAAGTTTTGATGAAACATTTAGATATTTGAATCTGTGGTAGTCTTTGATAACAAGCCATGCCTTTAAAATCTGTTCATTAGTAGCTATAAAAGTAAAACTAGTTTATATATACACACACTGGCCAATGAATTAGAAACCTGTGAGAGTTTCTACAAATGCTCGCTAGCAGCATTCATATGCAAAACTTGTTTATGATGCAGATGAAACATCATCAGAATGCTAGTATAAGTAAGGTGTATGGCTGCATTTCACGATAAATTTAATAGAATGGGAAAAACAACATTATCTTTCAGCATTTGAAAAAGGGCTTATTGTTGGGGCCCATTCAGCAGGAGACGCAATTGTGAAGACAGCAGAACTCACTAGGTTCTCAAAAGCAGCCATTTTGAAGGTGTTCAACAGTTGGAAGCAGAATCCACAGTCCTTGTCCAAAAGATGTAACTGTGGTTCAAACACAATCAACCAAGTCCATGGTCGGTGGCGTCTCCAATGGATTGTATGGTAGAAAAGGGACTCTACTGTACTTCAACTGACAGAAATCTTCAACCAAGGTTCATCCCAACCAATCTTGGTGTAAAAAATGTGCAGAGAATTGCAGAGGAGGGGATTATGTAGCCGGATGCCTGTGAGGAAACCTCTCATTTCTGCCCAGAATCCAGAATTCCTTTGCAGTAATGTCTGGAAAGACGAAACTGGACAAAAGAGGACTGGAAAAAGGTTATGTGATCAGATGAATCCTGCTATTTTGCACTGATGGAAGACATTGATTTTGGCGAGAACCCCATGAAGCCTTGAACCCATCTTGCCTTGTTTGTACTGTGTAAGGGTCTAGTGGAAGTATTATGGTGTGGGGCATGTTCTGCTGGTATGGTAGTGGTCACCTGTTGTTCATTGAGGGTAAACACACAGCCATGCAATACCTGGACATATTGGCAGATTAACTGCATCCTGCAATGTTACATTTTTACTCCGCAGGTGACAGATATTTCATGGACAATAATGTAACTTTACATCGTGCCAGAATCGTTTGAGATTGGTTCACAGAACATCAGACTTCCACAGCTTCCCTGCCTGCCATAAAACCTGTATCTTAATAAATAGAAAACGTTTGGAACATGTTGGAAAAGCTCATCTTATAGCAATCTCCTCTTTCATCCAATTTAGAGGATCTTAAGGTCTGTGTAGCTAATGCATGGTTTTCTCAGGCTGTAAATGCACTCCAGAAGCTTGTAGAATAGATGTCTTCATGAATACTGTCTATTATCCATGCAAAAGGAGGTCCAATAAAATATCAATCCTAGGTTTCTAATTCATTTGCCTGTGTGTATATATGGCTGCAGTGGCCCAGTTGGCAAAGGCGTCAAGCTAGTGATTTGAAGGTTGCTGGTTCAATGCTGATCCCTGACAAATCCACTGCATTGTACACTAATGGCGGCTGGTGTACGTAAAATCTATTGTGGCTGCAATGTCCTCCAAGTTCTCAAATTTACCTCTGGAGATGCGGGGTCAAGTGTTCCGGTCTCGTCACTTGACTCGGTTCTAAATTACAGGACCAGCTTGTAGAGGGTAGTGCTGGCCACCTATATGGTGGGTCCCTTAAATGAATGGCCAGTAGTCTTGCGGTGTGAGTTAGGGCACCATCCATATTCGATGTTGACCACTACTGGTATGGTATCTGAAGGCATTGTCTGCCTGGTAATTCACATTTGGGGGAATGTCTAGAAACGACAAGTGCCTATGTGTTTGAGGAAAAAAAAGTATATATATATATAGTGAAACTTCTCTATGGTGGCTAGTAATGGTTCTGGAAAAAAGTAGCTGTTATGAGGGGTGGCTGTCCAAAAGAGGTTTCTTACACTGGCTCTAAAAATTTATAACTGAGTCTTTAAAAGGTTCTGAACAAATATGGCCATCAAATAAGGATGGCTGGCTAGAAAAGTTTCACTGTATGTATGTATGTATGTATGCATATATATATATATATATATATATATATATATATATATATATATATATATATATATATATATATATATATATAATTTTACACATTTGAAATGGAATACTTACCAAGTGTTTGAAAATTTAAGGCAACAAGTTGGCAACCAGCATTCCAAAATACCTGCAAAAAGAGAATTAACTACATAAGCAAAAAAGTGCTAAATGTAAATCATATGACTTAATTTAAAAAATAAATGCACATATTTAAATCCTAAAATATTTAAAAACAGTAAACTTCATATGCACTTTTCAAAATATTCTCGAAACAGTTTAAAACTGAAAACAATGTATAATTAAATGATATATTCCAAGGAGCATTTTCCAGTTAGACAAAAGAAATGAGTAAGTGTGAAAAAATTTATAACTGAGAATCTTAGAAATGAAGTTTTACAACAGTTTAAAATCCACTTTACATAAAACACCTTAGTTAGTTTTAAATCAAGAAATTCTCTAATGTTTATTCAAAACTAAAAAACAGTAAAAAATACAGACCTGGGGCATATAATTACTTGAGTCTACTCTCGTACCTTTAGGATAGATTCGACTCAGCTGCCTTTTATTATAACTAGAAGATAAAATACATGTTACTGAAATGAAAAAAAATCTAAAATTGGGGTATATAGGTTAATTCAAATAGTTGAAATTTTGATGAGATAAAGAAATATTTTTATTGTCTCATTTATTATCATGAAACATATATGCACAGTAGAGTATCACAAGAACATGCAGTAAAATTATCATAAAAACACTGTTAAACCAAACTTGCTCATAAGAGCCCACCAATCAAAGTCCTCCAAAAAAAAAAAAATCAAGCATATACCTTTATGACTTAGCTGTAAGATGGATGGACAATTTATTTTTAAAAAATTGTCATTTATTACTTTAATTAGTATGTAATTATTATTAGTACATAATTAATACACTCAAATAATTTTAGCAACTTTGAATGCACTTTAAATACAAATACAATATAATTAGCATTTAATAAAGTTGAAAACTGATATAGAAGCATATAAGGCATATTCACAATTTTAAGACAAATCACATGCCAAATATTTTTCACTCCTTATAAATGAACAAAATGCATGTGTATCTGAAGTTTAATAGGTAGAGGCAGAGTTCAGATAATTTGGAAAACCCGGGACCCCTAAAGAGTTCAGATAAAACTATAAGACATTTATTATCTATGTATATAATACCAATTATTAATTTTTATCCCATTTTTATGAATTCAAAAAGTACATTGCAACAAAGATTTACAAATGTTATGAATTACGAAGCTTCCTATCTTTTGTTCATTAAAATACAATTATTTGAATTGAAATTCTAGTTACCATCTTTTCATAGTTTTAATTCTCTACTTTTATTTTTATTTCTGCAAGACTGTTTGTATTTTCTGTTCAAGTATACATGGATGCAATCAAACTCAAAATGTCAATGCACAATTTCAGTTCAGCCGGCTTTTGATTTATTTTTCATTATTAGTGTCTCAATGTTAACAATACTAAATAAAAAAGAACATAATAAAAGCAATACTATCAAACACAAGACAAGAAAACAAATATTTTCTTACTTTACAAATTCAACAGGGTGCTCTTTCAATAGGTTAGTTGCTTGAGTTTCAACAAAGGAGGAAATTTCATAACTCCTGTTTCGTTCTAGAAAACAAGGTGAAATTCTGTAATACATATTTAGAAACAACTTTCAACAGCTGAACTACAGAGGCAAAAACTTGATTCTCATTAAAAATGGCTTTCTGAAAAATCGCAAATTAATACTTCAAATAAATGATCAGTTTATAAACAATGTCACAGTGCTGAAAGTTTCAGGTTTTGTTTCATCTAGTCTAAACCACACAATAAAGTATGACCTGACACTTTACAATTAATTTTGCATAACCCACACTGAATAAACATAATGGTGAATTAATTCCAAATGTAACTTTCATATTTTGTAAGGACAAACAAAGAATGGGGAATATTCAAAACCAGTTCAGTAACAATTTTATATAATTACATCCAACATATGACTTTACTGTCATTTTTGTAACTGATAATTTTTTAACTTTAAACCCCTCTAACACAAATGTATGCTCTACTCTAGAAACACATATATATATTCAATTTTTTCTCTCAGGTTTGTTTGCCAGATGATGGCCAAATGACTAGGGTGTTGGCTTTTCGAACCGGAGTCTGTGGGTTCGAATCACGCTATTGGCATGGATGTTTGTAGCCATTTGGAATCAGCTTTAAGCTGTAGGTCCTGGTCTAATTAGCTCTGATGTAGAAAAAAATTACCGTAGTGCTCTGAACCAAACCAAACCAGAATTTTTCATTATGAAATAAAACTGAATATTCCTTACACATCTAAGCAAAAATTATATACACATAAAAGAAAAATACACAAATTCTTAACAGTATTTATATGTTGCAAGCACAAAATAAAAACAGAATTTTTAATATTCATGCTTTTATTTCAATTTTCAATACATACTTTCTGCATGCTCAAAAGTATGAAATCTCACAGGCTGTGTATAATGCACTAAAGCAGACATTTCAGCTCCAGCCTCGGACTCCTTTGCAGCAGTTCCCTGTCAAGGACAAAAATATTTGTTTAATATTTGTTAGTTTAATGTTCCAGTTAATACATACTAAAATACACCTAATATCAACACATTCAAAATCAATAGATTACACAATGTATACAAGTTAAGATTTTTTTAAATTCAAATTAATTTAAATTTTAAAAAATTTCAAATTTGAAAATAAAGGGCATCTGAAAAGAGATTTCTGTTAGAATCTGCATGTGTGTATACTCATAACCTAATGCATGTTTATATATAGATTGCTTCAATAAATAAATAAGATTTAAAACATGCTTCACAATATTTCACACAAAATTTAAAACAAACTTATTTTTCATTACTACATTTGCTTACTTTTGAGACTATACTGCATCAAACTTTATTTCAAAATCTAAATTGATATTTGAAATATTTTTTTATTGTTTAAAATTTAATCAATTGTTTTCTGTTGTAAAATTAGCATGTGAATTTTATAGATCATATTCCCATGCAAAAGAGTTATATTTCACAAGAATTGCAATTAAAAAATATTTTTTTAAAACACAGAAAGCTTCCATGCATGAAAGAATTGTAAAGTATTTTTTTTTCTTTTCAATATAACACGGTTCAGTCACTAAGAAAGCACTGAATCGTGAGTTAAATAATCCTCTTTGTTCCAAACTGAAATTTAACTCCACACTCCAGAATTAAATCACAAAGCTTGATAAATTATAAAGAAAAATTTACTAAAACTATTAACTGATTTACTTACTAAAACATCCATGAAACAAATCAATTACTACAAATAATTTTTATTCAAGCTATAGCTCTACAGGTACAAATTGTAATTTTTTGAGACTGAGTAGCTCTCAACAAATTCAAAGTAAATAGGCCTCAAAATTCAAAGATACTTTGTGTATGTTACTCTTAACCCTTCAGCAGGCACACGTGTGTACAAAGTGCAACATTTTCATAATTTTGAATGGTTTGTTTTTACATGTAGGGTTTGAATGTTCTAAGCAGTTTCTATTTATAGCTACACCTTTTCTAATGTAGGTCTGATTTTCTGACTCTTAAATTCCTTTCCATTCATTGTTAGTCATGATTTAACCATGGTAAACCAACAATTATACTGGATTACAATACGATATAAGCAGGGGTTGATGTAGACCATCAAATGTGCAGCTATTACCACATATCACAAAGATTGACAATCTCATTATTTTTTTAGGTTTTTGAACATAATAGGAATCAATTCGCAAGTTGTCCTTGGATCCAATAAACCAGACAGTTTTGAAACAAGGTGATTGTATCTGCATTCTTTGGCCTTAAATTATAAATATATCTCAATACTATCAACATTTTAAAATGTGGACCTTGTCCCAGGTTGATGAGAGAACCCTCGCAATTTTTGAGAGGAAGATTCTCTGATCCGTTTTTGGTGGCTTTTGTGATAACGGAGTTTGGAGAAGGAGAACTAACTCTGAACTTTATAGGTTATTCAGAGAACCGAACATTCTGAAGTATCATAAAATCCAACATATGAAATGGGCTGGACACATTTTCAGAACGAATGATGACCGAACGACAAAAAGAATCTTTCTGGCAAAGCCAACAGGAGTCAGAAGAAGAGGCAGACCCAGACTGAGGTGGGTGGACTGCCTCCACAGTGACTTTGTCTCAATCAATGTCAGAGACTGGAAAGCTGTGGTGCACAGAAGGAAGGACTAGTTCCATCTTCTTGAGAAAGCCAGGGTCCAACCAGGACTGTCGAGCTATTGATGAATGAATGACTATCAACATTTTATATCTTGTTATAAAATGCAGAATTATTATTTTCAATTTGAAAAAAAAAAAGTTTATTACAAAAGGAATAATCAAGGTTGAAAGAGCCATTGCACTTTGTGCTACACGCACCTGCTGGTGTTCCAAAAATTAGCATGCCCACTGAAGGGTTAATGTCAAATTGCTGATTTAAAAAAATGAAAAACTAAAACTGAGCAAAAAATCAACAGGAATAGGTACAATAAACTTTCATACATATATATAGAAGAAAAACAAACCAGGGATTACAGTTTCTTAAAACAAATATGTTTGTTAAATTCCCATACTTCATTCTGATCTTCCACCTGCACATCGGCATCAGGCTGCTCCTCTTCTGCTGATTCTGAATCAGAACTGGAATCCTCTATCTCAGACGGCATTTTCTCTGTATCTACAACACCATTTGTCAATGTACTTTCTTTGGGTGAAGAATGGATTTTATCTTCTTCACTTATCACTGGAGCTGCCCGTACTTTCTCTGGTGTTGGAATTGGCTGGATATATTCCTCTTCTTTTTCTGATGGAGGGTTTGACTTAGATGAAGTGGCAACATCTGAAATTAGTCAATGCATATAAATGTAATAGTTAGTAATCTCAAAGAATACATAACAAGAAACATAATACATTCCAGAGAATACATTATAATAATAAGTTAATGCAGATAATTTGCAATAGTTAGTGATTTCCAAAAATACTTTAAAATGCTTAACTTCAATAAAAATGTGCAACAGAAAATTCCCTTACACATTCAAATTATATAGCTACTGTGATCACATACCTATTGTCCTAGTAGCTATTGTTTTTTAATACAGTTCCTAAAAAAATGAGTGATGCATTTATTCATTAACAATGATCATGATTGTAAGGAGTTTAAAAGTTCCTTCATATAGAAATCAATGAATGAAGATTAATGCAATGCTCCAAGAAATTTTTAAACAGTTTTCTGAAATATATTAAGGGGAAACTCAACTGCTTTATCTGTAAAATAAAGAATAGAACAAACATATTTTGACTGAAATAAAATATCAACTGACACATTTTGCTAAAAGTTATTAGGGTGAATTGGGGTAAATGGGAATGCAAAATCATATAGTTCCACTTTGAATCTAAATAAGTTTTTGACAAGTTGTTGTATTTGTATGAAAATTTGCATATATTTACTTTTGGTTATGTTCTACATTGATAGTTTTTTTTTTTTTAATCTATTCACAACTTTTTTTGCCGTAAATATTTAAAGTTTTTGTGTTTAACATTCTTACTTGCCCCTGCACTTGGGGCAAGTGAGAACGTGGATCCCAAGAAATCATAGTTGCTTATAGCAAAATAAGTAGGACAAGGGAAAGATTAGATATTTCCTGCTGAACAAAAGGCTCTTTTTTTTTTTACATTTTTTCTTTCATTGTGGAGGTATTTGTTGTTCAAGTTTGCAGTGTCAGCAACGTCCGAATATTACCAAAATAAGTATATTTGTACACTGCTTGACAATTGCTAAGGAACAACTGGTTTTTTCAAACTAGCACTCCCGACAGCAGACTAATCACAGTAAAATGAAATCCAGAGGCCGTAATAGGGCAGGACATGTTATCTGTATAAAAGGCAGTGCACGAAAACTCTTTATTCATTCGAAAGTTCATGCAGTTAAGTGTTTAACGAAAATAGTACCGTAGGTTGTTGGAAGTTATTTCTGTGAAAATCAGTGTGGTGTGGCTATAATTAAGTGTAAAATGTCAGCAAGACAACATTTGAGTGCGTACGATGGTGGACGAGCAGTTGGACAGCTCGAAGAAGGACAAAGTGTCACTACTGTGGCCAGAGTAATGGGAGTGGCAAAAAGTGTCATATCGCAATTTTAAAAGGCCGCTGAAGGTGGAAATGCTAAGTGAAAGCATGCCGGTGGTCGTGGAAGGAACACCACACCTCAAGAGGATCGATATGTATCCCTAGTGGTGAAAAGGAACAGCCATCTCACTCCTAGTCAGACAGCTGCAGACCTTGCAACTGATACCGGTACAAATGTATCAGCCAGAACCATTTCTAGGCGATTAAATCAGGCTGGTTTGTAAGCCCGGAAGCCTGTTCAATGCATCCCACTTCAACCACGCCATCGTTGAGAAAGATTACGTTGGTGTAAGGAACATATTGGTTGGGGTCAGCAAGAGTGGTCCAGAGTGATGTTCTCTGATGAATTCCGTTTCACTGTGACAAGTGATTCTGGCCACCAGTTAGTGTGGAGAGAGAGGGGAACACGTTATGCACCACAGAATGTTCAGGAACGTCATCAGTATGGCCAAGGCGTGATGGTGTAGGCAAGCATTATGCACAATGCCAAAACACCGCATCACATTTTGAGCGAGGTACCGTTACATTGCAGCAGTTTTGTAGAGAGATTATTCTGGATCATGTTCGTCTTTTTAGGGGTGCGATAGGTCCAGATGTTCTGTTTATGGACGACAATGCGTGCTCACACAGGACCGCTGAAGTATCGGACACACTAGAAAGTGAAAATATTGAATGTATGACATGGCCTACTTACTATCCTGACCTAAATCTTATAGAGCATGCCTGGTATGCTCTTGGCAGACGTGTTTCTCAAAGAACTTGCCCTCCCCGAACCATGCAAGAACTGAAAATTGTCTTGAGAAAGGAGTGGGACAATATCCCCCAAGAACTCCTCAATACTTTAGTAGACAGCATGAAAAACAGAAATGTGCACTATTTTCAGAGGAGGTCACACACTAAGGTACTCATAACTGTTTCATTCTGGCAGGAAGACCCATTTTTCGTGGCTGTTTGGAAATGCTCTAAAGAGCATCTTTTTTGTTTTTTGTTTTCTTCTTTTTCCATGTGGCAGAATCTGTACCATTTTGCATAATAAATAATGCACAGTATCTCTACTAAATACGTACGAAGTTTCATTTCTTCAATCAATGCATATTCTGAAATAATCTGAAAAATGTGACTGTTCCTTAGCAATTGTCAAGCAGTGTATTATTTGTTTTAGAGTAACAAATGTATGTTAAAAGTTCAAAAAAAATTTTTTTTTCCTTTGCATAGTCCTACTGAATATTGTAGGACCAAAAAGACATGAAAAAATTAGTTCACCACGCCTTCCAGGACTTGGCTCTTCCTGGAACACTAATAAGTCATCCTCTGGTACAAAAGGCAACTCAGAAATAGTGACAACAGAATTAGCAATTCAATATATTCATACACAGTTTGTAATGTCCACTCCACTCACATTCACTAACAGTTAGTCTAAACAAGTTAGTTTATTACAATTCACATCTTCAAACCTACAACAAAAAAACTAGTTTCAGTTTCATAATTTACTATTTTTGAATGTTAAGGAATTAAAAACAATCATCAGATGTTAAAGAAACATGGCAAAAGGTGGTTGGTTGAAGTTTCTCCATTTATAAAACATATGTTGGGAAGAAAAAACTATTTATAGGGTTGTTATAACACAAAGGTAAGTTTTTTAGTATATGGTCCAAATGAGAACAGCAGTTCTCACTTGCCCCAACACAAAATTTTTATGGGACATGTGAAAACCCTGCAGTAGTGAAGTAATATTACAAAAAAAAATGGTTTTTAAATATTTTATCTGTATTCTTCCTTTCTTAATGAATACATGGGTATTTTCAAAATAACTCTATGTGTTGTGGTTAATTAGTTGTGATCTTTTTTTACCTACTCAAACTACTCAAACTTGGGAACCTCGGTTAAAAATGCAAGGGTTTGGTAGGTATATAAATTTTCCATTTTACAATTTTTTCTGCAAATAAAAACTAAACATAACAATAGAACAAGAATTTTCCTACAAAGTACACTTAAATTTTTTTTTTAAAGTTAAATTTTTTAGGGTTTTAAGCCCACGTTCTCACCCCACTTCACCCTATACATATTTTACCATCGAAAAGTGTAGCAACTGCCTCTGTAAGTTCCCTCTTTTTTCTGACCCCCTTAATTTTATTATTGTTAACCAGCAGTCAGTTCAAAATCCAGTCTTGAAAAACATGTCAATATTTGCCATAAATACAATAAATTACCAAATAATCCAAATAAATTTGGAATATTACAAAAATTCACAAAAGATATATTTCATGATCAAATGTTTCACTACATAATATTATAACACACACTAAGTGAGCAATAACATATATAAACTTACGCTTTGAAAAATGTTTCTTTTTGTTTTTAATGAGAATTTTTCTCAGTAATTGGTTCGGAGATGGCAGTGGTTGATCTGGCTTCAACTGGAATAGATTTTAATTTCATAACTCAATATAGGTTAATTTACAGCAATACTTGAATTTTTAAATCAAGTGGTATATCATAACATACTTCCAACTTACCTCACATGAAGATAAAGACTCATTTAAAAGCATATCTCCAAGGATTTTTGTACAATACATGGCCATTTTTGCTTGTTGTTTAGGTCTAAAAATGTTCAAGAAAGTTATTAACTTATTAAATATATTAAGACAATAATAAAAATAGTATAACATATTACAACCCCCCCCCCCCCCCCGCCAAAAAAAAAATAATAATAAATAAATAAATAGCTTCAATACCAGTGGAGAAAAAAATAACTACATCACAGTATTTTTCAAAGATTTAAGCAAGAAACAAGATCTGTAAGGTTTGGCTACCAGAAAATTGAGTAAAGTTAACAAAAAAGGGAAAAAGATACAAACTTTTCAGTATAAAAAATAAGAGAATCAGACAACAGGAAACATTTTGAATTCATGACCAAAATTTTCCAAATCAAAAATTGTACTTTTGTGGCAGCAGTTTTTAAACCAAACAGACACCAGTAAGTAAAGAGTGACAGAAGATGGTTCAAATAAACTAGACAACAGGACTTTCAAAAACATTTAACAACATACTTACGAACAGTGATTTTCAAAAGATAATAAAACTGGATAATCTGAAGTTTTAAATGCACTTTCAGCAATGGCTTCCAGAACCTCCTGCAATTTGAAATAAAATGACAGGGATTTAAGTGTATTCATGAAATGAAAATTTAAAAAAAAAAATAAAAACTCTTTACTTCAGAATATAACTCTCCCGAGGCAAATGCCTTCTCTAATAAAATTAATAATATTAACACTTGAATTCTTACTTATTATTTATATTGTGATAATAAAATATACACACCATTATTAGGGTCATCTTTGATGTTTGGATACAGTAAGTCTAAAATTCTATTAGGTAAGACATTTTGGAACATATAAGCTTGTAAATTTAACTTTATGGGATATCCTAAATCATTATTCAACTCTTTTTGTTTCTTTTAGGGAAGGAAGGTGAATACACGCACAGAGATGTTAACAGATATCCTTTTATGTATGCCAAATGATTTTTTTTTTCTCTTACAAAATTGTTGAGAAATCTATCAAAATAAAATTAGAATGTTGGACCAAATTCAACATTAATTTAACTTAATACTAACAACAACAACAAAAATGAATAACAGAAAATGAATCTTTTAAAAAAAATAAAGATAATAATAAGTAAGAAAAGGTTAATACACTGACTTCTTCAAAAGATATACTTGTGTCTCCTGAACTTTCAAACTGTTTTAATAATGCAGAAATTCTCTTTTTAACAGCCATACAAGACTTACTTTTAAGAGGACTTCTGTGACAACAGTATACCCATGGGTGATGATTGGTTCTTCATCAGAATTTCTACCATTCCAGCAATCTAATTCAACACAACGACAACCAGCAAGCAAACACTGGCGGTATATTTCAACGGAAGACTTTCCAGTTAACTGGTGGCCTAAATGAAATTAACATATTCTAAACATTAAAAATGAGCTTTTCAAAAGCAGTATTTTGAAAATAAAAAAGAAGACGCAATAATGAAATATATATTTTTTTTAAACAGAAAATAAAAATATATTTCTTATATATTTTTTTTCTTACATACATTTCTTATATTTTTTTCTTTTATATATATATATATATATATATATATATATTTTAACAGAATAAGCTTTCTCATAGGAATTAACAAAAACAGAGCAAAAATTTGGCACTTAAACTTAAAAAGTAACAAATTTTTAACAGATTTCAGACCTATTGACATTTCATTTCACAAATGAACTAAGTGATAGATCCCTTTTATGTTCCTGCACTGTTACATTTTTTTTCTGTTTTACATACTACAGGTTAACTTTTATTTTGTGTTGAACATAAATTAATGCTGTTATTGCCACTTGAAAATAGTTCAAATCAAGCTAAGCTGTTCTCAATCAGTTTGAAAGTTGCCGCCAACTTATCGCCAAGGAGGGGTGCGTCTGACACATCTGTTCCCATGAAAGTACTAAAGATAAATTTTAAATGCTAAAGTTCAAAGTGTTTAAAGATACATACCAGTGAGATAAGTATTATGAGATGAATTGATGAAGTAATGACTCAAGGGTTGATCCATATCAAGACAAAGGTCAAATTTATCAGGTGAGACAATGACATTTTCGGCACCCATCAAGTACCTTAAAAAACCATCAATTGACAAAAGACCTAATTGAAAAATACAAAAGAAACATATAAAGTATATGATATATACATTTTTTCCTTTAAGAAGTTATGTACAGAATGATTTAAATGATTTATAATCTCTGTTATATGATGACTTCCAGGTAATGACATCTTTAAACAGTCTCAAATTTGTTTATGGAACCAAAACATGTAATTAAATTCAAATTAAAAAAAAAAAAAAGCAATACTTAAAAATGTTTAAATATACAAATGTCTAAAATATGCTTAGAAACTTAAAGCAATATTTCAATAAAGCCTTTAAATTAATCTCAAATGTGCTTTTTACTGTAACATTTTACTGTTAAAGGGATAAATATAAAACATCTGTAAAGTATATGTTTACTAAAATTAAAGAAATTTTCTTAAGAAAAAATTACAAAAGCATCCATTAATAAACAAATAAAATAAATGAAATCTCTCAATATGTACAATAAAGCTTACTACAGTCAAACAAATGTTCAGTTTGGGAGTTTAAATAAACTCTGGTCAGTCATAAAAGGAGTTATTAAAGACAGACTAATTAAATTAGATTATTTTAGACACACGTTTTCATAACATACATATCTTATGGTTTTGTCTAAACTAACCTTAAAAAGCCAGTAATGTTCACTCTAGTAGAAAAAAAAAAAGACTTTTTCTCTTTTTTATGCAATCATAGTTAAAAGAAATGTCCTGATTGATTTTTAAAGAAAAATAACATAAAAAGTCATTGTATGTAAATTTTTATTATAACTTATCTCTTCTTCTCAGATGTATTTAATTGGAATATCACATATGTAATCTGTTTATCTTACAGTGCTCTAACACTAGAACAATAAATTATTGATGTCAAATCATGAAACTTGAAACATTGTATGAATGATACAAAATAATCTAGTTTCATGTGCTTCACTTAATTTAAAAAGAAAAAACTGAATTATATTCTGCAAATCATCATTAGAGATATATTTACTTTAACATAAAACAAAATCAATAATTTTACTCTTTAAAATATGTTTTTAGTAATATTATATTGCCTTTGCTGTTTTAAATTTATGAAAATTATTTACCTTTAAAAAATTTGTAAATTAAGGAAAACAAAAGTTGATGACTGAATGTATGGAGTTAAAAAAACAAATTTATATGCTTTTCCAGTATACAAAGCAGCAGATATGGGCCAAACTTTTTATTATCATTATTAGCCCATGCTGAGGACATAGGAGATACATTTTAATTTTCTACATATAAATTTTATTTTTCTGGTGACAAATTTCATTTCTAAAGCCCCAAAAGTGGCTTTTCCTGCAAGTATTTTCTATAATTCACAGCAGATATTTCAACTGGAATTCTTAATGTTTGATATACATAAATATAAATAAATAAATAATGATGTGCATACACTCTTTTCAACATTTTACCTTTTTGTGCATAGCTCTTATGAGGTTCATATTGTTTAATGATATCACGTCCTCTGGCAGGATCTGCATAAGGATAGAGAATTTCATTCAGTCGAGGATCTCTCTGTTCCTTGTTCAAAAAATCTACCAACTGATCAACTGTCATTCCTTTTTTCTTGCTTCCAGTCCTTTAAATCATATATTTACTTTAAACAAATGCATTTTCAATTTCTAATACCCATATATTTAGGAACTTCACAGTAAAATAATAGGGACAAAAACATTACATAAATGCACAAAAAAAAAATTTCATGCTTACAGTATTAATCAGAAAGTCTTAATTACTCCATCATTTAAAAAAACTTTTTTTTGTCATAATATTTCAGAAATTTCCAAAAAGTTTTGTGGTAATAATTGTGTTAATCTACATGCTTAAGAGACTTATACTTATTAACTTTTAAAAATAGGTAGTTAATTTCATTAACCTTGTTACAACACACATGATGTTTAACTAAAGATATAGCTTTAATGAATCATATTATACAGAAAATGAAGTTGATGCATACCACATTAATATCATTGTAAACTTGAAGTATAATTTATTGTTTTTTTTAAAGAAATCAGCTGGCATTTGTTGAATCAAAAAAATTATGAATAACACTTTTTCAGCCAAAGTAATAAAATTAATGAAACACAAAAAAATGTTATTTTACTATATTACACATTACATGAAAAATAGTAAAGGTAATACATTCTAAATTTACAAAACACAAAACTTACAGTCTCTCAAAAATTGCATCTACTTCTTCTCTTCCAGTTAAGCAACGATAAAAACTACAGAAATTTTCAAAGGAAAACTTCTCTGCATTTATAGTTTCATTCTAAAATCATAATATAATAAAATTATTACCCAATTATACAACATAAAAATCTATTTCATATACATATGAATAAAAACAAATCTCACCTTCCCTGTTGCAACACCACATAACTCCAAAGCTTTCTCTACTCTTTTTTTATCTTCTTTATTTTGAGCAAACATTTTAACAACACTAGAATGTCAACATATATAAAAGCATTTAGTGACAACTCTCATAGATAAAAACAAGTCATAAAAGTAATTAATATTATCATACAAATTTCAATCATAATCTAAAGTAGTAGTAATTTTTTCAGATCACTAGTTAATTATTAATTTACGTCCCTGAATATGATTTGTTAAATGAATACTGCAAAATAAAATTATGTCCAGAATAAATAATGTAAAAGTTAGATCTTCAAAATTATTCAAACATAAAAAGCAGCTCAAGATTTTATTTTCTTAATCATGTATACAATATGAAAATCATGAGAAACAGAACAATTTGAAAACACGAAATCTAACATTGTCATTAGTAGAAAGTATGTTAAGTAAGGAAATATCATCAATATTGAAAAGAGTTACATTAATTATAATTTTTAAAAGGTTTGCTCAACAGCTTTCTACTTAAAGAACTTTAATACTACACATATAATGCATTTGACACATTCAAACATTATGTTTCAAGTGATAAAATATGTTTAAAAGAAATAGGCAAACGTAAACATACAGCAAAAATTTGTAAATATATCAATTATTCTCACTTTTTAACAGGAACTTTCCCTTCTCTATCTGTCATAAGCTTTATTTTTGTATAACCTTTTTCTAAGAAAGTAGTGGCAGGAGCATTTAAAGCCAGCATATTGTAAGCCATTTTCATTAATGCATCTGTCCATTCCTAAAAATAAAGTTAATACATATAGCTTTCACTATTTTAGGTAAAAAACTATATAGTTCTTGTAGAATTCCCATTATCAGCAAGTGAATAATACTCTAAACAGTTATGATATATAATTATTATTATCATAACTGTTTACACAATTTGATGCAAATAACATTGTTAAGCATTCAGTCAAGAGAGTTTTAAAAAAATAATAATAATAATAATAATAATAATTTAATTTTGAAAGTCATCAGGAAAATTAATTATTTTCAACAGGAAAAATTCAGAAAAATGACTAATTTTTAATTGCTTGAAAATTAATTACAAGAAATTATGAGCTAAAAATTAGTTTTCAAAGAATTAATAACTGTAGACTGGATTTAAATATTTTAAAGTATCACAAAGACAATCCATTCCATATACTGCAATTTTTTCCAATAAAAAGGGAATATAAAGACCTACATATATAGATCCTTTCTGCTCTTTCTATTCTAGAAAATTTTCTTCTAGAATAGAAAGAGAGAATATTCTCTCTTCTTATTCTAGAAAAGTTAGAATTTTAGAAAAGTTACTGGAGACAGTACAAATACTCATCCAAAATCAGCAAAAAATAAAGACATGTAAAAGTTGGACTAAAGTGCTTTATATTAATAGGTCAGTGGAGAAACATAGAAAACCATTGATGTCAATACTAACCATCTTCAATACACAGCAGAAAATTTTGCAGAGTATGAGATTAAAATAAAAATATGCTAAAACAAGTGCTACCAATTCACTACATTCATCTACATAATTTTGAGCAAGATCCCCATTGACGATTATAAATTAAATTTAAGATATGTTAGAGAGTAACATGATGTTTAAAACACTACATGAACATTAAATATATCAGTAACCAAATTAAATGTAAATCAGAAGCAAACAAACATATAACAGAAAAAATATAATGCATGACAGAAATTAAAATGAACTGAACATAGTCAAAATATCATGGCTAATTCAAAGTGTTCTCTGGGACAAACACTAAAAATTAATTATACATTCTACTTACTTGAGCAATTTCTCTTCCAATACAACAAAAATTGAAAAAACTGATGTTTACAAGATCTGGTCCATATACAACAGTCACGGTTTTATCCTCTAATGGAATATCCTGTGGACCCATAGTAACAGAATCCCGTAACTTGCCTTCCTACAATGGAAATGAAACAAGTTGTTTTAGACTAGAATAAAGTGCTCTTAAAAAGAAAAGAACTAAGTATTCTAGAGTATACATGAAACAGCAACAACAAAAGAAGAAAAAAACAAAATTATGAAAAACAACACATTTAGTCCAATGCTTTGGAGAATAACACCTAAATTAAATTGCATTAAATCTTGATTATAAAAAAAATGCTTACTTTAGGAATACGAGCATATCTGCCTGTTCGAATGTCTCTGATGCTGGATATTTCTAAAAATTCAGTATCCTACATAAATACAATATAAAAATGACTGCATTAAAGACTATTCTTAATGTTTGTCAAGTAGCAGTAAAAAAAGGAGTTACATGCACTAATACTTCAACTAAACTTATTTTGCTTTATTAAAATTTAGAATTTATATGCTAAATGATCTTTCTTATGGCTGACGAAATCATGCAAAGTTACTTTCATCTAACATATAGTTTTCTTATACTGTGAAACAGAACATCAATAAATATCTTATATATAAATGAATACTTTCTACTGATGCAAAATCAACAACAAAAATATCCAACTACAACTAGTATTCAAAATCTATAAAACCAAATGCCATTACCACAGAATCTTAACATAGTATTTTTAAACTGCATTAAGTACTACTAAATTACACACAACATACATAAAATACACATATTTAATTTAACAAAACCTTATAAATGAAAAAAATTAAAAGGAAGAGCTCACCAATTTTCTCAGCCCTTATCAACTCCTGATACAATCAGAAATTATTTATATTTTTATCCTTAATCACTATAAATTACTCTCAAAAAGTATGTAAGAAAAGATGCAGCAATAACTAAACAAATTCTAACAATTAATTTAAGTACCATACACAGAAAAAAAAAAACCCAAATTAGATTTATACAAAATGTAACATGATAAACAAATATGCTAATATGAAGAAATAGTCAATTAATTAAAATACCAATGATCACTGAAACAGTGATTTATATTATTTTTAATATATATGAATATGAAATACTAATAATTTAAAGTTCTTTAGAATTTGCACTTAAATCTAATGAATTATTCTCTCTAAATAAATATTTCTTTATTTTCATACAAGAGTAAAACTTTTCACTGCAAATTTGTAAATTATGCATGTTCAGTAAACCCTATTTACTTACTTTATTTTGATCAGTCCAATACAAGAAAAAGCCTTTTTCATCTACTCTTAGTGTGACAGGGGTTCCATTAGCTGAGTCCTAAAGGAAAAAAATCTTTCAGAACTTTGAAGAAAAAAAATTTCACTGATCTAATATAAGAAAGGGGGATTGAATTTGATATGTATCAATCTTTAACATCTAATTAAATTAGATAAATTAAAATGTTCTTAAGTAAAAATGTCAAAACACAAAACTCCTTAAAATATTCACTATGTACAGTATATTTTTCAATAATTTAATAACATCAGTTTCACCACTGATATTCCTCAATGAACCAATTTCACTTAATCTGAATTAAGAAAAACAGAACTCTACACATAATGGCAGAATGTTTGTGATGTTAGTGATTTTAGAAAGAAATATCAGTTACATCTACACTAACCATATTACAATTGTTATTTGAGCTATCCTATATCATTCTATATGAGTATTACTATAGATAATTACAAAATATTTTTAAAACCCCATTACAAAATAATTAAAACATTGAAAACTTCATTAAAATTCAGTTTAAGACACATCAGCTATAAAAATAAAGGTATTAAATTTGTATAATGCGACAGTCACTTGAAGAAGCTTAGATTATATTAAATATAAAGCATTTACAAAATAGACAGCATGAAAATTTTTAAAGAATAAATTTAGCGGTTGTAAAGAATCTTGAATTGTACATCTATTCAGTAAATGAGCTTTCATATTTGGCCAATTCAAAGACCTTATTTGGATAAACTTTTAAATAGAATTAATAAATAAATAGCATACTTTTTTTTTTAACAGGGGGTAGGGTATCATTATTATAAAAGGAGTCAGGGTAGATACTATTAAAAGTATCTGTCACAGGGAGACTTTCCCCAATTTTGTACACCTTTACATTACAATTCTGAAAAACTTACTGCACATATACCATTTATTACAAAATTTTTACAATTGCTCAAATTTATCCATGATTCATAACTTGTAACATTTATGAACTCATCAGGAAAAGTATTACAAAAGAATAAATTAATAAGTAAACTATTAAATAAAATGAAAGTTCAAAAGTATTATAAATGAACAATGTATAAATATTACACACTGTATATAAACATATTCATAATTTCAAGAATTTTTTTTTTTTTTTAAGCAATCATCTCCATTTATAACAATTATGCTTCATAACCACTAAAACATCATTTTCCCTTTGTCACAGAATATAAATCTGTAATATGGATTCTGAAAGTATAGATAATTCAGATTCAAATAATTATTACCAATAATCATAAATACACACACACTAATTAACTAGAAACTTCTGAGCCTTAAAAAGATAATTTAGATCAGAAAAATACTAAGAAAAATCAGTAATGCAAATTATAACTGGATTCTCTGCCACTTTCTAACAATAAATGAGTATATTAATATTAATACTTTATGAAAATTTATAAAGTTTGAAATAAATTTTCATGCCATGGCCATTTGATTAACAATGTACAATAGATAATCATACAAATTGCAGTAAAAGTTACATTATTACAGAACAACAGGCAGATCAGAATCAATTTTATGCAGTGATCTAATTATGTCTAACAATATTTTATGAGGATAAATTATACAACAGTTCCCGTTATACTATAGAAAAAATAATTACTATGCAATAAAAATTACAAACTATGTTTATAGAAATTTTTTTAAAAAGATACTTATTATAACAAATCAAACAAGTGAATCAACATAAAAAAGCTCCAATTAATGTAAATCTCTCATATAATTTTCGAATTGAATCAATAACAACATATATTTACATAAAATTACGATCATTATGCCGAAACTTTCCTCAAAAAAACAAAATAAACCTGAAGGACAAGCAAGTGCAAGGGTATGTAAACACTAGATACAGTAAGTAAGAAAAAAAATTAGCAGTAGACACGGGTAAACAAAAATTCAAACTACAGAAAAACAACAAATTCACAAGGAATTTTTTTATTTGTTAAACAAAAATTTAACTTACATCATCCCATTTTATGAATTTATTTCCTTCAAGTAAACTCTTCGGCACTGATATCGGCTTTAATTGAACTACGTGCACGCCTGATTTAGCTCCAGCCATTTTGAGGCATTGGGAGAGCAACAGCAGGTAATTCTTACAACTCTCTAGCAAATATCATAATCACATCTAGAAAAGCAGCAAAACACTGCGTAATCTAACATTTAAGAGATCTAATCAGCCGAAATCCATAAAACCCAGCTGTCAGCTAGCATCCTTAACAACACAACAGAGTTGAGGTGTTCTTTACCTTCTGGAAAATTGGGACTGGTGAGTTTCTTTATCGGATAAGTTTCTCGCTCTGAATTTTGGAGACATCTTTATTTTGGGGTTTCCCGGTTTCCGGATTTTTCTGTTATACATGAACAATGGGATGATACAAGTTTTCACTAACTGAATACAAAACTTTTCAAGTGTCTGTTTAAGAAGTAGGATTCCTTTTTTCTCGCATCTCTTATATATTTAAAGTGATTCGAGCATACTCATTAAATTTTCAAATTCCAGGGAAATCATATCATAAACGTCTGTGCTTAAGCAAAAAACTAAAACCAATCCCGACAAAGAGATGAGTGTGAAGAGAAGGTAAGATATCCGAAACCCGTGACCTTTAGGCCTTGGATCATGGTAAGAAATTTTCCTCCAGGCTTGGCGTCTGCTCTCGATGTCCTTGATTTTCACCGTTTTGAGCAGTTTATACTCCCTCGAATATTCAAGCTTCTCACAGAGTTTTACTAATGCAGATATTTATTACTTATGATACAACTGTTTCTGAACTAAATGATGCGTTGAATGTGTCAGTTATTAAGAGATCTAAATTGTAAAATTTATGAATTGTTCTAGATATTATATCTAAAGCTGCGTTTACATGGACAACAATAATACCCGGGATTTACCCGCTAATAGGGAAAACCTTCGAAGTCCGTTTACATGGGACCACATTTTCACCCTGCTTTTACCCGTCTTACCGGAAGTAAAGGCCGTCACATGATTCGGCAGAAGTGATCCTCATACACCACCATTCCTTGTAAATCACGTTATGGGTTCGATCCCAGCCGGTGTCATACTTTTCCAAATTCACTGTATTGCTATTTTTAGCTTTCCATCTTCGAACTCCGCATTTATCTCGTTACGAAGTGTATGGTCCTGGGGAAGGCCTTTTTTTTCCAATTGCTGTTCTTTTGACCTCGTATTCTTAAATTTTAAAAATAACAACAAAAAAAACTCATAAAACTTTAAAAATCCAAAAAGATTGAAAAACTTACAAAAATATTTTTTGTATTCTTATGATATCTGCTTTTCTGGGCCTCTTAATATTATTGCTTTTTTGTTTTCCGTAGATCATTAGTCTTATCTAATTTTTCTTCTAAATTTTCTTAACTTGTAACTCTATATTTTTTCTGTTAAAATTAACTTTTTTGTTTTAATTTAACTTTACTATTATTTTTTTTCTTTTACCCGCGTTATTCTTACCTTAATATTTTAATTCATTACTTAAAATTTTAACTACTGAGCACTCCCACCTTGATTACATATATCTTGCTTACAGGAGATAAAGTCGACACGACCAATGCACTCCTCTTCTAAAACACAATTACGTCTGCGTCTATTTGTTATTTAAATGCAGCACATGTCAGTCGCTGTTGATAATTATAGAACGTTTACGATTGTTTTCTGCTGTTTTTAAAAATAAATTTAGAAAATAGATAGGAAAAAAGGAATATAAGAACTAGAAGATTGATGGGGATATTAGATATAATCGTACGATCTATGGCTTCATCGCTAAATTTAGTTTTTCCACAACAAAGAATGTGGGCAAAATTACGAAGCTCTGTTTGGTGGGAAGAAATTGTTTTAAATTCCTGAAGTAATAAAGACTGGAAAGAAAATTTTCCAATCGATAGGTGCATTTTTTTAAATTATAAGATTAATTGTAAGATACTTATTGTTTTAATAAATCCTTTTATAAAATCAAAATGTAATTTTGATTTCAATTTTGTTTCAGTAATTTTTAGTCATGTATAAATAAAAAAATCATAAATAGATATAAATTTTTATCTGTGAATTCTAAAATAATTAATTTATAAATAAATTTTAATGTTACGTTTAATTATTGATTATACTTATTAAATTTATTAATTTTACTATAACACTTTAAATGAAAATGTTATTGAAATTTTATTGAAATGAAATTTTATTTCTTATTTTACATACCAGATGACAGTACCATTCTATTTATAATGTAATTGGGGATGTTTTTTTTTTTAAACTAGATGGGCAGATCAAGAAATAAATGAAATCCTCCGGAAAAAATAGGCACTTTTCTATTGTTTTCTTCAAAATTATGCGATCGTTAAGGGGTTCCAGATCCTTCCATCGATCATTTAGCTGCATTTTCATGGATTCACACAAGTTCAAATCCGCCATGTTATTTACTCCCAGCTTCGAAATGCATCATGGGTAATTAGCGGGTTTTATCCCGCACAGAAATCTTATCTCGTACAGAAATTTTAATGTGTTCATTACATGAGGATATCCCGTGAAAATGTAGTAAGGATATTCAGTCTCTATTAAACATACAGGAGACAGATTGGGAGGGATCAAGGGAGTTGTATCTGTCCACAAAGCCGTTGTGCATATCAGAAAGAAATGGTTCCCTCTCATTTCCGTTTATGGCTATTTATGATTAACCAAATTGGGCTTATAATAAATAAACCTGGCGATGTTGAGTATCATTAAAGCTCTGTCAACAAAACTCATGGTGATGGACTCCTAATTAAATTTAAATAATTATTGATATCTACATTATCATTGGGAAAGGTATCATGAGAGTCCATCAGGCGCGTAGATCAACAGTAATTCTAAAAATTTTTAAGGCCTGCCTTCTAATATACGACTTAGGGCCTGTTCACATAGGAGTCCGTTGCGTAGCGTTAAGGGAAAGGATGACGTTGAGACGAAAATAAACCAATCATAGGCGTTAAAAATTTCATTGCTAATCGATTGGAGGTTTGTCATTGGTTAAATATATTTCAATACTTTAACGCTCCGCAACGGACTCCTATGTGAACAGGCCCTTAGGGCCTGTTCACATAGGAGTCCGTTGCGTTGCGTGAAGGAAAAGGTGACGTTGAGACGAAAATAAACCAATCATAGGCCTCCAAACGATTAGCAATGAAATTTTTAACGCCTATGATTGGTTTATTTTTGTCTCAACGTCATCTTTTCCTTAACGCTACGTAACGGACTCCTATGTGAACAGGCCCTTAGAGTCCGGTAGCGGAAGCGTAAAAGGAAAGATGGCGCTGACACGGAAATAAACCAATCATAGGTGTTAAAAATTTCGTTGCTAATCGTTTGGAGGTTTGTCATTGGTTACATGTATTTCAACACTTTAACTCTTCCACTACCGGACTCCTATGTGAACAGGCCCTTAGGCTTGTTTCGGACTTACACGACTTTTATCGTCTGTCGTTTAAACTATGTCGTGTACACTTTATCGGGGCGAAGAGTGTACGGCCGGTTTCACACTTGCCCGAGAAATGTCGTGGTCGTGTAAACGACACACGACTGTCGTGCTGCAGTAATCTGGCCCCTCGGCAATGGACGACTGTCGTTGTAAAAAATCCGGCTCGCGGGTAATCAGTTTCCAGAAGCAGGCGGCGGACGAGCGACAAATAACTCACGCTGTCAGAAGCTTATACATACCACTACATGTTCCAGCTGATAAAATATTCTCAATAAACAAATACTGATTTCCACATGCTATTTTTCAGATGTCCCTTAATAGGATAATGGGATAAAACGGGTTAATTAAACAATGGAACGGATTTTGCTATCATTTATCCTTACCTACAGAGGTTGTGTTAAATCAGTTTTTTATCATGACAGGAATTGATCTAGAAGTAATGATTACTTTAATTCATGATCGTCCAATTTTATGGGACAAAACTCAAGAATTCTATAAGGACAGAATCCAAACAAGAAGTGCTTGGGTTGAGGTTTTTAGAGAATTAAATGATGGTTTTGAAGAGTTGGGCCAACAAGAAAAAACCGAATATGGTAAGTAAAATACTACATTTATTAAATTAAGTACAATATATTAAAAACCAGGGTGTAAATGATTTTAATCAAATGATTAAAATCAGTAATTAAAATCATGATTTAAATGGAATGTTCTTTTTAAATCATCGATTTTAATAAAAAAAATTATTTCATGCATTGCTTTGAACATTTTTTGTATATTTTCCTATGGGTATTAAATTTAAATAATAAACAGGAAAGAAAGGAGACTTTTATGTATATCATATAATTCAACTTACTCCCTTTATCTTGATTGGCCAGATTTGTTTCTGAGAATAAGTCAGACAACAATGGGGGAAATCAATGGCAATCCCAAAGAACTGTATGGATCAGAAAGAGTTTGATATAACACAGATGTATATTAAAAATTATTTTATCGACAATGATCAGCTATGTTTGAATTTGAAAATGTTTACTTCCTGCATTAGTTATATAGCAGTAAAATATATTATTTTAAATCGATGGTATATATAATAGTTTATACCACATAAAATTGAAATAAAAATAAAATCATAATTAAAATTAAAAAAACTGATTTAAATAAAAAATCTGATTTTTTTCATTTAAAAAAAAAAAACTTGATTTTTATACACCTTGTTAAAAACACATTAAACTGGGTTTTCCCTTGATATTGGGGGGGGGGAGAGAATGGACAAACGAGATAAATTCTCTCAATAGAGAAAGTATTAAATCTGTATAATCAGTAACATTTATTTGTAAAAATACAACATGCAAACAATTTTATAATGAACTACAAAGTCAAATGTAATTGCTGTCAGAGGTTATTAGCTGAAAAAATAGGAGAGACCTGTGACTGAGAAAACCTTATTATGATTTCTTTAAAATTATATAGTTATTACTATAAGCTTTTAGTATTATGAATTCAAATTTATTGTTTTGTTTTTATTTATAAATGTTCCGTTTTATTTGCAAGAATGAAGTATATTTAAACAAACTAATAAACACACCATATTCTTTATTTCATATAAAGTCTGAACGCGTCTGAATTGCGCGTCTGAACGCGTGTCGGCTCAGCTAGATGTCGTTTACATGACAGCCGGGTGTGAAAAAGATCCACTGTCGTGTCGTTGTCGGCTAAATGTCGGACGACATCGTTTAAACGACAGACGATAAAAGCCGTGTAAGTGTGAAACAACCCTTAGGGGGATAAAGTTGATCAAGAAATTAATGAAGTAGTCGGAGGTGGTAAACTAAACTAGTTAACCTAAAACATGAGAATAGTTATCACCAAAAGGAAAAGTCCTAATTATGCTTATTATACCAATTCTTGTCCAACCTCATAAGAACCGTTGTTCAAGTTATTAGAAAGCTCAAAGCCTGAGAATGGAAAGCACATAGAGGAAGCCTTTTGAAAATGCACTTTGATAATGATAAAGAATCTATTCTTCCTCACGATGAAAGTCCTTATAAACTTGATGCCCTTTATTCTAAAAAATTGCTAAAGGATGATTGGACTATAATTTTTGCTTTATGCTCTTTAACACGGGAAAGATGAATTGGAGATAAAGGACACCGTGACATTGGTATTTGTGGATGATATGGTTCTGAAGTTACATTTTTATCCGTATTTGCTCATTGTTGACAGATCAGCGTACATTAGCGAATGTCTTGTCCAATAACGCTACTCAACAAATTTTAACTTTTTTTTCTGTATCTGGCTTGTAAATGGGTGAATTTAACTAATTTTTGGGTACTGAATCGATGGAATAATCAGATGCTCTCTATCACGTCACATTTATTAGATACACAGCAGTTACGTAAAGTCAACAGTGAAATATTTGACAAAAACTGACCGTTTGAAATATAAACAAAAAATAATATTCATAAAAAAAATGTTTTTTTATTACTTAAGAAAAAACTGTGAACTAATACGAGCGCAAAGCTGTTGCACAATAACCTATAATATTAACATTAACAAGGGCTTGTGGAGGCCCAGTGGTACAGCGCGCTTGTTTTCGGTGCTGAGGGTGCTCGGATCGAATCCTGGCGTCGGGCCACGAAAAATGCCTCCGTTTGTGTTGTCCCTTCATAGGGGGTAATGCTGTCCGCCTATATGGTGCCCCCACAATAAAATGGGCAGTAAAATTACGGCGTAGTATAGGCGAATGTTTGACGACAAGCGCATTGGAAAAAAATTAATATTAACAAAGTTATTTTTCAAAATAGGATGATGTCTTTCTTGAGGATAGTGCTTTCCTTTTGTAAGATGTCTGAAACAGAAACCAGCAATAGTCGCCCATCATAGCAGGATCCCAGCACCCTTGATAACGATGTTCCATAGTAAGGATGTCTTGGTGAAAACGTTCACCCTGTTCATCACTCACAGAACCCAAGTTTTCTCGAAAAAAGTCTAGGGAGTGCAAAAAATGAATTTTTGGGGACATTTTACAACCCACATTCTTGTATTTTTCCAGTAAACCAGTCACTATAGAAGCATATCCATCGTCTTTTTTTTTTTGCTACCCAAAAAACCGTGAACAATGGCTGCGAAAGACGTCCAAGCAGCTAACTCCAGATTCCTGAGCTTAGCATCGAAAGTTGGGTCTTTCAACAATTTTCTGATTTGTGGCCCAATAAATATACCCTCCTTCACCTTTGCTTTACTCAAATTGGGAAACAGTTCCCTCAAATGCTTAAAGCCGTGGCCATTTTTATCAATTGCTTTAGTAAAATTTTTCACTAATCCCAACCTTATATGAAGGGAAGGAAAAATGGTTTTACTCGGCTCAACCAGTGGTGTATTTTTGACATTTTTCTCTCCAGGAAAGTATGATTCCCCCATACTCATACAGGAAAGTATGACTACCACCGTTCAACAAGTTGCGAAAACTAACCTGAAAGCAGGGCTTTTGCATAATGGCAACAATGTACCATCAGAACTTTTGGCTCATGGAGTGACCGTGAAGGAAAATTACGAAAATATGGCTCTGCTGCTGGCCGCAGTCAATTATAAAGATCATGAGTGGCAGATTTGCTGTAATTTAAAAGTAATTGCAGTGCTGTTAGGGTTACAGGCTGGGTTTACAAAATTCTGCTGTTTTTTGTGCCTATGGGACAGCCGAGATACAAAAAACCACTACAAAGCTAAACAATGGTCTATGGGGGAATCATACTTTTTTGTTTTCTTTTGTTTTGTTTTAGCTTCTGGTGGGTGGACGAATAGGTGATGCTGGTTGAGTATCAGGTGGCCAAATGATAACCTAATTAGATTGAAGCTAATATAAAAAAATGTTCATTGGGGAATCTCCATCAATCTTACATTCGTAGTAGCAAACCAAAGAAAGAAGCACAAAGTTCACACAGTTTTTGAGAGGAAAGAAATAACTATAATTTGAAAGTAATAAGATCGTCGGTATTTTTGTTTGATCAAAATTTCTACGCTGCTTAGGTAACACTTTATTAGGTACACTTTGGTAAGGACCATGATAAACTTAAACTTCATGGTCTTTACCAAAGAATGCATGCATAAAGTTTGAGTCGGACTAAAAGTCGCAGTTCAAAAATGTGTTTTCTGATCGGAAAATTCTTCAAGCTCACTAGCTAAGCTGATTCCCACTCAAGTTGAAAAACAGGTCCCTTCAGATTTTGATCTTTGATGATGTTAAGTGTTCCACTTAAAATTATCTCTAGATATCGATAGTCTACTCAAATATCGATGAAATTTTAAAAGCAAAAATTATCTAATAATGTCAATACTCATTCTATTCACTAATTGAAAACAACGCATTATCTTGAAGCTTAAATTTGAAACAACAATTTAAGGCTGCCAGAAAAGGAATTCAATATAAGGCTTCCTCACATCGGTGGAAAAGCTAGGTCATTATATCACTCGAAGCCAGGTTAGGATATTCGGATTCAATTCCCGCTCCGTAGAATACCTTGCTCTCTAAGTGTGGAGATAGGCTGATTTCCTGCACGGGTGCAAGTACTTGTACCTATCCCAATGGAACTATTAGAAAGAGAGGAAGTTTCTGATACAGATCCACCAGTCACACCAGTGGTCGCTATTTTTTTTCATCGTATTGTACAGTTATACGAAACTTCATAGATCTGCTTCCCTTTTACGTACGCTAATTTTTACATACAATTTACATAAAATACAGCAGTGGTGCTCAAACCTTTTTCCACCGCGACCCATTTTCTTTAGATAAAAAAATCACGCGACCCCTAAGAAAAAATTTTGGCAGTAGCAAATTTGTTTAAAAAATATTAGGAATATGTTAGAAAAAAAAACAATAAAAAAATAATAATAACAATAAAAAAATGTGTTTACCATCTGTGCTTGTTTTAGGCAAATTTCATAAGACTAAAACTTCATGTTTAAATAAAATATGTATTTGTGCTTAAATTAAGTAAAAATTAACAAAATTTAAAACTAAAGTAACAGCCTGATTTCAAAATTATTAGTATATTTAAAGCAAATATTTTATTGAATTATTCAGTGTGGTATAAATATACTTCAAACTATCCTCGACCCCTCTAATTATTTTCACGACCCACAAGGGGGTCGCGTTAAGTATTATTAAGAGGCTATTTACAGCCATGTGTACAAACACCTTTAGAAGAACAAGTCAAATCATTTCATCGCATAGGCACATTTTTAAAATTTTGATCTGGTGTACTTAAAAATGTGGTAGTCTTGTTTCCTTAGAACCGTAAAAGCCATTTTCAAAATTGATATATCTCAAACTCTATTTATCCTATATGGCTAAAATTTTGTATAGATATTCTTTGATATAATATTTTTGATTTTTCTTCAGGATTTTTGATTCGAAGCAAGAATTTTGAAAATATTGTCCATAAGACAACCCCCCCCCCAATAAAACCCCCAATTTTTTTTACTTTATGAATTTAAAAAAATTGTAAGCAATATCTTTACAAATCCTGAAGACAAATTAATTTAATATCTTTTCGCTGCATAAAAATGAAAGAATTATTTGAAAATAACTATTCATTCATGAGTTATATCAAAATTAAAATGTGTTTAAATGTTTAATTTTTTTAAATTCAAATTTAAAAAAAATTTAACAATTGTCTATCTGTAAAGTAATACTCATATAAACATATATTTGAGAAAAAAAATTTCAATTAAAAAGAATTATTACAAAGTGATAACAACGTGATTTTATGTTTTAAGAAAATAGAATTTTGTGTCCCGGACCCGCTTAAATCATACTAGTAAAATTCGTTTGTTTACTGAAGTTGTTAGAAAAGACGACAATGGAAAGAGAAAATTCGTCGAAGAAAAATTGTATGCAAGTCCAACATCTTGTGCTGATTTCCTCAAAGAGAGGAATGTGGAGAAAGAAGTTCATTTGAAGACGTTCTCACATCGTCAGGGTTGAGCTCACATCTCTAGATGAGAAAATCCGAGTTATATACAACAGTCGATCGTGACAAATCCTCTTACAGGATATCTATGTGTGCGATTTGTGATGACTCGGAAAATCGTGACAATCGAATATTTGAGGAAAACTTCTCTGAAACAGGCCAACACAAAACAAAGAAAAAATCTCATCAACCAAATTCTGCACGAGAAAAACTAAGTATTCTGCAAGGAAAAGATAAAAATTTATGAAGTTTGTTCATACATTAGTTATACATTAGTTTCAAACTTCGTTTTAGACTTTTTAGCGTGGAATCGATGAAGAGTCAAGAGAGTTAATAATTGCAAATGCATGTATATATATATATATATATATATACATATATAAGAAATAAACATCGTCTCATTTTAAATTTAAACTCATTTAGTATTCGGTCTACGATTATATAATTTTAGGCTATGAAAACAAAATACGCCGGGCTTTTTTGGGAGGGGCAATTGTCCCTATTCCCCTCCCCCCCTTGGAGCCGCCAATGACATACAGAAGTAATATTCGTTTTAAGAGATATTGCACAATCGATGAGAAATACTAAAATAGCTTCATTTTTAAACATATAAGCACAGAAATATCTTTAGGGATGAATCTTTTATAGGAGCTTAATGTATTTTTCATGCTAATGTTTGAAGATCGGTATAACAGACTAAAATTCATACGCTCTTAAAATCTCTCACTCTGTTCAAACTGTCGCAATTGCACCTGTTCATATTGATGGCTATAAAAGAAACAAGTGAATTCCCCTCTCCGAGAATGATCTTTAACATGAGTACATTTGGCAGCTGATTAGGGAAATTTGCCAAAAGACTCTGTTGTCCTTCAAGCTACAGTGAATTATTTGTAGGTCTGGTAAAATTAGCCTTTTCGCGATTTAAGCTTTTAGTCTACTTTCGATTGTATTTAACATGTGATTGTCATGTCTCCCGAATCAAATATTTCGGAGAATTGTGATATTTTTTTTCTTTTCAATGGTATTTTCGTCTGATAGTGAAGGTCACAGGTAAAAAGTTTACTGCCACCGTCATCTATCAAAAATATTAATACAGTGTAATAGATAATTTTCCTTCTTGGCAAGTACTTGCTACTTGCTATAATCGATGATTAAATTTTGGTTCATACGTCGCAGTCGTTAAGCATCAAAAAATTTTTACAAAGGGATGAAAATCGATTTTTTTTTTGCATTCTATCTCTTTCTATTAACTTTTTTCCATTCCTTTAAATAGCATTTCATAAAACGACCTATTCGAACTTTGGGTGTGAGGTAGACTTATTAATTGCTATAGAATACATGCTTTATGACATTTTTTTAAAATCTCCGTTGAAAACACAGCAAAGTAATAAGGGTTAATGGAAGTAAGTAGGGATTAGCGACGCATCCAGAGGTATTGAGTGAGGGTTGATATTAAAAGTTTATACACCAAGAGTGTTTTCCAAAAATTAAGTTAAATGAAAACTAAAGCACTTTTTTTTTTATATATAATTACGTATCGAGATGGCCAAATTCGTGTACTTACAAGTAGCTTTTGGTCGAAAAATACCGTTTATTCGCTATGTGAACAGTAATAATGAACAGTAAGTTTTGAAAAACTTAAAAATTTTAAAGAGTTTCTATAAAGTACTATTTAGAATTTTAAAGGAGATTATAACATGTATCCCTTCCCTACGTCTGTTTCCTAAATTAAAAAAAAAGAAAGAAAGAAAGAAACAAACAAACAAAAAGCATATAAGCAAATAGAGGAAGAGAGGTTTCTAATATGGAAAAATACACTTTTTGTCTCATGAAAGGAAAAAGTTAAATTGATGATTTTATCAAGGAAAGTGCTTCATACTTACGCTATGTGCTAGGAAAACCTTCAGCATACGTACCCCATCGAAACAGTAGCATCTCAAGCTCCCGTAGTCAGTAGTCGCATTTTTTTAAGGATCTACTCAGCAGTTTGTCTGCTAATAGCTTGGAATGTAAAATAATGTTCATAAAAAATTACTTTTTTTATAATGCGTGAGACTTGTTAAAACATTAAAAGAATAGCTGTTCTTAATCGTTTCAACATTCTATGAAGTTTATCAAAAGATAAACTTCCTTCTCTTTCCTTCTTAAATAACATGTGGGAATGGGGAACTTACGATGAAACTGAATACAGAATATATTATAAGTAAATTAATCTTCTATAGTTATGTTTAAGCATATTATATATGGATTAATTTCAACATGAACATAATTACACATAACTTTATTATTGAAGGAAAAGGAATACAGAGATAGTCAGTCAGTTTTAAAAACAAAAAAGTGTGTTAAATCAGAGGGTTACAGTTATTGTTAAATAATTTTTTTAAAGCATAACACGCTAGAAAGAAGCAAATGATATAATCTAACCATAAGAGGCTTAAAATTCAACCAAAATCTATTCAAATCACACAGAATACTGAAGGAAAACTGTGAATTTATAATTTAAACTAACATCCGAATAGTTCAATAGATGGCAGCACTATTAACCTTTTTCTTTTGGCAAAGCTTTTAATTCTTCACTAATTTTCTAACATTGTGTAACTCTGGGTAAGCACGAACTTAATTTAATTTTCCTCGACTCAACAATGCGGCAAAACAAAGAGTAATCACTCATGTGAATTGATCGTCAGGCTCATGAGATAAATTATTTCTGAAAATTTTATCGGACGAAAAAAAAGTTATAATGATTATTTTTTAATTTGATAATTCATCCTATTTAAATCCCCAGTGTGAAAATCTTTCTTAGTAAAAAACAAAAACAAAAAAAACGTATGAATACTTCATTTATTTATTTAATCCATAGCTATAAATCAGGGTTTCTCAAAGTAGACGATACCGCCCTCCCCCTCGAGGTGTGTGTGTGTGTGTGTGTGGGGTGGGGGTTACTGGAACGATTTAGGAGAGTGCTATTATAGTAGCATCGGATCGGGCCATAATTGAGGGCGTTGAATGAAAATAAAGGGCAGTGGAAGCATATAGAAAGAAGACGAGAAAATTCTGAAACATATCGTGGACACCGGACACAGGGGATACGTTTGGTTTGGTTTGGTTTGGAGCGCTACGATCGACTTTTGCTACACGAGGGCTAATTAGACCGGGACCTACTGCTTAAAGCCGATTCCGAACGACTACAAACGTCCATGCCAAGAGTGGGATTCGAACCCACAGACTCTGGTACCGAATGCCAGCGCCCTAGCCATTCGGACGAAAAAGACCCTAAGCAGAAAACACTCAATCATGTATTCGGAAACTTCTCAAGTGTCCAGTGACTTAGTTTTACATTTTGGGCCTTTTTTATAGCTCTGAGCATCTTGGGCAGTACCAATCATTCTGTATTTTGCTCCTTATCATAATTTTATAACTTCAAGCTTAAAGGTGTCTTATTTACTACAACATTTTTCTTTGCTATATTCTCGGACATTCGCAGAAATATACATACCTAAAAAGACGCAAATTTGTCACTGCATCTCTGTTTCTTGGCTTAAGAAGGTTAATTCCAGGGGGAATGCTGAGTAATATTTTTTTTTATTTAAAGGGGAGCCGCAGGCCAAATAAGTTCGGGAAGCCCTGATATAAACTTTAAAAAGTTGTCACTAATGTGTGCGGGTCATATCATACCCAGCTTTAAAAGGAGAAAGCTCCCTGTCCGTCTACTTACGCATATTTGCTTTCCGAAAGATTTGTTTGATTATTCATACGAATGGGGAAAATATTGCTTTGCACAAACACATACAGAAGAACACTATCGATTTTAAAAGAAATAAATGCATAAAAAGAGACTTGAGTTTGTATGTCAGCTTCCAACATTCTATTGTACTCTCATGTTTAACATTCTGCTTATTTTCTTCCCCTCACACCAGATAAATGTAAATTTTCTTTTTCAAGAGTTCATTAGAGCTATATCTTGCCAGAAAAATTATTATTTTGCATAAAAATAAAATAAATAAATAAATAAAATTTGTATAGATTTTGTCTTAAAACTAATTAATGTAAAAAAATTCCTATTTTCAAAAATTGCATGGATGACTTACCTGGGATTCCATAGGCGATATTTTACCGTTATGGGATGCTATTCTATGGAATACGACGATTAAATAGAAAATTGTTTGTGCGATATAACTGTAACCGATGCTCCGAATTTTTTTAAAAAATCTTTTACGCTGCAATCTCTTTGCACTGATTCTACTTTTTATTACATATAATAATTTTATATTGCAGTGATTGCATAAATATTTTTGTAATAATTTTCAAAACTTTGAATGGCATCGTATTGAAAATTTTAATTTTTATTCAATCTCTTTAACCTCTGTTACAATTTAAGTTTCTTTTAGTTCAGAAATTCCCATTTCTATCTTCCTGTTCGTTGAAATCATGCGATTTTAATCTTTATAATATGGTAAAATTCTCAGAGGAAATATTTACCTATCAAGCATTTATGCAGCTATTATAATTTCCTCTAATTTGGCAAAATCATCTCTGTTGAGATTTGTTTCGAAAACGGGAATTACAAAATTCAGACGTTACTGCCACCAATAAGACGTTACTCCCACCATACATTAATATAATTAGACACATTTATGTGTCAATTAATGAACCTAATTGTATTCAGTGAATCTGATACTAGTTGAGAAAGGTTTGAATTCGAATTTCAAATTCTGTTGTTAGTTTTCAAGGCAAGATTGATTAGAAATAAATTTACGTAACATTTCTGCTAATGATATGAATGTGATTAAAATCCTCTGTGTTACAATCTCGAAACATTCAGCTAAATAAGGATTAAATAAAGACACATACTCTTGCACTGGTTAAAACCTATTTATTTCAGGTTATAACCAGTTTATTCGTTTACTTCACAAAAAAAGTAGTTTGGGTGTATGTATAAAATAGCATGCTTAGGGGATCGAGGTAGCTTAGTGGTAGAGCGTTGGTCTTCCCAGTTTGCTACGTTCGAATAAAGACAAACGCCATTAAACTTTCGTGTTTAGACCGAATATGGGCACGTTTTATATAGCGGCCGGAAAGTTCTTATATGAGGTCAGTGAGGGTAGGAAAAGGTACGATCTCCCCCTATATGTGGCCCCTAAGGGAGATGATCAAAATTGTGGTGGCACATCGCGAAATCGTACTCTGATTTTGTGGTGTCATTGTAAAATCTTGTGTGAGTCGTATTCCTCTGCCTGCTGCCATCTATGAACCTGGTCTTGAGTATTCAGGCCAGGGAACATTAAAAAAAGAAAAAAAAGCTTGTTTTTACCTTTAATGTATTTCTGCATGTTACAATGTGTCCTTGACATATGTACGGGAATTCCATATCCATTATCATTATTTAATTTACTTGAGTTTCCGGAAATCCTGGGAAAATCTGTATCATCAAATTATATTCTTACCGACCTCTTTTTATTTTATGGAAACTTAGTGATTTTTTAATCATCTATTTCAAATGAGAATTCTAGGAGGTCACTATGTTCTACGATTGTATATTTGAATAATGATTACTAATTGCATGTTTGAATTGCATAGTTGATTAGTAAATAATCGGGAAACCTGACAAAAACCCTTGCTTATTGGTCTAAAGCAGGGGTTCTCAACCTTTTTCCTACATCGACCCCTTTTAAAAGAATGATTTTCTTCATCGACCTCCCCTCACATTTTTCTCTATAATATACAGCATACAAGATAATTATAATACTAATAATTGCACATAAAACACTTAAAGATAACAATTTGACTAAGAATATGAACAAAAAATTAGAAAAAGTGGTTCGTTAGGTTTCTGTTTTATTATTTTTGTACTAATTTCAATTTTAATTTCGCAAGTATAAACAAGATTTCAGAAACACAGATTATAATTGCACAATCATCGCCAAGAGAAAAAACGAAAATGCTTCTGATTGGTTGCATCAGGAGGACCCATGTGCTGTTTAAGGTCCAGTGAATTTCCCCAGTTCTGCCTAGTGTTGGTACACAAATAAGAGCCGACGGCGGCATTCGAGGCATATGCAAAAGCGTCATGACATTCGACTTTAGATGCATGATCACTCCGCCTTATGCAAATCTGTATTTATACTACATATTAAAACGGATATTATCAGCTAATAATAACATTCCTTAAAAAAATAAATTAAATTTTAAAGCAGAAAAAAATATCATAGACCCCCAATAGACCCCTGAAATAATATAGACCCTTTTTAAACTTCCATCGACCCCCAAGGGGTCCATCTGGACACTGTTGGGAATCCCTGGTCTAAAGTATTCAATCTTCACTCACTTTCTTAAAATCTTGTGTGAATGAACAACATTTCTAAGTGGTTGGAGGAAGCACTCGAAAAAATAGTTTGAAATACTGAAAGCGCCTATTTCTGCTATAGGATAAAATGGAGGAATATATTTCTAAGTTTTTTTTTTACCTTGTAAAAATATGGTACAGGTTTTTTAAAAACTTTTTTCTTACTACAGACATTGAGTTGAGCCATTTTTTATCTGCTCATTTTTTCGGGTTCCCTTATGCGAAACGTTCATCGTATTTTCTAATAAATTTATCAAGAACATTTAAGGTCCCTTTTTAAAATTTTTCCAGCAACTTGTGCTTTAACATTTGTGTTTTGGGTCCAATATAGGAGGTTCATTTTGAAGCATTTAGGGACGCCATCTTCATAGAAAATAAAGAAAGGCTTGCAGTTTGCAGTTTACCGATATTCTAGTCCACAGACGTCGTAATTAGTGGTCTGGCGAATTGCCACCAACAACCACACAGAAATTTATCATCATTGTGTCAAATGTGCGAATGTCTGGGAGTTAATGTATTGTAACCAATATTTTTGCGGTAGTCACGGAACTTGGCCGTCCCAAATATGTTTTTATTGACATATCTTGAAGCGGGCTACGCTACTTGTCAGTGTTTCTGAGAAACTTATAATTGTATATTGATTTCAACTTGACTTTTTTTCTCTTGTCTGTCCATTGTCAGAAAAAATAAGCTTAAGATAATTTATACAAATGCATATTTATGTCTTTTTTATTTGACGTATGGGGTACTGTTTTTTCGAACCGAGGTATTACTGACTCTAGAAGTAACTTTATAAGAAATGCCTAAGGATGTGCGCGTGTATACATACACACACACACACACTAATATATATATATATATATATATATATATATATATATATATATATATATATATATATATATATATATATATATATATATATATACACACCCGATTCTGTTTTTGCACGGTTTTGAAATAACACGGTTCAAGAAAAAGAACCGATAACTTTTGCACTTTTTTAAAACTTTAACAAGGTTTAAAAATCTAAAGAGAATTAAAAAATATTGCATTGCACTGTAGGTTACGTTGCTTACAATGTTATCAGAGAGTATTTCAGAGAATGTTGATGATTCCACGTTAGTTTATAGTAGTGATGATGAAGGAATGGTTTCGCTATCTGCAAGTACAATTCTAGAAGCCCTCCAAGTAGCTAATACTAAACTTGGAAATCCTTTTCTTACAAATGATGACAATGTAGAACGAGCTATGCAATTCCAACGTGATTTAAAAATGATATTATGACGCGTTCTAAAGAATCATACAAAGAACTAACAAAAACAAAATCACAGTGCCAGATAACCGAATTCTCATTCGAAACCGGTGAAACAATAGAAACACAAGATGTTAATTTTATTTAACAAACACTTGTAGATACTCGTCATTAAATATTTCCAGTGACGAGAGGTATTTTTTGCCACCGAAAAGCAACAGTAAACGGGCATGTGTATTGTCTAGTAGTGACACTGAATAACCGAATGTTATATATATTGTGATAACTTAAGACTCTGGGTAGCTAAAAATATTCAGAGTCAGTCTACTACATTAAAATACAATTTTATTAAATTTAAGTCTGAAAATTTTTACAACTATTTACAACTTTGTTGATCTACCTCTAGACATAGAGGGAACTGGCCTTCTTCATAGCCAAATAATTTCGATGAGAAGATGTCGGCAAGTACAGTCACAACTGAGTTATAAGGTCGGTACATAGCCTCTAGAGCATACAGCTCTGAAAATAGAGTAACTTCGTAAGGAAAAGTTCTAGCTACCGAGAAGCTTATAGAGCGGGCTGCTCTGAAATATAAATATAACTTCTTGATGAAGTAACGTGCTAACAGAAGCCCGTAGAGCAGGATGCTCTGAGATAGCTATACTTCAGGGTGAAGTATTCTAGCTGACGAGAAGCTTAGAGTGGGCTGCTCTGAAAAGTTAAGTTCAGGATGAAGTCGGTTGCTCAAGGACCTCTGAGACGAAAGGTGCTCTCTCGATGAGAGTTTCGACCAAGTCTGCCTAAAAAACTGCATTTCTTCTCCCGGCTTCGGCACTCGCGCTTCCGGTAACTTGACTGCAAATTTTTAGGTTGGCTGGCCCAATTTGTGACGTCATGTTCGTTGGCTGTGATTCGCTTGACGACGAAGCCATGTGGTCGGCTCTTATAAATCAGCTGATCAGAAAATCATTAGTACATGTCGGAATAGCCATTAGTTTACGTCCTCCCAGGGGCGGCAGATAGGTGCAACACTATTCTCTGCTTCCAGACACCTTGACGCCGATCTATAGAATGTTCGCAGGTCACCTGCTGTGGGAGGTCCGGCTGTCTGGGTGATTTATTCGGAAGGTCGTAACGAATTCTTACAATATGTATGCATAAATAAAAAATGAACTAAATTTATTTTTAACCACTTCCGACTGCCTCACTTTTTCAATTTAAAAAATTACCCGTGTAAACATAATTAAAATATGATTTTTGGATTTGGTCTTACATATTTATTCAAGTTCAGTCAATCAAATCCAAATTTCATATGAAAATTAACACTTTTTTAATAAGTATATTTGGATGGAACCTATCTCCAATGTTTATATGTTCAATGAATCTTTTTTTACACTGTTTTTTACGGTAGTTTTTGGAACGTATCCCCCTTGCAAACAGAGAATCGGGTGTATATACATATAAATATATATATATATATATATATATTGTCGCGTAGATGGTAGTCGTATGGATTAAACACACACGTAGAGGGAATACAACGCTGTTTATTAGCACACAACACTTAGCTGATAGAACTCAGAACTGACTCACAGGTTGAGCTACTTGCTCTTTTATCCATCAACAGAATATTCTGGAACGCCGTTCCAGGAAATTAAAGAATGTTCTAGCAACTTCTAGAACTAACAGAAATAGAATTAGAATTAAATTAAATTAAAATAATGTAGAGCTTCGAACCGGGGACCTCTTGCTCAGCAGTCCGGTGCGTTGACCATTCAGCAACAGAGTCTTTGACGGGAAAGGCTAATTTGGCATTGCTCCCTCCTTAGAAGAACAGCGTCCCGCTGTCCTAGGTTGCCTAACTGCTAGCAACTTTTGATCTGGAACGTGTCTGTGGTCCGGTGTAATCATTCTTTACATTGGTAGGCGGATCCTCTTCACAATGGCCGTCTTCAGATGTTGAAGAATCACCATTCGAATGTTGTGCTTGTAATTCAGGGTCGTAGTAAGGCTTCATTCTAAGAACATGGACGGTGTCTATCGTTTTCCGGCGTCTTGATGTTGGCTCATAGTCTTGGACTTCGTAGGTTACGTCAGATAATCGTCGTAACACCTGGTATGGTCCGAAGTATTTTTTAAGCAGTTTCTCGGACAAGCCTACTTTCCGAACAGGCGTGAAAATCCATACTAAATCTCCAGGTGAATAGGACACCACCCTGTGCTTAGAATTATAACGCCGACGGTCCTTTTCTTGCGCCTCTAGAGTTCGTAGTCTGGCTAACTGCCTTGCCTCTTCGGTTTTCACGACAAGATGCTTAGTATAGTCGTTCTCCACGTCAGGGCAGAAGGGGAAAAGAGTGTCGAGCGTTGTTTCGGCTTCTCGGCCATGAAGTAAATAGAAAGGTGTGAATCCGGTTACATCCTGTTTAGCGGTGTTGTAAGCGAAGGTCACAAACGGCAGTATCTCGTCCCAGTTTCTCTGTTCTACGTCTACGTACATGGATAACATGTCGCCTAGTGTTTTGTTGAATCGCTCAGTAAGGCCATTGGTCTGGGGATGGTAGGCTGTCGTCATTCGATGACTAATGTTACACAACCGGATGATATCTGAAACATGTCTTGATTGAAACAATTGCCCTCGATCGGTGATGATAACTCGGGGCGCTCCATGTTTTAGAAGTATATCTTCGACGAGGAACCTCGCTAATTCCGCAGCTTCAGCAGTTTTCAGGGCTTTTGTAATAGCATAGCGACTCAAATAGTCGGTGCAGACTACGATCCATTTATTTCCAGTGGTCGAATTTGGAAAACGCCCAAGGAGATCTATCCCAATGCGATGAAATGGCGCAACAGCAGGCGGTATAGGCATTAGATGACCCGGTGGCTTCTGTGGAACGGCTTTCCTACGCTGGCATTCCCGGCAGTGCATGACATATCGTCGCACATTTCGGTAGAGCCCTGGCCAGTGAAACCGCTTCCTTATTCTGTCGTACGTTTTGACGAATCCTAGATGTCCGGCCGTGGGTGCGTCATGGAAACATTGAAGAATGTCTTGACGTAGATGCTTTGGAATGACAGGAAGCCATTTCTTGCCGGTTGGATCGAAACTCTTTTTACATAGTACGTCTTCAATCAGCTCAAATTCTCCTTTCACTGTTTCGCCATTTCCTAGAGTCCGTATTAACTCCGCAAGTCTTGGATCTTATCTTTGTTCGTCAGCAACGTTAGCAAAATCTATAGCGGCGATGACTTCCGATGGTATATTGTCTTCTTCCAATGGATTTCGGGACAAACTATCAGCGTCCTTGTGTTTCTTTCCGCTCTTGTAAACAATCGAGATGTCATACTCTTGTAGTCGCAAGGCCCACCTCGCAAGTCTTCCTGAGGGATCCTTTAGATTAGTTAGCCAACACAGCGAATGGTGGTCTGTTACGATTGAAAAGTGTTTGCCGAAGAGGTATGGTCTAAACTTGTGAACAGCCCATACGGCGGCAAGGCATTCTCTTTCAGTCGTGGAATAATTTTTCTCTGCTTTGGTTAGTGTCCGCGAAGCATAGGCAATAACTGTTTCTTTTCCATGCTGTAGTTGAACCAAGACTGCTCCAATACCATAGCCGCTGGCGTCCGTTCGCAATTCTGTTTCGGCGTTTTCGTCGTAAAGTCCCAGTATAGGGTCAGATATCAGTGCTTCCTTTAGCCGGTCGAAAGCATCCGACTGCTCACGTCCCCAACGAAATTTAGAGTCCCCTTTCAGCAACATTTGTAAGGGTTGAGCTTGATGACAAAAATCCTTGATGAAGCGGCGGTAATAAGATGTCCCAAAATCTTAAAGATGTCCCAAAATCTTAATTTGTTCAGCCCCGAAGATACATTTTTTTGGATTTAGGACAAGCCCAGCTCCTTGGATGCATTTAAGTACGACATTCAGACGTTTAAGATGGTCGTCGAAGGTCTCAGAAAACACGACAATGTCGTCTAGATAACAGAGACACATGGTCCATTTTAGGTGTCGTAGCAAGTTATCCATCATTCTTTCAAAGGTTGCCGGCGCATTGCACAGACCAAAGGGCATGACCTTGAACTCGTAAAGTCCTTCTGGTGTGATAAAAGCTGTCTTTTCGCGATCTGCCTCGTCCACTTCAATCTGCCAGTAGCCAGAATAGAGATCGATCGACGAAAAGAACTTGGCTCCTTTTAAGCTGTCTAATGTGTCGTCAATACGTGGCAGAGGGTAGGCATCTTTTTTCGTAATTTTGTTGAGCCGACGATAATCGACACAAAATCGCCAACTTCCATCCTTTTTCTTCACGAGGACAACTGGGGACGACCATGGGCTCTCCGATGGTTGAATAACATCTCTGTCTAGCATCTTTTCTACTTCCTCTTGAATAATTCGACGCTCCGCAGGAGATACTCTGTAAGCCCTTTGGCTAATCGGTAGATGATTGCCAGTGATTATACGATGTTTCACATTTACTTTTGTTCCGGCTTTTCTTGATTGATCAAAAATTTCAGGAAACTCAGAAAGTAATTCTAAGAGTCGCTGTTTTCGTTCTACCGTGAGATCTTGGGCTAGCATTTGGGAATAGTCGACCGGAGAAGGGAACGATTTCAACTTGACGGCTGAGCAGATATGCGCACTGGAGATGCAGTTCAGATACCTCTCGTCTAGAGTCTCTGCATAGCCCACACACATGCCTTTGGGAATGAACCTAGCTTCTGGTTGAGCATTCGTGACCCAGAGTTCGGCTGTACCGTCGTAAAACGTCAGGATCGTTGAGGGCACCGCAACTTCTTTGTCCAGCAGCAGTAGTCGATTTCCCTCCACTATGACGTCTGTGATCGCATTAATTTTGGGATTCGTGACAATTACTTTAGAAATAGAGTGCGGAGGTACGACGCAGTCTTGAAGGGTGTTCACTCGCCATGTCTCAGCAGATTCAGGATCTGACATCATTTCGTCAAACACTAGTTCCGATCGGCCACAGTCGACGACTGCTCTCGAGGCTTCGAGAAAATCCCAACCAAGTATAATATTGTGACTGCAGTTCGGCATAACTGTAAACTCAAAG